>CM074723.1:467150473-467775473 GCA_037306005.1 Rhinophrynus dorsalis
GTGCTATTCCATGGAACCAATGCACTAACATCTCTGACATTGGAGGTTAGTACATCGACTCCATAGAATAACAGGTATTACAGTAAAATCTCATGTATAATACACAGGTGCATATTATACCAAAGATTTTAGGGGATATATAAAGGTTTGGGAGATAAGACTTATATCATTTTTCATGTTTTTTTAAGGGCTACAATATAAAATAAACTTATTTTCAAGTATTACTATCCCTTTAACAAAACATATGGTAACAAGTTTTTATAATGTAATATATCCCCTTTAAATAGATACATTTAATGAGACTAAACGCTGTATAGATAAGAGGTCCACTTTAATGAATCATCTCCGCCACCTCATTTACAAAAAGAAGGCATCCCATGCGGGCAGTATTAACCATTTGAGTGCCAGAGAGGAATTCAATGCATTGCTTCCCTCTAGCACTCAAAGGGTCAAAGGTCTACTAAACCTTAAAGGGATAGTAATACTTTATTATTACTATCCCCCATATTGTAGATATTTGTAAAATAATGTAATAGCCCCCAGGTTCATCTCTCAGACCTTTATGGTTTGAGAGATAACCAAAGGCAAAGCTCCCCCCTCCCTCCCCCTTCCCTGAAGTCAGCATTGTACTGACTTCAGGGATATCCAGTCTGACTTTCATCGTGCGGCTCTGCAGCAGAGCCGAGATCGCGTTAGAGAAAAACATTTTTTCACTGAAACGGTCTTCTACGTGTGATTGGTTTGTGCTTGGTTTGTACTTGGTTTGTGCTTGGTTTGCAGGCACATTTAAAAGACTGTTTCAGTGAAATAATTATTTTTCCCTAATGAGATCGCAGCTGTGCTGCAGAGCCGCCTGATGAAAGTCAGACTGGATATCCCTGCAGTCATTACAACGCTGACTTCAGGGAAGGGGGAGGGAGGGGGGAACTTTGCCTTCAGTTATCTCTCAAACCATAAAGGTCTGAGAGATGAACCTGGGGACTATTACATTATTTTGCAAATATCTACAATATGGGGGATAGTAATAATAAAGTATTACTATCGCTTTAATTATTGTAGAAAAATAATGTATGTTATAGAGTTTTGCCAGCAAAGTAAAACAAAGCTGTAGTCCCACTACTGGAAAATGCTTAGTTCCACAGTTATTACAGTTCATTGACATCCAGACAGTTCCTCTGTATTTAACCCTTTGAGTGCAAGAGGGGTATGCGACGCATTGCTTTGCAATGCATCGCATTCCCCTCTGGCAGTCAAAAGTGTTAACGGTTATCCTATTCCATCTCTATGGTAGGTGTCATTGAGGCTGATGTACCAAACACAAATGGTGTAATTGTGGGGCAAATGAACTGCACACTGGGGAAAATATAAAAATTAATTTGCAATGAGTTGGAGACCTCTCTAGCTTTGTAAATCAGTGGATTTTTGGAATTTAGTATTTAATCCTTATGCTTGCACCACAATTTCACCTTTTTTCTTACTACAGCATCCCCACTGACCGCAGTTCTCTATAGAATGTGATTGTAAAAGCTCTTCCACTTCATGACCATTTGGAATGGGGATCAGTGTTGAATGTTAGAATGCGGCTGGCAGGAAGTGGCTGTTGGGTTGGGGAGCAACGTGGAATGTTAATATCTGCCTGGCATGTCAGTCAGTACTGTCTAGTATGTATAAACTGACAAATAAGTAATGCTAAATATCTCATAAACTATTGTTTTAAATAAACATTGACTAACATAAATATAAGTGACACTGAAAGCTCTATCAAAATCACTTAGTTATTTACAAAGTGACAGTTCCAGTTTATTTAACTGTGACATGACTCCTGACCCTTCTTCCTTCAGAGGTCACCATATAAATGTCACCGCATTGTGTTGGAAGGCACTATCAATGTACCAAGTGTCCTGTGTCTATATTGTTACGTTGTCCTGGAGAAGGGTATACGTCCGTTTTTCAAAAAAATTTTTCTGCACTATTTTACTCCAGGGAATAGCGTACAATAAAGGGAAGGGTCTGAAAGGTAATCCCTAAATAACCCATACATTTGGAAGAATAGATTATTTGGACGTTTTACTACTTCCCTTCCTCCAAATGTGCCAGTTTCACATCCTTATATATCTACGTCCCACATAAAGTAACGCATGAATTTCCATCCTGCACTGACGCCAATGTGTGTGTTGGCAGACAGGAAGCTGTGTAGGAAAAGGGCAGCCAGATGCCTCCTTCAGAGACTAAACACATCACCACTACAACATGCTCAGCCTGGTCTCTGATTGCTTATTTAGATCTAGTGGCAGCCAATTAGGATGGTGTCACATCAGGGGCCGCTTTTATATGTGGAAGTCACAACAGAGACAAAGATGCAGCTTTGATCAGAGAGAACGTTCAGTGAGGCCTTTCATGTCATGTGATCTCAGCTGAGACTCAAACACTAAAGAAATGGTTTCATCTGCTGTATTTTGTAATAGTTCATATCTGACATTTGTGTGTGATTTGATTAAAAAAAAAAAAAAAAGACTTTCAAAGACATTTCTTAGTACAGCCATTAACCCCTTGAGGACCAGAAGGGTGCTTCAGTGCCCACCCCTCTCTCTGTCTCTCACTCTCTCTTTTACGTTTCCTTTTCTGGTTGCTGCACTCTTTCTTTCTCTCTCTCTCCTGTTCACATTCTCTGTTTCTCAGTCTCTCTCCCCCTCTATATTTTTATTTCTCCTCTCCTGCTTTTCTTTTTCGTCTCTCTCTCTCTCTCTCTCTCTCTCTCTCTTTCTCTCTCTCTTTCTCTCTCATTCTCTCTCACTCCCTCTCTCTCGTTCTCTCTCTCTGTCTCTCGTTCTCTCTCTCTCTCGTTCTCTCTCTCTGTCTCTCGTTCTCTCACTCTCGTTCTCTCTCTCTCACTCTCGTTCTCTCTCTCACTCTCTGTCTCTCGTTCTCTCTCTCTCACTCTCTGTCTCTCGTTCTCTCTCTCTCACTCTCTGTCTCTCGTTCTCTCACTGTCTCTCGTTCTCTCACTGTCTCTCGTTCTCTCACTCTCTGTCTCTCGTTCTCTCTCTGTCTCTCGTTCTCTCTCTGTCTCTCGTTCTCTCTCTGTCTCTCGTTCTCTCTCTGTCTCTCGTTCTCTCACTCTCGTTCTCTCTCTCTCTCGTTCCCTCTCTGTCTCTCGTTCTCTCTCTGTCTCTCATTCTCTCTCTGTCTCGTTTTCTCTGTCTGTCTCTCGGTCTTTCTCTCTCGTTCTCTCTCTTTCTCTCGTTCTCTCTCTCGTTCTCTCTCCCTCTCTTGTTCTCTCTCTGTCTCTGTCTCGCTCTCTCTCTGTCTCGCTCTCTCTCTGTCTCGCTCTCTCTCTGTCTCGCTCTCTCTCTCGTTTTCTCTCTCTCTCTCTCACCCATCTCCTTCACCTGCTTTGTCTCTCCTCCTCACCACTCTCTCTGTTTCTGACTTTTTCCTCTTTCACAGGAACATAGATTTGATGGCAGATAAGAACCTTTTGGCCCATCTAGTCGCCCATTTTCCTACAGTAAAAACCTCAAACCTTATTTGGCCCTTGGTCTTGTCTGATGCTATACCACACATGCTTCAGTTCCTTCACTGTATTAACCTCTACCACTTCTGCTCTTTATCTTCTTCCAGACACTCTATTTCTCTCATACTGTCTCTCTTTTTCTCCTACCTTAAAACAGAACTACCATGTCACAAAATCTTTATCTTTACTAAGTCCCCTTCTGGCGACTAGCTGCTTAGTAGCGCTAGTAGGCAGAATTATTACCTGATTTAATAGATATATGCTTTATTCCCCAGCTGTCAGTAGCACAGAGCGCGGACATCTTGCCAGAATGACGTCCGAGCGCCTGCGGGTCTTGGAGGCGTTGCTAGGAGCCATTCGGCTCTGGTTGGGACTGACAGCGCAGGCACGCGGACGTCATTCTGGCAAGATGTCCGCGCTACTGACAGATGGGGAATAAAGCATATATCTATTAAATCAGGTAATAATTCTGTCGACTAGCACTACTAAGCAGCTAGTTGCCAGAAGGGGACTTAGTTAAACTAAACATTTTGGGACGTTAGTTCCGCTTTAACACCTTGGGAACTAGAGGGTTCTGCAGAGCAGTGCTTTGCAATGCATTGCACACCTCCTGGTCCCCAAGGGTTTAATATCGCTCTTACTGTTTGTGTCCACTAGCTGAACATTTCTGTGACCCTCATTACACCAGGGTTGGGCAACCTGAAGCCTTACAGCTGTTGTTGGACTGGTGATAATAGGAATTGTAGTTCAACAACAGCCGGAGGGCTTGGGTTGCCCACCCCGTGTGACTACACTACCTCTCTCCCCCACCATCGGAGAATGTTTGCAGTCTAACAACTGGACACTGTGATTGTGTATTCTAATATGTATTATTTTAATCTTTATGTTTTTTGTGTGTACGAGTGCAAAATGGAGTTCATATCACAAGAAACAAAATGGACGATTTGAAATTCAATAAATTAAACATTTTTTTAAAGGGCAATCTGATATTACAGGAGCAAATTTTCTAATTTCATAATGCTTTAGAGACCATAAGGCTGTGTCTCTCATATGGTCTGTCTATCTGTGTGTCTCACACCTTGTTCTGTCACTCTCATATATCCCTCTGTTTCTCGCCTTACATCTGTCTCGCTCCCTCTCTCTTTCTCCCTGTCTGTCTGACTTCTCATTCTATCACTCTCTCACTTCTCTCCCTCACTCTCTCCTCCTCATACTCCTTCCCTCTCTCATATCGGTTTCCCTCGCTGCATTGCTTTGCAATGCATTGCATACCCATCTGGGACTCAAAGGGTTAATAATAATAATCATTATAATAATAGAAATCATTTATTACACAGTACAATCCAGTCCTCCTCGGACAACTCTTGCATATAAACCACCTTTTGTATCTCTGGAGAGCCAGGCCCTTGTGTCAGGGGAAGATAATACATGGGATTGATGGTAGTTTGTCCTGCCGGTGCTTCCTTTCATTATGTTTATACAGGAAAACTCGTTAGGACATGCAGGGAAGGAGCGTTAGCAGGGAATTATCTGAACTGCAGGAACCACTGATTTGTTTGGATCTAGCCTGTAATTGCTTCTCACTTGTTATAGTTTACTTTAACAGGATGTACATGTTATCTATGAAAGGACAAAAATTCTGTGCCAAAAAATAACTGTTTAATTCTGAAAAATAGCTATGAAGTGCTGGTTTACATAGACTGATTTTTACGGCATCAAAAACATATATATCGATGTTTCAGCCCACGGGTGGGCCTGCATCTTAGAGGGATAGTAACCCCCACGAACAACGTGATGTCAAAATACAGCAATCATACAAACATACTGAACTCACTTAGTCCCATCTCTCAAACCTTTATGGTTTGAGAGATGTAAGGCAAGACAGACCTCCGCTCCCTCCCCCTTCTCATATGTCCGCTGTTTAGCGGACGTCATGAGATCCTGCTTCCAGCACCAGACGGCGGCTCTGCAGGAGTGCTGTCATCTAGATATCTCCGTATTATTACTTCATGGGTATGGTCTAAAACGTGTGCCTGGCTTGCAAGCACATGTTGTAGACCATTCCGATGAAGTAATTATACAGAGATATCTAGATGTCAGAGCTCCTGCAGAACCGAAAGTCGGCCGACCGGATTCTGCCTCTGACAGCTTTACAGCTTGTCAGGCAGAAGGGGGAGGGACTGGAGGACTGTCTTGCCTTACATCTCTCAAAACTTTTTTCTTTCTGTCACAAGGGGGGTTCAAAGATGATTATGTTCTTGTGTGTCTCACAGAATTAAAAAGGTTGTCTATAGATTAACCTCTTAAATCTTGCCGACAACAATACCGGTCTGAGAGCTTAATGTGGAATACAAAAATAGTCACACATGTAGCTACAGGGGTCACCATTAACAAAAGCTTGAAGGTCATTGCACAATACTTTTAGGTTTAAGGGATTTTTCAGATGGGCAACAGAACTGTATCAGCTCCTGTGTTCTGAGTTCACCAACCTCCTGTGTTCCCCTGCCAACACAGGTGCAGACGAGTGTGTCTGATGGCTACCGACTCACATGAATGCCAGACAAATATTATTTTCTGGCTCCCATGATGCTCAACCATTAATTGGAGATTGAGATGAGTATCACACTCTCCAATATTGCTTGTGTAAAAGGTCTGTCGGTGGCCCAAGTGGCTGCCGTGCGTATCTTCCTTGCTGCATCACTACTATGTTCCTGTATGAGCACAGTGCAAATAATTCCTGGACATTGGTGTGTTCACAAGAGGCGATAGTCACTCAAGACATCATAGCCCAGCAGCTTACTATTCACATCATCACTGCATTGGTTTTACTGCATTGGTTTTGACTCTGTGAAAAGGGCCTGTAGCACCATTTTATTGTAGAAATTGAAAACGTTGGTATGTTTTTTTGTTTTTTTTTTTAGTGCGACAGTTAGCAAGATCTTTCCAGCATCCCATTCTCAAAATATAAAAATGTTAAAAAATTGCAGAGGAAAACGCAACTCTCTGCAAAAGTTGTGCAATTTCAATATGATGAATTAAAATCCTTACTACAAATGTGTAGCTACATTATTATTGTCTGTGGTAAGTTGCAGCATGTGACATCTCCCTACCATATCAGCTCCTATTGTCTAATGTGTGAAATACCAAATAGGATGTGATATTTACAACTATTTTTTTTTTTTTTTGCTGTTCTTGCAGCAATGTTTAAATCAATCAATCATATTGAACAATAGATTTAAAAAGTTATTTTCTAGCATTACTATTCCTTTAAAACACACGCGCGCGCGCACACACACACACACACACACACACACACACACACTACATTTTTATAAAATTTGACATACACCATTGATATAAGTCCGGTCTCTCAAACCTTTATGGTTTGATAGATATAACCTGCTAAACTCCCCCCCCAGGCTGTTTTGGAGTAGTCTGCCCTCTAGCTGACAGCAGCAGATTATGATCCCGGAATCGGCCGGCGGCTCTTCAGCAGAGCCGGAATAGCGCGATCTAGAAATAAATACATAATTGGAACTGTGTACAAAGTGTGCCTGGTTTGCAAGCACACTTTATAGACCATTCCAATTAAGTATTTATTTCTAGTTCACGCTATTTCGGCTCTGCTGAAGAGCTACCAGCTGATCAAATGGCCGGAATTTGCTGCTGTCAGCTAGAGGGCAGACTTCTCTGAAACGGTCTGGGAGGGGGGGTTTAGCAGATTATATCTATCAAACCATAAAGGTTTGAGAGACTGGACTTATATCAATTGAATTATTTTTTTAATACCTACAATATTAAACAAACTTAAAATTAAACATGACTACCCCTTTAATGTAAAAGAGGGGTTTTACTAGGAGACTAGTTGAACAGCCCGTTATACGGGCCACAGTGCCACTGTCACTCAGTCGCGGGGCAGTCACGCGCAATGGAGACTGCCCAAGCCGCAGCTGATACAGAGCTGGACGCTCCTTCGGAGCACCCAGCTCTGTATCAGCCGCGGCGCGGGCAGTCTCTACTGCGCATGACTGCAGCAAGCGCAGCAGTGTCTACTGTGCATGTCGCGTCGTTACACACGATTTAGCGAATTATTATATAGGATTACTTTTCCTTTAAACCTATGAGTGTCAAAGGGTTGTCCAACACATTGATTTACAATGCTTTGGGCATCCCACTAGCACTTAAAGAGTTAAGGTCCTTAAAGGGATAGTATATATATATATATATATATATATATATATATATATATATATATATAGATAGATATAGATATATATAGATAGATATAGATATATTGCAAGACCTATCCTCTTAAGTAAAATAAAGGTTCTCCAACTGCTGAGAGGTTTTTTATTTAAAGGTTATTGCAGCTCAAACTTTATAGGTGTAATACTTCAGTGGCCTGAAATTGTACAGTGACACTGTTGCTACATCTTCCTATGGAGGTTTATGGTCAGCTGACCAGAGCTGTACATGGGATGATGTAGCAACAGCGCCACTGTACAATTTCAGGCCATTGCGATACTACAGCTAAAACATTCATATTTGGCTACAATAACTTTTGAAGCAGCAGTTGGAGTACATGTGTTTTATTCAGTAGGATAAACCTTACAGTATATATATATTTTTTTACATATTAAGTGTTACTATCTCTTTTAAGTATTTAATTTCTTTGAAGTTGTAGCTTTTCTGTGCTCCTCAGGGGATTCTAGTTGGTGAGTCCTGATAATGAATGAACTCGTGCAAAATGCACTTGTGAAACTGTAATCTCTCCAGTCGGGTATCGTCCGTGATTATAGAATTTCACACAGTACAAAAAGTAAATTAGTAATGGGAAATGTACCTCACTCTTAATGTTTTTATGGTTTACAGAGCTAATGGTTTGTCTGTGGGAAAGCAATCATATATCAAATAGCCTTTCATTCACAGTAGGTGACCTTGAAGCTGCAGACACTTTCCTCTAAATGAAAACATCTCACTGAGGCAGATGCACTAAGTAGAACCTGAGCCAATCTAGACCAAACCACTTGCACCATAGGTGGAAAATAAACATTCCTATTGATTAAAAGTGGATCTGTCACCTTAAAGGGATAGTAATACTTCATTTTATCTTTATTTTATTTTGTAGGCATTAAAAAAACATGAAGAACGATATAAGTCTTATCTCTCAATCCTTTATGGTTTGAGAGATATTCACAAGCAATGTTCCCCTTCCCGCCCCTTTTACGTCGTGTAAGCCATCTCTTCTCAGATGTGGAATCCAGTCCATAGACCAGACAGATAACAGCAGGGGACAATCTTCTTCCTATGAGAACAATGAAAGCCAAGCACCCTTGACAAGTTTTTCAGGTTTTTCCATTATCTTAATTGAAGATTGTCCCTCTGTGCAGTCTACCTGGGCACCTCCCTTCTGATCTGGCTGAGCAGTGTTACATCAGTAAAAGGGGAGGGAGGGGGATACTTTATCATTGAATTACTCTTGAACTACAACTCTGACAGAATTGAAATAACACTCTCCAAAGTCCAAATACTATGATGATTAATTAGAGCTGCTTTTATTATGAAACATTACTATCCCTTTAAATTCAAGTTTGCATATTTAAAACTGCTTATAGGTCATGTTAACCAAAAGTTCAGCAGATGTCTCATTCAGGAGATAGTCGCACATTTATTTCTGGACATAGTGAAAGTGAACACTTCCTGGTACTGCACAGAGCTGTATTAGCATATGACACATCACTGAAAATGCTTAATTAGCATATGTAACATAAGTGATTTGCTTAATTAGCATATGAGAACATCACTCGTGCTGCACTGTGCCACAATTAGTATACATTAGCATATGAAAGAAGTGTGACTATCTCCTGAACTGTATATTTGCTGGACTTTTGGTTAACATGACATATAGACAGATTTTAATGCAGTTTTCAAATATGCAAACTTGAATTAAGGTGATAGATCCACTTTTCAGTGCCAGGACAGTACATAGCAGCTGTAAGCGGTTGCTTACCTTGGAGTCAGCCGCCAGACCCTGTGTCCTTGCAGGTTACTGTGTTTGTTGGGAGTACCAGTGCGCCCTGGTGTTCATCCAGGCGACTGGCCTCCTTGCTGCTCCCCCTGGCGGCTCCAGCCACATCGGAACTCGGGCGCGCGTCACAGGGATTCCCTGGTGACGTTGTGACCCGGTTCTTAATGGGACATCACATAATTTGCTCCACCTCTTGGGGGTGGAGCAATTAGTATATAAACTGTGGAGCAATTGGTATAAAAACTGCCTAGACACCACTTCAGTTGCCCTTTCGTGGTGTTCCAGTGCAGTTGTGCTTCTGTTTGCCCTGTGTATTACCTGGTTTTGTCTGACTACCCGATATGGTGTTGACCTGTGGCTCTGTCTGGTTACCCGCTCTGTGTATGACCCTTGGCTTGTGTGACATCCAATCTGGTGCAAACCTGCGGCTCTGGCTGACCAATCTCTCCGTGTATGACCAGGCGTGTCTGACCATCCCATCTGGTGCTGTCCTGTGGCTCTGTCCGGCTTGTCTCAGTCTTGCCTCTCTCCTGTGGACATCCATCTGGCGCAGACCTGGGGTCCTGGTAGACTCTCTTCTATGCCGACTGCAAGTGTGAGTCCGGGAATTGGTTCCCAGTGGTCCTGACTGCAGGCGTGAGTCAGCGATCGACTCCTACTAAGTTGACGGCAGGCTTGAGTCAGCTTTCCTCCTAGCTAGACTGATAGTAAGCATGTGTCAGTGTTTTCCTTTGTTCCTGCTCGGAGTCTCCTGTCTTGTTCCAGTCCTTGTTCCAGAAGAAGACCCTCCGTGACTGATCCAGTTTCTGTTCCAGTTAGAGACTATCCATGGGGGTTCACGTTCCTGCTCCAGCCTTAGCTCCTGTAGAGACTTCCAGTGGCTACGGCCTAGTCTCAGGAGTTTGGTCCATTCTGGGCGGCCTACTATTCCTGATAGTAGTGCAAGCTTGTGTGCCGACATTCTTCCTGCTTATATTGTCTCATTCTTGCCTTGTTCTGTTCCTTAATAAAGGTGATTTATATATACGTTCTGACTCCTGAGTGCTCTGGGTATCCGTGACAGCAACATAGTTGATGAGGCTGAAAAAAGACTTATCTATCAAGTTCAGCCCATACCATGTCACCCCTGTTGATCCAGAGGAAGGCAAAAAACAGCAGTGAAGCCATTTCCAATTAAGCCCCAAGAGGTTAAAGAAGAACTACCACCCCTGAATAAATTTGGCTCAGTAGCGCTAGTTACCAGAAAAATTACCTGGTGTTTGAGAATTATACACTGTTCCCGGACTGACAAGCAGGAAACAGCGCAGACATCTTTCCATAGTGACGTCTGCGCAAATGCGCTGTCAGTCACTTTTGATACTGAACGGCTCCTAGCAACGCCTCCCAGTGCAGGCTGGGACTGACATCACAGACACACAGACGTCACTATGGGAAGATAAATTAAACAAACTCAGTTTGGCTGGTCTCACTTTATAACTCAAATTCTCCAAACCCTTTTTAAGTTTTGCTGCACATTTCTGCACATTTTCCATTTCAGTCATGTATATTTTGGAACTGGTGACCAAACCTGTACTCCATATTCTCAGTGAGGCCTTACCAATGATTTAGATATAGCGGTAGAATTAGATTCCCATCTAGAGCGTTTATACATGGTAATTATCTATTGGTTCTTCTAGCTGCTGAGTGACACTCCACACTGCTGTAAAGTCCATTGTCTATCTGTATTCGTAAATCTTTTCTGAAAATGGAATCCCCTAGTAGTTTGCCATTTGGGGCTCAATTGAATTACCACCTATTTAAAAAACAAACAAACAAAAAAAAACAACAGTCGGTAGTTTCAGTCACAGTCAGGTATTCTATTACCTACATTGTGCCATGCTACCAAATGGAAAAAATGCACTACGTGCGCTAAATTTGCACCTACGGGAAGCAATGAGAATGTTTTCGAATTTGCATTTCAATTACATGTAGCGCTAATAACATGTCAAGGGACATACTTTTGTCACCAAACATTACCAGGCAAAAAAGTTGTTGATGAGTCTTCGTGTTTGCCTAATCACCAACATGTAAGTGAAGTGTCAAAAAGTCATAAATCAATGCAAATGTAGTGATCTCTAAGCAAAAGTGACCTGTGGATGTGTTGCTATGGGGCCCTCAGCCCCATTTCAATAGATCCAAAGCAATTCTTTGCATACCCCACTGGCCCTGAAAGGTTTTCTAAAAATGTATGTGAAGGAAAAACAAATGTAAATTATTTTATGGGAATAAAAACACTACTACGAAGGTTGGGCCACAAGTTAGGTTCTGTGGGCCAATTCTCATCCTGGTTTATGTTGGTAGGGCAATTGAATTCCAATGATACTACTGTGTGTGTACCTATTGGTGTTAATTTTTGCCATACCAAGGGGTTTAGTGGCTCTAATTTAACTGATCCAGAGGTAGGCAAAAAAGCAACATTGAAGCCATTTCCAATTAAGGCCCAAGTGGTTAAAAAAATTTGTTCCTGACTCTATATTGTTTAGAGCTATAAAGGTATCCATTATTTTATTAAAGCAACTACAGTACCTGCAGGCACAGCATCCCGAGGCAAAAAATTCCATAACTAAACTGCCCTTACTGTATAAAATCCCTGGCTTTGTTTTAGTCAGAAGCACCTTTACTTTACTGTTAATGGATGATCTCTTGTTCTTTTGCTTGTCTATTTGAGTATCTAAATTAAGTCTGTAGTGTATATGTAGCATGTTTGTTTCTGCAGCCTAAATGCACAACCTTGCATTTATTTTTAACCTCATCTGCCATATTTCTGCCCATTCACTCAGTTAATCTTCAGAGAAAATACATCTTACTCTTTACGTATTTCCTTACACAGCTTAATGTCATCAGCTAAGATTGAGCTGTTACTTTCAATTCCCACTTCTAGATCATTTATAAACCAAATAAAAAGCATTGGGCCCAGGACTGAACCCTGTGGCGCCCCATATATAACTTTAGGCCAACTTGAAAAAGTTCCATTTGCAACAACTGTCTGCATCTATCATTTAACCAGTTCTCAATCCATGTACAGATATCCCCTCTGAAACCGAAGCCTTTTAGTTTATGAAGTAACCTGTTGTAAGGCACAGCATCAACAGCTTTTACAAATCCAAGTATACTACATCAACAGCAATTCCCTTGTCCATATTACTACTTACCCTTTTGGAAAATGCAAGTAAATAAGCTTGACATGATCTATCTATATATAAGAAGACTTCTGTGTGCCTGGCAAACACACCCAGGGGCGTCAATAAGGAGGAGTTACTGCTCCTATTGGGTGATTCAATGGGGGCGTGATTTTCATCTATATATATAAAAGAAGACTTCTGTGTGCCTGGCAAACACACCCAGGGGCGTCAATAAGGAGGAGTTACTGCTCCTATTGGGTGATTCAGTGGGGGCGTGATTTTCATAGGACTAGCAGTGGCCGAAGGCCACTGCTAGTCCTATGAAAATCATGCAGGGACTTGGGCCGCCCCCACTATCCAGCCCGCCCACCACTGTCCAAGTCATGAAAAAAAAAATGGCTGCCATTTGCTCATACACCACAGACACGCACACAAGCCCCCCACACACACACACAAAACAAACCCACAGATACACACACAAGCCCTTCCCCACACACACCACACACTAGCAACACACACACACACACACACACAAAAAAAATTTCCCATGCACCCCTGTACCTACTCGGTTAATTGTTGATGGCCACCCGCACATGCTCCTACCGGTCCCGGCTCCTGCCACATTACTAACACGGCTCCTGGGGTTCAAGTGGAGGGAGGTCGCCTCTATCTTCACTCCCTCTCATGGTATGTGTGTGTGACAGTGACTTATATCCATTGAGTAACAGCAGACCATGCATGCTTCATTGTACTACATTTCCCATAAGCCTCACACATGTTCAGCGCATGCCATGAAAATGCCGATTTTAGGACACTTCATTGTCTTCACTATTTACTTACATGTCACGACATCTGTGGGATTACACTGCACACCAAAGACAGTATCATCTCACACGTGGCGTGACGTGCAGTAACTAAAAGGGGAGAAAAATAGTCTGGAGCGCCGCTCCGCACGCAAATCTGATAATGAGAGGAGCACAATTTATTCTTATAGCGATGTTTAATGTCGTTATGGTTAAATGACAGCCACGAACATACACAACACACTCCAGCAGGAACGGCAGCAGCACTGAGACGCTGGGGGCGGGGAGGCACCACTTACTACAACTTGTGACTACATACACTTCTGTATCCTGCACATAAAACACACTGCAGCGTGGATGGGGCATCTTACAAGTGCTCCATTGGTGCTGCACTGCTGTGTGTGAAGTATAAAGAAGTGTATATGCCGTCAAAACTTGTACTAAGTGGTGCCTACCCCCTCATGCCATTCGTGCTCGAGGGTGCTGGTGGACAGTCCCGAATCCGAATGGAGTTCTGCAAAGTAGCGCCCCTACGATGTACCACAAGCGATACTCCATGACAATAAGCAGGTAGCTGAGATGAGGAAGTGGGTCAGCGGCACGCATCATAAACACACTGCATTGGGTAAAAGGTGTGCAGAAAGACACAATCTTCTGCAAAGCGCCTGATGGGGGAATCAAAGTGAGGTCACGGTGTGTGCCTTTCACCTTTACTGCAAAGCAGGCACTGTGAGGCGCAGCAGTGGGAATGTTAAGAGGGAATACTGTTGTGCAGGGAGGCCCAGGCCCTTTGAGTGTAACTGAGCTGCGTAGCCTATATGGTTGAGTGTGAGACACTGTTTGTCTATGTATGGGATTAAGTTTGTGAGACAGTAAAGTACAACTTTCTATGAGGCCCACCCCCCAGTACTCCTGCATCCTACAATTAATTAATTACAAAATTATACAATTTCTTCAACCCTTCAGTGACAGAGGGATATGCAGTGCATTGCTCAGTAGTCACTTGCTTATCCCTCTGCCACTCAATCAGTTAATACCTGATGGGTCACTGTATGTGTGTTTATACATTCCCTACATAACTTGACGGGCAACGTTGCTAGTTCTTCATAAAACCATACTGGTTTCTAATATTGTTGGTCATCACATAGTCATGAATATTATCTGTTAGTTACCCTTCTAATATCTTACAGTGGAAGTTAAGCTCACAGCTCTCTAATTTCCTGTTTTTAGATCTTGCTGCCTTTTTGAATAATGGTGCAACTTCTGCTTTCCTCCAGTCACAGGTCACTATGACTGATGATAGTGAATCAATAAATATTAAGTACTAGTGTAAAAGCCCGTGTACACGGGCCAAGGTCCGGGTGATGTTAATCCTTTGAGTGCCAGAATGCGTTGTGTAACCCTCTGGCATTCAAAGGGTTAAGAGGCCGGTCCTGCTCTGTGTCCTGCTGCCGACGCAGTCATGCACTGTAGAGACTGCCCGAAAGCACAGAATGTTCCCAGCACAGAACTCCCAGCATTCCTATACCTCCCAGCATTCCGTTCTCCCAGCACAGAACTCCCAGCATTCTTTGCTCCTAGCATTCCGTGCGTTCGGGCAGTCTCTACAGTGCATGACGGCTTCTGACAAACATCATAACGAATTATTATATAGGATAAGGGTCTGGCTTTTACTGGACTAAGTTCCTTAGGCACTCTTAGATGTATGCCATCAGGTCTAGGTACTTTA
Source organism: Rhinophrynus dorsalis (assembly GCA_037306005.1). Classification (NCBI taxonomy): domain Eukaryota; kingdom Metazoa; phylum Chordata; class Amphibia; order Anura; family Rhinophrynidae; genus Rhinophrynus; species Rhinophrynus dorsalis. The sequence continues at coordinate 467,165,709 of CM074723.1, forward strand.
ATCACCATAACATTTTCTAGTATCTTTTGGACGTTGTCCTCAGTAAGCCATGTACATGATGGAGGAAATTCTCTGATTCTGTCTGTTTGCCCATAGCCTGCCACTGTTGCTTCCTTTTGTATATACAGAAGAAACAAATCTGTTTTAGGTGTCTCTCATAGCCTTGTCCTCACTAATTTATTCCCCTGTTTCAGTTTTAAGAGGCCCAATATCAACTTTAATATTTTTTGCCAAGGGACTTCAGACATTTTCTGATTCATAGGTTAGTCTATATACCGTAATATCTCAGGTATATTACGCACCGGTGTATAATACGCTGGTATAAATTTCACCCAAGAATTTAGGGGAAAACTGCTCGCAGTCGGGAACCCCCCCCATGTGTTTATATGTTTTTAAAATAGGTTCTATATGTTTCATATGCAATAATTCATCAAGAGAAATTGTGTTTTTAAATGTATTTATTATAGGTTCTACGGTTTTACAAAAAATCCTGAGGAGAAATTTTATGAAAAATTATAAAAAAATATAGATGTATATTAAAAAATTAATGGATAGGTACTCGCCTGAATTTGGGGTACCTTGATGGGGTTGGCGAGCTTAGACAAATTTTGGCCAAAATTTGCACTAAAGACTCAAATTTATTAACACGGTATTATGATATATGCTCTATACAGGGTGCAAATTTGGATAATTTCTATGGAGGACCTCAGGTTTTCTTCTTTGTTTGCCAATGTTTACTTCACATGAGGCACCATGAAAAAGCTCAATTTGTTCTGGAAAAGAAAAAAACAATATATAGTTTTCCATATAGGACTAGAGAGTTATGTCCTGGAATCACACCAAAACAGATGAATGGCAGAAATGCTGAAAAGTGTGTCCGGGTAGCAAGGGGGCAAAAAAATCCCACAAGCCTCTGTGACTGAATTGGTTAAATAGGATTTTTAACTCATTGAATGCTAGAGAGCTCTCCAAGTGTGTTCCTTTGCAATGCTGTGAAGGCCTCTCTAACATACAAGAGGGTAAAAATTAAGTGTTATTTTACCCTTTGAGTGTCAGAGGGATATGGTTCAAGTGGCTTGACCCAAAATATACTAATTCTCTTAGTACATAAGCCTCATTGTCTAGCAAAATCCTTAGTGGACGGATGGACATCTCCTTATTAGGGTCATGTGCAAAAAAGAGAAGCAACTACTGAGCAAACAGACTGCATCATAGGGGAAAACAAAGTATTCCCATTGATTTAAACGGGGGTTTTAAACGCCTTGAGTACTAGCGGGTTCTCCAACACATTGTGAATTAATGCTTTTGGAGACTTCTCTAGCAATCAAAGGGTTAAAAGTCCCATTTAAATTAATGGGGATTTGGGAAGTTCTGTCTGTCCCCTGTGGTGCAGTTGGTTTGCCCCAGGATTACGCCAATTATTAGTACATCGGCCGTACTGTCGGAGAGAACATACACAAGTGAGTGTATAACTGTAATTATGTATTTTACTTTGCAACTATTTATTGCTGTGGTTTTATTTCATAAACATTATTTTTCTTTCTGCTTTTTTTGTGTTTTTTACTTTAGGAAGATGTTGATATCCATCTCAAATGAAGACATTCCAGATAAAGAAGATATAAAGCTAGGTATATACACCATTTGGTACCACGTGTGTATTGGTGTGTCTATGTGCCTGTATAACTGTGTGTGTGTATATATATATCTATGTGTATGTATAACTGTGTGTGTGTGTGTGTGTGTGTGTGTGTCTATGTGCATGTATAACTGTGTGTGTATATATATCTATGCATTTATAACTGTGTGTGGTGTGTATATATATCTATGTGTATGTATAACTGTGTGTGTGTGCATATATATATCTATGTGTATGTATAACTGTGTGTGTGTGTGTGTGTGTGTGTGTGTCTATGTGCATGTATAACTGTGTGTGTGTATATATATATATGCATTTATAACTGTGTGTGGTGTGTATATATCTATGTGCATGTATAACTGTGTGTATGTGTAAGTGTGTGCATATAAAACTGTGTGTATGTGTAAGTGTGTGCATATAAAACTGTGTGTTATGTGTGTGTGTATGTGCATATATAACTGTGTGTGTTATGTGTACGTGTGTGTGTGTATGTATGTGCATGTATAACTGTGTGTGTTATGTGTAAGTTGTGTGGGTGTAACTGTGTGTGTTATGTGTAATGTGCATGTATAACTGTGCGTGTTATGTGTAAGGTGTGTGTGCATGTATAACTATGTGTGTTATGTGTAGTGTGTGTGTGTATATAACTGTGTGTGTTATGTGTAAGGTGTGTGTGTGTATGTATAACTGTGTGTTTTATGTGTAAGGTGTGTGTGTGTGTGTATGTGCATGTATAACTGTGTGTGTTATTTGTAAGTGTGTATGTGCATTTATGACTGTGTGCATTGTGTGTGTTATGTGTAGTGTGTGTGTGTGTGTGTGTATGTATATAACTGTGTGTTATGTGTAGTGTGTGTGTGTGTATATAACTGTGTGTGTTATGTGTAGTGTGTGTGTGTGTGTGTGTGTGTATATATAACTGTGTGTGTTATGTGTAAGGTGTGTGTATGTATAACTGTGTGTGTTATGTGTAAGGTGTGTGTGTGTATGTATAACTGTGTGTGTGTTATGTGTAAGGTGTGTGTGTGTGTGCATGTATAACTGTGTGTGTTATTTGTAAGTGTGTATGTGCATTTATGACTGTGTGCATTGTGTGTGTTTGTGCATATATGGTTGTGTGTGTTATGTGTTTGTGTGTGTGGTTTGTGTGTATCCACCAGTAGAGATCATCTGGCTTTAGCCTCCAGTGCCAGCAGTCAATCTAGGATATATAGTAGACATGGGAACTCTTTAGTACTATGAACTCACACACTCCGCTGTCTTGAAGACTTTAATGTCAGCAAACCCAGAACACCTTTTGTGTAGCAAGCTCAGGGAAATGGAGTAAAGTTATGACTTTTCTGCTGTGTCTTGTTTAATACATGACATTAAACATAGTGTAGAGAAAAAGAACATCTGAAATTCACATAAACTTCCCCATTGCCCTCACCTTGGAGTCATAAGTGTCATTAGTGACTATTATAATGAGTGAATATTCATTGAACGTAGAAATTTACCCGAATGTTTAGCTGGAACTGGAAATTCCTTCTGAACATACTAGTCAGAGACATTTAACTCTTTGATTGCTTTGCAATGCATTGTGTACCCCTCTGGCACTCCACGAGTTAACCAGGTTCAGTCCCAGTCCATGTCCTGCTTCATCCTCTCTGGGCTTGGTTTCTTAGAAGGGCAGGCCTCTTTCCAGAATGAGGAGCTGGGTCCCAAGGCCTCCAGGAGGGAAAATGGTCTAGAAAAGGCCTAAGCGGATCCGGCCCGAGTACTGCAGTCTAAAAAGAACTACTTCATTGGAACGGTCTACAAAGTGTGCTTGCAAACCAGGCACATTTTGTAGACCGTTCCATTGAAGTATTTATTTTAAGATTACAGTGTTTCGGCTCTGCTGAAGAGCCACCTGCCGGTCCCGGGACCAGGATCGTCCTCATGTCAGCTAGAGACTGATGTCAGGGAAAGGGGAGGGAGGGGAGACTTTAACACTTTATATCTCTCAAACCATAAAGGTTTGAGAGATCGGACTGGCAATGATGGATTTCTTTTTTAATTACCTACAATATTACGTTTTATTTATATAAGCTGGCCAACACAAATTTCCTGCTGTCAGCTTTACAGCTGACATCAGTGAGGGGTGAACTTTATCACCGTATATCTCTCAAACCATAAAGGTTTGAGAGATCAGACTGACATCGAAGGACTTATTTTTTGATTATCTACAGTATTACCATTTATTTATGTAAGACATTACTAACCCTTTAAGAGCATTAGGCTAAAGTGCGATCATTGCATTATTTATGTGGGAACATTCAGCAAGGGAATCATACACTGGGAAAGGGACCCTGCCCCAACGAGCTCACAGTCTAATTAGAATTCATGACGACATACAGAGACAGTAGGAGGAGGATTATAAGTACAAGGTATAGTGAAGGAAGTGCAGAAGGAATCTGATGTGACTATTGGTGTGCACAAGGAGGATAGTTCTATTGCGAGGCCTCCTTGCTCAGGTGGATTTTGAAGAGATGCTTGAAAGTGATGATTGGCGAGCAATTAATTCCTTATATTTCTTATTTCAATATTTTAAAGGGATAGTAATACTTTATTTTAACCATCTTTAATATTGTACATATAAAAAAAATATAAAGTAAATGATGTAAGTCCCGTCGCTCTCACTATTAAAGTTTTAGTGTAATATGCTTCTAAAGTTCCCCCCTCACGCCCCGCAAACCAGGAACACTTTATAGACCGTTCTCATGAAAAATTGCTTTGTATATAATGCTATTTTGGCTCTGCAGATGAGCTGTCCGCTCCCGGGACCAGGATCTAAGTCTGTCAGCTAGAGGGCGAACGTGGGTAAAAGGGGTGGGGACTTTAGCATATTACAGTAAAACTATAAATGCTAGAGCAACGGGACTTAGATAATTTACTTTTTTTTTAAAGCGATAGTATTGTGACATTTTTATAGAACTGAATATTGAAGCCATTTAAAAACTAAACTAAATGACCCAAGTCCTGTCTCTCAAACCTTTATGGTTTGAGAGATAATCACAGAGAAAGTTCCCCCCTCCTTTCCCTGACGTCACCGTCTAGCTGACAGCAGGGGAATCCGGTCCCTGGACAAGCGGAGGCTCTTCAGCAGAGCCAAGATCGACAGACATAAAAACAGTTACTTCACTGGAATGGTCTACAAATGTGCCTAGTTTGCAAGCAAATTTGTGGACCATTCCAGTGAAGTAACTGTTTCTATGTCTGTCAATCTTCGCTCTGCTGAAGAGCCTCTGACTGTCCCGGGACCAGATTCCCCTGCTGTCAGACGCTGACGTCAGAGAAAGGGGGGGGGGAGGGAGGGAACTTTCTCTTCGATTATCTCTCAAACCATAAATGTTTGAGAGATAGGACTTTGCTCATTTACTTTATTTTTTTAATGGCTTCAATATTCAGTTTTATGAAAATGTCACAATACTATCCCTTTAATATGTACAATATTAAAAACTACTGTAAAAGCCCGTGTACACGGGCCAAGGTCCGGGTTATGTTAACCCTTCGTTGCGTACCCCTCTGGCACTCAAAGGGTTAAGCGTCCGCTACCTCACTGCTCCACGCGATGCAGTCTTGCGCCGCCTCACTCATGAGATGCAGTCAGGAACAGTAGAGACTGCACGAATGCATGCAGTCTGTACTGCTCATGACGGCTTCTGACAAACATCCTAGAGAATTATTATATAGGATGCTTAAAATATCATACTACTACCCCTTTAAATCAACTTCTCTCTCTGAAAGGCAAAGCCTTAAACCTTTGAGTGCCAGAGAGGTATCCATCGTGGATAAGTCAGAAGTTAAAACTTGCACTGTTATTAGTGGCTGTGGATCTTAGCAAATAAATATTTTTGAATCATTTTCTGTACCAATTTGATGACAGTATATTTAGAGACATGCTAAACCACAATCGTTTCTAATGTACACGCATTGTGTTTCCTTTCAGATGATGTTGAGGACTGTTTGATTACTGACGAAATCTGCAACATTCCACCTGTCATTCCAAAGAGCACAATTAAGCTGGAAGGAAAACCTATTGATTTAGCCCAAGCAGTGGTAAGGGTAACTTCTGTTCTCATGCCTGTAATTCTGTGGTTTTACCATAGTGCACAATGGATATGTATAACAGAAAATTGAGCAATTCTGGGGTAAACCATGCACCCTATAGGACACAAACATTCCCATTGATTTAATTGGGGATTTTAACTGTTTTATTGTAGAGGTATCTGTCAAATTTCAAATCAAATCACTGGAAAAGTATCTTGAATCAAACAGGTTAAAAGGATAGTAATGTTTCATAATAAAAGCATCTCTAATTAATCATCATATTATTTGGGCCTTGGAGAGTGTTATTTCAGTTCTGTCAGAGTTGTAGTTCAAGGGTAATTGAATGATAAAGTATCCCCCTCCCGCCCCTTTTACCTAGTGTAAGCTGCCTCCCCTCAGTTGTGGAATCTGGTCGCTTGACCAAACAGATAACAGCAAGGGACAATCTTCTTACTGTGAGAACAATTAAAACCCTGCCCCCATTTACAGGTTTTTCCTTATGCTCACTGAAGATTGTCCCTCTCTGTGATCCATCCAGACAGTCTTGCTGCTCTGAGGTGAGCAGTGTTACATCAGTAAAAGAGGCGGGAGGGGGATACTTTATCATTCAATTACTCTTGTACTACGACTCTGACAGTGTTGAAGTAACGCTCTCTATGTCCCAAATACTATGAAGATTAATTGGAGCTGCTGTTTTTGTGAAACATTACTATCCCTTTAAAAGACTTATTTAAATCAACTGGGATTTCTTACATATGTCCCAGTTGGTATATGCCAGAATTGCTCCATTTTGCCAGTAAACTTAAAAACCGTATTGTAACAAATGTCTAAAACAGCGGTGGTTAACGTGAGACCCTCCAGCTGCTGCCAGACTACATATCCCATCATTCCACTGGTGGGGAAAGAAGGCAGTTGTGGCATCAACTGGAGGGCTTCACGTTAACCACCACTGGTCAAAAACATAGATGTGTTGGAGACCTCTGTGGCATTCAAGGGGTTAAAAGCCCCATTTACATCAGTGGCAATGTGTTTTTGTCATATACATAGACATTTAAAGGAGCAGTAAACTTTTTTTTTTTTTATGAAAACCCAAATGTTATAGAGCTTTTCCTGTTGATTAAAACAAGGTCACTCCCATTGCTGTCAGTTGTTTTATTCAAAAGTTATAACAGTTCAAATAATCAGGAAGTGAATTTACTGCGTTTACTTCCTGATAGTTCTAACTGACAGGAAGTGGCTCAGCAGTTTCTATCTCATTCTATGAAGAACTGTAAGTCACCGACTTTCCTCTCCATTTAGAATGCAACAGAATAACTAACTGGAATTTGACCACTAGAGGGCACTGCTAATACAAAAGACATGGGTTTAAACTGGAGTAACTCTGGAAATATGCATCCCTCGGCAGTGGGAGTACCCTTATATTACTCAACAAGAAATGCCCTACATTATATATATATATTTTTTCATAAGTTTACTGCTCCTTTAAGCATCTCCAGTGAGTAAACACTATGGATCAAAGTGCAATATAACCAGGGAAGGCAAGTTCTCTTTGAAGCAGCAATATAAACTCCTCTCATACATGCAGAAAAAGCGCAACTCAGTCAGTGTGCAAAACAGGTGGACCCCTGTATTCCTACCAAAGCATCATATGAAAATGTGTATTTGCACCAAAGACAGTCACATCTTAAATAAACAGGTAAAAATGCAAGCTGTTCAAAACAATACTTATCTACTGTGTTCATAAAAAGTGTAAAAATCATACCTGCATAAATCACGTAGCAGAAAAGGGACAAGAAGAGAGACAGAGTGGACAGCTTCAGAGCGAGATGTTAAGCAAGATCAATGCGATTGGTTGATAAGTTGATCCCGATTTATTAATGGAAATTGAGCTTTTAAAAGCATGAGCTTATGTTTGATCATAAGTAAACACCATGCTGATGCGGAATGCGTTGATCTTACTTAACATTTCGTTCTGAAGCTTTCTACTCCGTTAGTATCTTCTTATATCTTTGTATAGTATGTGATTTATGCAGTTACGATTTTTTTTACTTTTTATGGACACAATAAAGAAGTATTGTTTGTAACGGCTTGCATTTTAACCTGCTTTTTTAAGTGCCTGTCTGTGGTTGCGAATACACTTTTTCATATAATGTGGATTCCCTAGATTTGCTTCTCTCTTATTTTGTGCATATATTGCTTAGTAATTGTGGAAGATACCAAGCTCACAAAGGGAAAAGAGAAACACGACACTAAGTGTAGTAGATAATTTAAAAAAATTAAATCAGCATCACATGACAAGTGCACACTTGCACTGAACCCAACAGTCCTTCCTCCTTTCATCCACAATCTGTCTGCTCTATCTTACAGTCCACCATCCAGATGTATGCGATCTATTGCACTATAACAATTCTATGTGAACACTCGTGCCGAATGCTGAAAAATGCTTATTTACCAGTCCTCAGTATGGCTGCTGTCATCTAGGCCAGATCCGAAATGGCACAAACAATTCGAGGGAGAGGGAGGGGGAATGTTATCTAGATTCTAGATGATTGCATTGGGTGTGGGAAGGGGTGAGTTCTTTAACAACTTAATGTGTATTTACGACCCCTAGTGTTTGATCTTTTTAAGATTCAGTTATTTTTTTTATTTATTTATTTATTTATTTTTATTTTGCAGGAAGTAAAAAAACTGCTGTTTGGTTCAAGCCTCTGCTGCTTCTGTGATGAATGGAAAATGCAAAGTTTTACATTTAACAACAGACATCCACTAAAATATGGCTTTGTACAAAAAAAGGTGGGTTTTCTTGCATCAAAAGTTAGAGAGACAATGTTAAATGAAGCATAAATACATTGCTTGATACTAGACAATGGGTGTAAATCCCCAGGCGTAAAACCCTGGGTTTTTTTAAGGCATTTAGTGGTTGTAATCTCACTACTGTTAGTGGTACCTTTGGGCTGAATGGTGCACTGATAAGGGATTACGTTGTCCTAAACCCCAGGTCTTTTAGAAAGCTAGAAATTGCCTTGACATCACCTATTTCTTTTCATTCCCACAGTTAGCCTTTATGGCAGAACCACACATCCTGCAGATTTCCAGCTGTTGATGTAAATATAGCAAGCACTCAGAGCATTCAGTGTTACAGAGAGACTGTAAAATTTCATTATGCCCTGCTTTGATGGTCTGTTGACCAGAAAACTCTGGAAACTCACTCACTCTGGGATATAAAAAGAGGTCTAGAGATAAATGAAACAGTATAAAATAGAAAGCTCACAGAGAATTAAGTGCTTCAGAGAGACTGTAACATTGTATTATATCACACAGAGCATTCAGTGCTGCAGAGAGACTGTAACATTGTATTACATCACACAGCATTCAGTACTGCAGGGAGACTGTAACATTGTATTACATCACTCAGAGCATTCAGTGCTACAGGGAGACTGTAACATTGTATTACATCACACAGAACATTCAGAACTGCAGGGAGACTGTAACATTGTATTACATCACACAGAACATTCAGAACTGCAGGGAGACTGCAACATTGTATTACATCACACAGAACATTCCGCGCTGCAGAGAGACTGTAACATTGTATTACATCACTCAGAGCATTCAGTACTGCAGGGAGACTGTAACATTGTATTACATCACACAGTCATTCAGTGCTGCAGAGAGACTGTAACATTGTATTACATCACACAGAACATTCAGTGCTGCAGAGAGACTAACTTTGTATTACATCACTCACAGCATTTGGTGCTGCAGGGAGACTGTAAAACTGTATTACATCACATAGAGCATTCAGTGCTGCAGAGAGACTGTTACATTGTATTACATCACACAGAGCATTCAGTGCTACAGAGAGACTGTAACTTTGTATTACATCACACAAAGCATTCAGTGCTGCAGGGAGACTGCAACATTGTATTAAATCACACAGCATTTACTGCTGTAGGGAGAGTGTAACATTGTATTACATCACACAGAGCCTTCAGTGCTGCTGGGAGAGTGTAACATTGTATTACATCACACAGAGCCTTCAGTGCTGCTGGGAGAGTGTAACACTGTATTACATCACACAGAGCATTCAGGTTTGACAACTGCCAGGGGAAAGTTTTCCTGATAGAGGAGAAAATTCTTCTGGTAATGCAAGAGGTATGTCAGGCCCTGGAGTAACCCTCGACTGTGATTAGGGAGTGTATGAGGGTGTTGGGCAGGCCAGTGTCAACGCTAGAGGCTGTGCCCTACTCTCAGGTACACATAAGGAAACCTCAACGTCATGTAATTCAGAGTTCGTTGGGCAATCCGGCACACCCGGGACTGCCAGATCTCCCTCTCCCCAGATGCTAGCTGAGACCTTCAGTAGTGGCTGCTCTGGTGCAACCTGGAACAGGGGAAACCTTTTGTGATACCAGAATGGATTCTGGTCACAACAGATGCAAGCCTGGGCGGTTGGAGTGCGGTTCTGGGTCACCTGGGTACCAGTGCATTAGAACTGTGGAGGAGTCCCTTCAGTTCATCAGTGTTCTGGAACTCAGGTCAATCCATCTGGCCCTTGTTATTGTCACTCTTAAAGTGTAAGCCAGTGAGGGTTCAGTCGGACAATGTTACAGCAGTGGCTTACATCAACCGTCAAGGGTGCACTTGCAGTTCCACCGCCTGGTTTGAACTGAGGCACATTCTAGGTTGGGCAGAAGCCATTTTTCGGCCATCTCTGCTGTTCACATTCCAGGTGTAGAAAACGTACTGGCGGACTTCATAAGTCACCAAGACATGGATCCAGGGGAGTGGGAACTCAATCCGGAGGTGTTTTAACTGATTATTGCACAGTGGAGTTGCCAACTATAGATCTCATGGCCACTAGGGAAAACAGGAAGGTACTGAACTTCTGCTCCCAGAGGGGAGATCCTCTGGTCTTTGCCATGGACACAATGCCGATCCCATGGAAATTCCACCTTGCTATGTATTTCCTCCAGCTCCTCTCATACCAAGGGTACTCTGGAAGATCAGGATGGACGGCATGGCTGTCATTCTGGTCTCTCCTTATTGGACTAGGAGGGCGTGGTTTGTGGACCTGGTATCACAGTGCCTGTGATTCCTGTCACTCTCAGTTGTGGCTGTCACTGATTTGCTGACTGAGTTTGACCCGCCTCCTGATGACCTTTTTATACCTGGCTATCACATCTGTCAGATGCCCTTTCGTGGTGTTCCTGAGCCAGTAGTGCTGTTGCTGTGTTCCTGTATTCTGAGTTCCTGTGTACCGATTCGGCTTGTCCTGACCATTCTCCAGTGTCCTGCTTGTGTATGACCCGGCTCGTCTGCGTACCACCCTTGGATCCTGACCCGGCTAGACTGACGTTCCTGCTTGTGTATGACCCGGCTTGTATGACTGCCTCCTACGTGCTCCGACCCGGCCCGGCTGACTTCCTGCTCCGAAGATCGACTTCCAGCTTGTTCCAGTGACCTGCGTTCCAGTTGTCGCCGCCGCGACATTTCCAGTCTCTGCTACCCGCGTCAGTGTGACTGCCTTGCCTGGTGCTTCCCTCGATTAAGTGCTGTGCCTCGTTACTTGTGCAGAGCTGTGTGTATTCTGTGGGCCTTCCTCTCCATGCAGAGCCTTGCAGTAGCGCTGAAGCCTCGAGTAAACGTGCATTTTAACTCTTGCAGTGCTGCCTCGTCACCCGTGATACTGCTGCTGAGTTGGCCGCTCTCCGTCGGCAACTCTAGTCTACCATTGCAGAGTGTTCACATAGTTTGGGCCGTTTGGGCGCTTAAGGCTCTCCGGTATTGGTTACCGACGATATCATTGACACAGAGTGTTGGCAGAAAGGCTTCAGTGTTGGCTTATCCGGTACTACGCCCGAGGGGGCTAGTGGCTCTTGCTTTATTATTACTGCATTCGATTACACCTGAGGAGGCTGTTAGCTCTTGCATTGCCGGCCGGTTTCCGTTACGCCCGGGGGGGCTATTTGCACATGCACAAATGAAAGCAGTTCCTGTAACTACACCCGTGGGGGCTAAGTTGTTTCCCATTCTGCTTACTATCCAACACCTTGGCAAGGCAGCTCGATCCTCAGCACTTGATGAACATTGTCTATACAGCACAGCCTTTTTAACATCCAGGGCGTGTCAAACCTCCACATCTGAGACAGACTGTTATTTGGACATTAACCCCTTGGGGGTCAATATCACCCTAGTGCATACTGTTTTGCATTTATGTCTATTGTGCTATTACCCTTGTAATATCTCAGTTTACTTTATCTGTATACAACCTACCGCCTCTAGAGGGCGTACTTGTGCATTATTCACTTTAATAAAGTGTGTTTTATTTTCACTTATTGGTCTGAGAGTCCAAAAAAACCGTAACAGTACGAAAGGGCCATGACCTCAGACGGTAAGGGTGAAAGTAATACTCAGAACATCCATTGGAGAATGGATGTCCATGAGCAGCGCCTCGACCAATTGGCACTGGCTCTACAAACGTTACTTGAACGTACAGTACATTTGGACAAGTCTGGTCCTAATCCGGTGGTCCCCCCAGTCGTGACACCGGGGAATTCCTCTGTATCTCCCAGTGCTAACACAAGAGGGTTAACGGCAGCGGTACCGTTACCCCTAAGATATGATGGCGAACCCTCCCTATGCAGAGGTTTTATTAACCAGTTGGAGATATTTTTGGAATTGGCACCCCAGGCATTTCCTAACGACCATAGCAAGGTCGGCTTTATGACATCTCTGTTGACGGGCAAAGCTTTGGCATGGGCAAATCCGTTATGGAAGAATGCCAGACCCTGCACACTGAACTTTAGAGATTTCGTGATGAAGTTCAGACGTGTGTTTGAGGTTCCTGGTAGGTCTGCCTCTGCTGCCAAAAGGTTGATGGAGATTCAGCAGGGCGAACGCACTCTGGGCGAGTATGCTATCGAATTCCGGACCTTGGCAGCAGAGGTAGGCTGGAACGATGAGGCCTTACTTGCTGCCTTTACTCAGGGTCTCGCTGAACAGATTAAGGACGAGATAGCAGCTCGAGATGTACCCAGCGAGCTGGATGAGTACATTGACTATGTCATGTTAATAGACTCCCGCATCCGGGAGAGACGCTTTGCTAAGAGGACTAAAGCAAAGAGTTATGGCCAGAACCAGGTCCTTAACCCACCCACACCACCTGTTCTACCTGAGCGAACATCTGACAGCACTGAACCTATGCAAGTAGGTTTTACTAGGCTCACTAAGGAGAAGAAGCTGTATCGTAGAAGGCAAGGCTTATGCCTATATTGTGGCAAACCGGGTCATTTATTACGCAATTGTCCTGTAAGGCCGGGAAACGAACGCACCTAGGGTACCTTGGGGGACAGGCCCTAGGTGGTGTTGAACAGTCCCTAGATACTTGCTCCACTAAACCCACCATCCAGGTGGCATTTGCTTGGACTGATAAGGTCTTAGAAGTCCTAGCTTTGGTGGACGTCCAGGGCCAAGAAGAATATGAAGTCCAGAGTATTATTGATTCCAGGAGATTTAGAGGAAAGCTGCAATAGTTGGTTCATTGGAAGGGCTATGGCCCTGAAGAACGTTCTTGGGTTGATCAGGGGGATCTCCATGCACCAAGATTAGTACGCAGCTTTCACTCTAAATATCCTTTGAAACCCAGACCTCAGGCTGGGAGAGGGGGTCTTTGAGAGGGGGGTACTATCACAGTGCCTGTGATTCCTGTCACTCTCAGTTGTGGCTGTCACTGATTTGCTGACTGAGTTTGACCCGCCTCCTGATGACCTTTTTATACCTGGCTATCACATCTGTCAGATGCCCTTTCGTGGTGTTCCTGAGCCAGTAGTGCTGTTGCTGTGTTCCTGTATTCTGAGTTCCTGTGTACCGATTCGGCTTGTCCTGACCATTCTCCAGTGTCCTGCTTGTGTATGACCCGGCTCGTCTGCGTACCACCCTTGGATCCTGACCCGGTTAGACTGACGTTCCTGCTTGTGTATGACCCGGCTTGTATGACTGCCTCCTATGTGCTCCGACCCGGCCCGGCTGACTTCCTGCTCCGAAGATCGACTTCCAGCTTGTTCCAGTGACCTGCGTTCCAGTTGTCGCCGCCGCGACATTTCCAGTCTCTGCTACCCGCGTCAGTGTGACTGCCTTGCCTGGTGCTTCCCTCGATTAAGTGCTGTGCCTCGTTACTTGTGCAGAGCTGTGTGTATTCTGTGGGCCTTCCTCTCCGTGCAGAGCCTTGCAGTAGCGCTGAAGCCTCGAGTAAACGTGCATTTTAACTCTTGCAGTGCTGCCTCGAATTCACTCTCTCTATCTCCTGTACGAGCCTCGTCACCCGTGATACTGCTGCTGAGTTGGCCGCTCTCCGTCGGCAACTCTAGTCCACCATTGCAGAGTGTTCACATAGTTTGGGCCGTTTGGGCGCCTAAGGCTCTCCGGTATTGGTTACCGACGATATCATTGACACAGAGTGTTGGCAGAAAGGCTTCAGTGTTGGCTTATCCGGTACTACGCCCGAGGGGGCTAGTGGCTCTTGCTTTATTATTACTGCATTCGATTACACCTGAGGAGGCTGCTAGCTCTTGCATTGCCGGCAGGTTTCCGTTACGCCCGGGGGGGCTATTTGCACTTGCACAAACGAAAGCAGTTCCTGTAACTACGCCCGTGGGGGCTAAGTTGTTTCCCATTCTGCTTACTATCCAACACCTTGGCAAGGCAGCTCGATCCTCAGCACTTGATGAACATTGTCTATACAGCACAGCCTTTTTAACATCCAGGGCGTGTCAAACCTCCACATCTGAGACATACTGTTATTTGGACATTAACCCCTTGGGGGTCAATATCACCCTAGTGCATACTGTTTTGCCTTTATGTCTATTGTGCTATTACCCTTGTAATATCTCAGTTTACTTTATCTGTATACTACCTACCGCCTCTAGAGGGCGTACTTGTGCATTATTCACTTTAATAAAGTGTGTTTTATTTTCACTTATTGGTCTGAGAGTCCAAAAAAACCGTAACACCTGGTCAGTCTTTCCATTCAGGACCCACTCCCTCTTACCTGTTAAATCCTTGTCTCTTTAGTCCATATGGAACACAGGTCTCCCTCCCAGCAAAAGGGACCTCTGTTTCGTCTTACATGTCTGGGCTGTGGAGTCTTCTTAGAGTCTTTCTTCTCACAGAAGATTTCCTTCTTCCTCTGATGCTGTCACCACCATGTTTCACTGTAGGGATGGTGCTTCTTGAGTCATGGTCACTGTTAGGGTTGGTTCACAAATAGCACTTTGAGTTTTGGCCAAAACGCTCTATCTTGTTCTCATCTGACCACAAAACCTAGCAAACACCAGACGTGCTTTCAGATGGTACTTTTTATGGAATGGCTTCTTTCTTCCCACACTTCCATACAGGCCAGTGTTATGCAGAGCTCTTGTTATAGTTGACTGGTGAACCATTACTCCACTCCCAGCCACTGAAATCTGTAGCCCCTTCAAAGTAATTGTTGGCCTCTCTGTGGCTTCTTTCACAAGTCTCATTTTTGTTTGAGTTTTGAGAGATGGCCTTTTCTTGACAGTACCTTTGTGGTGTGATGTGGCTTCCACTTCCTGGTTATGGATCCCACTGTGCTCTCTAGCATATTCAAAACTTGCTCCACCATAGTCTTGTTCCAATGTCCCACTCGTATATTTCATCTCATCAGGAGGGCAGGACAGAGAGTGGGGAGCAGTGCTATCACAGAGGGAAGCAATGTGATGGGAAGCCTCTGGGGAATAGTTGTCTATCTGTCTAATAGCGAGACTGTGGAACAAGGCTGGGAACCAAACGTGGTTTGGGTGGCCCTGAGACTACCAGTGGGATAAGGCTGAGGTGTCTGACAGTATATATTTTGATCTATGACTACCTGTGGGGCAGTAGAACATGTTTAGGGTGGCAGACAGTGGACCGTGGAACAAGGTTGGGGAAGAAGATAGTGTCTGTGGTTACCAGTTGACAGTGGAACAAGGATGGATTTTCAGACCGTGTTTGTGTGGGTCTGTGTCTACCAGTGGAATAGTGGAAGAAGGATGAGGTATCAGAGAGTATATGCATGATAAGTGACTACTAGGTTGACAGTGGAACAAAGCTGAGGTGTCACACAGTCTATGTGTGAATGTACAGTGCAAAATCTCTCTCATTGCCCTGATTCTTCTTGCATAGGTGACACATGCAGTTTTTGCTATTCTCTTAATAAGTTTTACATATTCCACTAACATTTTAAATAATATTATTCTTTACTTGTGTTTTTTTTATTCTTAAATACAGTATTTGCCATTAGTAAACCAAGTCAGTTCTTTGGAAGGTTTTCTTGAGATCTTGAATTTCAAGGACCACATTTCTTGTTTCCCTCACTTTGTAGAAACATAGAATTGGACAACTGATAAGGACCAATTGGACCATCTGGTCAGCCCATTTCCCCATATATTTAAGCTAGTGATTAGTGTATGTATAAAAACATATACATTAATCACAGATGCAATAGCAGCTGCCAGTGATTAAATTAAATGGCATATGAAGTTGTTTTTTGGGTGGTATATATATATACTGTCTCCAAAAGTGATCAGAATATTTGTATACATAGCATGCAAATACATACATACATACATACATACATACATACATAGGTCAATGAATATACTAACAACTAAGCCACTTTCATGATTGATTAGTTAATCACTATTTATATTGACATTACTAATTTAGATGGTATAGATAATATTATTATACGGATAAATTATTTTCTCTTATAACAAGCAGACTTTGTTATGAATTAAACTATAATCAATCCTCATATTCAAGATCAAACAACCATAATTTGCAGAGTCTTGTGGTCACCATGTTAAAAGACCATATTTTAGATCGGTCCTGCGGCTTTTGGCATTACTACCTATTTATTGTATACTAGTGTAAAAGCCCGTGTACATGGGCCACAGTGCCACCCAGCAGCCTTGACTTGACTCCCTTCCGAATTCGGAGCACCCCTCTGTACTGCGCATTAATGCAGAGCGGGCAGTCTCTACTGCGCATGACTGCAACGCGTGCAGTCTCAACTGCGCATGACTGCTTCTGACAAACATCCTAGCAAATTATTATATAGGATATACTCTGACCCTTATTAATAGGGTAAGGGTAAAAGTATTTTCTCTGTCGTCCAATACAGGTTACTGGTAACTCTGGGTAGGCAATCCGCCCCTTTAAGTAGGCAGGAACAATTCTAGAATGGGTCAGTGGTCTCTGGAAGAATCTCTCCTTCCCATCAACGTGTTGGAGCTTCGGGCGATATTTCATGCCCTTCGTCATTGGACATCTCAGCTGGAACATTGTCCAGTCCAGGTAGAGTCTGACAATGCCACAGCCTTGGCTTACATCAACAAGCAGGGCGGAACAAGAAGTCTCGCCACTTGGTTAGAGGTCAAGGCTATTTTGTCCTGGGCAGAAGAACACATTCCTGCCATATCCGCAGTGCACATTCCTGGCGTAGACAATGTCATGGCAGACTTCCTCAGTCAACACACAGTGGACAGCGGAGAGTGGGAGCTGCACCCAGAGGTGTTCAGAAATGGGGTCTAACTTACATCGACCTGATGATGACAAGACACAACAGGAAGGTTCAGAGGTTCTTCTCTCGATGGAGGGACCCTCTAGCTCTGGCGGTGGATTCAGTGTCCATTCCTTGGTTATTCCCTTTGGCCTACATCTTCCTCCCCTCCCCATGTTGCACAAGGTGTTATGGAAATTACGACTGGAGCATTGTCCAGTCATTCTGATTGCTCCGTACTGGCACTTACCAGGCTTGGTTTCCAGAGCTTCTGGATCTGTCAGTGGCGGAGCCTTTGCTTTTTGGTGTTTCACAAGGACAAGGTTGTGCGTCTCACCTCTCAAGAGTTTCTCCCGAAGGTGATTTCGGAGTTCCACATTAATCAGGAGATAGTGGTGCCTTCTTTCTGCCCTGACCCCACCTCTGAGAAGGAGAGGGATCTCCACTTGTTAGATGTGGTGCGTTGTCTCAAGTTTTATGTGCATCGCACTGAGTCTATCAGACAATCAGACACGTTGTTCGTTATTCCTGAGGCAGGAAGACCTGCATCCAAAGTGACTATTGCTTCTTGGATCAAGTCCACTATTCATAAGGCTTATCAACTGAGGAAGAATCCTGTTCCCTTTGGGTCACGGCTCATTCTACACGATCTATTGGGGCCTCTTGGGCTTACAAGAATCAAGCCTCTGCTGATCAGTTTTGCAAGGCTGCCACTTGGTCGTCTGTGTACAGCTTTTCAAAGCACTACTGTGTTGATGTGCTGTCATCAGCTGATGCCAGTTTGGGGAGGAAGATCCTGGAGGCAGTCTTGCTTGTCTAGGATCTTCTTCGGTTCTTGGTGCTTCCTTCACTTTTGAGCCTTGTTGACTCTAGTTCCATGCAGGTTACTGGTCTCCAACCCTGTCAAGGGACCATGCTTGGCTCTCCTGTGGCAATGACCCCTGAGTATTAATATAAAGATTAGTCTTCATTGGCTTGTGCTACATCAGACATCCAGTGCATGTGTTATAAAAAATATTTAAGAAACACAAAATGTTCATAACTAATTGCTGTATAGGTGCAAGTCTGGAGCAAACCAACTGAACCATAAGGGATAAATGAACACTCCCATTAATTTGAATGGGAATCTTAACCTGTAAAATGTTTTGCAATGCATCGGAGACCTCTCTAGCATTCAGTGGGTTTAAAGCTCCATTTAAATCATTGTGATTTTGGGGAATTTTTATTTATCACCTATGGTAAACTTGATTTATCCCAAATTTGCACATCTTTATTTTACTGAGTACAACCCTAAGTATTTAATGAGTTGCTCACCAGATTCCTCTGTGATTCCTGCAGTGTCAGATGAATGAGGGTTCTTATTCCTGCTCAATCACAACCGATAATACAGTGTGTGAGCAGGGGCAAACTTCCTCCTTGCTCAAACCCTTTATTACTGTAAAGTCTCAGGTGTAATATGCATCTGTGTATAATGCGCAGGTGTACATTATACCCAAGATTTTAGGGGAAAACAAGAGTGCCTATGTATAATACACACCCTTGTTTTCCCCCTGTCACACATAAAAAAAAGTCCATTGCCGCACTGCTTCTCTCCCTCCCTGCCTACCCGTATCCTCCTCTGCCCCTCTGTAGTGCAGTTTCGGCAGCCTGACAGGGTCCCCGTGGGTGGCATGCTTGCATCTTCCGGATGCTTCCAGCACTGCTCTTTCAGGACCTCCTCTGCCTTGCCAATGGTAATGTCTTGGAAGGACCTTACTGTCCTTGCAGGGCAATACCATAGATCCAGTGCTTATAGCTATGCACATTGGATCTATGGTATTGCCCTGTAAGGACCTTGTATCCTCGTAAGACATTACCATTGTAATATGTATAATACACACTCCCCACATAAGGTGAAGAGGGGCAAAATTGTTCTTATTATACGCAAGATTTTATGGTACTTCTGAGCATGATTAAATCATGTTTTTTTTTTTGTTTGTTTTTTTTGCATTTTCACATGCCCAGTAAGATACTGTTAAAGATGATTAACCGTTTGGGTGCCAGTAGGGTACACAACGCATTGGAGTGTGTTGCATACCCCTCTGTCACTCAAAGGATTAAACTAACAGGATATTGGACAAATAAACGTACTCCTTTTCTTAATATATGTAAGGATATAAATCTTCATCGAAACCATTTTTAATACCGGTATATTCTCCTTTTTAGGGTGGTCCATGTGGGGTTTTGGCTGCTGTTCAAGGCTGTGTGCTACAAAATCTTCTTTTTGGGAAAGATGCTGACTTTAGGTAATAAATATTATTATTATTAATCGTATGCTTTACTTGTAAAATGCAAACCAATACACAAAGCTGTACAAGGGAGGACAAATGATACAGAAACGTTTGATCAAAAAGTGGGCCTTGCTTCCAAGAGTTTACGGTTTAGAAGAAAAAGGTTGGTGATGCAGAAAGCGCAGGTGTGAAATATTTAGTGTGGTCCAGTCACAAGGAATGTTAATCAGGGAATGTGAAACAATATAGTATAGTCCTCTCACACAGAAGGTCCATCATGGAAAGTGAAAGCATATAGTGTAGTCCAGTCAAACAGAAGATCCATCAGGGAAGGTAAAATGTTGTAGTCCAGTCACAAGGAAGGTCCATCAGGGAATATTAGAATATAATGTAGTTCAGTCCCACAGAATGTCTATCAGGGAAGGTGAAAGTATATAGTTTATTACATTTACAGAGAATATCCATCAGGGAGGATGGAAGAATATTGTAGTGACACCGAAGGTCCATCAGGGAATGATAAATAACAGTGTAGTCCAGAAACAGAGAAGGTACATCATGGAAGGTAAAAAGTTGATGTAGTCTATTCACAAGGAAGGTCAATTAGGGCAAGTGAAAGGATATAGCTTATTTCAGTCACACAGAAGGTCCTTCAGGAAAGATGAAAGAATAGTATAGTATAGTCACACAGAAGGTCAATCAGGGAAGGTAAGAAGATGGTGGTTAGTCCAGTCACAAGGAGGGTCCATCAGGGATGGTGAAAGGATATAGTTTATTTTTGTCACACAGAAGGTCCATCAGAACGTGATAAAGATGGTGTAATCCAGTCACACAGAGGTCCATCAGGGGATGTGATAAGATGGTGTAGTCCAGTCATACAGATGGTCCATCAGGGAAGGTGATAAGATGGTGTAGTCCAGTCATACAGAACGTCCATCAGGGGATGTGATAAGATGGTGTAGTCCAGTCACACAGAGGTCCATCAGGGGATGTGATAAGATGGTGTTGTCCAGTCATACAGAGGTCCATCAGGGAAGGTGATAAGATGGTGTAGTCCAGTCACACAGAAGGTCCATCAGGGAATGTGATAACATGGTGTTGTCCAGTCACACAGAGGTCCATCAGGGGATGTGATAAGATGGTGTAGTCCAGTCATACAGATGGTCCATCAGGGAAGGTGATAAGATGGTGTAGTCCAGTCACACAGAGGTCCATCAGGGAATGTGATAAGAGGGTGTAGTCCAGTCATACAGAGGTCCATCAGGGAATGTGATAAGATGGTGTAGTCCAGTCACACAGAAGGTCCTTCAGGGAAGGTGATAAGATGGTGTAGTCCAGCCATACAGAAGGTCCATCAGGGAAGGTGATAAGATGGTGTAGTCCAGTCATACAGAAGGTCCATCAGAGAAGTTGATAAGATGTGCCCGTGCCCTGTATTCGAGAGTGCCCATCTGCCCCGGCCACAACAGATTTGAGTTATTCCCCAGGGAGAGTATTTATGTGTTAGGGGACCCAAAATAATTTTCTCTGTCGTCCAATGTAGGTTTCTGGTAACTTTGGGTAGGCGATCTACTCCTTTAGGTAGGCAGGATCAATTCTAGAAATGACTGCAGGGGGTGGAGTCTACCTTCCTTCCTTGGCTGCAGCTAGCCAACCAGCTCCAGAAAGATTTGTTCATTGGTGAAGATAACACAGGCAAGAGAACAGTCCTGCTATAATTTTAGAACATTTTTTATTTTTCTGTTAGATATGGAATACCACCATTAGGTGGATTACCATAACTGAAAATGCCCTTAGATGTGGCTAGCTCAGTATCCAGGTGCTTTTTGTAGATCTTAAGCCCTGAGGGGGAAATCTTGATTCCAGGTGCTTCCCTAGGAGTTACCCACTGAGGTACTTCTTACCCCATGGTAATCTGAAGGCAGAAGATCTGCAGGAAAAGTGAGCAACCCTTTGAGTGCTGCAGGTCCACTTGTCCCACAGTGCCCCTCCGCACAAGGGTTATTCCTTGGAGTTCTTATTGCACGCTCCTGCACTCGCTGGGCCTTTCTGTTATGTCTGTCAGTGTCTGGAGCAACTTTATGTGGTAAATTAACCCTTTAACTGCTGTTTGGCATCTTTTGGGGTGGTTATTGGCACTTTCACTACTGGGTTCGGTGTTTACTGGGTCTGATTACATGTTCTATTGATGTTTCATGTATTTTTATTTCTCAGTTCTAACTTTGACAAAATTGAGTTCTGCACCTTTAAGGCGCACTTTACCGCATAGACGCCATTGCTCCATTCACTTCTATGGGACTGTACAGTTTGGGACCGCTCAACCTAGCGACTTCAGAGACGGCTCATTTTAATTGTCTGACCTTGCTCTATCATCCGGTTCACATTGCAAGTGTTTTGGGGGGCTCAGGGGGCTTCGGGCACTGTTGGGGTACTTTTTCTGGGAAAACTACATTTCCCATGAGCGCTTGCTTCGCACGCCACGGCAGCCATCTCGTGAGCTTTACAAAACGAATATCCTATGCAGGGCTTGGACTTTCCTTCTCTCCTTTGCAGATTAACCCTTCGCCTGCCAGATGTGTATTTTAGCGATTTCTGGGGTGAAATTTTAATCCTACACACTGTAAATTGGGTGATTAATTATTCTGAACGTTGTTGACATTGAGAATGTCTACTCCGTTGGAGCTTGGGGCCAGGCCTAAGACTAAGGATGCTGGGGTCTCTGTAACCAAACCGAAAACCCACCAAAACCAACCCAAAACCCACAAAAAACAACCCACTAAACCCAACCCAAAACCAACAAAAACCAACCCAAAACCCACTAAATCCAACCCAAAACCAACCCAAAACCAACCCACAAAACCAACCCAAAACCCACTAAACCCAACCCAAAACCAACTGAAAACCAACCCAAAACCCACTAAATCCAACCCAAAACCAACTCTAAACCCAACCCAAAACCCAACCTTATACACCAATTTTGCACCCATATTGCGTCCCTATTGCACACATATTGCGTGCTTAATGCACCCATATTGCTTCAATATTGCGTCCTTAATGCACCCATATAGTGTCAGTATTGCACCCATATGCTGTGCTTAATGCACCAATATTGCACCAGTATTGCGTCCTTAATGCACCCATATAGTGTCAGTATTGCACCCATATGCTGTGCTTAATGCACCAGTATTGCACCCATATAGCATCAGTATTGCACCCATATTGCGTCCTTAATGCACCAGTATTGCACCCATATTGCGTCCTTAATGCACCAGTATTGCACCCATATTGCGTCCTTAATGCACCAGTATTGCACCCATATAGCATCAGTATTGCACCCATATTGCGTACTTAATGCACCAATATTGCAACCATATTATGTCCTTAGCGCACCTATATTGCTGTGACATGTTAATGCACGATATGGCGAATGCGAAATATAGAATTTGCAACACTTTAACCCTTTGAGTGCCAGAGTGGTACGCAAAGCATTGCTTTGCAATGTGTTGCGTACCCCTCTGGCACTTAAAGGGTTAAGACGCAAAACTTTAATTGCGACATTTCAAATGACGCGGCCAAAGACGTGACATTTTACGACGCGAAACTTTAAATGCGACACTTCAAATGGATACAGAGTAAAACAAGGGTAGTGCCACTGCTGGGAGATGCATATTACAGTTTAAACCTGTATTGGTGGTTTTTGTTTTTTTACATTGACCCTCTAACGGTCCAATTAATTATTCATTTGCGTTTTCTGGGGCAGGTGAGTCACTGACAAACAGTTCTTGTTCGAATGTGATAGAAGCTGCTGAGTCACTTCCTGTCAGTTACAACTTTCAGGAAGTAATCCCACTGTAATTCGCTTCCTGATCATTTGAACTGATATAACATTAGCAACTAACAGCATTTGAAGTGTGCTTGTTTTACTCAGCAGGATAGCGTCTATAACGTAAAGGTTATCATAAAAAGTGTACTGCTCCTTTAAAATGGGATTTCAACCCCTTTATTGTAAGAGATGTCTGTAACATGTTGCTATGCAATGTATAGGCAACTTCTAGCATTCTAGAGGAGAGATTCACTAAGGCGTGATAAAGAGGTTATAAAGTGGAGATAACTTCTCCAGTGATATCGCTTCTCCAGTTCCTATGTTATTCTATAGAGCCTATGCACTAAGATCTATCAAGTTTTAGGGATCTTAGTGAATAGATTTCATAGAATAACATAGGAATTGGAGGCGTGATGTCACTGGATGTCACTTTATCGCACCTTAGTGACTCTCCCCCAAGGTGTTTAAAGTCCACTAGGAATTTTTATTTGTTCCCTATAGAACAATCTTCGGTTTGCTTTAGGATCTTTCCACGATTGACTTTATACCAGGCTGACCAGATCTCACCTTTAACCGGGGAAGCATAGGAGAAATTCATACTGCAGGACTGCATTGATTTCAGTGAAGTACTGCAAAATGGCTGTTTCCTATGTGTCCCCGGTTAAAGGTGGGATCTGGTCAGCCTACTTTATACGTATATGCTTTTGTTTGCTTTTCTTTGTCTTGTGTGCTTTTTGAATTTCAATGTTCTCTCTATCTTCATTTGTAGAGTTCTTCAGCCTTCAGATTCTCAGAGGACAAACTCCCTGTGTAAAGCTATTGCGGATATTTTATGGCGTGCTGGAGATGGGAAAGAAGCAGTCATTGCATTGTGAGTGAAGATCTGCCATTTTTCACTGATTATTTAAAGTGGATCTATCACATATAGATATCTAATGCTCATTAGTTAGAGCATTTAGCAAAAAAGTTAATATGTTAGTCATTTTTGAAAAAAACTTGTTATCTGCGCAAAAATAAAAGTTTAAAACGTGCCCAGCAGCCTACTTCCTGCTTACAGCACTGCCTCTGCTCCCGTCCCACTACCCAGCATCCTCCAGTGATGGAGGCTTTCTTTCTCTAAGCTGGAGAGATCTCATTGGCAGAGATCGATATCTAGCCAATGAGATTGCTCCAGCTTAGAAACAGACATCCTCCGTCATCAGAGGATGCTGGGTAGTGGGATGGGAGCAGCCTCTGTGCAGCAAGCAGCTTGCCGCAGCAGCAAGCGGAAGTAGGCTGCTGGACACCTTTTAAACTTAAATTTTTGCATAGATAACAGGTTTTTTCATAAATGACTAACATATTAAACTTTTTTGCTAAATGCTCTATCTAATGAGCAGTAGATATCTATATGTCATAGATCCACTTTAAAACAACACCTTGTTCTGTGTAGTAGATCAATTCCTAGCTCATCTAGCTATTCATTTTACTGGCAATCGCATACCAAGGTGCATTGCTTCTTATTTATCCAAAAACTACAGCAGACGATTTGTATAATGTATATTAATGTCCAATCTCTTAGATCTCTATTGTCTCGAAGCACAAATATTTAGTACGGACTCCACATTCCGTTTTCAGCAGGCAGGTACCCATGATGTTATACACATGTAATTATATTCCGTATTACAAGGAATTTTGTTGTCTTTACTGCGAGTGTTCTAATCCAGAACGCTTCTTGAATTGCACATAAAAAATACCATTTTTATGACAACAGTGCACAGACGTATAAATTCATTCGCAATAGCGTTTCTTGCATTAGGCGCATTCTCTATTCCATTCACACAGATTCGTTAATCTTAGCCACGCCCACAAAAAAAAATAAATCTACGCAGCCGTTTGCTAATCTTGAATTTTCAGGCATAATTCAACAAAATCATGTGCAAACCTATTCCCTAGTGGTTTTCACATGGGAAATAGCGATTGTTCATGTTTCCTGCATCGTGCCAATAGTAACATAGCAACAGATTTAATGATGCAGAAAAAAAGGACGTGTCCATCAAGTTCAGCCCATGCCAGATCACCCCTGTTCATCCATAGGAAAGCTAGAAAGGTATTCATTATTTTTTTAATGCAATGACAGTATAAGCAAGCACAGCATCCTGAGGCAAAGAATGCCATTGCTTTACTGCCCTTACTGTAAAATTACCCTGCTTTTGTTTTAATCTAAACCACAGTTCCTCTAGTCTTAATTGATGACCTCTTGATTTTTGCTCAGCTCTTCTGAGTAAATATTTCCTTGGAGAGTTCTTTGTACTGACCTCAAATATATGTGTAAATGGTAATTATATCACCCCTCTCTTCTGTAATGTAAACCAAACCACTTTGACAAGTCTCTTTACAACCCAGACCCTCCAATCCCTTTATCAGTTTTGTTGCACGTCTCTGCACTTTTTCCAGTTGAATAATGTACAGCTGTGTATTAGGGTATACTCACACAGGTGACATTAGCATCAGTAATGTTTCATTTACCACACTTTTTGCTCAGTTATTTTGAATTGCCTTTTTGGAAGCTGTTCACGCAATATCGATGATCACGGGAAAGTTGAAGCATACAGTGACTGCTCAATTATGTACTAGACTTCTATGCAGACATTTCCTTGTCGATTGGATGATTGTGATACACATTGCTTCATTCACAGTGGGTCTCGTCAGTGTCAGCCAAACATGTCCGCTAACAATATTTTGGCACCTGTCCCCCACTGAAGGGATCCACTCAAAGGTGGAATATGGGTGTCTGTGTTTGAGCAATTGGAGGTGGTATCTGTGTTGTTGAGAGAATTATTGCTATGATGGATCTTTCATTGTGGTATTGTATGTCATTTTATTTGACCATTGTGGGCGTGATGTTTAAAGGAGCAGTAAACTTTTTTATGAAAAAATATCTATTGTAGGGATTTTCCTATTGAGTAAAATAAGGGTACTCCCACTGCCAAGAGATTTATATTTCCAGAGTTATTATGGTTTAAACCCATGTTTTTTTACATTAGCAGTGCCCTCTAGTGGTCAAATTCTAATTAGATTTCCTGTTAGATTCTAATGGAGAGGAAAGTCAGAAAAGTCAGAGACATACAGTTCTCCATAGAATGTGATAGAAACTGCCTGTCACTTCCTGTCAGTTAGAACTATCCGGAAGTAAACACAGTAAATTCACTTCCTGTCAGTTAGAACTATCAGGAAGTAAACACAGTAAATTCACTTCCTGGTTATTTAAACTGCTATAATCATCTTACATAATAATTCGCTAAAACGTGTGTAACGACAAAGTCTTGCGCAGTAGAGACTGCTGCGCGTGATGCAGTCATGTGCAGTAGAGACTGCCCGCTGTGCGGCTGATACAGAACTGGGCGCTCCGAAGGCGTCCAGCTCTGTATCAGCCGTGGCGCGGGCAGTCTCTACTGCCCATGACTGCCCCGCGACAGGCTGGCAGTGGCACTGTGGCCCGTGTAACGGGCTCTTCAACTAGTTTTTGAATAAAACATCTGACAGAGATGGGAGTGACCTTGTTTTATTCAGCAGGAAATGCTCTGTAAAATGTGTGTTTTCATAAATATAAGTTTACTGCTCTTTTAAAAAAGTTGTGTAATTATCGCTATCATTGCTCTTTCATTGTGGTATGTGCGTCATTTTGTGGGCTTGATGTTTAAAAAAGTTGTGGTAACTTAAATTGTCGTTAGTGAGTCTGAAAAAAGTTCTTATGTCATGGTCTGTCAGTTCTAAGAAATATTGAAGTCATTATTGACTTTGCAACTTCAACCTATACGCACGTGGGCGGGGCTATGCTGATATTGTAGTACAGCTCCCACCCTCCTCTAGGACAGGAGTAGTCAATTATTTGACCTCCTGCTCTTGGGATTAAAGCTCCCAGCATCCGCAGCTATGCTTTGGTGACAATAGCTCCCATCATTTCCAATCAGCCATTTCAATATCATACTGTAAGTCTATTGTTTTTGAAGATGCAATATCCTGCTATAATTAAAATATGACATTTTATCAGTAAGAATCTTCTCATTATCACCTGTTTTCCAGATTGAGATCTTTGTAATGTTTGTTTTGATGTATTTTCCATTTATTTAGGTCATCTGGGAGGCAGCAGTTTAGTCCAGCCGGGAAATATAAAGCAGATGGAATCTTAGAAACAGTAAGAATGATGTTTACCATTAACAGATACATAATAATGCACGTGTATGCATATCTACGTATAATAGCTAGCTTTGTTATGGTTTAACGAGACAGAATTACCTAAAAGTAAAATAACCATTTAAATGGACAGTAATGTCCCAGAAAAATATTTATCATTTTGTAGTGCTTAAAAATTGATCAAAATGCAATAAACCCTATCTCTCAAACCGCTATGGTTTAAGAGATATTCACATAGAAAGTTTAATGTTTCCTGCTGTCGACTGTAAAGCTGACAGCAGGAGATCCACGTTGGCCAACACGAGGTGTCTCTGCAGCAGAGCCACAATCGCATTATTTAAAACTTATTACTTCATTGGAATGGTCTTGCAAACCAGCCACACTTTGTAGACCATTCCAATGAAGTGAAGTAATTATTTTAAATAAAGTGATTGTAGCTCTGCTGCATAGCCACCAGTTGGTCCCCGGACAGGATTTCCCTGCAGTCAGCACAGCGCTGACGTCAGGGAAATGGGAGGGATGAGGGAGGAACATTGACAGTGAATATCTCTCAAACCATAGCGTTTTAAGAGATAGAGATGTTTGCATTTAGTTCAACTTTTTAATCACTACCAAATGATAAATATTTTTTCTGGGTCGTTACTGTCCCTTTAATTATTGTATATTTTTACCTATTATTTTCAAAACTCTGTCTTTTACTGTGTGAGCTTAAAAATCAGTCAAAAACATTGTGTTCTCTGATGTTAGCAGCCAAGTGGCCAGAATTGATGCCCAATTAAAGGAGCAGGGAAGTTTTGTAATGAAAAGCCACATTATAGGACTTTTCCCCCTGAGGAAAACAAGGGTGCTGCTATTGCTGGGAGATTTCTCATTCAAAAATTATAACAGCTCAAACAGTAGACTTTGAAAAGGCAATTTTTTTATGGGCGAGCTTGAATCATAGGCTTTCCATAGAGAGTAATAAAATCAGCACCATCTGGTGACCACAGTAGATATTTGAGCTGTAATAGATTTTGAATGAACAGTATGTACTCACACACATACAAATACATACACACACAGTTACATACATCTACACACTTACACAAACACTTACATACATACACGTATACACACATTTTGTCATGTTTGTTGCTCTTTAACCCTTTAAGAATCTGAGGGGTGTGCAAAAGCACTGTTTTGCAAAATGTTGCTGGTCTTTAAAGGGTTAAGACAAATATTCATTCATCTTGCGTCATACCAATCTGCTCAGAGCACAAGGCAGATGATTCATTTCTGTCCAGTTGAGACCAGTGATGCGTTGTACCAGTGAGTCACAAGCTGATTATATGAATCCCTCTGTAGAGATAGCAGTAACACGATTACTGCTGGAACCCACCTGAATTATTGAAATGTCTCTTGGAGATAAAAGATAGAATCTCTAGTAATTTCGATCAGGATAGGGAAGAGGCAGATATTCTCTGGAATTCCATAAATCTCATCACAATATTTTCTGCACAGAGACCCATGTGTCAAAGAATGCACAAATTTCAGCACAGCAGAATAGAATTTGCTACTAACTTTACTACATTTTAGACCTTTCCAATGCACTGGGGACGTCTTTGAAGTCCAGGAGGTTATAGGAGGAAGAATTGTTTAATCTGTCATGTGCATCTTTAATTTTATTACCTCTGTAACAGTGACATTAAAGGAATAGTAATACTTAATATGTAAAAAAGATATATTGTAGTGTTCATCCCCCTTAGTAGAAAAAAGGGTACTCTCACGGCTGAAAGGTGTTTTATTCAAAAGCTATAACAGTTCAAATAATTTTTTAGGTGCAATATCACAGTGGCCTGAAATTGTACAGTGGCGCTGTTACACTATCCTATGTACAGCTCTGGTCCGTAGACCTTAAATCTCCATAGGATGGTGTAGCAACAGCGCCACTGTACAGTTTCAGGCCACTGTGATATTGCACCTATAAAAATAAACTTTGTGCTGTAATAACATTTGAATGAAACACCTTTCAGCAGTGGGAGTTCCCTTGTTTTACTCAGGAGGGATAAACCCTACAATATATATATATATATATATATTATTTTTTATTTTTTTTTTTCATTTTAAGTATTACTATCCCTTTAAAGGAATATTAGTGTTAAAATTCAAGCCTGATTTTAGAGGAACCAATCCACATAGAATCGTTTCCTAGCAGCGATTAGGAATTTCTGCTAAGCAATGAGCTGTGCACTACTCTGGTCCTGAAGGGGTTCAGCTTCATTTTCCCAGGGCCAGATTGGCCATTCTAACATTGGTTCCTTTCACTGCCAAACTATGTTTCGTTTCAGGCCCTTCTGCATAACCCTTTGAGTGCCAGAGGGGTACGCAAGGCATTGCTTTGCAATGCGTTGCGTACCTTTCTGCCACTCAAAGGGTTAAGAAAAGCAAGCCTCCCCGTGTGTAAACACACTGTAATATAGAGATATTTGGTGATATTTTTGTTAAAAATAATGGCAAACTACAGCTACTGTGGACAGAAATCCTAATGGCCCCTTTGAATTTGCCCTTGTGCTTTTCTGTTCTATAGAAAACATCTTAAAGGGATAGTAATACTTTGTTTTATCTTTATTTTATTTTGTAGGCATTAAAAAAAACGTGAAGAACGATATAAGTCTTATCTCTCAAACCATAAGCAAAGTTTCCCCTCCCTCCCCTTTTACCTAGTGTAAGCCATTTCTTCTCAGATGTGGAATCCAGTCCATACACCAGACAGATAACAGCAGGGGACAATCTTATTCCTATGAGAACAATGAAAGCCCTGCCCCCCTTGACAAGTTTTTCAGGTTTTTCCCTTATCTTAATTGAAGATTGTCCCTCTCTGCAATCTACCTGGGCACCTCCCTTCTGATCTGACTGAGCAGTGTTACATCAGTAAAAGGGGAGGGAGGGGGATACTTTATCATTCAAATACTCTTGAACTACAACTCTGACAGAATTGATATAACACTCTCCAAAGTCCAAATACTATGATGATTAATTAGAGCTGCTTTTATTATGAAACATTACTATCCCTTTAAATCAGTCCTGCATGTCACATCCATGGAGGCGGATATGACAGTTGCTGGCAGTTTTTTTCAAACTGTAGCAGGTACAGTGCGCAAGATTACTGAACCCTTTAAGTGCCAGAGCCGTATTGCAGTGCGTTGGATACAGCTCTGGTACTCACAGAGTTAAGTACCAGAGGGGGTGCGCAAAGCACAGAGAATCGACACATTACACACCCTCTGGTCCTTAAAGGGTTCTGACTACTAGCAACTGTCATGTCCGCCTCCATGGACACAGCATCCAAAGCCGAATGCAAATGTTATCTCTTTAACCAGTGAACAAGGGAAAATTCATAGTGGTCATTAGAATTTTCTGGCCATAGCCGGTAAGTGTGGGAGCTATTATTAGAAGGTGTTATTTCTCTTTTAAAGGGGAACTATCACCCCTATACAACTTTGGGTAATAATGAACTAAATATAGCAATTAGCTTTAATACTTGTTTTAATTTTTTTATAAAGTTCATGGTATGGCTAAATTTTAAGTTTGAAAAATGATCCGGGTCCTTACTTCCAGACAGACAGCGGGTACAGCTCTGCTCCTCAGTCCATGGGCGGATTGTCCTATAGGGGGATCGGGCATCCCCCGGTGGGCCGCTAAATCATGGGCCGTGGGAGAGATCAGAGGATCTCACCTCACCATCCCACAATATTTTGAAGGAGAGGTCTGTGTTGCCACAGGCCCTCCCTGTGACAGCCTTCACGTTCCTTGTTAACCCTTTGAGTGCCTCTGGCACTCAAACGGTTAATGCAGAGCGCCAGGATATGACATAATATCCTGGCGCCTGCTCTCCCATGCCTCACAGGGACCACAAGGGGGTGTTGATAGGGACGTCGGTGCAGCTAGTGGGCTGCTTTAAAAAAAAAAAAATGCCCAGGTTGGTATTCTCCTACAATCCGCCCCTGCCTCAGTCTGTCAATCTTCCTCTTCTCCCCTCCCCACATAGTGTCTCGATCCAACCTCCTCCAATGACAGAGGATTTCTCCATGTAAGCTGGAGCGGTCTTTATCCAATGAGAGCACTCCAGCTTACAAGGGGAAATCCTCCGTCATTGAAGGAGGCTGGATCAAGACACTCCATGGGATGGGGAGCAGAGGAAGATTGACAGACTGTGGTGCAGAGCTGTACCAGCTGTCTGTCTGGTAGTAAGGACCCGGATTATTTTTCAAACTTAAAATTTAGCCGTGCCACGAACTTTATAAAAAAAATTAAAACAAGTATTAAACCTAATCACTATATTTAGTTAATTATTAGTCAACCTTGTATAGGGGTGATAGTTCCTCTTTAAGTTTATGCTAGATTTTGGCGATTTTATGATTTATTCATTATTATCCTTTATCAGTATTTTGTGGCAAAAAAAAAACTTTGACGTTATGCACTGTAAACGTTATGTTTGTTTTCCTAATAGTCTAGTTATTCTTATCAGTTCATGTCAACCTGTCTGCTTCTCCCCAGCTTATCTTGTATAACGTGGGACGATATGAAGATCTTATGAGTTTTTTACAGCAAAACATCAATCAGGTAAATTGGTTCCTTATACTGTTTGTAAAATTAGTAATTTTGTTTATTTTACTTTCTGTACTTGTAGAGCAGGGTTATTCAGTTGTTGGATCTTCAGCTTTTGGAGACTACAACTCCCATCATCCCACAACCAGCCATTGGATGACCAGAGATGATTAGAGCTGGAGGTGCAACATTTGACTGTCCCTGACGACTTGAGGATGAACATTTTCCAAACAAACAAGAATGGAAACATGTTCTCAGTTCCATGTCAGTGATGTTTTAAACTCTTAACTAGAACAGTTAAGGACCACGGGACATTTTTTTTTGCCAGTAAATTACGGGGTCCTGCTGGGGCTCCAGAATTCCATGAAGTGCCAGAACCGTCACAACGGTCCGGGCGCTAAGGACCAGTGACGGTTATGGCACGTTATGGAATTCTGGGATAGCAGTGTGCTAACGTAAACCTTTTGTTGCTGGTTAGCACATTTTTGAGGGGCTTTGGGCACTTTCCTTACTGGGACCAGTGTTTATTGGGTCTACCGCTTAATTCTAGTGGCCTTTTGAGTGGTTTTACATTTTTGTATTCACCTTGTTAACTAGCAGGGAAGCCTTCTTCCAAGGTTACCATTGCTTCTTGGATCAAGTCCATGATTCGTAAGGCTTATGAACTTTGGAAGAAACCTGTTCCCTTCAGGGTCATGGCTCATTCTGCAAGGTCTATTGGTGCTTCTTGCGCCTACAAGAGCCAGGCCTCAGCTGATCAGTTGTTCAAGGCGGCCACTTGGTCATCTGTTCATACTTTTTCTAAACACTATAGTGTGGATGTGCTGGCACTGGCTGATGCCAATTTGGGAGGAAGATCCTGGAGGCAGCCTTGCCTGTCTAGGATCTCTTTAGTCTCTCAGTACTTTTTCACTTTTGAGCCCTGTTGGCTCTAGTTTATTGTGCTGTGCAACAGTTCTTGGGGTTTGTTTTACCCCTGTTCAGTGTCCGTTGACACTTTGCTGTTAGTGTTAAGCTATTTATGATCTGTAGGTTCATTGGTGCCCTGGTGACTTTGTGGGCATGCGCGTGGTCCTTGCCTTTCTTCCCGCCCTGGGGAACTTAATGGTTGGACATCCCAAAGTTACCAGTAACCTGTATTGGACGACAGCGAAAATAGGATTTTAGTCTTACCTGTTAAATCCTTTTCTCTTAGTCCATACAGGTTACTGGTCTCCCACCCTGTCAAGGGACCATGCTTGGCTCTCCTGTGGCAGAACTTGGGGGTCCTTCCGGGTTCATGCTTACAGGAGTCTTCCTTTGCCTTCTTACTACCTAGTGAATAGTTAGTCTGCAAATCTTACTGTTTGGGGATTGGCTAGCTGCAAGCTAAGGAGAGGAAGTAGGCTCCACCCAGCAGTCACTTCTCAGAATTGTTCCTGCCTATTAAAGGTGCTGATCGCCCACCCAAAGTTACCAGTAACCTGTATGGACTAAGAGAAATGGATTTAACAGGTAAGACTAAAATCCTATTTTCTTGCAGTTTGTATGGACAGGTCCTTATTCTTCACGTTCTGTAACTTTGAAACTGATTCCGTTATTCTTCTTTTCCAGTTTGAATTTGGTCCATTTGGCTGTATCCTTCTTACTTTGTCAGTCATTTTTTCAAGATCCGTTGAGCTGTAAGTATTTTTTGTAAATAGAACATAGAACTTCTCCTTGTTGAAAAATGATGATGTATAATGTTGACAATGTGTGTGTTTCAGATTAGGTCTTTTGGTAAATCACAAATATCCTTGGGAAGGGTTTTTGTGCAACAGAGCGCAATCTCTCAGCACTTCAGAACATTTCCTGTATGGTACCAATTCCTGAGGATGCTTTGCTACTGTTCACATTGAGGCTGATGTAGTAAAAAAACTGGTGTGATAACTTCTCCAGTGCAAAGAACTCTTAAAATCCTATATTACTCTGTGGAGCCTATGCACTTAAGTTGGAGAGATGTTGGTACAGGGCTGGGCAAACCAGCTATTGTGGATACTCCAGAGAGATGATGCACTAAGATGTAATAACGTAGATAAAGAGTATGAAACGCTCCAGTTCCTGTGTTATTCTATTTGGTGATATAAACTATCCACTATGGGAGACCTTTAGTAATAGACTACAGGGTGAGGTGTACTAAGGTACGCACTAGTTCCTGTGTTATTCTATGGGAGAACTTTAGTTATAGACTACAGGGAGAGATGTACTAAGATGTGAAAAAGAGGCG
Source organism: Rhinophrynus dorsalis (assembly GCA_037306005.1). Lineage (NCBI taxonomy): Eukaryota > Metazoa > Chordata > Amphibia > Anura > Rhinophrynidae > Rhinophrynus > Rhinophrynus dorsalis. The sequence continues at coordinate 467,200,074 of CM074723.1, forward strand.
ATAACTTCTCTAGTGAGATAAACTCTTCAGTCCCTATGTTATTCTATGTGAGATCTTTAGTTATAGACTACAAGGGAGATGTACTAAGGTGTGATAAAGAGGAGATAACTTCTCCAGTGAGATAAACTCTCCAGTTCCTATGTTATTCTATGGGCGAGCTTTAGTTATAGACTACAGGGGGAGATGTACTAAGGTGTGATAAAGAGGAGATAACTTCTCCAGTGAGATAAACTCTCCAGTTCCTATGTTATTCTATGGGAGATGTTTAGTTATAGACTACAGGGGAGATGTACTAAGGTGTGATAAAGAGGAGATAACTTCTCCAGTGTGATAAACTCTCCAGTTCCTATGTTACTCTATGGGAGATGTTTAGTTATAGATTACATGGAGAGATGTACTAAGGTGTGATAAAGAGGAGATAACTTCTCCAGTGAGATAAACTCTCCAGTTCCTATGTTGTTCTATGGGAGAGCTTTCTCTTTTTTTATGTCAGCAGGAAAAACCCTAAATATGTTTTTTTTTCCATTATAAAAATGTACTTCTCATTTAAATAATAACTGCATCTGTTTACTCATTTTACAAAAAATGAGCATTCAAGTAATTTCACACACATTTTTGAACTCCCATTAAAGTAATTACATGGAATTTTATTTCCTTCCACCTAGTTTCACACAATGCTTAGTTCTTGCACTCACAGTAAAGCCATAAACCTCTTCGCATCCGGTGACGTACCCAGACCGTCACGCTGGTCCGGCACTTAAGGACCAGTGACGGTCCTGGTACGTCACGTACTTTTACTCACCGCGCTCCTGCAGGAGAACGGTGAATAATACCGGGGACTGAAGTTGATCACTCCAAGACCGGAGCGATCTCTTTCAGTCCTTCGTTCGACGTGCCACCCCACGTGATCAGTCACATGGGACAGCACGTAGAACTCACCTATCTGGTCCTTAAAGGACCAGACACCCCGGGACCGCTGGTCCTTAAGGGATTAATTAGGTCGGTGTACGAAGAAGAAATGGTATGGTTCGGGAGCAACCATATATAGTTGCCAAAAACTATAAATACCTTAGAGAACCAACTTGTACCTTAGAGAACATATATATTTGCCAAAAATAGTTTACAAAAAAAAAAATAGATATTTTATGGTTTTTTGTGTTGAGTAAAATAAGGATATTCCCACTGCTGAAAGATGTTTAATTCCAGAGTTGTTATTATTATTATTCATTTATATAGTACCAACTTATTAAACAGCGCAATCGCAGTTTAATCTCTTGTTGTTTTACATTAACAGTGACCTCTAATGGTCAGATTCCAGTTAGTTATTCCATTGCAGGCTATTTGTGAGGAAAGTCGCTGACAAACAGTTGTCCATAGAATATGAAGGAAACTGCTGAGTCATGCTATCAGAACTTTCAGGAAGTAATCACACTGTAATTCACTTGATTATTTGAACGTTTATAAAGTTTGTATAAAACCACTGACAGCAATGAAAGTGCTGTTGTCTTTCTCAGCTGGAAAAGCATTATAACATAGATTTTAATAAAATAAAAAGTATACTGCTCCTTTAAGTGTGTACTGCGTGCTATATTGGACATCCTCAGTACATGGGGTATAGTATAGTAGTCAGTTAGAGCAGTGAAAGGGACTATCCGGGTGTTCGACACATTAGGAATGCTGTACCTGTAGCTGCTGGTTACGGCTGTTGTGCTTAAGACCCTGTTTACATAATTCACATACTTCTGGCATAGCATGAAAAGTCAGGACAGGACATTTGGATTTTGACTGGATTTATAATTTTTCCATTCGCCAGGGAGGTCTCGATTGTTTATTAAAATGCCTGGCAGCAAATAATGGTAATAAAATTTAATCATCCAAAACCAACACCATTGAAATCGCCCTACGGTCCAATTGGTTGTGAACCTTTAAGCTCACCCTTTGATTGTCAGGGGTCCAGTGGAACTCAAAAGGTTAACCCTTTGCGTGCCAGAGGGGTACTCAACGCATTGCTTTGCAGTGCGATGCATACCCCTGTGGCACTCAAAGGGTTAAAAGTCAAAAATGTTAGATAAAGTGAAACCATCTTGAAAATGTTTTATTTGAGTCTGTAAATCTCGTTTACTAGTAACATAACATTGTGTATGTACAAGAAACAGAAAATTGTGTGTTATCCAATGTACACTTTGCTATTCAAAATATGTAATCAGAATGCACTCACAATATGTTATTGCTGACTGTCAAGCTTATGCTATCATCAACTGCAAAAGCTTGCAGGGTACTTTACCTGTCCCTGCTTGGGTGTCATTCCTTCTCTCCACTCAGAGTCTTTCAGACCGTTGTTGACAGGCATTTCACGATTTGGACCAAATATATGTTGATACCACAAAAGTAAATCAAATCAAAATAAAATATAAACATTTGCAGCTGTATTAATAAAAAAAATTACAAAGTTATTAAAAACAGACAGGCCAAATGGTAATGGAACGCGTTTCGCAGTGCTAAATTGCTTCATCAGCCAATAAAACCTGTAATGAGAATTCGAAAGCCTTTTTTAATTCTCATTATGGGCTTTATTGGCTGATGAAGCAGTTTAGTGCTGCTCTGTTCTGAGAGGAGAGGAGGAACGCCACCCAAGCAGGGATGGGTGAAGTACCCTGCAAGATTTTGTAGTTGATTGCTAATATCCCAGTTTTTGTGCCCTAAAGTGCAGTTGGTTTGTCCATGGTTGCTCCGGAAGTCCTTCGTACATCAGCCCCACTGAAGCCCCCCCCCATCTCCGCTCATATTAGAGACTTTTATACCGAGACACATGAACACAAAACTCAGCCTTACTACGTCCTGAAATCCTCTCCCTAAATCAGAAATATATTTCACTTTCTCTTACGTCCAATATAGAACACAGGAACCATGGGGTTGAGCTCCCTCCTCAAGGAGGTCAGGACACTTCAAAAATACAGGGTCTTTAGTGTGGAGACTCCCTCCTCTTCTAGCTCAACCTCCCGCCTACCCCAGATTCATGTGTCCTGCGTCCAAGATGGAGGTGCAGTGGAACTTCTCTTAGTTTTTTTCTAGGCTTTAATTATTTTTTCCTTAGAGATGGGGCGGTATAATCCCGCATTAGGCAAACTCACATCACTGGCTTCCCCGGAGTTGGATTGCCCAGTCCACACGCGTAGGCTTAGGCTTTAGACTGATTCCCTCTCTTAAAGGAGAACGAACACTTCCTAATAATAGCCCTCCGCTTAATGTACTATGGCCAGAAAATCCTAATGTGTCCTATGGATTTTGCCCTTCCGCCTTGGTTCATGAGATATCATCTCAGTCAGTTCTGGAAATCAAGTGTATGGAGGCAGACATGACAGTTACTGGCAGTTCTTTCAAACTGAAGCAGGCAGAATGCATGGGTCCACTTCACCCTTTAAGGAACAGAGGGGTGTGCAAAGCAATACATTGCACATCCCTCTGGTCCTTAAAGGGTTAATATTACCATGTGATATGGGCAGAGTTTGAGGTCCTGTGGTCCTGCCAGCATCTGTCATGTCTGCTTCATGGATCTTACATCTAGAACTGATTGAAGATGTTGTTTTGATTAAAGGCACAAGGACAGAATTCAAAGGGTCTATTAGAATTATTAGAGTTATTATTAGGGGATGTTCATTCTCTTTCGAGAAATACTGGGAGAGATTTATAAAAACAAAAGTAATGATAAATGTGACTTTTATGTTGATTATGTTCAACTGTTTTTATTTTGTTTTGTTCTAACTTAACACCAATTGATCTATACTTGAGGCAAAGCTGTGTTATTAACCATTTGAGTGCCAGAGGGGCACGCAACGCATTGCAAAGGGTTAATACATAGTAAAAATATAATGACTGAGCAGCTAAACACATTGTATTAACCCGTTAAGGGGCATGAAGAGAGAAGGAGAAGACACTAAGAAAGGAAGCGGGAAAGAGAGAAGAGAGGTCACGGGACAGATAATGTGTCCAGACCTCTTGTGGGCCACGGGTTGCTTATTCTTGGAAAAGTACATGATTGAAAGAAAGAGAAAGGACTCTCCCTTACTGTTTTACCTTTCTTTTTGATTTCTCTGGTTTAAAGGGATAGTAATGTCAGAAAAAAAGTATTAACTATATGGTAGATGCAATTAAAAGAGAGTACTTGCACTTATTCGTATCTCTCTAACCGTTATGGTTTGAGAGATATAGGAAAATAAAGTTCTCTGGTCCCTCCCCTTTCTGCTTGACGAGCTGTAAATCTGTCAGAAGCAGATTCTGGTCGCTTGGCCAGATGCGGCTCTTCAGCAGCGCCGATATAACGATATATACTTAATCGGAACAGTCTACAAAGTGTGCCTGGTTTGCAAGCACACTTTGTAGACCGTTCCAATGAAGTATTTATTTCTAAATAACGTGATTTTTAAGTCAACTTAAAATTAACCATTACTATCCCTTTAAATGCACATCCCCTAGATAATGCGATCAGACCTCTGGTCACCAGAACAGATTTGTCTTGCATTAACCCCTTAACGACAGATGACTTACCAGGTACGTCCCGCAGAAACTGTCACTTAGTGACAGAGGACGTACCTGGTAAGTCACAGAAGTCCGCGTCTCCGTGCGGCTGCACGCCGCTCGGAGACTCTGGACTTCTTTGGAAAAAAAAAATAAATGTTCGGCGGGCGTTAAGGTGACAGCCGCGTACGAACGCGGCTGTCACTAAGGGGTTAAAGGAAAGTCCGGTTCTAGTATTTAACAAACACCCCTTTCACAACCATGACAATCATAATGAGAGGCTAGACAGTGGAACATAGGGTTTTCTTTTACCCAAATTATGTCCTTTACCAGGAGTGATGAATCTGTTGTCCTCCAGCTGCTGTTGGACTACAACTGCATCATTTTCAGCAAGACATGATCAACATAAGATGAATATGAGGTATAGTCCAACAGAATCAGAAGATCTGTAGATTGCCCTTCTCTGTTGAATTATATGCTCAGCTTCAGTGTGGAACCCCCAGCAGTACACTGCTAAAAAGGAGCCCATTAAAGTGTAATTAAGGCAATGCAATGTAAAAATCTTGAGGCTCCAGTGTACTCTGTACCTTAGGCTCCGAGGTTGTTTGCTGCTATCATGTTCCCTATACACTTAGTGCCCTCCACCACATACTGAGCTGATTCAGGCAGTGATCAGCTGAGAGGAGGAATAGGTGTATAAAGAACTCTGAGTGGGAAGCATGATGGCAGTGCTTTTGATGGCAGTGTACATTGATTACGCTTTCAGCAATGTGTTGCTAGGTTTTCCACAATGAAGATGACTTATAGATGGGAATTCAACAGGTCTGGTACACCTGCAGATCTTCAGTTTCTGCTGGACTACAATTCCCATCATGGATGTGTAAATTAATGTGTTAATATTCTCTTCACATTACCATGTATATACAAACAGCTACTAATATTGTGCACTGCCCCTGCACCTGACATTTTAAATGTTTTTTTCTGAAACCACTGCTAGTGAGTCTATTAATCTATGATGGCTACTTTAAGCATTGATAGTAGCAGTCACTGACTCGGTGATACTCAGGAGCTGCTCTGCTTATTGATGTTACAGCTCCCTCACGTACTCACACTGACACACTCCCAGGGGAGGGCTGGGGACTTGTGGCTTGGACGGGTAAGTAAAATCAAGTGGCCCATTTCTATTATCTCTCCAGCACACCATCCCAGCCCACCCGCTTTTGTTAAAGGGATAGTAATACTTCATTTTATCTATATTTTATTTTGTAGGCATTAAAAAAACATGAAGAACGATATAAGGCTTAGCTCTCAAACCTTTATGGTTTGAGAGATATTCACAATCAAAGTTTCCCCTCCCTCCCCTTTTACCTAGTGTAAGCCATCTCTTCTCAGATGTGGAATGCAGTCCATAGACCAGACAGATAACAGCAGGGGACAATCTTCTTCCTATGGGAACAATGAAAGCCCTGCCCCCCTTGACAAGTTTTTCAGGTTTTTCCCTTATCTTAACTGAAGATTGTCCCTCTCTGCAGTCTACCTGGGCACCTCCCTTCTGATCTGGCTGAGCAGTGTTACATCAGTAAAAGGGGCGGGAGGGGATACTTTGTCATTGAATTACTCTTGAACTACAACTCTGACAGAATTGAAATAACACTCTCCAAAGTCCAAATACTATGATGATTAATTAGAGCCGCTTTTATTATGAAACATTACTATTTCTTTAATTTTATAATTGACATTAATGTTGTGAAGTAGTATCAATCAGTAATGTAATACTTTTTTCATAAAAATATTTTACCAGGAAGAATACATTGAGATTGTCTCTCATTTCCAAGTATGTCCTGGACTCATTTTCTCTACCTCAGCAGAGGTGAAAGGCTGAGCTCACCTTGCTCGGAACCCGCGACCCTGCGGTTTGGCCAGATTCTACAGCTGGTGCATTATCCAACTGACTATCTCACCAGCTGTTTAACAAAATTTACTCATATGTACATTTTGAGCAGTGTTGTTTTGCAGTGTGCTTTTTCTCATGTAGCTTTTTCTCATGAGTAGTGATATGGCAATCCGATTCATTAACGTTGAAGTATTTTTAAACCCTTAAAAACCCTGTGACGTGCCAGTACTGTCACCATTTTTTCCCTTTAGGAACTGTGACGGTCCTGGCACGTCACGTACTTTTTAATTACAGCGCTCCTGTAGTCCTTAAGGGGTTAATGTTTGACCCAATTATTTTTGAGATACCACAGAGCTTACAGTTGCAATTGAAGTTCCAGTGCCTTACTGATACCATGCACCAGCAGCCAATGAGAGAGGATAGGATTGTCAGGATGGTGTCAACAGTCAGCCAATGAGAGAGGCATCCTATGGGGTTACTGGAAAATGTTAGTATCTAGCAGTCAGTGAATGGAAATTGGGATGGGGGCAGTATGGATTGTTTGTATATGTCTGACAGGGCGTTGCATTTGGCATATGGAGCAGTGTGGATTGTTAGTATCTGGCTGACAGGGAGTTGCAGTTGAGACGAGGAGCAGTGCGGATTGTTAACATCTGGCTGATGGGGAGTGACAGTTGGGATGGGGAGCAGTGTGGAATGCTAGTATCTGAATGACAGGGAATGACAGGTAGGTAGGAGGTTAATGCTGGATATTAGTATCCAGTCAATATACCAGTTAGTAATGCCTAATTAGCACTAACTGGTAAATGCAGATAAATATCTAAAACTATTATTTGAAATAAAAATTGTCAACATACATACGGTATTGTTGAAAGCTATGGGAATTTGGGAATTATTTTTTATTCTCCCGTGCAGTGCCCTTGGTATGTACTCCATAATATATTTTAATCAAAAGGCCTTGGATAGTAATATGAATTCTTTTTAACCCACTGGTTGCTAGAGATGTCTCCAGTACATTTATTCCCCATGCGTTTCAGATATCAGCAGCATGCAGGGGGTTAAAGGCTGACTCCACATATCACATTTATGTAACCTTTTTGAAGAATGCGGTTGCTTCATGTGTTTGTTTTATTGCACTCTCCCCTGTCCAGCAGTTATCAGTCTTTGGAGTATTTTAGATTACAGAGTCTTTTGAACTAGACCTAAAGTACTAATATCTTGCTATTACTCTCAAAGCCAAATAAACAACCAGCACTTTTTCTGTTATTGTTCCTGCCAAAAAGGTAATCTGAACATTATTAATTTCTAGGGAGTTTAAGGATTCCTTTCTTCTTGGAACAAAATATGGAACAAATGGTTCGCTAAAGTTATCTAAGAATTAATTATTTAAACTATTTGCACATCGCAATATGGTTTTAGATTTGGAGCGTCTACGTCACGGGAGTCCAAGATGTGGCCCATGGGCAAGCCCAAGGAGCGGCCCTCCTGAGATTTGTAAGGTTTTTTTTTTTACCTAGTTAGCACAAGTTAAAGGGGAACAACCACCCCGCAATAACTTAAGCTTCACTGATTGCTCATCTGGCGACTAGCTGCTTAGTAGCGCTAGTCGCCAGAAATATTACCCGGTTCTGCAGATATCGGCGTTTTACCTATGGTGACTGCGCTGTCAGTCCAACGGACGTCACTGTGAAGAGACGTCCGTGCTTCCTGCTCCTGTCACCATCGGTAAAATGCCGATATCTGCAGAACCGGGTAATATTTCTGGCGACTAGCGCTACTAAGCAGCTAGTCGCCAGATGAGCAATCAGTGAAGCTTAAGTTATTGCGGGGTGGTTGTTCCCCTTTAAAGCTTGTTTTTTGTCCATGTTTGTTGAAAGTCAAGGATATATTCTGTGCCAGGAAACAGTGGATGGGAATGAGGGCGGGTCATAAATAGAGTGGGGTGTGGTCATAGGTGGAGCTAAGGGGACTTACAGTGTCTTGCCTAGGGGAGCCTGGGATGTGAATCTGGCCATGTGCACTCGTATAAATTTTTGCTTACGTGGTCCATGTTTAAAATAAAAATGTGGACTCCCCTATGGAAAAAAAAAAAAATGGACTCCCCTATGAGCTTACTTTAAAGTTCCGGGGGCATATGCATAACAAAAAAAGTGGAGTAAGGCTGGGGAAACCACTGGCATCATATTAGACAACTCCCAAGTGGAGATTTTAACCCTTTGAGTGCCAGCATTGCGTCACAATGTGTTGGATATCCCTCAGGAACTCTAAGGGTTAAGCCCTTAATGGTAGACATCTCAAATGTATTGCAAATTCAGCGTGGGAATTATGCCATAGGAATAAGTGGATCTCTACATGTGTAACACATTGGGGCTGATATAGGAAGAAAAAGCGGTGCAAATTTAGAGCAAACCAAGCGTATCGCATGTAATCAATAAAAAAGTCAAAAGCTGGTTTAATTGGGGCCTTTATCCCTTTAAATGCTAGAGAGGCCTCCTACTCATTGCTTTACAATGTGACGGAGAGGACTCTTTAGCCCCAATTGAATTTTACTTGTTCCCTATGGTGTCCTTAGTTTAACCCTATGAGTCAAAGCAATGCATTGCATACCACTCTGGCACTCAAAAGGTTATTCTAGAACCGCACCACTTTAGTAATAGTGCATGTGCCTCATTGACTTCCCTAGGGAGGTGTCCTTCTTACAGCACTCGGATATATCTATAGGCATTTGTTTGCATTTTATCTGCCGTCTCCTGTATATAAAGGAGAACTATCACCCCAAATATAGCCCCCCCAATAATTAGCCATTTAGCGATTAGCTTACCAATAGTTCTACTATTCAGCCTAATTACCGTGTTAGTCAGAAATCCTACTTCAGCCGAGACCGCCTGCCGGGGAACAGCTCAGACATCTGTGCACCTGCGCTGTTAGTCCCAGTCTCCTCTAGGTGGCGTTGCATGGTACCTTAAGGTAATAGAAGTGACTGACGGCTAATTATTAGGCTGGATAATATGACTATTGGTATGCTAATCGCCAGATGCCTAATTACTGGGGGGGTGGATTTTATTTGAGGTGATAGTTCTCCTTAAAGCCGGCCTCTAGATTACTGCAATATCGCCTCTATAGTATTGATAATAATAGTAGCTTTAACTCTTTGTGCACCAGAGAGGTATCCAACTCTCTGACATTCAAAGGGTTAATACAGTTTCACCATCAGTGCTAATTAATGTAGATCAGCACCGTGGAAACGTTATTCTTGAGATTACACAGGAAAGTTAATATCTTAGCAGGTTAATGGGATTTTTTTAAATAGATTTTTAGAATTCCTTTTACATACCTCCCAACATTTCAAATTGCCAAAGAGGGACACTTGTGTTTTAGGGGGTGTTGCTGGGGGCGTGGCTGGTGGGCGGGGCATTACCGATAATTTTCAGGCTATTTCATAACCTATTGACACCTCCTTGTGTAATGTAATAGATGACTTACAGCAAGACCAAAGTATTTTATTTACACACACTAATTTATAAACACATATACTGATGTTTAAACAAACAATAATGTGAGTTTTATTGCTGTGGAGCAATGTGATACATTTATATACAGACCACACAGTCTGATCTCCTAAAAAGAGGGACATCAGGGTGCGAAAGAGGGACAGATGGATTTGGGTCTAAAAGAGGGACTGTCCCTCCTAAAGAGGGACACTTGGGAGGTATGGTTTTACCTTTAACCCTTTGAGAGGTACGCAAAGCATTGCTCTGCAATGCGTTGTGTACCCCTCTGGCACGCAGAGGGTTATGAGCCAGGGCCTCCTAGGTCAAAATTAAGATATGTATAGTGGCATGTTAACCCTTTGAGTGCCAGAGGGTCGTTCGTTGTGTATCCCTCTGGCACTCAAAGGGTTAAAGGAAAAAATAAGAGGTCTGTGTTTATTTTTTCTTCATCTCATTTTGAAATAAAATATTAAATGAACAGTTTACTAATATTCTTCTATTGCCATGCCAAGGAGTGAGAATTTTTTCTCTTACTTTTTAGCTGAAATTCGACCCATGCTTCTCCTTTAAAGCAGACTCGTCACTACCCAGCTTTTAGTATAATTAAGGGTAGCTATTTAAACTACCTTTACCTTTTTGTTTTTCAGTCAGTGGAATGATTTTAGTCATTTTTGGTTTGGTAGTTAAGGAATCTGATCTTAGCAGAGCTGAGTTCTCTACCTGTGTGGCACAGCCTGCTTTATTAATTACTCACTCACCCTTAAATTGTCTCTCTACTCCCTACTCCTTCTTCTGAGGCTGCCAGCCCCAAGTTTCCATTTATTTAAATGCATAATTTAACCTCTGAAATGCTGAAGGTGCATCCAGTGTATTGATTCACAATGCAATAGAGATCTCTCCAGTATTCATGTGGTTAAAAGCCCCCTTTAATCAGAATTTATGGTTGTCCCTTATGGTGCGGTTGGATTACCCCTGAATCTCATTAGTACTTCACTGTAAATCAGCCTCTCTGGCACTCAAAGGGTTAAATGACTGAACTGTAATAACTTTTGAATGAAAACTCTCCCATCAGTTGGAGTCCTCTTGTCTTGCTTAGCAGGAAAAGCCCCACGACATATAGGTTTCATACAAAGTTTACAATAGGTGAGAGTCGGTACCGTGTTGGCTGTAGAAATACAGGATGCAAAAATGTTTGTAAAGTTGATACCTTTATTGGCTAAACAGATTTAAAATGCAAGCTTTCATTCCTGTTTAGTTATCCAATAAAGGTATCAACTTTACAACAATTTGTGCATCCCATAAAAAGTTTACTGCTCCTTTAAAGAAACAACTGGTGAACGTCTTGGCAGCTACACTGCATTTTCATAAACTACTGAACTCTATGATCTAAACTGCAGATGTGGCCTCAAGGAAAATTATCAATTTCCCATGTTATTTACGGCAAAATAAGCAATCAGAATGTCCTTCATTTGTCACCGGTACCTAATCTGTCGAGCAGATTGTTGCTTATGCAACGTTTACGTGTCATTTTCATTCTGTACAGACTTCTTATCATAAATGTGAATAATAGGGGCAGTGCGCTGTCTGTGAGCTGGGATATTACCAGTTAGGGTGATACTACACAAAACTCAGAAGGATGTGATTGAGCAACCTGAGACACCCCCCCCCTTCTGCTGTTGGACTACAACACCATTCAACCTCATTCAATCTGAGCCAGCCTTCCACTTTATGTTTCCGACCCTGCAGTAGAGGGACCGCATTAATCAGTTAGACCAGGGGTTGACAACCGTTCGCTTCATTGGCTGGTTGGGACAATGGACTACAACTCCAATCAACCTCAGTCAATCTGAACCAGCCTTTGGTTTTATGTTTCTGACCGTGCAGCAGAGGGATCAGATTAAAGGGTTAGTAATGCCCATTTTTAAGTTGATGCAGTGTTGAGATGTTAAAGGGATAGTAATGTTTCAAAATAAAAGCAGCTCCAATTAATCTTCATAGTATTTGTGCCATGGAGAGTGTTATTTCACTACTGTCAGAGTTGTAGCTCAAGAGTAATTGAATGATAAAGTTTCCCCCTCCCGCCCCTTTTACCTAGTGTAAGCCGCCTCCCCTCAGATGTGGAATCTGGTCTTAAGACCAGACAGCTCACAGCAAGGGACAATCTTCTTACTGTGAGAACAATGAAAACCCTACCCCGCTTGACAGGTTTTTCAGGGTTTCCCCTTATGCTAATTGAAGATTGTCCCTCTCTGCGATCCATCTGGACACCACCTTTCTGTTCTGAGGTGAGCAGTGCTATATATCAGTGAAATGAGTGGGAGGGGGATACTTTATCAGCCGGCAGCTCTGCAGCAGAGCTGAAATAGCGATATTGGAAAATAATTACTTCATTGGAAAAGTCTACAAAGTGGGCCTGGTTTGCAAGCACACTTTGTAGACCGTTCCAATCAAGTAGTTATTTTCCAATATTGCTGTGCGGCTCTGCTAAAGAGCCACTTCTATCATATAGAATAAACTTTATTTTGGGCATTACTAACCCTTTAAAGGGATAGTATTACTTCACAATTACTATCCCTCATATCGTAGCCCTTAATAAACTGAGTTAAATGACATCAGTGGCATCTGTCAGACCTTTATGGTGTAAGAGATAGCCGCTTTCAAAGTTTCCTCTCCCCTGCTGTCAGTGTTCTGCTCCCAGCAGGGGAATCCGGTCCCGGGACAGGTGGAGGCTCTTAAACAGAGCCGATATCTCATTATGGAAGGAAAAATGATTTATTGAAACAGTCTTCTACGTGTGCTTGGTTACCAAGCACACGTCGAAGACTGTTTCAGTGAATATTTTTTCCTTCCATAACGAGATATCGGCTCTGTTTAAGAGCCCCTGCTTGATTCAGAGACCGGATTCTCCTGCTGGCATCAGAATGCTGACAGCAGGGAAGAGGAAACTTTGAAAGTGTCTATCTCTTACACCATAAAGGTCTGACAGATGCCGCTGGTGTCATTTAACTCAGTTTATTAAGGGCTACAATATGAGGGATAGTAATTTTGAAGTAATACTATCCCTTTAAGGTAGTAAAATGGTATGTGGATTGGCTTTTTCCTAAGTACATATTTTAGTAGATATTTGCTGTAAAGTGTAGACTTCATGCGGTCATTCCACATTTTGCGACACAGGGTAAAGTAGGCACAGTGGCGCAGGACTTCCCATTCCTCAAATCTCCCTCCCAGCGAGCACGCTCACTCTTCCCTTCGTATTGATGTGACTCATGTCTATTGAAACAGCAAGCTCGGTATAAGGACAGACATACCCCTCTGGCACTCCAAGGGTTAAAAGCCTCATTTAAACAAATGTCAACTTTTCATTTCCCCTTATGGTGCAGCTGGTTTGCCTTCTTAGTACATTAGCTTCACTAATCGCTTGGATCATTAACCCTTTCTATGTTAGACTAAAAAAAAATAGCTACTGTTTGATTTAAATGGCAACTAGTGATGTATTCATTTATATATTGGTTTATTTTTACGTTTAGATCAAAGGGGTTTGTTTGTGTCCAAAGCATTGCTTTGCAAAGAGTTGGTTACACCTCTGACACTCAAAGGGTTAAAGAATGATAAACAGTATAGGAAAACAATGGCAGAATATTTAGAGGACAAACATGTTGCATTTTACCCTATTCTCAATCCTTATTCTATAAAAGGCCTGATGTATGTTTGTCAGATGCAGTCATGCGTAGTAGAGACTGCCGATGCAGTCATGCGCAGTAGAGACTGCCGATGCAGTCATGCGCAGTAGAGGCTGCCGATGCAGTCATGAGCAGTAAAGGCTGCCGATGCAGTCATGAGCAGTAAAGGCTGCCGATGCAGTCATGAGCAGTAAAGGCTGCCGATGCAGTCATGAGCAGTAAAGGCTGCCGATGCAGTCATGAGCAGTAAAGGCTGCCGATGCAGTCTTGAGCAGTAGAGGCTGCCGATGCAGTCTTGAGCAGTAGAGGCTGCCGATGCAGTCTTGAGCAGTAGAGGCTGCCGATGCAGTCATACTCAGTAGAGACTGCCGATGCAGTCATGCTCAGTAGAGACTGCCGATGCGGTCATACTCAGTAGAGACTGCCGATGCGGTCATACTCAGTAGAGACTGCCGATGCGGTCATACTCAGTAGAGACTGCCGATGCGGTCATGCTCAGTAGAGACTGCCGATGCGGTCATGCGCAGTAGAGACTGCCGATGCGGTCATGCTCAGTAGAGACTGCCGATGCGGTCATGCTCAGTAGAGACTGCCGATGCATTCATGCTCAGTAGAGACTGCCGATGCAGTCATGCTCAGTAGAGACTGCCGATGCAGTCATGCGCAGGAGAGACTGCCTATGCAGCCATGCGCAGTAGAGACTGCCTATGCAGCCATGCGCAGTAGAGACTGCCCAAACTGACAAAACGCGCCATCTTCCTAGCCACTCTCCCAGCCCTGTGTGCTCGGTGTCCCTCCCGGTGTGTGAGGGAGCCCTGGCCCCGGTTGAGCCGTGTCTAGCTGAGCCCGGAGGTGCGAGGCACGTTCATGAACACCCGGCTCTGGTTCAAGATGTGCTCCCGCAACCACACCCGGGACTGACAAGGTAGAGGCGCGCTCCCTATCCTGGTACGTCACGCGCTGCTGTTACTGAGGCCGCAGGTGCAGGGACTAGCGGGTGCACAGCTATCTTAACCCTTTGAGTGCCAGAGGGGTATGCAACGCATTGCTCTGCAATGTGTTGTGTACCCCTCTGGCACTCAAAGGGTTAACCCATTCAGTGACATTCACTTTGGCTCGTCTACACGGGCTTTTACACTAGTATGGAATAATGGAACTACTTCAGGTTTTAGCAGGAATTGGAAAAGACATCGGACAAGTGAGTCACATTTTAAAAATACACCTATTAATTGATATGGTTCTTTGATAGTCACGTATAGAAAAATAATTCATTGCCAACAGAAAAAGTATCCCTACAAAAACATTAAAACTGACCCACATTTACTGTGACGCAGCGTCGGCCTCCAGTCAGAGTGGTGGCACGGCTGATCCGGATCGGGGCACTCCGAACGGCCCACTGCCTGTCTCCGCTCCCGGCTCCGGGGCAGCAGTTGAGGCCGCTGGGTGGCACTTTGGCCCGTGCACACGGGCCTTCAATACTAGTTTACATATATAATCACAGTTTTTTATATTCAAGTTTATCATTTAATTTGATAGATTTGGGTCTATCTGTCCGTCTATCCATCTATCTAATCTCTGCTTTCTAATTAGAAAGAACACAACTCTTGTCTCCTCAGCCCTCTGTTGCCTTTTATTCAACCACATTACGTCCACCCTCCAGACCTATGTGCAAGGTGCTTGTGCAATGCAATGTATATAAGACTTCAAAAGGGACTGACAGCGCAGGCGCACGGACGTCACTGTGAAGAGATGTCCGTGCTTCCTGTTCCAGTGACCGTCCGAAAAAGGCAGAAATCTTCAGAACCGGGTAATATTTCTGGCGACTAGCGCTACTAAGCAGCTAGTCGCCAGATGAAGAATCAGTCCAGGTTAAGTTTTTAAGGGGTGGTAGTTCCCCTTTATCCCTTTGAGTGCCAGAGGGGTACACAACACATTGCTTTGCAATGCGTTGCGTACCCCTCCGGCACTCAAAGGGTTAATATATATTAACTGCTTCTTTAATGATCAGATGCATTATACACCCCTCTAGTCCTTAACCCTTTGAGTGCCAGAGGGGTACGCAATGCATTGCAAAGGATTGTGTTGCAGTGGTACGCAAAGGGTTAATGGGCTAAGTACTTTACATTTCTATGTTTTTGGGGTTTTTTTTGTTTTGTTTTGTGTTTTTCTGTTTCCTTTCCAGTTTAGAATAAAATTGGCAAAATAGCCCGATATTCACCTTCGTCTTTAGTCAACAACGTACGTACTAATTAGCAGCCAGGAAAGTCACTCCCTACAAACCGTAGTTAATTTCCTGAATTCCCACATCCCTTACATTTTCACCTATGCTAACTTGTTGGCAACAATGTGCATCTCAACACATTTTTAGTTCTAACTTATTTGTGGAAAATATGTCATTTTGATTTGTTACTTTTTTTTCAGAGTACAGAAGGATTTTGACGTTCCCACAAACTGTTTAATTGGTGCTCACTCCTATTGTACACAAGTAAGTAATCATTTCTTATTGCTGGTTTTCTGTAATCACTGATACCTCTTAGGTCCATGTGCACAAGGGTTAAAGATGGATTGCGTACCCCTCTGGCATTCACAGGGTTAAAGAGGAGCAATTCGGGGCCAAGCCAACTACACCACAGAAAAACGCAAAACAAAACAAACAAAAAAACAAACAAAAAAAAAACCCACTATGGGGGAGATTCACTAAGTGGTTATAATGAGGTGATAAAGTGGAGATGACTTCTCCAGTGATATCACTTCTCCAGTTCCTATGCTATTCTATGGAATACACTAAGATTTCTTCAACTTTGGAGATCTTAGTGCATAGACTCCATATAATAGCATAGGAACTGGAGAAGTGATATCACTGGAGAAGTTATCTCCACTTTATCATCGCTTACTGAATCTCCCTCCCATTAATTTAACCCTTTGAGTGACAGGGGTATCTGAAGAATCTTATTGCAATACTTCGTCCCTCGCTGCAAGCTGTCCAGTCCGTTGACCAGATTCCACAACTGAGGGGAGGCGGCTAAGGATAGGTAAAAGGGGCGGGAGGGGGATCCTTTATAATTAAATTACGTTTAAACTACTACTGACATAGCGCTCTGTATGCTGAAAAAATATGTAGAGCAATCGGAGCTCTGTTCATTTTCATATATTACTATCTCTTTAACATCTTAAGGACCCATGACGGTCCAGGACCGTCATGGAATTCCGGGATCCCCGCACGGCTGCACGCTGTTCGGGGAGTCCGGAATCGGATCGCATTAAAAAAAAAAATGCTCTGTGGTCCTTAAGAGACTGCAAAGTCCGCGCACGGCTGGTCCTTAAATGGTTAGAGGGATTGTAATGTCCCAAAAAGAGTATCTTCTAAATGGTAGCTGCAATAAATAAACATTTAATGCACTTAATCGTTTCTCTCAGACCGTTATGGTTTGAGAGATGTAAGAAAATAAAGACCTCCGCTCCCTCCCCCTTCTCATGCTTCCGCTGTACAGCAGACATCATGAGATCCTGCTTCCGGGACCAGACGGCGGCTCTTGAGGAGCGCTGTTATCTAGATATCTAAGTATAATTACTTCATCTGAATGGTCTACAACGTGTGCTTGCAAGCCAGGCACACATTGTAGACCATTCCGATTAAGTAATTATAGTTAGATATCCTGATGTCAGCACTCCTGAAGAGCCGCCTACAGTCGGGTGACCGGATTCTGCCTCTGACAGCTTTACAGCTCATCAGGCAGAAAGGGGAGGCAACGGAGGACTTTATTTTCTTATATCTCTCAAACCATCCCGTGTGGTTGAAAATAACCAGATTGACCAGTTATAAACCTGTGTATGACCCAGCTCAAACAGATCAGGCTAACCAGATTGTTCAATCTGATTGGTCAGATTACACTGAAAACTGTGAATTTATGTGTGTGCTTGTTTATTTAGAATATATTTATTTAGAACATGTTTTTAGCAGTAAGAATACACTGAGATTTCTTTATGTAGAGGGAGACAGAGAGAGCGTTTGTTTAGGAAGTGACAGCAGTTTGCTTACTGAGCAGTCTGATTGTGGGTTGATACCAACCAAAATCTCCCTGTGTATGGGCACCTTTTCCTGGGCAGGTGTCCTTTATCCCTTTGAGTGCCAGAGGGGTACGCAACGCATTGCTTTGCGTACCCCTCTGGCACTCAAAGGGTTATACAATTGCCAGTTATCAATGTACTTTCTATATTTGCATTTGATCTCTGTTATATTTGATCTCTGTTGTAGTCCACTGCAAATTGTTTCAGTTGACAATCTGTTAAAAACAATTGACCCTTAAGAGGAATTCAGGTCTTTTGACCTGTTTGTTGTAAGTGGGCATGATGCAGAGACAGTCTTCAAGAGACAGTAAAACTTAATATATAAAAACAAGTATGTTGTGGGATTTATGCCTCTGAATCAAACAAGAAAACTCCCACTGCTGAGAGGTGTTTTATTCAAAAGTTATTGCAGCTCAAACTTGAATTTTTATCTGCAGTATCTCAGTGGCCTGAAATGTTACAGTGGCGCTGTTGTTACACCATCCTATGGAGATGTATGGTCAACTGACCAGCGCTGTCCATAGGATGGTGTAGCAATAGCGCCACTTTAACATTTCAGGCCACTGAGATACTGTACCTAAAAATATTTAAGTTTGAGCTGTAATAACTTTTGAATAATACATCTCTCAGCAGTGGGAGTTTGCTTGTTTTGCTCAGAGGCATAAACCCTAATATAGATTTATTTTTTTACATATTAAATATTACTATCCCTTTCCAAAATGATCACTATATACAGGGAACTGCAGGTATAATGCACCTACCTAGGGACATTATTGCCCATAGTAGAAAAGAGTACTACATATTCATTAAAATATCGTGCACTTCTATTATTATGCACTTTTTTCATCTTTTCTTTGGTGTGAAAGTTTTTAAATATTTGAAACTAACAGTCAAAAGTGGTTACAGTTCTCATGACTCATCTGAGATATGAAGCCACCCAGTTCAGTTCATGGAAACTCTTATTTTTATATTCAGTAGTTTGCCTCCGTTATGCAATGCACTGCCTTAACCCTTTGAGTGCCTCACTTGTCTAAACAAAAAAGAGTCAGATCAGAGGTGTAACTAGAAGCCACCGGGCCCTGGTGCAAGAAATGCCATGGGCCCCCCGACCACATTGGCCATATTCACTGGCCACCTCCACATTGCCCCCCAATCTCCACATTGCCCCCACATTGCCTTCAAATCCCCACATTGCCCCCCATCTCCACATTGCCCCCCAATCTCCACATTGCCTTCCAGTCCCCACATTGCCCCCATCTCCACATTGCCCCCCATCTCCACATTGTCCCCCAATCCCACATTGTCCCCAATCTCCACATTGCTTCCACAATGTCCCCCAATCTCCACTTTGCCCCCATCTCCACATTGTCCCCAATCTCCACATTGCCCCCACATTGTCCCCCAATCTCCACATTGTCCCCAATCTCCACATTGCCCCCACATTGTCCCCCAATCTCCACATTGCCCCCAATCTCCACATTGCCCCCACATTGCCTCCCAATCCCCACAATGCCTCCCAATGTCCACATTGCCTCCCAATCCCCACATTGCCCCCCAATCCCCACAATGCCTCCCAATGTCCACATTGCCTCCCAATCCCCACAATGCCTCCCAATATCCACAATTCCCGTCTCCTACCTCCCTGGTGGTCCAGTGGGATAGCAGGAGAGGTCTGTGCCTCCTTCTCCTCAGACCTCTATACAGATTGAGCTCCCGCATGGTCTTCTCTTCTGTAATTCAGAGTGCTAGGAGATGATGTCATTACCCATCATCTACAGAAGGCACATACCTCGGCGATGAGCATATTGCGGGAGCCAGGCAGGGGGGTCACAGGGGGTGGCCGGGCCCCTGGAGTGAAGGGCCCGGTCTCAGGTGTGACCCCAATTGTTACGCACCCAAGTCAAATGGACACATATGGCTACCTACGTGTGAATAGGCTAAGCTGTCCTGTAACATATTTTGAGGCATCCTCACCTAAGAATTAACAAATGCTGGCTAGGTGTAAATAATATGTAAATGAGTATAATCCCTATTCATTTTTATGCTGTAATATAATTTTAAGAGCTGCTTTTTTCCTCTGTAACTGGTTATACTGATTGCTGTATCTCCCACTGTGAATATATTTTTCTTATCTTAACTCCTGTTATTAGATGTTTTGCAAATCCCTAGAGTTTTTACTCTTGATTTATTAACTATTTTACCCAGTTGCTGCCAGTCCTTCATCCCAATATTTTATTTTTTACTTGTTATAATGTCTTCAAGAAACCTCTGTTGTAATTTTGCTGTGCAGTTCCATAAAAGAATCGTGCATTTCTGATTTATTACTTACAAGACTTCTTTAGAGATCAGTTAATACTTCCTGCTCCGTTACTAATATGATGTTTGGCTTTGCTATCCTGTACGGATGCTTTAAAGGGATAGTATTGTGTAATGTAGAAGAAATATATTGCAGGGTTTATCCTGATGAGTAAATGGTACTTTTACTGCTGAGATAGGTATGGCCGAGGCCACTCCATACAATCATTTTAATATAACGGTATTATCGGTATCGCATTTCCCATTCAAGAATCCCCCCCCACCCAGGTGGTGCATTGGCCCATGCACCCCCTGGGGTGGGGGGATTCTTGAATGGGTCATCCATACTAGGCCTATAGCTTGTGTTACTGTTAGCAGGGATTGAGACTCTAAAATTAAGATACGGCATCTTCATATTTATTTACGAATGTATTGAGTGAGTCTGACCACCCATACTAGTGTTATGGTAGGAGAGCAAAACCAGGAGTCAGACGGTATAGTTAAGATAACCTTTATTTTGAGAATAAGAACAGTAATGCAATATATAGATAGATAGATAGATAGATAGATACACACAGTGGATGATCAAAGAGGCGAGTACTGTATCAGGAATAGCGGTCTCCAAATATCTCCGCCACACTGTACGAGACAAGGCTTCAGCCTACTGGAATCTCAAGGTACGGTGACGCCCAGATCTAGCACTGACTCAACCTGCAGTCAGTCTAGGAGCGGAGTCTATATCATATGCAACATGGAAGGTGCTGACTCAAGCCTGCAATCAGTAGGTAGGAGTCTGCTAGAGCCCCGGGTCACTACTAGGAAGGATGTTTGAGGAACGGAACCAACACATGGAGCGAACAGACAAGGCCTTCTAGTAAGTACCAGATAGGATAGTCAGACGAGCCAAGGTCATACACAGAGCGGGTAGTCAGCCAGAGCTAGAGGTTTACACCAGATAGGATCTCCACTGAAGCGATAGAATGCTGGATGCGCAGTGGACAGAGTCCCAGGAAAACACCAGAGTGGGTAGTCAGACAAGCCTAGGTCATACACGGAGCAGGTAGTCAGCCAGAGCCACAGGTTTGCATCAGATAGGATATCCACTGAAGCGATGGTATGCTGGATGCGCAGTGGACAGAGCCTCAGGTCAACATCAGAGTGGGTAGTCGGACAAACCTAGGTTATACACTGAGTGGGTAGTCAGCCAGAGCCACAGGTTTCTGAGCCAAATCGGAGAGCACAAGCAGAATAGTCAGACAGATCCACAGACAAGCATCATACACAGGAATCAGGAATACAAGATAATGAACTGCTCAGAACAACAACGTAAGGGTAACTGAGTCAGGAATCAGTCTTCCCTTTACACCCCTCCTCAGGAAGTAGGTAGGAGGAGCATCTCAGAGGGAGGAAGTAGGTAGGAGGAGACTACAGCCCTCAAACACATAAAACAGAGGCCTGCAGCATGCTGAAGCCTGGCGTTTGCAGATGAAGCATCTAGCATTGATGTGTCCAACCGCTTGTGGAAATGACGCCAGAAGTGGCGGCGCTATAAGGTACTTTGACAACTAGGTTATCTGATCAAGATTCACTTGCCTTTTCAGACCGTGATAATAATTGAAGATAATTGATTTGACAAACGCTCACGGAGCAATCTATAAATGAAGGGCGCAAGAGAGAGATTCCATCTAAAAGCAATGTTTAATAGTTTCAGACCAAACTGCGCATGTATTAAGAAACACGTACAAAAATATAAAAATTCAAATCACTTATCTGTCTCCCGGTAATTAGCGTCCACAATGCTGTGTCTACTCCTCCGTGTGTTCACCTTAGGTTCACTCGTATCTTCTACTAAATTCCTCTAATTCCCGTAAAAGTCAGTCCATCCAAGTCCTCTCCGGACTTCTCCAGCTCTTTAAAGATCACCAGAGTCTTTTTGCAAAGATGGCCAGCGTCCCTAGAGTGTACCAAGGGGCATTAGCAGAAACACCAATATGGTATACGTCTTAGGTGTTCATTTGGTAAATATCACGAGGGTAGATATCCCACACAGGGGCTAATCCGGGAGATAATAATTAAAATTGAAAATAAATTAAAAGACAATTTTAACCCCACGCGTATCGCGGGCTTCCTGTCCACTTTCTCAAGGGTAATTACCGGGAGCTCTCCTCACGTCCTCTTAAATCGAGGCTCCCGTTGCTCACGGAGCAATCATCGTGATAGGTTACTAATGAGGACATATGTAACTCTAGATGTTATATGAACTTTAGCTCTTACCACAATAACTAAACAAGATAGGATTTCGTACTTACACAGGCAGCTACCGATAATGCTTTCACAATCATCATTAATCCATTTCAACCTACGAATTTAAGGGTGGGTATTTACAAAACACCCACCCTTTTATCATTCAGTCATAATAGAATGAACATGTAGCTTTTGCATATGGTGAGCAGTCCTGTTATTAGTTAACAAGCACATACTAGTTCAATTCTCTTATCTATTTTCATAGGACGTCAATTACTTGTTTATTGACACTACCTATCAGGTTTTATGGGCTCTTGTACTTATGTTTACCTATCTTTTGGATGGGTTGGTATATAAGAGCATAGCAAGTGGTATAATAACTGTGTATTCGGTATATGATAATTCAATTTATCAAGAATACATATCAGTTAGTGGAAGTAAGGGGCGCCCATATTTTATAATTATTGATCCATGGATGGTTTGAAACATTTATACATCAACAGTATTATATCAGCAATGATCATGCTGTATCTTGTAAGTTACAGGACACCACATTGATGTTTTTATAATATCTGTAGCGTTATGTCTGTATACGCGATGCGAATTGACCGCATGACAGGTTTAGAGATATGATTACAATGCGCACATGATGCCAGTGTGACATCGATGGGTACATAGTTTCCACGGATGTCTAATGTTACAAGTTATTTCTATTGTAACATTTTGTGATCAACCTTTACCTGATAGGTATTGACATGTGAACGTCATAGATCCTAAGGAGAATACGATTGGTGAGAACTACTATCCATCACAGTAGCATGGGAGGCGCTTCTAGTTTAAATAGCCGGTTCTTTTGAATGTCGGGGTGATTAGCCTAAGAAGAAGCTATGGCGAAACGCGCATCGGCGTCTTCACTTTGTTAGAGCAGGATGTCTCTTTCCGTTTTGTTGTTTTACAAATAGATTACCTTAGGGCTTTAGTTCGCTACTTGAGACACTATTTCTAGATTTAGTAGCAGGCAGTAGTGTTCTGCAGGATAGATCTACGAACTAGATGGTTCAGTCTCTCATCTAGCCTCTATTTTCAATAGCCCTTTCTAGGGCTGGTAATAGGGTGGTAATCAACGGCCCTTTTCAGGGCTGGTATTAGGATTGTTTTGAGGTATTAAAGGCCCTTTTAAGGGCTGGTAATAGGGTTGAAGAGGCTATCCAATTATATCTTTTTGAATTTTTTGGCAAGCCGGATTATGCCCCGGTGTTAGACAGCATATAATTTTTTTGTATAACCAACTATAGTCCTTTACCTATTTATTATTAGGATATAGAGCTCTCTTTTACTTAGCTGTATTAGATTTTCCACTCACAATGGTCCTTCTTAGGGCTGGTAACTAGGTAGAGTGGTTACAGCTATTTATATTTTCTACTATTTACTCTAGGAAGCACCGTTTATGGAGCTTTTTGAGTATTTACAGCTGATCCATATTTTCTATTTATTAGGCCCTTTCTTCCCCTCTTTTTAGGGTGGTATATTGGGCAAAGTGTGGATTCAGCTGCCATTAGTAGTAATTCAGGAGCTCCTTTAGGATCAGAGGATTCCTATAATTATATTAGGTTGTCATTTAGATGGATTTCTCCCATACTAGTTTAGTGGGATCTACATTCTTAATTTGAAGAACTAAGAGATGGTTTACTTTATCATCAGTGCTGTTTGACCTTTGAGAGATTGTTTTCTCGCATGCAGCCATATTTTCATAAGGGTATATTTTTCATATTAGAAATTTCGCCTTTTTTGGGTTTTTTTTATTTTTATGTGTAATAAAAGTTAAGTTTTATCCACAATGTCTCATGGTTCTATCAATTATATAGACATACATCTTTGAGTGCTAGTTAGGCAGGTTATCTGTTTGTCTTTATGTTAAATTCTCTTATCTAGCCTTATCTAGCCTTATATAAACAAATAAGCCTATCGGAGATTCATCCTACATTCTTTCCAATCTAGTGTACAGTAAAATCGTAGCTCACTTACATGAATATATACAAGTTTGAAAATGATACAAGTTAAAATCTAGGAAACGGTGTAGGCTATTCTACAGCTTCCACATATCCCTGCATTAACCCGGTGCATTCCTATGAGTCAAGACTGCTCATTTTTAATAATATTCCCCCTTATAGCACTACTGTTATAGAGGGAATACAACATATATGTGTGCTTTTATAATTTATATTTTTAATGTTATATCAATAAAGATTCGAGTTTTATTAATATCTGGTCTTAGGGTGACCACACGTTCCGGAATGCCCAGGACTGTCCCTTATTGGGGGGGGGGGTCTGTGTCTCGTGTCCCAGGTCACCCCCCACCGGGACAACAAAGAGTCCCAGAAAGGTGCAACATGCACCAGTCCAGCCAGCCAATAAAATGTATTTGTTATATGGTCCTCATTGGCTGGCGGAGCCAGCCAATGAAGACCATGTAACAGATACATTTCATTGGCTGGCTGGACTGGTGCATGCGAGACAGCTGGGATGGAGCAGGTATGCTGGTGCTGCAAGTGAGACCTGCAGCTGAGGCTCCCGTCGGCGCTGACCATCTTTCTGATGCTGACACAGAGTAAGAGTTCCCACTGTGTCAGCCTCAGAAAGATGGTCAACGCCGGCAGGAGCCTCCGCTGCGGGACTAGGGTGACCACATGTCCCGGAATGGCAGAACGGAAATGTGGTCACTCTATCTGGTCTACATCTTATGAGGACATTTATTGAGCTGAACTGATCTCTAAACTACAGTGTTTAGGTGGCACCAGCATCATTTGTATGGGGCACCTTGCCCTGCAGCCCTTTCCCTCTTTCTTGTGAGTTTATTCAATTAAGATCTGCAGCTCTGTGACACAGCAAACATCACCTCTGTTTTGTTTGGTTCAATCAACCACAGTAGGAGCTTATGGTATTGGAAAATATGGTCAAAAATGGTGATAATTATGTCAGATAAATTCCATTAAAGCCAACTCTGAAGTTCTTACTCAAACGAACAAAAGCTGGGAAATTCATAGCTGTTAATTTCATTATGTCAGTTGCCATGTCATCTATAATTTAATAAAAAAATAAACCCTGGATGTTTATGTATCTTTCTCACAACGCACTTCTGTGATTCTGGTTTTGGAATTCAGTGTTTTACATGCTTGTTCAAGTGTATGTTACAACTTCTCAAATAAAGCATTTGAAACTTAAAAAAAAAAAAACCCTGAATTTCCTAATTTTTGTTAATTTGAGTGAGCTGTAACAAACACTTTTAAAGGGATAGTTACACTTAATATGATTTTTCCTCCTGATTTCTTTTTGGGGGCAGTATTTCAATGGCCTAAAATTTTAAAGTGGCACCTTTGCTACACCATACTGCGAAGGTTTACGATCAACTGACCAGAGCTGTCCATAGGATGGTGTAGCAACAGCGCCACTGTTTGAGCTACTGTTTGAGTTTGAGCTGCAATAACATTTGAATAAAACACCTCTCACCAGTGGGAGTGCCCTTGTTTACTCAGGATGATAAACCTTGCAGTTTATTTCTTTTTTTGCATGTTAAATCTTACTGTCCCTTTGATCTGAACATTATCTATGCCCTTATGTAAGACAATTTGCTCCATATGCACAAAGAAGCGTGGAACAATTCTGCAGCAAACCAACTGCAGGTAAATAAACATTCCCTTAGAAATAAACATGGAATTTAATTGCCTTGCTTTTCACAGATAGCCCTTTGTGTGTACTGGTTTAGTTAATGGCATCTATGTGTAATAACAAAGTGAACATTGTATATGGCTTCCTAAAAGTGTAACTATCGCTGAGATATAAGTGCCCCCCCAATTAATTCTTAGTATAGCGGTAAGCACTGAAATACTGTTACAATCGTTATTAACCCCTTAAGGACCAGCGTTCCTGGGGCGTTTCCATCCCATAAGGACCGCTTTGATCCTTGCCAACACGCCGGTACACGTGACCTGTTGCGTGTATCGACATGCCGCTTCAGGGCCTAAGACAGAGCGCTACAGTCTTGGAACTGTCAATTTTAGGCCTCATTTTTACTTACAGCGCTCCCGGTGGTAAGGACCATGATGGTCATAGTACGTCATGTAGTCCTTAAGGGATTAAGTGGCGACATTGGACAATTTGGGCCAATGTGGAGTTGGACAATGGGGGGGCAATGTGGAGGTGAACAGTGCGTACAGTGTGGAGATGGACAACAATGTGGACAGTGTGTGGAGGTGGACAATAATAGCGTGGACTGTGTGTGGAGGTGGTGGACAACAATGTGGACAGTGTGTGGAGGTTGACAACCGTGTGTGAAGGTGGTGGACAGTGTGTGAAGGTGGTGGACAACAGTGTGGACAGTGTATGGAGGTGGTGGACAATAGTGTGGACAGTGTGTAGAGTGGTGGACAGCAATGTGGACAGTGTGTGGAGGTGGTGGCCAACATTGTGAACAGTGTTGGAGGTGGTGGACAACAATTGGACATTGTGTGAAGGTGAACAACAATGTAGACAGTGTATGGAGGTGGAGGACAACAGTGTGGACAGTGTATGGAGATGGTGGTCAGAAATGTGGACAGTGTGTGGAGGTGGTGGACAATACTCTGGACAGTGTCTGGAGGTGGTGGACCGCAACGTGGACAGTGTGCGGAGGTGGTGGACAACAGTGTGGAGGTGGTGGACATCAATGTGGGCAGTGTTGGAGGTGGTGGACAACAACGTGTACATTGTGTGGAGGTGGACAACAATGTGTGGAGGTGAACAACAATGTGAACAGTGTGGAGGTGGACAACAATGTGGACAATGTGTGGAAGTAGAAGTATGGACAGTGTGGAATTGCACAGTGTGTAGAGGCGGACAACAGTGCGGACAGTGTGGGGAGGTGGACAACAGTGTATTGTGGTGGGCAACAATTTGGACAATGTGTGTAATTGGACAGTGTGTGGTGGTGGACAATAATGTGGAAGTTGTGGACAACAGTTTGGACAGTGTGTGGAGGTGGTGGACAATGTGTGGAGGTGGACAGTGTGTGGAGGGGGTGTGGGATTGGCAGCGGGGGGGGGGGGGGCATCAAAATGCACCTTTGCCTGTGTAGACAAAAATCCTTGCACCGGCCCTGCTAATGAGGTGGAGGGAGTTGGTTTTCTGGACATGTGAATAAATATTTATGAAGCTGTATCTGACCAAGTCAGAGAACAAAGCTCTGCTGACAGACTTCTCAACTACTAAATCAGATATCTGTAAAAACCAAGTTATAGTTACAGACTAAACGTTATATAGGTAACAGGTACTCTTAAACCCTTTGAGTGCCAAAGAGGTATCCAATGCATTGGGATGCAATGCGTTGGATACCTCTCTGGCACTCAAAGGGTTAAATTCTACTGCTCTTTTACAGAAGCTTTGGGAGGACCAGTAAGAGACAGAAGAGAGAGAGTTTGGAATATGAAAGAGGAAATATCCGGGACGTTTCACAATTGGTATTGTTCTTGAACGCAAACTAACATTATACCCTGACAATACACATTATGTTTTTCTCTTAGGCAAAACACTGGGTGGGCTAGTAACTTTTATCTTTAATTAAGGAACCTCAATGATAATTTTTGTGTGTGTGTGTGTGTGTATAATATGTGTCTGTCCTATACCTCGCACTATGCAATGTACAAATGCTGGAAGGGGTCAGGAGGGATAGACCAGGAACCTGGCAAATTGTTGAACCACATTTGGGAGTTGCGGTATCATATTGAAATGTCGCTATCTATTGGGTGACCGTCGATATGGCGAGTTAAAAACATTGCAAGAATCAAAACGGCAACATCAGAATGTCGAGCCAGTCAGAAGATCGACATTCTGATGTCACTTACTTAATGGTCTCCAAATAGAGTGCGACATTCAATGTACATATGTCTACATCTGTGCCTTAACCCATTGAGTGCCAGAGAGTTGACATCCAGCAGCCATTATGTAGGATGTATCCTGTGGGGGTGAGGGGGGTGGATTCTCTGTACGCCTTTCCTTACTGTCTCCCAATGGTAGGACAGGTGAGGTAGCAAGGGTGCTAATGGGAGCTTCAACCTCACTTGCACTCTCCAAACCAAATCACCGCTTTAGTAATGGCAAGGATGGGACAGTATAAAATCCAGCTGTTATCAGAGTGAGAGTAGCCAGGCATGTGGGGGATACATCCGCAGTTGTCTTACTCCTCCTGTGGCCAATCCAGGGGTGTGTGTGAGACATATAGATATACTTTTCCATTGTAGAAATTTACTGCTCATTATATTGTGCAGTTCAGGGCCTTGAGACTTTGGTTTGTACTAAAACAAATGATTATACAAAATGATTTTACCTTCTAATAGTACTACTGAAGATTAGAGCTCTTATTAATTTTCTATTGCTAACAAATAAATTATTTTTAAAAGCAATTCAGTAAAAGGATTGACCTTTCTCTTTCAAAACAGGAGCTTGTAAACCTTATACTGTGCGGCAGGGCCGTGTCCAATGTGTTCAATGACGTGATGGAGCTAGATTCTGGTAATGGAAACATCACACTGCTGAAAGGAATTGCTCATCGCTCTGAAATTGGTTTTCTTTCTCTCTTCGAGCACTACAGTGTCTGCCAGGTACCATATCCTTCATAATGTGCATTTCTTAAAGGGATAGTAATACTTTGTTTTATCTTTATTTTATTTTGTAGGCATTAAAAAAACATGAAGACCGATATAAGGCTTAGCTCTCAAACCTTTATGGTTTGAGAGATACTCACAAGGAAAGTTTCCCCTCCTGCCCCTTTTACCTAGTGTAAGCCATCTCTTCTCAGATGTGGAATGCAGTCCATAGACCAGACAGATAACAGCAGGGGACAATCTTCTTCCTATGAGAACAATGAAGGCCCTGCCCCCCTTGACAAGCTTTTCAGGTTTTTCCCTTTTCTTAACTGAAGATTGTCCCTCTCTGCAGTCTACCTGGGCACCTCCCTTCTGATCTGGCTGAGCAGTGTTACATCAGTAAAAGGGGCGGAAGGGGGACACTTTGTCATGAATTACTCTTGAACTACAACTCTGACAGTATTGAAATAACACTCTCCAAAGTCCAAATACTATAATGATTAATTAGAGCTGCTTTTATTATGAAACATTACTATCCCTTTAAGCTGTGGGACATTTGCAACCCAACAGCATCATAAAGAATGAACAGTCCCACTGATCTAAACGGACCCTAAAAACAACTTTGGTGATTTTGAGAGAGCTTTCAAAATTCACACACATGCTTTTTTAGACATTTCTATTTATAAAATTAGTTTTTGAGATATTTAGATTGATAGATTATGCTAATTAACCCTTTGAGTGCCAGATGGGTACGCAACGCATTGCAGAGCACATCCTGGCGTAGCTCGATATAGTCTCTCCCATTCATTTTAAGGAAAAATAATACCACCTAATAAAAATCTTCACTTATTGTACTATTGCCAGAAAACCCTAATTGCCTCTATGAATTTTGCCTTTTTTGAGTTGGTTGAAGAGAGAACATCTTCAATCTCTCCTGGATATCACGTCTGTTGATTTGCACATGACAGTTGCTGGAGGTTTTTCACCTTAATCCCTTAACCCTTTGAGTGCCAGAGAGGTACGGAACGCATTGCTTTGCACTCAAAAGGTTAACTATCTGCTGATGCAGCACATGTACGGCTGTTAAGTACCACGGGTCATGTTATGTTTGTTTTAATGGATTCCTGGGTCACTGAGCGGCGCGCAGCAACCCTCTAATTCTGTGACATGACAGGACCATCATGTCAAGGGTCGTTAAGGGGTTAAGCAGACAAAGTGCACGGGCATACTTAACCCTTTAACTGATAGAATTGTGTGCAGTTTATTGCTTCTCAACGCAATGCATACCCACTCTGATCCTTAAGGGTTAAGATTACCAAGTGCTGTGGGCGGAGCTTGTGTCCTGTAGTCCTGCTATCAACTGTCATGTCTGCCTCCATGGATGTTACATCCAGGACTGACTGAAGATTTTATCTCTTGAATAAAATAAGGTGATAGGACCCTGTTAAATGAAGCTCTAGCTTAATGCTAGGGGTCGACCAGCACATTTGAGTGCCAGAGGGATGTCCAGTGCATTTAAATCAGCGGGAATTTTTGGAATTTGTATTTATTCCTTACGGTGCAGTTCATTTACACTAGAATTGCCCCAGTATCTCTTAGTACATCAGCCTCAGAGTATGTTTTGTGTGGTGGTATCAGGGTTAGCCAGAAGACCTGCAGATGTGCAGCTAAGGAGATATACAGACTTGGTGCAGTGTGCTAATTGCGGCACTCGTGTGATTTCATATGCTAATGGATCTTTTCAGTGATGTTTCATGTGCTAATGAATCTGTGCTGCATCAGGAAACTTCTACTTTCACTTTTCCCAGAACTTAAAGTGTGGATGTTTCCTAAACTGTACATCTGTTGGACATTCGGTTAACATGAAACATAGGCAATTCTGATTAAAGTTTTCGAATATGTAAAAAATTCAAGGTGACAGGTCCACTTTAA
Source organism: Rhinophrynus dorsalis (assembly GCA_037306005.1). Taxonomy (NCBI): domain Eukaryota; kingdom Metazoa; phylum Chordata; class Amphibia; order Anura; family Rhinophrynidae; genus Rhinophrynus; species Rhinophrynus dorsalis. Next base: position 467,230,810 of record CM074723.1, read on the forward strand.
ATGGGGCTTTTTAAACCGTTAAAGAGACACACCTGAAAATGAAATTGGGTTATATAGTTTTATATATCCTGTACTTACAGCTAGCATCTGAAAAATTTACTTATTTTATGTTAGATCTCTAAAATAATGTATTAAGGTTAGTACCTGCTTTTTTTCTATTCAGAGAGTTTGTTACTGTATATTACCTCAGTCCATTTAAAGTGGATGTATCACCTATGCACAACATCCTCTAAATAGTTAGGTGATACATCCAATAGCATTAAAACCTTATTATTATTATTTGTTTTTTAGATTCCGTTTGGTTTAAATGTGAATGATAAAAGTCTGGGCTGCAGCCACTCCCATACAGACTGCAGCCCGACGCTCTGCCTCTGCTCTCCTCCTTCCTCTGATGACAGAGGCTTCTGTCTGTAAGCTGGAGCGCTCTCATTGGCTAGATATCGATCTCTGCCAATGAGAGCGCTCCAGTTTACTGTCAGACGCCTCTGTCATAGGAGGAGGGAGGGGAGCAGAGGCGGAGCTCTGTAACCACGGAGAACCATAGAGAACTGCAGTCACCAGGAAGTGGCTGCAGCAGATACTTTTGTAAGTTAGTTTTAAACCAAACTGATGCTTAAAAAAATAATAACAATGGTTTAATGCTATTGGATGTATCACCTAACTATTTAGAGGATGTTGTGCATAGGTGATACATCCATTAACAATCACTTCTTAGAAACCCTATTGTGAGGGGAATGGGTGGATTTAAAGACCTGCAGTAATACCCAGCAGGGACTCAGCTAGAACATTTAAATGCCATTTCAAAGGTCTAGCATTAAAAGAAAGGGCTCATACCACCCAAAAACGTGTGAAAAGTTAGCAGAACACATTTATATATCTTAATCTACATATTGCAGAGAAAAATGAACACATGTATATGCAAAATGCAATGACCTTTTTAATGATAAAAAGTTTATGGTCCATGACAGAGTCTTTTTAAGAGAGAACGATACCTATAGGAATAAGTGTTTAGGTGCCTTTTGTACAACATTCAGGTACTGCATATCTACATGTATATGTATAATTTCATTGTATCTTACACTATATGTATTCACTAAGCTCCAAGGAAATCTGCATATAATTCACACCTCCTCCCCATAGTTAATGAGGCTGATGTACTAAGGACTGGAGTAATTCTGATGCAAACCAACTGCACCATAGGGGACAAATAAAAATTATTTTAATTCATCTAATGCCTTAGCCATTTTTAACCGATTGCTTCACAGTGTGTTGGAGACCTCTAGCATTTAAGGGGTTAAAGCCCCATATAAATCAGAGGTTTTTTTGGTCCCCCATGATGCAGTTGGTTTGCTCCAGAATTTCTCCACTTTACTCCACTTTTTCTCATAATAATGAGAAATGAGTCATGCCCCACCTGTGGTTCCTTAGAATACAGCAAGAAGACATTGGGGAGATTCACTAGGCAGTGATAAGGAAGAGATAAAGTGGAGATGACTTCTCCAGTGATATCACTTCTCCAGTTCCTATGTTATTCTGTGGAATCTAAGCACTAACTTTGGAGATCTTAGTGAATAGGCTCCATAGAATAACATGGGAATTGGAGAAGTGATAAAGTTATCTCCGCTTTATCACCTCTTTGTCACCGCTTGGCAAATCTCCTCCATAATGTTTCAGTGAAACAAAGATGTGTACACTTGCGTGTTACATGAATGACACATATCCTTAACTCTTTGAGTGCCAGAGTGGTCACAACGCATTGCTTTGCAATGCGTTGCGTACCACTCTGGCACTCAAAGGGTTAAATAAGATAACAGTAACACTTATTTCTGTATGAATAGTTTAAGTAATGATATGAGTATCCAAAACAACTGTGTACAATGGAGAGTGCTACAATCCACTGTACAATAATAATTATTTTGTGTTAACGACCCATGACGTGCCAGGACCGTCATGGAAATCCGGGCTCCCTGCACGGCTGCATGCGTTTAGGGAGCCCGGAAACGGAAGAAAAAATGTTTAAAAAAATGATCCGTGGTCCTTAAGTGCTGGCCACGTGTGCGAGTGGTTGGTCCTTAAAGGGATAGTAATACTTCGTTTTATCTTTATTTTATTTTGTAGGCATTAAAAAAACATGAAGAACGATATAAGTCTTCTCTCTCAAACCTTTATGGTTTAAGAGATATTCACAAGCAAAGTATCCCCCCCCCTCGTTCAGCCAAATCAGAAGGGAGGTGCCCAGGTAGACTGCAGAGAGGGACAATCTTCAATTAAGATAAGGGAAAAACCTGAAAAACTTGTCAAGGGGGCAGGGCTTTCATTGTTCTCACAGTAAGAAGATTGTCCCCTTCTGTTATCTGTCTGGTCTATGGACTGGATTCCACATCTGAGAAGAGATGGCTTACACTAGGTAAAAGGGGCGGGAGGGGAAACTTTGCTTGTGAATATCTATCAAACCATAAAGGTTTGAGAGATAAGACTTATATTGTTCTTCATGTTTTTTTAATGCCTACAAAATAAAATAAAGTTAAAACGAAGTATTACTATCCCTTTAAGGGGTTAAAAACAACTCAAAACATAAGCAGAAAAATTCCATATGCGCTATGAGTTGTTTTTAAATAAATGTAATAGAAATGATGGTGCACCACCACAGCGTATAAGGGGTGCCCTTAGTAAATAGGCAAAAGGAATGTGCTAGGATAATAATGGATATATCATAAATTAGGAAAAAGAGGGAAAGAAATCCTAAACAGCACCAGACTGTAACCCCTAAGAAGATAAATAGTGGGAATTAGATCTCATATATTTGAGACCTTCTAACTGACCTGACCCTAGGTCTGTAAATAATAAAATATAAAATATAACCTTTATCATTGTATATAAAAAGACTGGCGAATTAAAAAGTGGTTCCAACAGTTAATCTGTACCCCAGCGCTAGGGTGCAGAATTATAAAATAGCGTTAAGACTAGAATTCAAACTGATATCTATGAGAGATATATGTCTAGTCTTACTAATGTGCAGTTAGAAGGAGTAGGACTGCACACCACTGTGCTATGGAGACTATTAATTAGGCAATAGGTATCTTGTCTTGAACAGTTCTGTAGTAGTGTTGAACCTCACATACAGATATCTAGATGGCAGACCCGTGCTCGTTACTGGTATAGTTAAATCCACTGTCTTAATTTGTATTTATCATCTCTTCAAGTAATCTGTAGTAAATTCTTAATCTTAGACATGTAAAGTATGACAGTACTCATATAGGGGAGATTCATTGAAGTCCCAGTCGTAATGCTTACTAGGCTTGATAAGGGAGATATTGGGGGTAAATATATAAAATACTACGTACTGCTAGTCGTGTGTAATAATGTATCTGCACAAATAATCTGCGCAATTTTCCTACACACCGTTAGTAATTAATTAGATGCTAGACCGGTTTGAAACAAAGTATTTAAGCACCCGCTACTAACTTCTGGTGCATTTCTCTAACTCTACTTAGAAAATACAGCAAAATAGTTCTATCAGATATATATATCAATTTAAGTAGCCGGATATCTTGGTCATAAAATTTCCACAGTTACAGGTGGGTTAGTATCTAATATTGCCCACACAAGTAACCACTGTGTAATTAATAGCGGCATCGCTGCTGTGCGATCTTATTGTAGAATGACTCCTAGTGCAAGTTACGACGTTTCACAATCGCCATTACCACGAGGGCAAGTGCTGTTTACTTAAGACAGTAACTTAGTATCGTTCTCACCTCGAGGTCAGTCTCTTGTATTGCGTCCAGAACCCGGGCTGATCTGATACCTCAATAAACTACAGCCTACTGCCAGTAAAGAATTTAACAATAATGCGGTGCGGTAACACACTAAGCTGTCATTCTTCTGGTGCCGAGATTCCATAGATCAAGCGGTTCGATGCTATATTATCGAAGACTAATTCTTCCATTACTGCTACATGCACAGAACTTGTTTCTTCAAAATATAACCCCCCATTTCTATTCATCTGTTGAAACATAATCTTTTTCTTTTATTTACACATTAGTATGTGATTGCCCCAACGTACGTTTCGCCTAAAAGGGCTTTGTCAAAGGGTAAATCCCAGCAGGATGTGGCTGGTTTTATACTAACCAACCCGCCTACTAGGGGGGGTGGTTACAGATGATTAGGGAAAATGCCCTGATTGGCCAGAACACAACACTAGTAATGTCCCATGTATAGGGACATATATTCCAAAATGTGAATCAGACAGTTGTATAACTGCAAAAGGGAAATAATTTAATTATGGTACTCATGTGGCTTTAAACTGAGTATGATATGTTGGTACAAAACAGATATTTGATGATGCCTAAGAGTAAAAGTGTGTATAATACACATATATCTGGTATATCAACCGATAATATTATAGCCCAATCTATGCTTGGGGAATACCATGGGATGTGAGTACCCCTGAGTGTAATGCAAAAATGTAATGTGTATATACACTGGTTACCCATCAGTGGCACATTATAATGTTATATATAGTGCTCATATATATGCTAAGTACCCGTGTGTGTAATACAGAGATGTAATTTATGTATACACAGTGTACCCCTCAGTGGCACATTGTAACGTTATATACAGTGCTCATATATATAATGTGCGGTGTGCCATCAATGAGTTAAAGAGCTGTCCGTACGTTATATTGTAGTACACAGAAAGTAAAAGCAGTGAATGCCCATATGTGGTAAAGAATAACCACACAGGCAGCAGTCTAATGAGCTAAATATGAGCTGAGAGTTTCATGTTCTCATTTAGGCCATTGGCAGGTAGTGTGTTTAGTAAGAAAATCCATTTGTTTTCTGTTTGGATTATTCTATTATCAATGTCTCACCCGCTGATGCCTAATGATATTTTTTGTAGGACATGAACCATGATTCCTTCGGTTTTGGAATCACATACTCTCATAAAATGGTTTGCCAGACTATTGATTTTTTTGTTTTTACTCAAATCTCTGCGGGCAACGAGAATGCCAGGCACATGTTCCCTTATTCGTATCTTTAGTTTTGGCTATGTATAGTAAATTACACTGGCATTTGATCAAATGAATGACATTTGTTGTATAGAAGTTGGCATAGTCCCACATTGTATGCCATTTGGCAAATCTGTCTTGTATTTTGGTTAAGTTCTTGATGTATGGACATACCTGACAGGACCCACAGGGGAATGTACCCACTGCAGGCGGAACTCCCTTCTTTTTAGGAGTATAGAAGCTTTTGACTAATTTGTCATGAAGATTGGGTGATCTTTTACAACTCATGTGGGGTCTAGAACCTAATACCTCATTCAAATCTGGGTCTTTCATCAAAATCCCCCAGTGTTTGTTCAGTATGGTCCGTATCTCATGACACTGATTGTTATAAGTGGCCACAAATCTGATGATTTTATCCCCTTTCTTTGTTTTTTTGTTTTTTTATGAAGGAATGATTTACGTGGAGTATGTACTGCTCTATTCCTTGCTTTTTTGATAAGTGTTTTGCTGTACCCCCTGGTCAGTAGTCTTGTTGCTGGTTCATTAGCTCTCATTTCAAAGGTGGTATCATCTGAGCAATTGCGTTTCATTCTTAATAATTCACCCGTGGGTACAGATTTTATAACCGACTTGGAGTGGAAACTTTCAGCATGCATGGAGTGTATGTTTGAAACTAATTTTGGCATGAGAGACATCATACCCAGACCTGGAGATGAGACTGACCGCAATCTCCAAGAATTACTTGACTTAATTAAAGAAGATGAGACTCAGAGTTCCAGTACTCTGAAACCTAAATCTATGTTCACTCCACCTGTACATACATGTCTGCAGGTTAAAACATTTGGTGAACTGGTTGTGAGGGTCATACTCAAATTACCACAGAAAAAAAGGTTCATATAACCTTTCCAAATTGCAAAATGATGCAATACAAGAAATTCAAAATTGGGAGGATGTAGAAGTGAAGCCCTCCGATAAAGGGGGCAATATAGTCTTATGGCCTAAAAATCTATATCTTGCAGAAGTTTTCAAGCAACTTAACAATAAATATTGCTATAAGAGACTTTTTTCCGACCCCACACAAGATTATTTAGCAATCTATAATAAGATCATCAAAGATGCAAGTGAGATGGGGATTACCAGGGTAAGCTGTGACATCTGGCTGGTACTGAGAAGAAGGGGAGAGGAACAGCAGTACGAAATGTTGTTATCTGGTTGGTTGATAGTGGCAGGTGGGAGAGCAGTGTGAAATGTTAGTATCTGTCTGGAAGGGAGATCAATGTGAAATGTAAATATCTGACTGGCAGGGAATGGAGGGTAGGAAGTAGCGCAGTGTGCATTGTTCATGCCGGTCAGGCAGGGAAAGAAGTGGAGGCTGTTGGTATCTGGCTGGCAAGGAATAATAGGTAGGGGGATAAGCAGTATGAAATGTTGTTATCTGGTTGGTTGATAGTTGCAGGTGGGAGAGCAGTGTGAAATGTTTGTATCTGGCTGGAATGGAGATCAATGTGAAATGTAAATATCTGACTGGCAGAGAATGGAGGGTAGGAAGTAGCGCAGTGTGCAGTGTTCGTGTTGGACAGGCAGGGAATGAAGTGGAGGCTGTTGGTATCTGACTAGCAAGGAATAATAGGTAGGAGGATAAGCAGTGTGGAATGTTATCTGACTGGCAGGAAGTGGTAGGTGGGAGGGAGAGCAGTTTGGAATGTTGGCATCTATCTTGCAGGGAGATTAGTGTGAAATGTTTGTTTTTGGCCAGTAGGGAGCGGCAGGTAGAACAGAAACATGGTAGAATGTTAGTATCTGTATGTCATGGAGTGGTAGGTGAGAGGTATAGTAGTGTGGAATGTGTGTGTCTCCCTGGCAGGGAATGGTACATGGGAGAGAGAACAATGTGCAGTGTTAACATCTGTCTGTGGGATTGAGAGCAGATTAAAATGTTCGTATCCGTCTGACATGGAGAGGTAGGTAAGTTAAGTGAGAGAGCAGTGCAGAATGTTAGTGTCTGCTGGCTTGCCAACCTCTTTTATCTAATTTGCATAAAATGACAAATGTTAAATATCTCAAAATTATTATTTAGTTATCATGACGTAGGTGATTTTGAAGGCTGTTATAAAGTGTTCGTTTCACTTCATTTATTTTCATATTAAAATGAACAAGAGGTTGTCATCTCCTGAGGTTCACCCCCATAGTGTTGTTTTTACATTATTGGTAATGACATTGTTCTTACTGTATTTTCACTGACAGTAAACTAAAGATGACCTCTCTGCGCCCCGAGGTTAAGAACTCGATTTTGGAATATTTTGTAAAGGAAATTCCCCTCCATGAGAGGCTTAAGAGAATGCAGGAATGTACGCCCAGAACAAAAGTAATATGTCTAAAACATCTGTGCTTACTATCAAAGCATTGACCAGCTTAGATGAGAAAGGAAGAGGGATTTAGAAGGTTGCTTACCAATATAGGTTTATTTTCTAATACACTTTAAAATTCTGGTGAGGGAAATTGCAGAATAAACATGTTGTATCCTTTTATGAAGTACCACTCAGTGCCAAGATCACAGGACTGATACCGTTCTCCTTTATCTACTCTCATTTTCAGTAGTGAAATAAAACACACACAAATAAAACTCACAACAAGCAGATCACATGCTTGTATCTTAAAGATGAACTTATCCCTCCTAATAATACCTACATTTACCTTTCTGTGCACTGGGCATTATGAATTTTGACCTTCTACCTTTATTTGAGAGATAACATCTCCAATCAGTCCTGTATGTCTCGTCCATGGGAGTGCCCTCCCTTTGAGTCTTTGGCTACTATTCCTCTACGCCTGCTGACGTGGAAAATGGCCTTTCTCCTGGCGATCGTGTCTGTTCGCTGTGTCACGGGGTTGCATGCTCAGTCTTGTAAACCACCCTTTTTGGTGTTTCACAGAGACAAGGCGGTGCTTCACACTTCTCAGGAGTTTCTCCCGAAGGTGGTCTCTGAGTTTCACATTAATCAGGAGATTGTGGTGCCTTCTTTCTGCCCTGACCCTACCTCTGACAAGGAGAGGGATTTTTATGTACATTGCACCGTGTCCATTAGACAATCTGACGAGCTGTTCGTCATTCCTGAGGGCCCCAGAGCAGGAAGACCTGCATCCAAAGTGACTATTGCATCTTGGATCAAGTCCACTATTCATAAAGCTTACGAGCTGAAGGAGAAACTATAATAAGATCTATTGGGGCTTCTTGGGCTTACAAGAATCAGGCCTCCGCTGATCAGTTGTGCAAGGCTGTGTACACCTTTTCAAAGCACTTCCGCATTGATGTGCTGGCATCAACTGACGCCAGCTTTGGGAGGAAGATCCTGGAGGCAGTCTTGCCTGTCTAGGATCTTCTTCGGTTCTTTGGTGCTTCCTTAACTTTTGAGCCCTGTTGGCTCTAGTTCCATGTGCTGTGTAACAGTTTTTGGGGTGTTGTTACCCCTGTTCAGTGTCCGTTGACACTTCGGTTGTTTTGTTGGACTATCTCTGATCTGATGGTTCGTATCTGCTCTGGTGACTTTGGGGGCCTTGCGTCTGGTCCTTGCTTTACTTCCCGTCTCGTGGAAACTAAATGGTTGGACATCCCAAAGTAACCTGTATTGGATGACAGAGAAAAGAGAATTTTAGTCGTACCTGTTAAATCATTTACTCTTAGTCCATACAGGTTATTGTTCTCCCACCCTGTCAAAGGACCATGCTTGGCTCTCCTGTGGCAGATTGTGGGGGTCCTTCGGGGTCATGCTTACAGGAGTCTTCTTTCCCTTCCACTATCTAGTCAATAGTTAGTGTCTCAAATCTTTCTAGAGCTGGTTGACTAGCTGCAGCCACGGAGGGAAGATAGGCTCCACCCCCTGCATACAATTCTAAAATTGTTCCTGCCTACTTAAAGGGGCAGATCGCCTACCCAAAGTTACCAGTAACCTGTATGGACTAAGAGAAATGGATTTAACAGTTTAGACTAAAATCCTCTTTTGCTTTAAATTATGCTTTTAACCCTTCGAATGATAGAGAGGTTGCAATGCGATGAAGACCTTCCTAATATTCAAGGGGTTAAAGAAACACTAATTCCTTATAATAATAAAGTCCCAACACTTACCTTATGCGAGCAGAAAATCTTAATAGCTCTGTGAATTTTGCCTTTGTGCCTCTGTTCAAGAGATACCATCTTAAGTCATTCCCTAGGCTGCAGAAAGGCATCTCTTTGTAGCTGGCTAAGTGATACAATATTTATTTCCCTTTTGCGGCTCCATTTAATTAGTGTGTAGAGAGTTGGTGACTGCAGCCAAATATGGCTAAGTCTATGAAATGTACAGGTTAACTCTTGGAGGGTTATCCCATTCATTCCATAGACAACCATCTTTGGCTTCATCGCTGTACATTAATCTTCACTCTGCACACGACCTTCTCCTCTCCACGCTCTTATTACATCCTCCCACTCTTCCTACAGGACTTCTCCTGTACTGCACCTTAACTCTGGAATTCCCTCTCCAGCCACATCAGACTATCCCCAGCCTTCAGATCTTCAGATGCTCCCTGAAAACTCACCTCTCCAGGAAAGCATATCAGCTGCCTCCATAAACATTATCACCAAGAGCCACCCCTTCCCTGGGCCACTGCACTCACCAGCACTTCTCTCTCCCACCCACTGACTGGCAGTTCATGTAGCAGCAGGCACTTACACCCAATAGCACTTACTCCTTCTGTACTATTTAATAGCTCTGTATGTCTATTCCCAGTTGTACAGTGCTGCAGAATTAGTTGGTGCTATATAAATAAAGAACAGGGGCAGGCTGGAAATTGCCCCCTTGGCCGCTAGGTCAGTCATACTTATGGGCCGGTAGCTTGCTGCAGTTTGGCTGGAGCCTATGGGCTTAAATGTGTCTTATACAGTTCTGCCTGTCTCCTTACATGCTAGCCGCCCATAACTTTTACTGACTACTTAGGGCAAGGGGTTTGTGCATTGCGATGCGCTGCAAGCACCCCAGTACTCAAGCGGTTAAGCGAGGCTTGCAGATGCACCAGATGAGACGAATTGTGCATTGCCTTCAGCCCGGCATAGATTTATCCAATGAAATACTGGTTGCCATCACTAGGGGGTGATGTTGCAGTGTTCCATTGGATAAATCATGACTCACCTGCTGAGGAAGTGTAGTGTGCATTGTTGATCCCATTGTATGAGTACCTGATCCAGAGTGAAGATTCAAAATTATCCTGGCACCAGCCAAGTCTGCCCAGCTTGAATTTTGGTCTGGTAAGAGAAACTCCAGGCTCAAAGTATTGTATAGTCATCTATATAATCCATATTTCATGAGTCTGTCTGGGTTCATTAATGAGCATGTTCCAGAGCAGGGGCAATTTAGTTACCATATATACCCCCCTTGCCCCACTTTGGCATATATTGTAGCATTTGTAAGTTACAAAGCTTCTGGGTGCAGTGGCATATAGATACATATCTACAGTGCCAAACTGCCCCCAAAAGCATTGTAACTCACAAATCTCACCATGTGTGCCAAAGTGGGGCATCAGAGAGGGATCAGGGAAGCAATCTGGATGCAGGAGTTGGGGGACTGTTTTCGTGATACCCCTCTGATGCCCCATTTAGGTATATATTATGCCTTTGGTATGCTGGGGGGCAGTGGGCACTGCAGACATATTTTGATTGCCACTGTTTGGTTGCATGGGCTGGGGGTTTTGCAGCTGATATTTGTTTCCCTGATCTCCCTCTGATGTCCCATATTGGTATATATGGTCAAATATTAGAGTTGGAATGCTTTGGGGGTGGGACACTGAATACATAGATCTGAATGCCAGTGTCTGAGTGGAGGGGCTGGGGTGGAAGGGGGGTGGTGGCTGCTATTGACTGCTTCTCTGATCCCTCCTAAAGCATTCTCAAATGTCCCAATATATGCCCACGTGGGACATAGAGGGGTACATCTGTCAGCAGTGGGTCACTTGGCCCTTGTCAATAATTGAACACCTCAGAAATCCCTGCCAGACTTTTATTTATTTTTATTTACTGACCTTGTGAGAACGTGAAGATGGGGTGGATCACATACAGTATATATCTGGGATATGAGGACAGTTCTACACTAATTGTGAGGCTTTGAATTTCACTATGCTTAGAGTACAATATTTTTGCAGTATTTTGCCATGTTACTGCTTTAACCTTTTGAGTTAAATCTTCTTTACTCTGTTCCTTTATGCCATACAGCCAGTGCGTAACTTTTCAGAGACAGAGAAGCTCAGAAGAACAGGAAAGAGAAGCACTAAGGTGTGATAAAGAGGAGACGAGGGGGAGATGCACTAAGGTGTGATAAAGAGGAGACGAGGGGGGAGATGCACTAAGGCGGGATAAAGAGGAGACGAGGGGGGAGATGCACTAAGGCGTGATAAAGAGGAGACGAGGGGGGAGATGCACTAAGGCGTGATAAAGAGGAGACTAGGGGGGAGATGCACTAAGGTGTGATAAAGAGGAGACGAGGGGGGAGATGCACTAAGGTGTGATAAAGAGGAGACGAGGGGGGGAGATGCACTAAGGCGTGATAAAGAGGAGACGAGGGGGGGAGATGCACGAAGGTGTGATAAAGAGGAGACGAGGGGGGGGAGATGCACGAAGGTGTGATAAAGAGGAGACGAGGGGGAGATGCACGAAGGTGTGATAAAGAGGAGACGAGAGGGGAGATGCACGAAGGTGTGATAAAGAGGAGACGAGGGGGGAGATGCACGAAGGTGTGATAAAGAGGAGACAGGGGGGAGATGCACTAAGGCATGATAAAGAGGAGACGAGGGGGGAGATGCACTAAGGTGTGATAAAGAGGAGACGAGGGGGGAGATGCACTAAGGTGTGATAAAGAGGAGACGAGGGGGAGATGCACGAAGGTGTGATAAAGAGGAGACGAGGGGGGAGATGCACTAAGGCGTGATAAAGAGGAGACGAGGGGGGAGATGCACTAAGGTGTGATAAAGAGGAGACGAGGGGGGAGATGCACTAAGGTGTGATAAAGAGGAGACGAGGGGGGGAGATGCACTAAGGCGTGATAAAGAGGAGACGAGGGGGGGAGATGCACGAAGGTGTGATAAAGAGGAGACGAGGGGGGGGAGATGCACGAAGGTGTGATAAAGAGGAGACGAGGGGGAGATGCACGAAGGTGTGATAAAGAGGAGACGAGAGGGGAGATGCACGAAGGTGTGATAAAGAGGAGACGAGGGGGGAGATGCACGAAGGTGTGATAAAGAGGAGACAGGGGGAGATGCACTAAGGCATGATAAAGAGGAGACGAGAGGGGAGATGCACTAAGGTGTGATAAAGAGGAGACGAGGGGGGAGATGCACTAAGGTGTGATAAAGAGGAGACGAGGGGGGAGATGCACTAAGGTGTGATAAAGAGGAGACGAGGGGGGAGATGCACTAAGGTGTGATAAAGAGGAGACGAGGGGGAGATGCACGAAGGTGTGATAAAGAGGAGACGAGGGGGGAGATGCACTAAGGTGTGATAAAGAGGAGACGAGGGGGAGATGCACTAAGGCATGATAAAGAGGAGACGAGGGGGAGATGCACTAAGGCATGATAAAGAGGAGACGAGTGGGGAGATGCACTAAGGTGTGATAAAAAGGAGACGAGGGGGAGATGCACTAAGGCGTGATAAAGAGGAGACGAGGGGGGAGATGCACTAAGGTGTGATAAAGAGGAGACGAGGGGGGAGATGCACTAAGGTGTGATAAAGAGGAGACGAGGGGGAGATGCACTAAGGTGTGATAAAGAGGAGACGAGGGGGAGATGCACTAAGGCATGATAAAGAGGAGACGAGTGGGGAGATGCACTAAGGTGTGATAAAAAGGAGACGAGGGGGAGATGCACTAAGGCGTGATAAAGAGGAGACGAGGGGGGAGATGCACTAAGGCGTGATAAAGAGGAGATGGGGGAGATGCACTAAGGCGTGATAAAGAGGAGACGAGAGGGGAGATGCACTAAGGTGTGATAAAGAGGAGATGAGGGGGGAGATGCACTAAGGTGTGATAAAGAGGAGACGAGGGGGAGATGCACGAAGGTGTGATAAAGAGGAGACGAGGGGGGAGATGCACTAAGGTGTAATAAAGAGGAGATGAGGGGGGAGATGCACTAAGGTGTGATAAAGAGGAGACGAGGGGGAGATGCACTAAGGCGTGATAAAGAGGAGACGAGGGGGGAGATGCACTAAGGTGTGATAAAGAGGAGACGAGGGGGAGATGCACTAAGGTGTGATAAAGAGGAGACGAGGGGGAGATGCACTAAGGCGTGATAAAGAGGAGACGAGGGGGGAGATGCACTAAGGTGTGATAAAGAGGAGACGAGGGGGAGATGCACTAAGGTGTGATAAAGAGGAGACGAGGGGGAGATGCACTAAGGTGTGATAAAGAGGAGACGAGGGGGAGATGCACTAAGGCATGATAAAGAGGAGACGAGTGGGGAGATGCACTAAGGTGTGATAAAAAGGAGACGAGGGGGAGATGCACTAAGGTGTGATAAAGAGGAGACGAGGGGGGAGATGCACTAAGGCGTGATAAAGAGGAGACGAGGGGGGAGATGCACTAAGGTGTGATAAAGAGGAGACGAAAGGGGAGATGCACTAAGGTGTGATAAAGAGGCGATGAGGGGGAAGATGCATGAAGGTGTGATAAAGAGGAGACGAGGGGGAGATGCACTAAGGTGTGATAAAGAGGAGACGAGGGGGAGATGCACTAAGGCGTGATAAAGAGGAGAAGAGGGGGGAGATGCACTAAGGCATGATAAAGAGGTGATAAACCAGAGGTGACTTTTCCAGTGATATCACTTCTCCAGTTCCTATGTTTTCTATAGAGTCTATGCACTAAGATCTCCAAAAACGGAGAAATCTTAGTGCATTGACTCCGTAGAATAACATAGGAATTGGAGAAGTGATATAACTGGAGAAGTTATCTTCACTTCATCACCTCTTTATCACGCCGTAGTAAATCTCCCCCAACGTCTCCAGTTTTATAAACTCTCCAATTCCTATATTATTCTATGGAGCCCATGCACTAAGATCTCAGAAGTTGGAGGTTTAGTGCATATGTTACACAGAATAACATAGGAATTGGAGAGTGAAACACCTAAAAAGTTATCTCCACTTTATCACCTCTGCATCATATCTTGGTGAATTAACCCCCCCCATAGCAACTCTCGAGCAAACCAGCTGCAAGAGAGGGGACAAATTCATTTATTAAGGATTTTAACCTCTTGAATGCTGAATAGGCGTCCAACACATTACTTGGCAAGTGTTGAAGAGCACTGTATCATTCAGAGGGTTAATAGCTACAATTAAATGCTTAATATAGTACAATATTTTAGGGCTTATCCTTCTTAGTAAAATAAGGGTACCACTAATGAGAGGTTTTTTTATTCCAACATTATTGCAGCTCAAACTTGAATTTTTTAGGTGCCCTATATCAATGGCCTGAAATTGTACAGTGGTGCTGTTGCTACATCATCCTATGGAAATTTATGGTCAACTGATCAGAGCTGTCCATAGGATGGTGTAGCAACAGCACCACTATAAACATACAGGCCCTTGAGATACTGCACTTAAAAAATTAAAGTTTGAGCTGCAATAATATTTGAATAAAACTTGTGTCAGCAGTGAGAGGACACTTATTTTACTACAATATATATATATATTTTGTACATATGAAGTGTTACTATGCCTTTAAATCAATGGGAATTTTGATATTTTCCCCATGGTATGGTTGGTTTGCTCAAGAATCTCTCAAGTTCATCTTAATACATCAGCCTAAGAGGCTGCATTAGAGGTGCATACTTCCCAACATTTCAAATGGCCAAAGAGGGGCACTTTTGTTTTAGGGGGTGTGGCTGGTGGGTGGGGAATCACTCAGAATTTTTAAGGTATTTCATGACTTATTATATATTATATACACATGACTCTAGGCAAAGCGGGGTGGGCACCCTGAGGCCCACCCACTGTTAGTGAATTACAACTCTGCTTATCCTGAGCCAGTTATTTGCAGATTGAGACTGATTATTTTTGTAGTCTAACAACATAATAGTAGCAGCAACTTTAGCACCCCCACGTCCCCCTCATCCTTCCTGCCTTACTCTTACCCTGCCATGTTCTTCACCCTTTATTCCCACAGACAATGTTTGTCATTCCTGCTCCTACCTACCTAACCTGTTTCACTGCCTATTTCCTTCCCATTTCCCACTCTCTCCCTGCTGTTATTCTATAAACCAACATAGGGTATGTTGACCTACTGGCTTGTAGTGTGCCTGGTTTGTAGAATAACAGCAGAGAGACAGTGGAAGACGGAAAGGAAAGAGGCAGTAAAGGAGTGTGGCAGGAAAGATGGGGGTGGCATAAAGGGATGAGTGAGGAAATCTGCAGTGGATATAAATGAGAGGAGTGTGGGGGTTAAGCTGCACTGATCAAAATGTAGTTGGCAATGAGCTATTGATTCCATGCTGGTAGTGGTTCTGATGTTAGGATAATTAGCAGACAAAGTAGATCACATGTCACTGGGCACTCCTTCTCTACAGAATTCAAAACCCCTGATGGAATTACGATTTAGATTACAATACTGTCTATGGGTTAATTCATCTGTAGATTGTAAGCTCTAGGCATCATTTATGAGCATCAAATACAGTTATCGACAATGGAAAAGACAATTATTGGGCCACGTTATCACTAGTGTACCATTTCAATTGTATGCCCTGTGGTATCACTAGCACAACTCCGTTTCAGTTGTATGCCCTGTGGTATCACTAGCACAACTCCATTTCAGTTGTATGCCCTGTGGTATCACTAGCACAACTCCGTTTCAGTTGTATGCCCTGTGGTATCACTAGCACAACTCCGTTTCAGTTGTAAGCTGTGTAGTATCACTTGCCTTACTTTACAACATTAATACCAGTAATAAAATTAAAGGGATAGCCAAGCACACATAGAAGACCATTTCAGTGAAAGTTTTCTATTTTAGTAACGCGATCAGGCTGTGCTGGAGAGCCACCTGAAAGTCGTACGACTCTCTTCCATTCAGTCAGATAGAACACTGACTACGGGGGAGGGAGAGGGCAACTTTAGAAGCGTTCATCTCTCAAACCATAAAGGTTTGAGAGATGACACTGTGGGCAATAGGTTTTTTTTTTAGTAGGGCTTTACTATAGGTATTAGTAATACTTAAGTAATACTATCCCTTTAACAAAAAAAGGGTGGGTGGGAACGGTGGGCCATTTGATTGTATTTGCCCCCCAGGTCAAAAGTTGCCAGCCCCCCCCCCCGATAAAGAATAATAATTTACTGGAGCAGAAGGATAATACATTATGTACCACTTAGCCAGCTACAAAGAGATGCCTCTGCTGGAGGCTGGGGGATGATTTACACAAGACAGTGGTGATAAGGAATTCACTTTCAGTGAAATCTAAAAGTAAAAACAATGTGTATGGGTGTATAACCTGTTATGCGTTGTATATACAGTTTTTATTCTAAATATGCCTGAAGGAGAGACCCAGGTTGTCTTGAAAGTTTGCATCCAGGAATCACTTGGGTAGCCAATAAAGGTATCACTGTTACTCTACCAGTCTCCTGCTTTTTCTGCAGCTAGCACGGTACATTGTTTACCTATATTACACTCATAAAGAATTTCTACAAAGAGGCTCTTTGAATTACCTCTGGTGCAGTGATGTATCGGTTATTATTTTTAGGTTGGATCCTATCTGAAGACCCCAAAGTATCCCATCTGGGTGATCTGCAGTGAGAGCCACTTCAGTGTTCTGTTCTGCCTGAGGAAGGAATTAATGAGCGACTGGAGAATAGAAAGGAGATTTGATCTATACTACTATGATGGCTTGGCCAATCAGCAGGAGGAAATTCGCCTAACAATTGGTAAGTAATAAGGGTATAGATTTCGGTCTGGCATTTCTATTCTATAGATAGGAACTTTTAGCCCTTTGAAGGGATAGTAATCCTTCGTTTTATCTTTATTTTATTTTGCAGGCATGAAAAAAACACGAAGAACGATATAAGTCTAATCTCTCTAACCTTTATGGTTTGAGAGATATTCACAAGCAAAGTTTCCCCTCCCGCCCCTTTTACCTAATGTAAGGCATCTCTTCTCAGATGTGGAACCCAGTCCATAGACCAGACAGATAACAGAAGGGGACAATCTTCTTCCTGTGAGAACAATGAAAGCCCTGCCCCCCTTGACAAGTTTTTCAGGTTTTTCCCTTATCTTAATTGAAGATTGTCCCTCTCTGCAATCTACCTGGGCACCTCCCTTCTGATCTGGCTGAGCAGTGTTACATCAGTAAAAGGGGCGGGAGGGGGATACTTTGTCACTGAATTACTCTTGAACTACAACTCTGACATAATTGAAATAACACTCTCCAAGGTCCAAATACTATGATGATTAATTAGAGCTGCTTTTATTATTAAACATTACTATCCCTTTAAGTGCCAGGGGGATGAACAGTTCATCTCTTTGAAATGTACTGCACATCTCTCTGGCACTCCAAGGAATCCCTTTATTAAAGAGAAAGTATCACTTTATATGGAAGATGCATTTGTTGCAGGCTTTTTTCTGCTAGGTAAACAAAAGCTAACCCCACTTCTCGGAGATGATTCATTCAAAAGGTATTACAGCTAAAACTTGCATTTTTTGAGTACAGTACTTTTATGGCCTATAATTTGAGAGTGGTGCTATTGCTGTGTCTATGGATGACATTTGTCTCTTAACTGTTGCTAATTACAGATTGCTGTTACAACAGTGTCATTCTAAGATGGGAGGCCATTGAAGTACAGCAAAAAAATTGAAGTTTGAGGTATAATGAATTTGGAAAGAGTATACCCTGTTTAAAAACGTACTCAGTGTAAAGGGCATGTTGCTCTCACTCGATCCTTTGCCAGATTCTGAGGGGTTGACTGAAGATCTCCTTTTTCTGGTGGGTCAGTGCACAGACAATCTCCCCCACAGTTCAGACTTGTAACAAGTATTCTACACAGTTTGAGTTGCACTGTTATGCTGAACACTTTTTTAAGATGGATTTTCTTTAAGTTTTCCTTTAAAGGCATAGTAATACTTCGTTTTAACTTTATTTTATTTTGTAGGCATTAAAAAAACATGAAGAACGATATAAGTCTTATCTCTCCAAATTTTATGGTTTGAGAGATATTCACAAGCAAAGTTTCCCCTCCCGCCCCTTTTACCTAGTGTAAGCCATCTCTTCTCAGATGTGGAATGCAGTTCATAGACCAGACAGATAACAGAAGGGGACAATCTTCTTCCTATGAGAACAATGAAAGCCCTGCCCCCCTTGACAAGCTTTTCAGGTTTTTCCCTTATCTTAATTGAAGATTGTCCCTCTCTGCAATCTACCTGGACACCTCCCTTCTGATCTGGCTGAACAGTGTTACATCAGTAAAAGGGGCGGGAGGGGGACACTTTGTCATTGATTTACTCCTGAACTACAACTCTGACAGAACTGAAATAACACTCTCCAAGGTCCAAATACTATGATGATTAATTAGAGCTGCTTTTATTATGAAACATTACTATCCCTTTAATCCCTGAAAGCGGAACTACCATCCCACCATGACCTTATCTGTGTGTGTAGCATTAATGTAATTATAAAGCGCTGTGTAATTTTAAAAATCAGAAAACTGATCGATAAGGCACAAAAGAAGATTAAAGTTTAACCTTGTGACGTGCAGAGCATTGTGAGCGCTATTGAGCATGTCAGTCTGGTTAACGTGCAGTTACTTAGTCACTCCCATCGTTCTCTGTTATCTCCCCCGCGTCCTCCTTGTCCTGCCCTTATGTGACACGTCACCTGGCGAGCACGAGCCTGTACTGGACTGGAATTAACTTTCAGCCACCTTTTGCTCATAACTGAGCCAGTGGTGCAAACGCAAAGCATACCGTTCTGCTTTAAGGACCACGTGATGTGCTATGACTGTCACACTTTTTTTGCCTTACAGACCGGCGAATATCATAGCGCATTATGTACTTTTTACTTACAGTGCTACTGAGGGAGCATTGTGAGTAAAAGCGGGGTCTGAAATTGACCTCTCCATGATCAGAGCGGTCTCTCTGACCCCTAAGTGGCGCACCGGTACATTCAACAGGACGCGTGTACCATTTTGTTGCCAAGGATCAAAGCTGTCCTTAAGGGGAAGGGGTTAAGCAACTCCCAAAAATGGTTGTTCCCTTGTTTCACTCAGCAAGAAAACTCCTACATGCATTTTCTATGTTATGGAATACTTTCCCTTTAAGCAAAAGTTTGGGGTCACTTAGAAATGTCCTTGTTTTTGAAAGAAAAGCAAATCTTGCACATTAAAATAACATCAAATGGATCAGAAATGCAGTGATATTGTTAATGTTGTAATTAACTATTGTAGCTGGAAACCCTGATTTTTAATGTAATATCTCTATTTGCTGAAAATGGAGAATTCTTCAACGAAAGCAAAGTTTGAAGGACACAAGTATTATTTAAATTAAAAATCATTATTTCTAACCTTGTCAACATCTTCACTGTATTTCCTATTCATTTTGCAAGTTATTTGATGTATGTTTTCATGGAAAACAAGAGAATTTCTGAAGTGACACCA
This sequence comes from Rhinophrynus dorsalis, assembly GCA_037306005.1. Lineage (NCBI taxonomy): Eukaryota > Metazoa > Chordata > Amphibia > Anura > Rhinophrynidae > Rhinophrynus > Rhinophrynus dorsalis. Next base: position 467,250,453 of record CM074723.1, read on the forward strand.
AACTTTTGAACGGTAGTGTGTATATATGTGTCTGTGCGCGCGTACATGCGTGCATATATATATATATATATATATATATATATATATATATATATATATATATATATATATTTTTTGAGTATAACAAGGCTACTCCCAGTGCTTAGGGATGCATATTGCCAGAGTTATTACAGGAAGTAATCACACTGTAATTCACTTCCTGACAATCTGAACTGTTATAACATTTGTATAAAACAGCAGTTGGAGCGTCTTTGTTTTACTCATCAGGAAAATTACTATAACTTAGTAGGTTTAAAAAAAAAGTTCACTGCTCCTTTAAGTTACTGGCATTCTCATAAATTTGATATTGACATAATATTAACCATTTTTATGCTAGAGAGGTCTCTAATGCACAGTGAAGCTATTCATTTGAAACATCTGTAGCATCCAAGGGGCAAATTGATTGATTGTTAAGGTTGCACTGGGATTTAAAGGATCAGTGAACTTCTTTTTTTTATGAAAACCTATATGTTATAGAGTTTTCCCTGCTGAGTAAAACAAGGTCACTCCCACCGCTGTCAGTTGTTTTATTAAAAATGTATAATAGTTCAAATAATCGGAAAGTGAATTTACTGTGCGTTACTTCCTGGAACTGACAGGAAGTGAGCAGTTTCTGTCAAATTCTATGGAGAACTGTAAGTCACTGACTTTCCTCTTCATTAGAATGTAACAGAATAACTAATTGGAATTTGACCACTAGAGGGCAATGCTAATGTAAAAAAACATGAGTTTTAACAGTAATAATGATGGAAATATTCATCTATCAGCAGTGTTAGTATCCTTATTTAAAGGCGATCTCACACCACTATAAAAGTTAGGCTTATTAGATACAGTATATAGCTATAATGAAGAAAACGTTAATTAGTTTAAAAAAATACGCTATGTGGGCTAAAACTATTGATTACATAGTGCCCTGCTCCCTACTTCTGCATACACTGGTCTTGCTGCTCTGTCTCTGCTCCCTTCCCACTACCCAGCCTCCTCCGATGATGGAGGTTTTCTGTCTGTAAGCTGGAGTGATCTCATTGGCTAGATATCAATCTCTGCCAATGAGATCGCTCCAGCTTACAGACAGAAAGCCTCCGTCATCAGAGGAGGCTGGGTAGTGGGAAGGGCGCAGAGGTAGAGCGGCAAGACCAGTGTATGTGAAAGTAGGGCGCAGGGCACTTTGTAATCAATAGTTCTAGCCCACATAGCGTATTTTTTTTAAAAAACAAATTGTTTTCATCATTATAGCTATATACTGTATCTAATAAGCCTAACTTTTATAGGGGTGAGAGATCCCCTTTAACTCAATAGAAAAAGCCCTACAATATATATTTTTTCATAAAAAAAAGTTTACTGCTCCTTTAATATGAAACAAAATGGTTCCCCTGTATGAAAGGTTTAAAGGCCATTGTGATGAGCTACAGCTGGAGTTAGGCTGGAAGATCTTTGACTTTAGTGATTCTGTTGTGCTTTGTTCATTTGTGGTATCCCCCCGATTTTATTTTGCACTGTATTTGTGCAGCATATCTTGTAGCTCTATAAAATCAGAAATGCATTGAAGCCAGTACACCTACTAACAACATTTATGATACTGGCTGATTAATAGCTTCATTGTAGGTGGCAGGCACCTTTCCAAAAATATTATGTTTTTTTTTTCCTTCCTTTTAATTGTTTAAAGATGTAAAGTTTCTACAGTTGAAAAAACTCAAAATTCCTTGGGGAATTTGTCCAACCTTATTTCACTCTCAGTGATAAGACTTTCAGGCCAAACGCACAAGGTTCATTTATCTTGGGGATTTGCCTTTGTTTAGGACACACAAACTTCAGTTAACCCGTGAAAAAAGAAAACCTCTGTTTTTGACTGACAAAGGATTGGATCTTTTTTTTTTTTTTTTTTCTTTTTTTAATCTGTTTTTGGCTGCTACTTTACAGAAACAAAAACACCCTCTACTTATACGCTTCCACTTAAATAAAACTCTGTATTCTTTGCAGAATGGTTCCCCAAAATCTTTAAAGTGCAAGTAAACTTAGTTCTTGACTTTGCATATTCAACAACTGCTTAATATATAAAGTCATTCTACTTTTCTTACCTTAATAGTAATGCTTAATATGTAAAAAAATATATATATTTTCTCTGTCGTCTAATATAGGTTGCTGGTAACTTTGGGTAGGCGATCCACCCCTTTAAGTAGACAGGAACAATTCTAGAAGTGAATGCTGGGTGGAGCCTGCCTTCCCTCCTTGGCTGCAGCTAGCCAATCATCTCCAGTAAAATTTGTTCCTTGGTGAAGATAACACAGGCAGGAGAACAGTTCTGCTATAGCTTTAGAAGTTTTTTATTTTTCTGATAGAAATGGAATACCACCATTAGGCGGATTACGATAACTGACAATGCCCTTAGATATGGCTAGCTCAGTGACCAGGTGCTTTTTGTGGACCTTAAGTCCTGGGGGGAAAATCTTGGCTACAAGTTCTTTCCTCAGAAGTTGCCCACTGAGGCTTCTTCTTAATACATGGTAATCTGAAAACAGAAGATCTGCAGGAAAGGTGAGTAACCCTTTGAGTGCTGCAGGTCCACATGTCCCACAGTGCCCCTCCCTCACAGGGGTTTTCCTTTGGAGTTCATATTGCACACTCCTGCACTCATTGGGTTTATCTGTATATCTTTTGGGTGTTTTGGAGCAAGTTTCTGTGGTAACTTAACCCTTTAGCTGCTGGTTTTGCATTTTTTGGGGGTTTATTGGCACTTTTCCTACTGGGTTCAGTGTTTTTTGGGTCAGCTAACATGTTCTAGTTATGTTTCATGTAATTTTAATTCACAGTTTCAACTTTGCAAAATTTGTGTTCTGCTCCTTTAAGGCGCGCTTTTACTGCCTAGACGCCATTGCTCCATTCACTTCTATGGGACTGTACAGTTTGTGACATATCTCTGCAACCGCTCAACGTAGCGACTTCAGAGATGGCTCATTTTAATTGTCTGTCCTTACTGTGTAATCCGGTTAATGTTTTATTTGTGTTGGGGGGCTTTGGGCACTGTTGGGGTACTTTTTCTGGGAAAAACTACATTTCCCATGAGCGTTTGCTTAGTTTGCTCGTTTCTGATTGGCTCCCGCAGCGGCATCCGTTTTGTGCCTTTTCCTGAATGAGTATCCTATGCAGGGCTTGGACTCTCCTCCTCTCCTGTGCAGATTAACCCTTCGCCTACCAGATAAGTGCATTTTAGCAATTTCTGGGGTGAAATTTTAATCTTACACACTGTATTTGGGGATTCCTTATACTTTGAACGTTTTGACACTGTGAGAATGTCTAATCTGTTAGCGCTTGGGGCCAAGCCTAAGACTAAGGACGCTGGGGTCTCTGTGTCCCCTATTGCGCATTGCCCCTTATGTCATTCAGGATTACCTAGAGAATTCTCAGGTCATTTATGCCCAGCATGTCCTGATGTCCCAGAGTCTCTCCCAGGGACCTCCAGCCATGCATTAGAGCCAGTTTGGGTGCAAGAGTTCAAGGCTGCTACTAGAGACCTCCGGTCTACATTGCAACTATTTCCATCCCAGTTACAGGAGGTCTTCCGCTCCTGGCAGACCCCTTCTTCTGTCAGATCTTCCCTGCCAAAACTGCAGGGAGTACCTGACTTATCAGATTCCTCTGAGGAGGAACTGTTGGTGGATTTGGATGTTGAGGAATGTTCTGCTGTGGCCGCCTCTCAGTTTTTTTGGGGACCCCTTTGAGTCTGATCCTTATCCCTCGGCTGGGGGCTAAACATTCCCTTAGTTCAGGTTTCTTCGGATCCCTCTGATGTATTTCAAAAGCCTAAAAGGCCCTATACTTGTTTTCCACCTAACCCCACTCTTGTCCGCCTTGTGTCTGATGAGTGGAAGTCTCCGGACAGGAAACCTGTTTCCAAGAAATTTGCCAAGCTTTACCCCTTCTCTGAGGTGGCTCTTGCTTAGTGAGTTCATCCCCCCAAAGTGGATGCTCCTGTCTCCAGGCTATCTAAGTCCACTTCTTTGCCAGTTGCTGATGCTTCCACTCTGGAATACTAGACTGACAAGAAACTTGAGGTCTCCCTCAAGTCCTTTTTTGCCACTGCTGGTACTGCCATGCGTCCAGTTTTCGCTGCGGCATGGGTGAACCGGGCTATTGCAGTCTGGACTGAACAGCTCACTCTGGCTGTCTATCAGGGTGCTCCTACTTCGGATATGTTGCGGCTACTTGCCAACATGTCTGAGGCCCAGCACTATGTTTCTTCTGCCTTATTTAATGCCATCTGTTTGGTGGCAAGTGTTTCCACCATGTCTGTGGTTGCCAGATGAGCTCTTTGGCTCAAGATCTGGTCTGCTGACCCTTCTTCCAAGAAAACGTTGCTCTCCTTGCCTTTTCAAGGCACCTCTTTGTTTGGGCCAGATCTTAAGGATCTGATTAGTGAGGCTACAGGGGGCAAGAGTACCCTTCTGCCTATGGTCCCCAGGAAGAAGACCCCTCTCAAGCTTAATCTGCTTTTTCGTTCCTTCCAGACTGAGACACGTCCATTGAACCAGGTGGTTCCCTCAGCTCCAAATTCCTCCTCCAAGCCCAAACAGCAATGGAAGCCCAAGGTCTCCTCCAAGCCTAAGACTTCTAAGCCTTCTTTGGCATGATTCACAGAACCCAGGTCCCCACTTGGCTGTGGGTGGCCATCTGCGTCACTACCACAGTGTCTGGTAGGATTCAGTGGCGGACCCGTGGGTTTTACAGGGGGTGGTGGAAGGGTACAGGATCCTTTTTGCCTCTCTTTCCCACTTTCGTTTTTTCCCCTCTCATACCCCCCAGGGCGTAGAGAAATTCAGTCTGTTCAGTGACGCTATCCAGGCCCTTCTGGACAAGGATGTTCTGGAACCTGTTCCAATTCGGGACAGAGGTATGGGTTTTTATTCAAACCTCTTTGTGGTCTCCAAGAAGGACGGCGGCTGTCGTCCTATTTTGGATTTTAAGGATCTGAATTCCTTTGTGATCAAGACTCGTTATCACCAGGAGTCCCTAAGGACTTTGATTGCTGCTATGTCCCTGGAGGAATTCCTTGCCTCTCTGGATCTTCAGGACGCGTATCTACATGCCATTCATCCAGATTTGCCTGTGACTAAGGGCACTTTCAGTTTTCAGCTCTTCCCTTTGGGCTGACTACAGCTCCTCAAGTCTTCAACCGTGTCCTGGGATCTATAGTATCCATCCTCCATTGGGACGGCATCAGAGTTACTCCATACATGGACGACCTGCTTCTGAAAGCCCCTTCTGCTGAACTTTTTCATCAGCAGGTTCAGGACTACATTCATGCTCTCAGCCATCACTGTTGGATCATCAACATGGACAAGTAAGATCTTGTCACATCCCAGCGTCTGGTCTTCCTAGGCTTTCTCTTCGACACTCAGCAGAGCATGGTGTTTCTCATGAATTTCTGCTGTTCTGGCTTACGATCCAGTTCCAGCCAAGAAGCTGTCCTCTCTAGTGGGGAAATTCATCTCCACCATAGAAGCGGTCCCATTTGGCATGGCTCACACCAGGGAACTCCAGAGGTTTGTGATCCAGGTGTGCAGGGGTCAGCCGGACCTTCTGAAGATGTCAGTCTCCGTCCCTCTTCATGTGGAACTGAGTTTGTCATGGTGGCTCGACCTCTCCAATCTGCTGAAGGGCAAGTCCTTCCTGGTATCCTTCTGGACGACGGTGACAACAGATGCCAGCCTCTCTGGCTGGGGAGCGGTCCTGGGTCACCTGAGTGCTCAGGGTCGGTGGTCTCCAGAGGAATCTCTCCTTCCCATCAACTTGTTGGAGCTTTGGGCAATATTTCATGCCCTTCGCCATTGGACACCCCAGCTGGAAGAATGCCCAGTCGGACAACGCCACGGCCGTGGCTTACATCAACAAGCAGGGCTTGCGAAGTAAGGAAGAAGCCTGTTCCCTTTTGGATCATGGCTCATTCTACAAGATCCATTGGGTCATCTTGGGCTTACAAGAATCAAGCCTCGGCTGATCAGTTGTGCAAGACTTCCACTTGGTCATCGGTGCACACCTTTTCACAACACTGTAGTGTTGATGTGCTGGCATCGTCGAAGCAAGTTTTGGGAGGAAGATCCTGGAGGCAGTCTTGCATGTCTAGGATCTCCTTTGTCTCTTCAGTACTCTTTCACTTTTGGCTCTAGTTCAATGTGCTGTGTAACAGTTTCTGGGGTGTTTTTACCCTGTTTAGTGTCCATTGACACTTTGTTTGTTATTGTTGGGCTATCTCTGATCTGATATATATAAAATCTGTAATATATATTCTCTGGTGACTTTGGGGTCCTTCATCTGGTCCTTGCCGTACTTCCCACCTCCAGGAAACTCAATGGTTGGACATCCCAAAGTTACCAGTAACCTATATTGAACGACGGAGAAAAGAGGATTTTAGTCTTACCTGTTAAATCATTTTCTCTTAGTCCATATAGGTTACTGGTCTCCCACCCTGTCAAGGGACCATGCTTGGCTCTCCTGTGGCAGAACTTGGGGGTCCTTTCGGGTTCATGCTCACAGGAGTCTTCTTTCCATTTTTTACTGCCTAGTCAATAGTTAGTGTCTCAAATCTTACTGGAGGTGATTTGCTAGCTGCAGCCAAGACAGGAAGGTAGGCTTCACCCAGCATTCACTTCAAGAACTGTTCCTGCCTGCTTAAAGGGGCGGATCGCCTACCCAAAGTTACCAATAACCTAAAAGGACTAAGAGAAAAGGATTTAACAGTTCAGACTAAAATCCTCTTTTAGTGTTTATTCTCCTGAGTAAATCAAGGTTTCTCCCAGTACTGAAAGCTGTTTTATTCAACCGTTATTACAGCTCAAACTTGATTTTTTTTTTTTTTTTAGGTGCAGTATCGCAGTGGCCTGACATTTTACAGTGGCGCTGTTGCTACACCATCCTATGGACAACTCTGGTCATTTGGCCTTAAATTTCCATGGCATGTTGTAAGCAACAGCGCCACTGTAACATTTCAGGCCGCTGTGATATTACACCTAAAAATTTCAAGTTTGAGCTGTACTAACTATTGAATAAAACACATTTCAGCAGTGGGAGTACTCTTGTTTTACTCGGGGAAATTCTTGGTGCTGTAAATAATGGACTGAAGGCAGAGATCTTCATAGCCCTCCACCACTATGTTGTAGCCACTTGATTCAAAATGGAGTCTCTGCTCTCTCTCATCTCAGCGATGTGTCCAGACAAATATCTAGCCTCCCTAGTTCTTCAGGATTCATGCCTTCACGTGCCTATTCATTCAGACCACCAGCCTTTTGCTTGTTTCGCCTTTGCATGAAATTACCAGTTCACTGCACTGCCCTTTGGCCTAGCATCAACTCCCAAAATCTTCATGAAGATCATGGCAGCTCTGGTCGCATACATCCATTCTCTGGGAATTTCCTTAACTCCATATTCAAACAAGGTTCCTGGTCCATTAAGGCTTGGTCCTCAGCCTCAAGAAGTCCACTTCGATTCCTTTGCAGACCCTGTATTTCATGTTAATTAAGTTTGACCCTCTGCAAGGGCGAGTGCTCTTACCTGAAGACAATATCCATATTCTGTTTTGGGAAGTGTCCTGAGCTATAGCCTGGATCTCTGCAACAGTACGGGATTACATGAGGATCCTGGGACAACTGGTGTCCACCCTGGGGAGCTTCAACTGGATATTCTCAGAAGCTGGTCCCACCAGTGTTCTGCACTCTATAAGTCTGTCCCCTTGGACAAGGGAGGATCTACTTTGATGGTTACATTGTCCTCATCTGATTCAGGGATGCCCTTTTGTCATACAAAAATGGAATCTGGCCTGAGGTGCTTGAGAGTATCTCTATGCCTCCTGACAGCACAGGGTCATTGGACCAGAAAGTCTCCTATCAATCAACATACTGGAGTTTCAGGCCATTCCACTGCCATTCCTTCACTGGTCTCAAATACTAATGGGAACTCCAGAGTGAATTCAGTGTGACAATTTGACGGCAGTAGATTACATTAACTGCCAAGGAGGAACTTGAAGCAAATCAGCCTGGACGGAGGTTTGAGATCTTCTTCATTAGGAGGAAGCTCATGTTCCAGCAATCTCAGTGGCCCACATCCCAGAGGTGTAAAAGGTGGTCACTTTCTCAGTCATCAATGTCTGGATCCAGGAAACTGGGATATGAATAAGGAATTATTCAAACACATAGTCCACCGCTGCAGGCTTCCATCGATGTATCCCATGAGAAGAAAGTTCCACTGTTCAGCAAAAATACAAATGATCCTTTGTCCATCCCATGGAATTTTCAACTGACTTACATGTTTCCTCCACTACTTCTGATTCCCAGGGTGATTAGGAAGATCATGACTGAAAAGACTCCATTCATCCTAATTGCTCCTTTCTGGCCCATTGGGCCTGATATGCAGATCTTGTCAATCTTTACATCAAGGAGCCAGTCTGCCTTCCTCTGAGACTGGCCCTTCTGACTCAGGTTCCCATTTTGTACCAGCAGGTGGAAAGGCTGGCCTTGAAGGCATGGCTTTTGAAGTCAAAATACTGAGGAAAAGGGGTTTCTAAAAGGAAGGCATATCCACCTCCAAGTTAGGAAGCCTATTCCGTCTGAAGCTTATCGTAGCATCTGGTCCATCTTTTACCAGTGGTGTGATGATAAGAATATGTCTGCTCAGACCTTTGACCTCCTTACAGTCTTGACCTTATTTTACGGGATGTTTTGAACAAAGGTCTGAGCTTGAGCTCTATCAAGATACAGATCTCCGCTCAATCAGTCCTCTTCCAGAAACGAATTGCTGTCTTATCAAATGTTACGATTTTTGCTTAAGGGTTGACTCGTACCTTCCACTCCTTTTGGGATCCCAAACCGCCATGGGAGTTTTTGAACCTCTTTCATTGGTTTCTTTGCGTTTCTGTGATCAAATCAAAATTTGTGGAGGTGACATTGAGTTTATTTACGAGTGCTCTATATGCAGGGTCACTTTCTCTTTTGATTTTGTCTTTGCTTTTTTTTTATGTTTAAAATGGCTTTTCTTCTAGCTATTGTTTGTATGAAGGGTTGCTGAGTTACAAGCCGTGTCTTTTAAGCCTCACTTCCAGGTATTTCACCAAAACAAGGCGGTACATCTCAGATTTCAGATTTCCACATCAATCAGGAAATTGTCCTTCCTTCCGTTTGTCCTGATCCTTCCTCCATGTTCATTGTACTCGGCCTTTTAGCAAGGTATATTGCCTCTTTGTCATTCTTAAGGGTCCCAGAGTTGGTCAGGCCAGTCACCGTTGCTTCTTGGATGAAGGATACTATATGCCAAGCATATGTTATCAGGAAAAACCTATTCCTTTCAGAGTCATGAGCACTCCACCAGGTCTGTGGGTGCCTCCTGCGCCGACAAAAATTAGGCTTCCACTGAACATCTGTGGAAGGCGGAAACGTGGTCCTCCTTGCATACTTTGGTTATTTCCTCTGGCTTTCATCTTTCCTCCCCTCCCCATGTTGCACAGGGTGTTACGGAAATTGAGACTGGAGCGCTGTCCAGTCCTTCTGATTGCTCCGTACTGGCCTTGACAGGCTTGGTTTCCAGAGCTTCTGGATCTGTTGGTAATGGAGCCATACCGGCTCCCTTGCCGTCCGGATCTTCTTCTACAGGGTTACCTCTGGAAGGAGGATGTTCATCATCTAGCTTTGACGGCTTAGAAATTGAATCCTCAATATTGAAGAAAGGTTTTTCTTCTGGTGTGGTGGCTACTATGTTCAGTGTCCGCAAACCTGTTTCTTCTAAGGCCTACCATCGTGTCTGGTCGACCTTTCTATCTTGGTGTGCTGATAGGGACCTTTCTCAGGATTTTGATCTGCCTACGGTTATGGCTTTCCTGCAGGACGGTGTGGATAAGGGCCTCAGTTTGAGTTCCCTTAAGGTTCAGACTTCTGGTCTCTGTTTCCTTTCAGAGGCGCATTGCTATTCTTCCTGATGTCAAGGTTTTCTTCCAGGGCTCGCTCATACTCATCCTGTTTTCAAGACTCCTGCTCCTCAGTGGGATCTTAAGTTGGTTTTGGGCATCCTTCAGCACCCTCCCTTTGAGTCTTTGCCTACTATTCCTCTACGCCTGCTGACGTGGAAAATGGCCTTTCTCCTGGCGATCATGTCTGTTCGCCGTGTCGCGGAGTTACATGCTCTGTCTTGTAGACCACCCTTTTTGGTGTTTCACAAAGACAAGGCAGTGCTTCGCAATTTGCAGGAGTTTCTCCCGAAGGTGGTCTCTGAGTTCCACATTAATAAGGAGTTTGTGGTGCCTTCTTTCTGCCCTGACCCTGCCTCTGATAAGGAGAGGGATCTCCACTTGTTAGAAGTGGTTTGTTGTCTTAAGTTTTATGTACATCACATTGAGTCCATTAGACAGTCTGATGCTCTGTTTGTCATTCCTGAGGGCCCCAGGGCAGGGAGACCTGCATCCAAAGTGACTATTGCGTCTTGGATCAAATCCACTATTTGTAAGGCTTACGAGCTAAGGAAGAAGCCTGTTCCCTTTCTGGTCACTGCTCATTCTATTAGATCTATTGGGGCTTCTTGGGCTTACAAGAATCAAGCCTCCGCTGATCAGTTGTGCAAGGCTGCCACTTGGTCGTCTGTGCACACCTTTTGGAAGCACTACCGTATTTATGTGCTGGCATCGTCTGACGCCAGTTTTGGGAGGAAGATCCTGGAGGCAGTCTTGCCTGTCTAGGGTCTTCTTCGGTTCTTTGGTGCTTCCTTCACTTTTCAGTCCTGTTGGTTCTAGTTCAGTGTGCTGTGTAACAGTTCCTGGGGTGTTGTTACCCCTGTTCAGTGTCCGTTGACACTTCATTTATTTTGTTGGGCTATCTCTGATCTGATGGTTCATATCTGTTCTGGTGACTTTGGGGGCCTTTCGCCTGGTCCTTGCCTTACTTCCTGCCTCTGGGAAACTCAATGGTTGGACATCCCAAAGTTACCTGTAAACAGTATTGGACGACAGAGAAAAGAGGATTTTAGTCTTACCTGTTAAATCCTCTTCTCTTAATCCATACAGATTACTGGTCTCCCACCCTGTCAAAGGACCATGCTTGGGGGGACCATGGGGGTCCTTCGGGGTCATGCTCACAGGAGTCTTCTTTCCCTTCTACTATCTAGTCAATAGTTAGTGTCTCAAATCAGGACCTGATTGGCTAGCTGCAGCCAAGGAGGGAAGGTAGGCTCCCCCCCTGCATTCACTTCTAGAATTGTTCCTGCCTACTTAAAGGGGCAGATCACCTACCCAGAGTTACCCGTAACCTGTATGGACTAAGAGAAAATAATTTAACAGGTAAGACTAAACTCCTCTTTTAGTGAATTTACCTTTAAATCCTGTTCTCTTTAGTCCATATGGAACACAGGACTCCCACCTGGAGAAAAAAAAAAACACAGCTTTTGATAATTTTGTGTGTCACTTTGCTATACTGCATTGTATAGGGACTGAACTGGAAGAAGAGGAGGGAGTCTGCACCTCAAAAAACATGTTTGTTTGTTTGTTTTTTTTGTTTTTTTAAATACCTTGCCCTCTGGAGGAGGGATCTCAGCCCCATGGTTCTTGTGTTCCATATGGACTAAGAGAAAAACATTTAACGGTAAGTTCACTAAAACTTATTTTATCTTCTGGGATGCTAGAAAGCTCTCTCCCTCTAGCATCTAAGAGGTTAATTTCTCTTTTACTTTAACAAAGTATTTGACAGAATAAAGCAAAGCAGAAGACGTGCCAAAATCAATACCGCGCACAAAAATATTTTCCTTCTGTTTTTGGCTGTAGCCAATGGCACAATAACACAGAGTCACTAATCCTGCCTATTCGCGGCAGCTGGCTGCACTCTAAAATATGTAAACCAAATAGTGCTGTATTTAACCCTTTCGGTACCAAAGGAGTATGCACTGCATAAGCAATACCTTGCATACCCCTCTGGTACTGAAAGGATTTAGAGCGTTTGCTCTAATCAAAATCATCACACAATCTATCATTTCACATTGTTCTCTAATAATAATAATGAATTTATATTGATTTCCCTGAAAAACTTCAATAAACCAAACACTTTTTATATGACTTAAATAGATAGTAAAAGTTGAATAAAACAATATACTGTAATAAATTCAAGTGGTGTGTTGGCACCTAAGCGAATGTAATTTATGAGTTGCTCTTATATATAGGTTCATTAATCCAACAACTGCAAATGTCCATAGATAAATTAATATATTCTGGCTCAAGCTCTACCAGTTGGCATATGGAAAAGGCAGAATTTTGTGGTGATTTCCTATATGCCCATTAACCCTTTGAGTGTCAAAGGGGTACGCAACGCATTGCAAAGCAATGCATTGCATACTCCTCTGGCACTCAAAGGGTTAAATAGGGTGATACAGGGAGAAGGGGAATGAAATAAACACCATACTTGCCAGCCCTGCCCAAATCTTGTTACAAGAGGAGCAAGGAAGCCATTTTGTGGCATAAAAAACTTTGTTTATAAGTGTTATGAAGTTGCAGTTCATAAAAATAGTTATTTTTGCTTAATTTTACGGGGAAGATATATATATATATATATATATATATATATAAGAAAAGAAATGGTAATATACCATGAAGCCAGTATACTCACAGGACTTGTGAAAAAAATTAATTTTATTCTGTCAACGTTTCGACCCCCTGGAGGGCCTTTATCAAGACAAGTAACATAACACCTAAGTGACCATTTATACAGTGATACTGTGCAAAAGAACCGCCAAACTTGCTCATTTGCGATCCCAAAGTCCTGTGAGTGCACTGGCTTCATGGTATATTACCATTTCTTTTCTTATACTTATTTAAACCGTAGCACCCAGGCAGTTATATATATATATATATATATATATATATATATATATATATATATATATATATATACAGGGCTTAAAAGTTGAAGTCCTTTGCTACTAGCCAGACCTGAAAAGTTACTCACCACTGCAAGTCATAACATAACCACCAGGGCTGAATTTCTACTCGCCAGGGCTAAATTTTCACTCTCCATTGGCTAGTGGCAAGTGTAAATTTTGAGCCCTGTGTATATATATATATATATATATATATATATATATATATATATATATATATATATATATATATATATATCTCCTATATAATAATTCACTAAGGATGTTTGTCAGAAGCCGTCATGCACAGTAGAGACTGCCCACACCGCGGTTGATACAGAGCGGGGCGCTCCAAATTCATACCAGAGTCCTCTCTGCGCACCTTCCTGGGCGCGGGCAGTCTCTACTGTGCACGACTGTAGCGGTGGCACTGTGGCCCATTTAAATATTTACATGAGCACACTCAGGACTTGGATAAAACTGAATAAATCAAAATGTATTGGTCAGTGTTTCGGATGCACATAGTCACCCTTCCTCAGGACTGTCCTTCCAACACACTGGATATATATATATTTATATTCATTAAAATCTTAAACAAGATTGTTGCATAGAGACACCAGCAGCCTCATCTCCACTATCAAACACTACAGTGTGTACTCAGGTCAGATATCACATATCTCAGTGAAACAATCCCACTAATTATTAACCTTTCAGGAGGCTATAGAGTCACAGACACTGGAACATTTAGTGTATAGCAGATGGGAGAAAACACTCAGACTGAAATGCAGAACACTCAGTAAGGGCTGGCATTTAGTTCAAATACATCACGGAACACTGGGTTCTGTGTCTCCCGTCGTCATGCACTGAACCCCCTAAAACATTGCCTGTGTTGCCCTTTAAATAAATTTCAGCTTTTGCTGATCTTTTTGGCATTTGAATCTGAGTGTGTCCCCCTGTCTGCTCTGCGTTATATACACTTCAGTTGACAGGAGACTGTGGGAGAATCTGCACTGGGTAAGATATATGTTTTTAACCCTTTGCAGAGGTGTAACTAGAACGGTCCGGGCCCTGGTACAAGAAGTGCCATGGCCCCCCCCCCCCAAACACATTGGACCCCAGACCCTCCACAATGCCTCCATTTCCTACCTCCCAATCCCTGGTGGTCCAGTGGAGTGGCAGGAGAGGCGGGCTGGTGCGACGTGCTCCCGCGCTGTCCTCTTCTGTAATGCAGAGCGCTGGGAGATGATGTCATCTCCCAGCGCTCTGCATTACTAGAGCGCGGGAGGGAGCTTGCGGCGCCAGGAGGAGGGGGTCGGAGGGGGCAGCCAGGCCCCTGGAGTGACAGGCCCAGTCGCGGTTGCGACCCCTGAGACCCCTGTAGTTACGCCACTGACCCTTTGAGTGCCAGAGGGGTGCACACAATGCAGTGTGTAAACCCCTCTGGCATTCAGATGGTTAAACCTCATGAGTGTGCATGTATGTATGTACGTATGTATGTATGTATGTATGTATGTATGTATGCCCTGCTGCACTGGAACGGTTTCCCCAGCCTTCTTAAATAAAATCATCTGTGACACGATCCAAGTTATAACCCAAGGGATTTTGCTAATAAATATTGTCTCATACATGGCACAGGTTAGGCATTGCTATAAATTATAATTATACATGAATGTTGCTAGTAGCCTTTACTTTTTATTTGTAAAAGTTACTATGGTTATGAATTCTTGCTCATGCCTGTCTGCTTGAGCTTGAAATGTATGTGTAGTGTTCTGTAATATTATTATAAAAAATCTCAAAAGTATTTTGAGAAAATAAAAGAATGTAAATTACTTTAAAATGACTATGGGTACATTTGTGTATGTTTCTTTTCAGACACTGCAGGGACATATGTAGAAGACAAAGATAATGATCTCACTCCTCCTCTTGAAAACTGTATCAGAACAAAGTAAGATCCATACGTTATATGATTATCACATATTAATTGTTATAGGGGGTTTGTTCACTAGAATATGCTCTTAAAAGGATAGTAATGTGTCACAATAACAGCAGCTCCAATTAATCTTCATAGTATTCGGGCCATGGAGAGTGTTATTTCAATACTGTCAGAGTTGTAGTTCAAGAGTAATTGAATGATAAAGTATCCCCCTCCCGCTCTTTTTACTGATGTAACACTGCTCACCTCAGAGCAGCAAGACTGTCTGATTGGATCACAGAGAGGGACAATCTTCAGTGAGCATAAGGAAAACCTGAAAAACCTGTCAAGTGGGGCAGGGTTTTCCTTATGGTCACAGTAAGAAGATTGTCCCTTGCTGTGATCTGTCCGATAAAGAGACCAGATTCCTTATCTGAGGGGAGGAGGCTTACACTAGGTAAAAGGGGCGGGAGGGGGATACTTTATCATTCAATTACACCTAAACTACAACTCTGACAGTACTGAAATAACACTCCATGGTCCAAATACTATGAAGATTAATCAGAGCTGCTTTTATTGTGAAACATTACTATCACTTTAATAAAACCTCGGAAAATGCATTATTCTGAATTCTTGAACCTCTGCAATGTAATACGTAATGATTCTGGGCTCTGAGAGAACTTTTCACTAGCAAGATACAGTGAGCCAAAAGTCAGGGGTCAAAAGGTGCAAAGTCCAGTCCACCTGGATTTCCATGAATTACTGAATCTCTTTCCATCTCTCTTCCTTTCTCTCTTCCTCTTCCTTTGAGTGTCCTCTCCCCATCTCCCTAGAACAATGCATTGGAGACAGTTCTAGCATTCAAAGGGTTAACAATCCCATTTCAGTCAGTGACTGTTTGGGAATTTTTTTTCCTGTTCATTTGGTTTTTTTCCCTAAATTACTGTAGGAGGTAGAGATGAACCAAGGTTTGTAGCGATAGTAAAGTGTGCCTGGTGATGTGTGGGGAGCTCTTTGCCACCATATGCACTAAGAATGAAGGATTCAAGGGGAGGGAGAGTAGACTTTGATCATTAGTATTTGAGGTTGGTGTAGTGCTGGAGATTTGTTGGGAAGAGCAGGTGGGGGAATGGGTAGGATGTGCACTCCTTTAACCCTTTGAGTGCCTTAGAATTGTACATCTGTAATGCATTGCTCACCCCCTGTAGAACCCAGCGGGTTCTAACAGAGTATTCAAATACACACAGCGCCGGCAGACCAGCTGTTTCAGGTACACAGAGAACGATGCACTGATCAGCTGATTCATGCGACTCTGCTACACTCCTCATGGCAAGCAGAATGCATTACACATCCCTGTTGAGGGAGGACAGCTGCTGTCTGCTCTCCAGTAGATACAGCAAACTGTTCTCTGCGGCTTTATAGAAAACTATGGAAAGATACCCCTCTGGCAGTCAAAGGGTTTTAAGTGAGAGTAAACTTACATTTTCATTTTTTTTTTCTTTCTTTGCAAAGTTTATCTAAAAAGTGTTGTGGGCCAACAAGATTACAGTTCATATAAAAGTCAAAACTTTTATATGCTTTTCAAATGCATTACAACCTATTCCGGCTTGGATGATACAATAAAGCACAAATTCCTAAGTTCTGCATAGATACCCATATTAACCCCTCAAAGACCAAGGATGTACATGTACGTCATGGGGAGAACATGCCTAAAGGACCCGTGACGTACGTGTACTCAGGAATTCAGCTGTCCTCGAGTGCCTGCACACCGTTAGGGGACCTCCTGATTCTGGTAAGCAAAAAAATGCTCCGTGGTCCTTACGTGCCGGCTGTGCGCCCGAGCGGCTGGTCCTTAAGGGGTTAATCCGGTGTGCTAATGCTAGGAAACCACGGAATGTTTTTTCAATGTCATTAGAGGAACTTATTTTTAACATTACATATTCTGTAAGTGCTTAATATTTAAAGTCAGATTGCCTATATTTTGTATTATTCGGGTTTTTTTTTTACCTTAAAGCAGAACTTTCAGCTTTATAATATTGCCCCCAATACATTAGTAATATAGCGATAGGCAAAGGAATAGTTGTATCCTGGTGAACAAGTCCACGTTATTGAAGTAATCCACCTTCTTCTGCAGGCATCCAGGGAACAGATTTTACAGGAGAAGCTCTGTGTGCCTGCGCAGGCAGCAACTTCCGTTACCTTAAGGTACCAATGAATGTCACCACCAATCCGGGCAGTGCATGGGACAGCGCAGACTCAGAGGCAACTTCACTCTAAGATGTCTGTGCTGTTGTCTGCTGGATGCCTGCCGAAAAAAGGTGGATTACTTCAGTAATGAGGAGTTATTCACCATAATACAACTATTACTTTGCCTATCGCTATATTAATAATGTATTGGGGGCAATATTATAAAGCTGAAAGTTCCTCTTTAACCCCTTCCCTACAATGGACTTACCAGGTACATCCCGCAAAAACTATCACTTAGTGACAGAGGACGTACCTGGTAAGTCCCAGAAGTCTGGGTCTCGCCGTTCGGGGACTCCGGAATCATTTAGTAAAAAAAAAAATGTTACCCGGGCGTTAAGGTGACAGCCGCGTACGCATGCGGCTGTCACTAAGGGGATAATCTATTTGTTTACCCTTTTATGTCCCTGAATGTGAATTCCCTGGATCTCCTTTTCCAGAGAGTTTTCTATCACGGACTATGAAATCAGAGAAAATAGAAAAATTACCATATTCACACTGTTACCCAAACACTGAATGGTAGTGGGGACTATAATGGTGAATGAAAGGTTCTCACAGGGTAGATAAGTGTCAGAAATTATAGTAGAAGTAAAAGAAACCCTGCACTCAATCTACTTATCACCTCCTAAGCCTCCACTCCTATCATGGAAGAACGGGAAAATAAAACTTAAAGGGATAGTAATGTTTCACAATAAAAGCAGCTCCAATTAATCATTATATAGTATTTGGGCCATGGAGAGTGTTATTTCAGTACTGTCAGAGTTTTACTTCAAAAGTAATTGAATGATAAAGTATCCCCCCTCCTGCCCCTTTTACTGATGTAACACTGCTCACCTCAGAGCAGCAAGACTGTCTTGATGGATCATAGAGAGGGACAATCTTCAGTGAGAATAAGGGAAAACATGAAAAACCTGTCAGGGTGGCAGGGTTTTCCTTATGTTCACAGTAAAACCATTGTCCCTTGCTGTGATCTGTCTGGTCAAGAGACCAGATTCCAGATCAGAAGGGAGGCGGCTTACACTAGGTAAAAGGGGCGGGAGGGGGATACTTTATCATTTAATTTCTCTTGAACTACAACTCTGACAGTATTGAAGATTAATTGGAGCTGCTGTTTTTGTGAAACATTACTATCCCTTTAACAATTATTATAACAAAAATAAATGTACCAAGTACAGACGTACCAAAACCAGGCTATTTCTAATCTTTTTTTAAGATTAGATTATATACAGTGGCAAGCCGGATTTTGTTTGCTCGTGTTATGTAGGGTATAGATGCACCAGTAACCAGAATTATTTGATTTATTATCTTTGCTGAAGTCAGATTGATCTGACAATACATCTCTTAGGTAAAAAGCATAGAAATTCAGCAGCTCTCACGTCTATATTGTAGACCTCCTTGCTAGACTGATATTATAGCCTTAGCCAGTTTTTCATGTGTGTGTGTATAACAAAGCAGTCCAGGATGGGCAGCAGGACCATAGGAGTGGTGGGTGCTGTGAAGGAACCTCCCTTTGAGCTCCAATATAAGAGTGAAAATAGCTTTGGTATCACGCACAACCACCAAACATTTAAATCAGTCCATATGTACAATCAGCAACTTTATTGGTGATTAAAAAGCATACCTTCACAATTCTGACGGTCAACAAAACATGCTAATTAGCGATAGGTACATTCAGTCAGATGTGACAAGATGATATCTCAGACAGATCCACGCGTTTCATGTTGAAAACTCATGATCATGATCTCCATTACCATTTTTTGTTGACATGAATGCTTTTTAATCACCAATAAAGTTGTTGATTTTACATATGCACTGATTTGAATGTTTGGTGGTTGTGCGTGATACCAGTGCTATTTTCACTAATATATCTCTTAGAGCATTGGGTATATAATGTGTGTGGATTCCCTAACATATAGTGGTCTTATATCCCAGCTCTGTAACGTATCAGGAAGTGATACAGTGGCAAACAGGAATTTGGATCCTATATGTCATCAGAGTATTTTTAGCTTTAGTATAGTTTTCCTTACTAGGATTTTTTTAAATTTTTATACTAAATGTTAAGTTTTATTTTCCCGTTCTTCATAATAGGAGTGGAGGCTTAGGAGGTGATAGGTAGAATGAGTGCTTAGTGTTACAGGGTTTATTTTATTCTACCATAATTTGTGACTGAAATCAGGGCTAGTGATACAGTGTAACACAGTCACTGCAGCACAGAGTGCTCTGTATTCTGTATTTAACCCTTTTGAGTGTCAAAGAGGTATCCACCGCATCCTCTTTGGCATTCAAAGGGTGAATAGACTGGATTGTAATAAAAAAAAAATCAAATATGGGAAAAATATATTTTGTCTCACGTTCTTATTTTTAATATCAGCATAAAATGCTTGATACCTTCATATCTCATTGTCCTCATGATTAATTAACATCTGCTGTTTGTGACTTTAGAGTATATATATTCATAACAGGAAACGTCAGTGTGGAGAACGGCCAGTTGGGTGTGGTGGCTTAATTCACAAACACTCAGGCAAGGGAGATCTTTTGATTCCCCAGGTTATCCATCAGTTACAGATTTGGCCTTTATATGAACATTTTCTCTTCTCTTCTTAAATTCCATTTGCAGGATAAGTGCAGCGATTAGCTCAGATGATGCAGATGCTTCCAAATGGGGCAAGTAAGCCTAACATCGTCCATGTGGTTTCTGCCAAAAGAACATAAAGTTAACGCTTGTGATTTAAAGGAGAACGAACATCTTCCTATAATAAATCCACAGCTACCTTTCTACGGTCAGAAAATCCTAATGCCGCTATGAATGTTCCCTTGTGTCTTGGTTCAAGTGATCATTTCTTCAATGAGTCACGGATGTCATGTTCATTGAGTCAGACATTACAGTGGCAAGTAGGGCCAGAGGACATCGGCTCCATGCACTTGGTAATTTTAACCCTTTAAAGGGATAGTAATACTTAAAATGTAAAAAAAAATATGTTGTAGGGTTTATCCCCCTGAGTAAAACAAGAGTACTCCCACTGCTGAAAGGTGTTTCATTCAAAAGTTATTAATTTTCAAAGTTGAATTTTTTAGGTGCAGTATCACAGTGGCCTGAAATTGTACAGTGGCGCTGTTGCTACACCATCCTATGGAGATTTATGGTCCCGGGACCAGAGCTGTCCATAGGATCGTGTAGCAACAGCGCCACTGTACAATTCCAGGCCACTGTGATATTGCACCTAAAAAATTCAACTTTGAAAATTAATAACTTTTGAATAAAACACCTTTCAGCAGTGGGAGTACTCTTGTTTTACTCAGGTGGATAAACCCTACAACATATTTTTTTACATTTTAAGTATTACTATCCCTTTAAGAACCAATGGGAGTGTGCACACGTTGCTTTGCACTATGTTGTGCACCCCTCTGGTCCTTTAAAGGGATAGTAATGTTTCACAATAAAAGCAGCTCCGATTAATCTTTATAGTATTTGGGCCATGGAGAGTGTTATTTCAATACTGTCAGAGTTGTAGTTCAAGAGTAATTGAATGATAAAGTATCCCCCTCCTGCCCCTTTTACTGATGTAACACTGCTCACCTCAGAGAAGCAAGACTGTCCAGATGGATCATAGAGAGGGACAATCTTCAGTGATTATAAGGATAAACCTGTCAAGGGGGGGCTGTTAGCTGTCCGGTGAAGTGACCAGATTCCACATCTGAGGGCAGGCGGTTTACACTAGGTAAAAGGGGTGGGAGTGGGAAACTTTATCATTCAATTACTCTTGTACTACAACTCTGACAGTATTGATATAACACTCTCCGTGGCCCAATGACTACAAAAATTTATTGGAACGGCTGTTTTTGTGAAACATCACTGTCCCTTTAAAGGGTTAAGTAGGCTTATGTATTCTGCCTGCTTCTGTCTGAAAAATCTGCCAGCAAACGCCATAGCGAACTCCATGTACAACATCCTGGATTGACTGCAAACGTTAGCTCTTGAACCAAGGACCAAGGGGAAAATTCAAAGGGGCCAGTAGAATTTGCTGACCATAGTAAGGTGCGTAGAGGGAGGACATTATTGTATGGTGCTAGTTATCCTTTAAAATGCCAGTTAGTGAATGTTTACCAAATCTAGTTCAGCTCCCTAAGTTTGGAGATACAGAAGCTTTAACCTTTCAAGGGATCAGGGTTTTTTGTTTTGTTTGTTTTTAACCCCTTAACGACCAGCCGATCGGCATGGTCAGTTAAGGACCCCTAAGCATTTTTTTTTTTTTTGCTCCATCCGCTTCCGGACTCCCCGAACGGCGTGCAGTCACTGGGGGAGCCCGGAATTCCATGACGGTCATAGTACGTCATGGGTCATTCAGTCAAATCGACCCTTGACGTACTATGACCGTCAAGGGTCGTTAAGGGGTTAAAGAAGAGGATAAACAAGAGGACCAGAGCCATTTCATTGGATGAACCTGCACATTAAAGCGATCACATGTGCCGGCTCACCAGAGGAAAGGCTGAAACTGACTTCACCCATCTTGGAGCAGTCAGTTTCAGCCTTCCGGCATGATCACAGCGTGCCTTCAGCCATACTGGGATCATTTAACTCATGATGTCCAACACCATCACTGGTCCTTAAAGGACTGAAATCTGTGATAGTCCTGGCATGTCACTGGATGTTAAAGGGTTAAATAACATACACATGACTGTGGTTATTTTGGTCCCGTGGGCTGACATCACACTGCTGTAGAGACCATCACATTATTTCACAGTTGGTTAGGTTATAGTAGTGTAACGGAAGCAAGAAGGGACCGCGTCACCTTCCACCGTCGTTCACAGGTTTCTCCCTTTGGACGCCGGACTTTCGCCATTGGATGCACCAGTTGAGCAAATGGACGGACTGGTTGTCTGACTCAGAGTAGTCAAATCCCCAATGGCGTCAACTCTGCGTCAAACGATGCGAGTCAAGGAGAGTTCAACGAGGCTCCGGCCTCTTTGACGAGTTGCGGACTGGAACTCTGGGCAGTAGAGAGTGAAGTCTCTACTCCCGGTCAAACGGATAACAGGAAAATGTAGCAGGAACAGAGGAAGGTCGAACGGCATCGACCTGACTGTAGCTTTCAGTCACAGGATCACTGGAACACAGGAAGGAAAAGACGGACTCCACGTCGCCACCTGACAGCATACGAAGTTGGGTCGCAGGAAGCTGGCAGCAGGCGGTCAAACGATTCAGGATACTCAGCTCAGATGGGCATCAGAGTGGATGCTTTATACCATCCTATATAATAATTCGCTAAATCGTGTGTAACATGCGACATGCGCAGTACACACTGCTGCGCGTGCTGCGGTCATGCGCAGTACAGACTGCCCGCGCCGCGGCCGATACAGAGCTGGGTGCTCCGAAGGAGCGTCCAGCTCTGTATCAGCCGCGGCACGGGCAGTCTCCTCTGCGCGTGTCTGCCCTGCGACCGGGTGGCAGTGACACTGTGGCCCGTGTAACGGGCTGTTCAACTAGTAAGAACCTAAGACACCAGGACTCCTTGTTCACTCAGAATAAGACTCTTTTTATTGGAACAAACCACACATATTTATACACAAACCTTACATTGAAATACATGGGCCAATCAGATACAATAGGGACATAATCCAATCACAACACAGGAGACAAAAGACCAGCAGCATATGGTCAACCGGATACAACAGCCCAGACATGATTACATTGCAAATACAAAAGGGTTGATTAATTCCAGACAATGGACACAAAGACTTGAGGGGTGGGAATACACATTCGAGGGACAATGGCTAGGGGTGGAAGCATGTACTCGACTAGTTTGAATATTCGGCTTCAACCCTGGCCAATCAAGGAGTACAGCGAGTCTGCTGGTCGACCAATCCCCGAGCTGCCTACTTTTCTCCATGTTAGGTCTATGGAACACCTTTAAACCTCCTGCTCAAGAATTTGACCAATCCGACGTCGACTCACTGCCCTTGACTCATCGTGTTCGACTTGGTGTCGATCACCAAGCCGGGAACCTCCGACTTGTGGTCGGTGAATGTGTAAACCCTCAAACTCAACAGTACAGTAGACCTAGACTATTCAACATTAAACCCAGTCTATGTACACGTGTTTATCGCCAGTCTCATTTAGAAATGCAAATGTTTGACTCGCCTAGCACAGGGCAGTTCTGTGCACAAAGTTCTGTTCGACTCTACTGCCTGTTCACATAAAGTATGGCACAAGTCTTTTTATCCAAGTTAATGGCTGGCCAGTTCGTACGACAGGGCTCAAAGCAGAGTCCAAACAGGGCAAAATGTCCACAGTCTCTGGTGTTCCTTGATTATAAGTCTCGGGCCCAGACAAGGGCTCCAGTAACGGACTATGATCCATTACAAGTAGTGCTTCTCAAACTGTGTTCTGTGGATCCCTGGGATTCCTGAAGAAGATCAAAGAATTCCACAGAAGTAATATAAGTAACTAGTGTAAAAGCCCGGCCAAGGTCCAGGTAATGTTAACCCTTTGAAGGCCAGTGGGGTAAGCAATGCATTGCTTAGCAATACGTTGCGTACCCTTCTGGCCCTCAAAGGGTTAAGCGGCCGTTACTTCACTGCTCCACACGATGCAGTCATGCTCGGTAGAGACTGCACGAACACGGACAGTCTCTACTGCGCATGACGGCTTCTGACAAACATCCTAGCGAATTATTATATAGGATGGCAAATAGGGGAACAAGCCTAGGGTGACCATTGTCATTAGTGTAGTTCTGAGGACATGTGGAAGGCAGAAAACACAATTGCACAGTTTGAATGTTTTTCAGTTCGCTTTTACTTGAATTAAGTACTATAACGTAGTATCTTATAAAAATAATGTTAATGGGACATTTTATTTCTCCCCTATTGTGCTGTTGGTTTGCCCTTGAATTGCTCCAGTTTGCACTGATACATAAGGCCCTATGGCCCATATTTATAAATGCAAACAAGGTATTCTGGAGTAAATCAGCTGGACCATAGGGGACAAATAAAATGTTCTATTTACATTATTTTTATAGGTGACTAGGTGATAATACTTGATTCAAGAAAAAGCAAACTAAAAAACATTCAAACTGTGCAATTGTGTTTTCTACCTTCCACATGTCCTCAGAACTACACTAATGATAATGGTCACCTAGCCTTGTTCCCCTATTTGCCATCCTATATAATAATTCGCTAGGATGTTTGTCAGAAGCCGTCATGCGCAGTAGAGACTGTCCGTGTTCGTGCAGTCTCTACTGAGCATGATTGCATCGAGTGGAGCAGTGAAGTAACGGCTGCTTAACCCTTTGAGGGCCAGAAGGGTACGCAACGTATTGCTAAGCAATGCATTGCTTACCCCTCTGGCCCTCAAAGAGTTAACATTACCTGGACCTTGGCCGGGCTTTTACACTAGTTACTTATATTACTTCTGTGGAATTCTTTGAGTGTCTTCAGGAATCCCATGGATACACAGAACACAGTTTGAGAACCACTACTATAACCTAGCCAACTGTCACCTCTGTAGCATTCAAGAGGTTACAAAGCTCTATTCAAATAAATGGGAATATAGGAATTTTTATTTGCCCCCTATGGTGCAGTTGGTTTACTCCAGAATAACTCCTTTTACAAAAATGTGCCTGTGTGTTTGTTTTTGTAGGTGGAAAGGAGCAGTTATCGATTGGAACGGCACAGAACCCATCCTGTGATCGTCATTTCTAAATCAGGCCGAATTTAGAGAACATTTATCGGAGAATTGCTTCGGTCACAAGGCACATGAGAACCTTCACCTATATTGACTGGGGAAAACCAAAAACACAGCCTTCACATGACATTCCCCCAGAGCCTTACAGATGTGTTACATTTCTGTTTTATTGTGTAAATGTATACATGGTGTTCTAAACCAATTGTATAAATGTATCATTGTATTTTTCTTATACCTCTTTATTTAAAAACTGTTATAATACCCTTTCACACTGGCAACATTTTTTGCTTTGGCAGTATGAGTTGTGAATCATTGTGTCATATGGAACACAGGTGACATCGAGAGATACAGCATGGTATAACTTTCCACAGACACGTAAGAACGCGAACACCTAAAGAATGAACTGAGGGTAATTACACTTAATCACCATGTAATTAATATTAGCATCTTGAAAAATTCTCTGTTTTTCTGAGGCCTAAAACCTAGCCTTACGTACGCTTTGAAGGGGCACCCATTCCTGCCTTTTCCAGAGCTCCCATCGATTTCCAGGAGTATCATTGAATGGGCTGAGATAAGATAACACAAGAGCAGTGGGCATTAATAACACTTAATCAACTGACTGCTCTTTTCTATATAGAGGAAAATCTGTTTCATATCTCTATCTACTATTCCCCGGGGCAGCAGGAGGTAGGAGATTGCCCACAACCAGTAATGATTTGGACAGGAGTAGCCCAGGGGCCGAAGCCCTCCTCTCACGCCTTTGAAAATAGCTTTCACATCAGCGACAGTTTTTACAGGAGTGTCTATGGGGTTATGAAATTCACTGCAGCAAAATTTGCCGTGATCCATTTGCATCAGTTTGTGCAGGATACTCATGTTAACTGTAAGTACATGATATATAAAATTATATCATCCCATTCGACAGGAAACTCGGTTTCCAAGCAGTTTTGTCACTGCTGTTTATATTGAGAGAATGAGATGCTCTTATATCATGTATATATAAGTGCCCCCCAATTAATTTTTTACCATAGCGTTAAGCATATCAATCCTTTTATTATCCATATTAAGTCCGGCATTATTTAGAAATCGAACTGCTTCAGAAACTCACCGGCAGACGACAGCACAGACATCTTGCCGAAGAAGCATCTGTGCCCTGCACTGTCCGTCCATGTCTCCTCAGTGATTGGCAAGGGGCAGTTGCATTGTACCTTACGATACAGACAACGATGTACAGTGTATCACCAAAGAAGATAATTTCTAAATAATGCCTGACTTAATCCTATATAATAATTAGGTAAAATGTGTGTAACAACGCAGTCATGCGCAATAGAGACTGCTGTGCGTGCTGCAGTCATGCACAGTAGAGACTGCCCGTGCCGTGGCTAATACAGAGTGGGGCGCTCCGAAGGAGCATCCAACTCTGTATCAGCCGCAGCGCGGGCAGTCTCTACTGAGCATGACTGCACCATAACCGGCTGGCACTGTATCAGCCGTGGCCTGGGCAGTCTCTACTGTGCATAACTGCCCGGCGACTGGCTGGCACTGTATCAGCTGCGGCGTGGGCAATCTCTACTGTGCATGACGGCCCCGTGACCGGCTGGCAGTGGCACTGTGGCCCGTGTAACGGGCAATTCAACTAGTAAGGTTAATCAAAGGATTGATTCGCTTAACGCTATGTAAAAATTAATTAGGGACACTTTTATATGCATGTTAGTTCTGCTTTAAATTCTTCCTATACTATTGCACTAAAACACACCAACATTTTCCCGTGATCAAAACCACTCCTACAAAAAAAAATTGATACAAAAATAGCAAATATTACACAAACGGACATTATCACCAGAAAAAAAACTAAGAGGATTTATTTCCATTAGCATATTACGCACACCAAGCACCCTACATTCAAAAGAAAAGTAGCCTTAAAAAGACGTTCTTAACCTTACAATATAATTTGTCTTTAAAGCAATTTTCAAAGCGATAAAGACAATTTTTTAGTAGATAATTCCATAAAAGATAATTTTAGATAAATGGTATTAAAAGAGTATGTTGCAAATGTTAATAACAAAACAAACGTGTTTAACCCCTTAAGGACGGCTTATGCATGTGGTCATCACATAAGGACCACGGACCATTTTCTTTTTTCTTTCCGGATACGATTCAGGGCTCTCCAAACGGAGTGCAGCCGCTTGGGGAGTCCTGAATTCCTTGACGGTCCTGGCACGTCACAGGTCCTTAACGCAAATCTACCAATGGCGTTCCAGGACGGCAAGGGTTGTTACGGGTTAACCCTTTCAGAACCAGACTGGTGTGCATCTCATTGTTTTACAATTTACTGCACACCCTTCTGGCTCTTAAAAGGTTAAAAATGACTGCTTTTAAAATAGATGTTTAAGTACAATCCATGTGTATAGACCTTCCGGATTACAAAAGGAAAAAAAAAACAGTGATAATGTACCGGTTCCGAACTGACATTATGCTTTATAACATTAACCCTTTGAGTGTCAGAGGGGTATGCAACACATTGCATACCCCTCTGGCACCCAAAGGGTTAAAAAAAAGTGGTGCAAAAATTGACTTTAAAACAGGGCCCTTTATTCAAAGAAAAAGGGACGTAATTGTGTGGCAGACCAATTGTACTGTAGGGGAGTTATCAAAATTCCTATTGATTTAAATAGGGATTTTAACCCCTTGATTGCTAGAGAGAGTTTCAACGCATTCATGTGGTTAGAAACTATATTTAAATCCGTAGTCATGTAGGAAACGTTTACTCCCCCCCCCCCCATTGTACAGTTGGTTTTTCCCAGAATAAATCGACTTTCTTTTTAACAAACCACCATTTTTTTAGGAAACATTTTTCATTGTTTGTTTGTTGTTTCCTTTGGTGCAAACGTTCTAAAAACATCATAAATGAATGTGGAAAGTTGAACAGTTTGGCTCCACGTTATCAGACTTATTAAAAATGAATAAAACCATAACTGTTTAAGGACCACGTAGCGTACTACGATCACTTGCTTTTTCCCAAAAGGACCGGTGACTGCCATAGCATGTCACATATATTTTACTTACAGTAAAAACGGGGTCTGAAATTGACCACTCCAAGACTGGCGCAGCGTCTCTCAGACTCCAGTGCGGCACACCAGTACGCATAACAGGTCGCGTGTACCATTGACTCGGAAAGGAACAAAGTGGTCCTTAAGGGGTGGTTACTTCCCAGGACCTTGCTCCTTAAGGGGTTAAACAGATCATTATTATGAGAATTTAATCCACACTTCCCAGAATCTCTATACTTTACTTTGACTCATATATATAGTCATGTACTTCTGCCTACATTTCTGTAGGAAAAGCAAGTGTATCACGCAAATCTACCAATGACATTCCAGGACGTCAAGGGTCGTTACGGAGTTAACCCTTTCAGAACCAGACTGGTGTGCATCTCATTGTTTTACAATTTACTGCACACCCTTCTGGCTCTTAAAAGGTTAAAAATGACTGCTTTTAAACTAGATGTTTAAGTACAATCCATGTGTATAGACCTTCCGGATTACGAAAGGAAAAAAAAAAAAACAGTGATAATGTACCGGTTCAGAACTGACATTATGCTTTGTAATATTAACCCTTTGAGTGCCAGAGGGTTGGTTACTTCCCAGGACTTGGTCCTTAAGGGGTTAAACAGATCATTATTATGAGATGTAGCTGTAGGAGAGTATTTGGGCTCCAGTGATCATCAATTTGTGTGGTTTAATATAAAGACAGAAGGCTGAGTTGCACTTCACAAAAACAAAGGTTCTAGACTTTAGAAAGGCTGATTTTTCTAAAATGGAAACATTTTTATGTCAGTCTTTAACAACTTGGAGATCTTTAAATGGAGTCCAGGAGAAATGGGATTATCTGAAATGTGTTTTACTAAAAGCAACAGAGCATTGCATTAGACATGTCAGCAAGGGTAAAAGAAAGAGAAAACCACTGTGGTACTCGGCAGAACAGGCAAATATAGTAAAGGAGAAAAAAGAAGCATTTAAGAAATATAAGCAGACGCAGAAGGAAGAAGATAGGTATAGGTATAAGACTAGGCTGAAGGAGGCCAAATGCATTATTAGATGTGCCAAAGCACAGACAGAGGAAAAAATTGCTCAGTCAATAAAAAAGGGGGATTAAACATTTTTTAGATATATAAGTGAAAGGAGGAAAATGAAACAAGAAATAGTTAGACTGAAAACAAAAAATGGAAACTATGTAATTGAGAATAAAGGGCTATCTGACTGTCTCAATGAATATTTCTGTTCAGTTTTTACAGAGGAGGATGAAGGGAAGGGACCACTGTTACAAAAACAAAGTGGCAAGACATGGGTAACATGCATTTTTACAGAGGAAGAAGTTCTACATGGGACCAGATGTGATACACCCAAAGTTATTAAAAGAACTTAAGTGTGTTCTGGCAAAACCTTTAACAGAATTATTCAGTTACTAACGACAGGAATAGTTCCAGAAAATTGGAAGTTAGCAAATGTAGTACCTCTTCACAAAAAAGGTAGCAGGGAAGAGTCTGGTAATTACAGACCAGTAAGTCTTACATCAGTAGTGGGAAAATTAATGGAGAGTATGTTAAAGGAAAGAATTGTTGAATATCTGAATTTACATGGCTTGCAAGATACCAAACAGCATGGGTTTACAGCAGGGAGATCTTGTCAAACTAACCTCATAGATTTTTTTGACTGGGTAACTAAAATAATACACCAAGGGGGAGCAGTAGATATAGCTTATCTAGATTTCAGTAAAGCGTTTGACACTGTCCCTCATAGAAGACTCATAAATAAACTGCAGTGTTTGGGCCTGGATGCAAAAATAGTTAAATGGATAAGGCAATGGCTGAGTGGCAGGAGACAGAGGGTGGTAGTCATTGGAAAATATTCGGACGAAAGGAGTGTTACTAGTGGAGTACCTCAGGGATCTGTACTGGGACCCATTCCTTTTAATATTTTTATAAGTGATATTGCAAAAGGACTTCAAGGTAAGGTATGCCTTTTTGCAGATGATACCAAGATCTGCAACAGGATAGACATTCCAGGGGGAATAAGCCAAATGACAAATGATTTAGGTAAATTAGAAGACTGGTCAAGAGTGAGGCAGATGCAGTTTAAAGTTGATAAATGTAAAGTAATGCACTTGAGACATAAAAATCCAAATGAAAAATATACTATTAAGGGTACTGTACTGTCAGAGACAACAGAGGAAAGGGATTTGGGAGTAATTATCTCTAATGACTTAAAGGTAGGCAGGCAATGTAATAAAGTGGTGGGGAATGCAAGCAGGGTACTGGGTTGTATAGCTAGGGGCATTAGTAGCAGAAAAGGGAAGTGGTCATGCCACTCTACAGATCTCTAGTTAGACCTCACCTGGAGTATTGTGTACAGTAATGGAGACCCCATCTCCAGAAGGATATAGATACTCTAGAGAGAATTCAAAGAAGGGCTACTAAAATAGTGACTGATTTACAGGAAAAGAAATATCCGTATAGACTAAAGGATCTGAACATGTATAGCTTGGAGGAGAGAAAAGAGAGAGAGGGGATATGATAGAAACATTCAAATACATGAAGGGATTCAAGCAGAAGCAGAAGTGGTAGAAGTTAATACAGTGACAGAATTTAAGCATGCATAGGATAGACATAAGGCTGTACAGACCATAAGAAAAGACCAAGGACCAAGTAAGGTTTGAGGTTTTTACAGTAGGAAAATGGGCAGACTAGATGGGACGAATGGTTCTTATCTGCCATCAAATTCTGTTTCTATGTGATTTAGTCCACACTTTCCACTTCCCAGAAACTCTATATTTTACTTTGACTCATATATATAGTCATGTACTTCTGCCTACATTTCTGTAGGAAAAGCAAGTGTATCACATATTTTGGTGGTTATGCAGCGAACATATTTTTCTCTGTCGTCCAGTACAGGTTACTGGTAACTTTGGGTAGGCGATCCCAGGACCTTGGTCCTTAAGGGGTTAAACAGATCATTATTATGAGAATTTAATCCACACTTTCCACTTCCCAGAAACTCTATATTTTACTTTTACTCATATATATAGTCATGTACTTCTGCCTACATTTCTGTAGGAAAAGCAAGTGTTTCACGCAAATCTACCCGTGACGTTCCAGGACGTCAAGGGTCGTTACGGGGTTAACCCTTTAAGAACCAGATTGGTGTGCATGTCATTGTTTTACAATTTACTGCACACCTTTCTAGCTCTTAAAAGGTTAAAAATGACTGATTTTAAAACAGATGTTTAAGAACAATCCATGTGTATAGACCTTCCGGATTACAAAAGGGGAAAAAAAACAGTGATAATGTACCGGTTCAGAACTGACATTATGCTTTGTAATATTAACCCTTTGAGTGCCAGAGGGGTATGCAAAGCAATGCATTGCATACCCCTCTGGCACTCAAAGGGTTACAAAAAAAAGTGGTGCAAAAATTGACTTTAAAACAGGGCCCTTTTTAGAAAAAGGGACGTAATTGTGTGGCAGACCAATTGTACTGTAGGGGAGTAATCAAAAGTCCTATTGATTTAACCCCTTAAGGCGGCCAGCACTTGAGGACCACGGGGCTTTTTTTTTTTTTTTTCTTCGCTTCCGGAGCGGCGTGCAGCCACGCCAGGAGCCCTGAACTCCTTGATGTACCAGGACCTCTGTGATGGTCCTGGCACGGCAATGGTCCTTAAGGTGTTAAATAGGGATTTTAACCCCTTGATTGCTAGAGAGATTTTGAACGCATTCATGTGGTTAGAAACTCTATTTAAATCCGTAGTCCTGTAGGAAACGTTCCCCCCCCCCCCATTTACAGTTGGTTTGTCCCAGAATAAATGGACTTTCTTTTTAACAAACCACCATTTTTTAGGAAACATTTTTCATTGTTTGTTTGTTTGTTGTTTCCTTTGGTGCAAACGTTCTAAAAACATCATAAATGAATGTGGAACAGTTTGGCTCCACGTTATCAGGCTTATTAAAAATGAATAAAAACTGTTTAAGTACCACGTAGCGTACGATGGCCATCACGTGTTTTTTTCCCAAAAGGACATAGCATGTCACGTACATTTTACCTACATTAAAAACGGGGTCTGAAATTGAGCGCTCCAAGACTGGCGCAGTGTCTGTCAGACTCCAGTGTGGCACACCAGTACGCATAACAGGTCACATGTACCGTTGACTCGGAAAGGAAGAAAGTGGTCATTAAGGGGTGGTTACTTCCCAGGACCTTGGTCCTTAAGGGGTTAAACAGATCATTATTATGAGAATTTAGTCCACACTTTCCACTTCCCAGAAACTCTATATTTTACTATGACTCATATATATAGTCATGTACTTCTGCCTACATTTCTGTAGGAAAAGCAAGTGTATCACATGTTTTGGTGGTTATGCAGCGAACATATTTTTACATATGCTTCCTATGAATATATGATATTTAAAAGAGTATGGACCCTATTTCCGTGTTGCAGTGTCCCTTTAAAGCGGAACTAACACCACTAACAAACATTGTCTGTAATCATTTCCTATCTGGCGACTAGCTGCTTAGTAGCGCTAGTCGCCAGAATTATTACCTCTTCATGGAGAAATATGAAGTGATCCTCAGCTGACAGGCAGGACGGAGCGGGGACATCTTGCCCTAGTGACGTCCGCGCGCCTGTGCTGTCAGTCCCTTCCGGAGCCAAATGGCTCCTAGCAACTCCTCCTACAGCCTTCTGGGACTGACAGCGCAGGCGCGCGGACGTCACTAGGGCAAGATGTCCGCGCTCCGTCCTGTCTGTCAGCCGAGGATCACTTCAAAGTTCTCCATGAAGAGGTAATAATTCTGGCAACTAGTGTTACTAAGCAGCTAGTGACCAGATAGGAAATTATTACAGATGTTTGTTAGCGGTGTTAGTTCCGCTTTAAAGGGAACTACACGTATAGAGGCTCTTAATTTGTTTTACAGAAACACTCTTTCTTGGATCACTCCTTCTGTTAAAGCGGAACATTCATTAAAAATAAAGTACCCCCAAATCATTATTAAAGGGTTAGTAATGCCCGTATTTAAGTTGATTCAATATTGTAGATGTTAAAAAAAAAAATAATGCATATGGAGAAAGTCCCATCTCTCAAACCTTTTCGGTATGAGAGATATTCGGTGCTAAAGTTTCCCCCTCCCTCATGTCAGTTGTAAAGCTGACAGAAGGAGATCCGTGTCAGCCGACTCAAGGATACTCTTCAGCAGAGCTGAAATACCAGAAAAGAAATGCTTCATTGGAATGGTCTACAAAGTGTGCTTGCAAACCAGACACACTTTGTAGACCATTCCATTGAAGTATTTATTTTTAAATATCACTATTTCGGCTCTGCTGAAGAGCTGCCGGCTGGTCCCAGTACTGTGATCTCCTGCTGTCAGTAGAGCGCTGGCGTCAGGAGAAGGGGAGGGAGGGGGGAACTTTAGTGGCAAATATCTCTCAAACCGTAAAGGTGGGACTTTCTCCATATTCTTTATTTTTTAACATCTACAATACTGAATCAACTTAAATATGGGCATTACTAACCCTTTAACATAGCGATACACATATAAATACTTTTATTATTCTGAATAAGTCCGGCATTACTGAGAAATACAACTTGTTCGACAGGCATCAGCGGGCAACAACGCAGACATCTTGATGAAATTGAACAACTAGGTCTGAGCAATGAATCTCCAAATGTCTAAAATAAATGATAAATAAATATAAAATACCAAATATATTGCTATATTACTCTTGACAATATATTTATTTTATTGAAAATTAAACACCACTTACGCATTTCACAGTTAGACACCGCTTTATCAAAATGTATACAGCCTAAAAAACAATGTTACTTGTAACATTTTAGGCTTTACAAGCTTTGATAAAGTGGTGTCCAACAGTGAAACACGTAAGCGTTTATAGCCTGTTTAATTTTCAATAAAATAAATATATTGTCAAGAGTGTCCTCCACCTGTATCTTTTTCCAATTGGATTTCGTTGAAACAGATCAAGATCCATTGAGACTACCTGAATGGAGACGGGTTTATAATCTCTGTTCTCCTGCATGATAGACCGACTGGTATCAGCCGCCTAACCATATAACGCTATTTAGAATGAAATACTTCACTGGAACGGTCTACAAAGTGTGCTTGCAAACCAAGCCGGCTGGTCAAATGATCAGGATCC
Organism: Rhinophrynus dorsalis; assembly: GCA_037306005.1. Lineage (NCBI taxonomy): Eukaryota > Metazoa > Chordata > Amphibia > Anura > Rhinophrynidae > Rhinophrynus > Rhinophrynus dorsalis. Next base: position 467,284,409 of record CM074723.1, read on the forward strand.
GCTTCTGTCCCATAGAGCGATGACGTCTCTGAAAGGAGCGGGGGGGGGGACTTTAAATGCTACAATCTGTCAAGCTATAAAGGTTTGAGAGGTGGTAGGTAGACATATTTAAAACAAAGTATTACTATCCCTTTAAATGCAAACTAGGGCAATATATAGTATGTAACTGCTATATAATGACACCTGCGTACGTACATTTATCTGGTAAGTTCAGAGTGACTTATTCCAAGGGTATAATTTCTCTTTATGGATGTAAAGTTTACCTTTCAGGAGCAGAGGTTGGGTCGTTTTGTTTTCTACCCTGGAAGCCTTATGCCATCCATCTGTTTAGGTGTGATTCCTGCTGGTATATTTTTTTCTGAACAAATTCAACTTTTTTCGTGGTGCCTCACATTAAGTCAGTTTTATATTTTGTATAATAAGCTATGATTTCATACATACAAAAAATAAAGTTAAAACATGCTTATTTTGTTAATTGTGAAAATGTAAATGATTTTTAAATGCCCTGAATCCTCCTATTACACTGCTAACAAATATGCATAGATTCCCTACATGCTTGGCTTGCACAGACCCCCCAATTAACACCTAATAAAGGGTGATCCTCATCCAAAACGTTGTTTGATATGAGCTTCATTAAATAAATGCGTTAAAATCCCCTTATTAAAGCACTGAATGCTATCTCCAATCATTTAAATCCTCCAACTTCTTCATAAAGTACAGAGAGTTTGATACCGTAAAGAATATTTATTATTATTGTGTTTGTTTATAAAGTGCTTAGTGCTGTATAAAAGGGCCTAGATTAAAATAATGTGACTGACACCTACAGATCAATACAGAGGTCCCTGCTTAAAGGGTAAATGTACATTTGGAATAAATGGCACTTAATTGATTTAACAAGAGGACTTACCTACATAGAAGTCCATCATACAGCAGTCAGGTGTATCTATATAATTACTGTGTGTAACAGAAGGACTTACCTAGGTAGGAGTCCACCATACAGCAGTTAGGTGTATCTATATAATTACTGTGTGTAACAGACGTACTTACCTAGGTAGGAGTCCATCATACAGCAGTCAGCCATATCTATATAATTACTGTGCGTAACAGAAGCACTTAGCTAGGTAGGAGTCCATCATACAGCAGTCAGGTGTATCTATATAATTACTGTGTGTAACAGAAGGACTTCCCTAGGTAGGAGTCCATCATACAGCAGTCCGGTGTATCTATATAATTACTGTGTGTAACAGAAGCACTTACCTAGGTAGGAGTCCACCATACAGCAGTCAGACGTATCTGTATAATTACTGTGTGTAACAGAATCACTTACCTAGGTAGGAGTCCACCATACAGCAGTCAGGTATATCTATATAATTACTGTGTGTAACGGAAGTACTTACCTAGGTAGGAGTCCATCACACACACTAGTCAGATATATCTATATAATTACTGTGTGTAACAGAAGGACCTACCTAGGTAGGAGTCCATCATACATCAGTCAGATATATATCTATATAATTACTGTGTGTGACAGAAGCATTTACTTAGGTAGGAGTCCATCATACAGCAGTCAGGTGTATCTATCCTAGGTAGGAGTCCATAATACAGCAGTCAGGTGTATCTATATAATTACTGTGTGTAACAGGAGCACTTACCTAGGTAGGAGTCCGTCATACAGCAGTCAGGTGTATCTATATAATTACAGCGTGTAACAGAAGCACTTACCTAGGTAGGAGTCCATCATATAGCAGTTAGGTGTATCTATATAATTACTGTGTGTAATAGAAGCACTGACCTATGTAGGAGTCCATCATACAGCAGTCAGGTGTATCTATATAATTATTGTGTGTAACAGAAGGACTTACCTAGGTAGGAGTCCATCACACATCACTCAGGTGTATCTATATAATTACTGTGTGTAACAGAAGTACTTACCTAGGTAGGAGTCCGTCACACAGCAGTCAGGTGTATCTATATAATTACTGTGTGTAACAGAAGGACTTACCTAGGTAGGAGTCCGTCACACAGCAGTTAGGTGTATCTATATAATTACTGTGTGTAACAGAAGGACTTACCTAGGTAGGAGTCCATCATACAGCAGTCAGGTATATCTATATAATTTGTGGATTTTCCTAACAGTGTGTGACGGAAAGTCGGAATTTTATTAAAGACACGGAGACGAATATTATGCTATAATCTTTCCCGCTACTCCAAATAGCAGCAGAGGAAACTGTTTATTCATACAAACAATCAAAAGAAAAAGCTGTAGGGCATCTTCCTCCCTTTTAGGCACTCCCCCAATCCCTATAAAAGGTGATGCCTTTCTGTGACTCCTCCTCTTTCGAACAACCAGCGACCAAACAGAACGAACTGGAACAACTCCACCGGGAAACTAAACCAAACTCCAAACCGGAATCAACAAACTCAGGACAGCGTCCACCATATTCCGCCATAAAGTGAACAATACACGGCCTCGTAGCAGATCACCCTGAAACAGAACAGAAGAAAACAATGAACAGGGAGGGATCCCAGGGAGGGATAATATTCGTCTCCGTGTCTTTAATAAAATTCCGACTTTCCGTCACACACTGTTAGGAAAATCCACGAATTTTATTGCATTCCACGGAGACTTCATATTATGCTAGTTTAAAGCTGCATAACAACATCATTAGACACATGAGACACAGGTTTAAAATAGAACTCCCTAAATGTAGACTCCCGAGACCAATCAGCAGCTCTCAAAATATCCTCCAAGCGCCCCCCCGCTTGAAAGGCCCCGGACGCCATTGCGCCCCTGGAGGAATGAGCTCCAAACAGAGTGACATCAATGCCCGCCAAGTGCATAACCCAACGTACCCATCGGGCCACAGATGCCGTGGACACTGGAAAATGAGGTTTGCGGATAGAGATCAGTAACTGAGGCCAGTTCGAGCACCGCAAGTTAACTGTCCGAAGCTCATACTCTTGTAAACAGCGAACCACACAAAGCTGAGGCCTAAGCGGAAAAGCTGGATAGAGGACCGAACGCGAATTAGTCTTAGTTTGTCGACATATTACAAAACGGACCCCCTCAGGTACAAAAGAACGCCTGTGGAGATCCAAAGCATGGACGTCAGCCACCCGCCGAAACAAAATAAGGCACAACAACATAGTTAGCTTAGCTGAGAGCTGTTTCAAGGAGAGATCCTCATTGGAAGGCCAAGCCTCTAAGAAATCCAAAACTACAATCCGTGCCAGAGTTCGCAAAGAAAAGCGACCCTTCCTCAGAACCACCCTGATCTCTCTGCGGATAGACCGCACCTTCCCCGCCGGCAGGCTGAGGGAAGTGTTGACCGAATCGATGAGGAACCCCAGGAACTCCATGGACCGTGAACGAACCAGGACGGATTTGTCCCAATTGATGAGAAACCCCAGAGACGTTAACAACCCCAGGGTTAACTCCGTATGGGACAGAAGACGTTCCCTGTCCTGGGACATGATCAGCATGTCGTCCAGGTAGATGATCAGACGAATCCCTCGACTTCGTAAAAAATGGACCACCGGCTTGAGCAATTTGGTAAAACACCAAGGAGCAGAAGAAAGACCAAAGGGAAGGCAAGTAAATTGCCAGATCCGGCCGTTCCAGAAAAACCGAAGGAAAGTCTGAGATGTTGGTGTCACGGTTTTTAAAGACTCTCAGACCAGTATGTAAAATAAAACACAGTTTTATTTAGCAATAATAACACATAAGGTCGCCCTCTAGTGGCGGTTGGGTGTACATAAATGATAGTGACTGGAAAATATAAAGTTAAATGCACAAACGGAAAGCAAGTACACATTTACCACCAAGGAAGGGGTATAACCCCGGAGGGTTAAGTCCTTTATAAATATTAGTTTCAAAGGAACTGTTTGGCACGCCCTGGGTATGAGTAGGTTACGCTTAAGGTAACCACAAAGGGTTAAGTCCTTGATTATGTTCAGTCTCTTAAGTGGATGCTTGGCACGCCCAAGGTGTAGATAAGCTGTGCTGAAGAAATGTTCACCAACAAGTGGATAGGGACTGTCTCGCCACGGTGTGTAGTATAGCAGAGCCCAATAGCCCCCCACGGGTGTACCTACAGGAATGGCTACTGCTGGTGCAAGTGATCTTAGCCCCACGGGCGTGTATCGGACCGGCCTGCAGTGCAAGAGCTCCCAAGCCTCTTCAGACTCTACCGGACTGAGTATAATGAGACAGGGCCCAAAGCCCAACAGAAGTAGTACCGGAATGCTAGTGCTAAAGCCTGTGGCCGTCACCACTCGGTATAACGGAATCGCCCAGTGAATACAACGAGAGAGATAGAGAGCCAAAGCGCCCAACCGGCATAATAGGAAGTGAACACTCTACTGGGATGGTATCGAGTTGCCGACGGAGAGCGGCCAACTCAGCAAGAGTTTCACTATGAACGAGGCTCACACTGGAGTAGGGAGAGTGGGACCGAGACAGCACTGGTAGGGTTAAAAGGCACGTTTACACAAGGCTTTTCTGCGGTAGCACAGCACTGCGGTCTGAGGGAGGCGCACACAGCTCTGCACGATAGTAACACTGCACTGCACGAAGTAACACCAGGCAAGACAGCCACACAAGTACTGGAACAGTGGATGATAATGTCGCGACGGCGACAAACCGGAACGTGGGTCTTCTGGAACACGCTGGAGGTGATCTTGCGGGAGGAAGTCAGCAAGACCGGATCGGAGCACGTAGGAGGTAGTCGTACCAGCCGGGTCATACACAAGCAGGAACGTCAGCCAAGCAGAGTCGAGATCCGGAGGAGATAGTCAGACGAGCCGGGTCATACACAAGCAGGAACGTCAGCCGAGCAGAGTCGAGATCCGGAGGAGATAGTCAGACGAGCCGGGTCATACACAAGCAGGAACGTCAGCCAAGCAGAGTCGAGATCCGGAGGAGATAGTCAGACGAGCCGGGTCATACACAAGCAGGAACACTGGAGAATGGTCAGGGCTAGCCAAATCGGTACACAGGAATCAGAAACGTAGCAACAGAACAACTGGCTCAGAAACACCACGAAAGGGTGCCTGACAGATGGAATTGCCAGGTATAAAAAGGAAACCAAGGGGCGGGCCAAACTAAGTGAACAAATCACCCTTGTACATAGCAGAGAGTGACAGCTAGATCACAGGCACTGTGATAGTTGGGTCCATAGGAACAGTCAAGTAGGCATCCTTCAGGTCTATCTTTACCATCCAATCCGACGGCAAAAGGAGATCCCGAAGGCAATGAATCCCCTCCATTTTGAAATGGCGATAGAGGACAAAACTGTTCAGCGCGGAGATTGATGACAGGACGAAGCCCGGAATCTTTCTTCCGTACCAGGAAGATGTTGCTCAGAAAACCGGTAGAATCTGTTGGAACCAGTTGAATTGCCGCCTTGCGCCACAGTTCGGCGACCTCGCGGTCGACCAAAACGGCGTCCGAAGAGGCGAACTGTAAAGGAACGGGACGGACCTCTTGCACAGGACTGGCGTAAAACTCTATGTGATAACGGACACCGTCTGTAGAACCCACTGATCCGATGTTATCGAGGCCCACTGATGGGAAAAATGGGAGAGTCTGCCCCCCACCTTCCCCTGAAAAGAAAATAAACTCTGAAGCCGACCCACCTGCATAAGATCTGGGCTTGAAACCCCCTCTGCCGGGTCTAGAACGCCACGGTCTGCCTCGTGGCGGGAAAAAAGGGCCATCGGACCTTGATGCCTGGAACTGCTGGAACTGCTGATATTGCGGGCCCCGGGTCTGGTATCTCTGCTGAGCAGCATACATACGGCCGGACGAGCGACCCTTACCACGTCCGGCCCTCCCAAAAACCTTGGGTTGAAACACACGCTTCAGCGAGGTCTGGGCCCTATCCAACGCAGTGAAAGACGCCACAAACTGACTGAGGTCCTTAATAAAGGAATCCCCAAAAAGTTGCCCCTGAGCGGAAGGGCCAGGCTCAGAGACAGCCATATCCATTAATTTTGGATCAATCTTAAGTAATATAGCCTTACGCCTCTCAGCCGCCAGGGCCGCATTAGCGTTGCCCAGAAAACAAATGGTCCTCTGGACCCAGCCCCGGAGCACCTGCACATCCACCGGCACTCCAGATTGAATGGAAGTCTCGGTAAGCTCAAAGATCCTGGTAAGAGGACCAAACACATCAAGGAGTTTATCCTCGCAAATCCTCAGGGATCTATCCATACCTCTGCGGGGGTCTTTGCCACCCTTCCCAATAAACTTGACAATCTTGGGATCTAACTCGGGAGTCTCACAAGCCCGATTAGGAATACTAGGACGGGGACATTCCGCACGCAGCTTATTGCGTGACTTACGACTCAAAGACTTACGTGTCCATTGTTCCACATAGCTGGCTACATGAGGTAAAGGAGACCACTCGGAAGACCGTGGATGGCGAATGGCCTCCGGATCAAATAAAGGGAAACCCTGAGAGTCCAAAACAGGTTTACCGTCACCAACAGGGGACACAATCCGATTCTCATCAGGGGTCACAGTGTCCTCTTCTGAAACATCACTGGTCCTAGAGGAAAGGACCCACTCCTCATCCGAAGAGTCAGAATCAGAGGAAACACGATAAGAGTCAGGCTTCGTGCGCCTAGCTGACTTTCTCCTAATTTCAACCTCCTCAGGAGACGAGGGTAATTTCCGTGGGACAGAGCCGCACGTATCATATGCGCCGTCTGAGACAGACGCGGGACTAAGCCCAAGCTCCTCATCAAAATCCTGCAAATGTCTAACTTTATGGGTACATTTCCCAATAGTCTTATCTGTATCCACCTTCTTAGGAAGGGTCATAGCCACTGGACCTAGAGCCACTGGTGAGGCCGCAGCTGCTGCCGGGACCTCAAGAGAATTTGCCACATTAGTGGTCTGAGCGGACATGGTAGCCAGCATGGACTGTAACAGATTGTTGGACATTTGCTTCATCATGGTATCCAGCAGCTCTTTAAAATGACCAGGGAGAGGAATCAAGGCACTAGTGGAGGTGGAAGACTCCCCAGAAACACCAAACCCCTTGGATTCTAAAGATGCGGCCTGAGCATTGTGAGGAATAGAGGAGTGGGCACTAAGGCAACTGTCCTCATCACTGGAAGCCATGAGGAAAGTTCCAAAGTATAAAGGCAAAGTAAAACACACCTCTGAACACAAACCTGGTGACCCACAAACTGCAGAGACGCTGGCAAGGCAGATACTCCAACGAACTAACAAGGCTGACACGTGGGAGAGACCCAAACCAACACCGAACGCTTAGAAACCCCTTAGAAGAGCAAGCCACTCAGAGGGATTTAAACGCCGCGCCACCGAGATACCAGACGCGAGGTGAGAGTACCAAGATGGCTGTCACCTCGTGCCTGCGCAGCGCAACAAAGGAGAAACCCGGAAGTGACCCAAGGACAGCTAATGCGCATGCGCGATCGCATGCGCAACACCACGAACCAGCCGAAACCCGGAAGAAACGACCGGGAGCCGGCAAGAGGTATAGAGAAGCACTAGACCACCAGGGAGAGGACAAAGCGGAGCGAAGAAACGGTGCAAAGCGCCGAAGACCCAAAAAAAACCACCCCTAGTGTATAAAACCTTGCCAATCAGTCTCTAACAGCAGTATGACTACAGGCATGGATGAAATCATAAGGGATGCGTGCCCTTAAGCACCATAGAGGAAACCAACACAGTGGGTCAAGATACAGGTTTAACAGTACTTAGCAAACAACTGGAGCAATGCAATCCCCAGCAGGCTGGGAACCCTAGAGAAAACCACATTTAGTAACACATTGCAAAGAATATACATACACACAGCATAAGTCCTACAAGAAATCAATACTCATCTGTTTGGGAGCAGCAGAGAAAGAGGAGGAGTTACAGAAGGCATCACCTTTTATAGAGATTGGGGGAGTGCCTAAAAGGGAGGAAGATGCCCAACAGTTTTTTCTTTTGATTGTTTGTATAAATAAACAGTTTCCTCTGCTGCTAATTGGAGTAGCGGGAAAGATTATAGCATAATATGAAGTCTCCGTGGAATGCAATAAAATTACTCTGTGTAATAGAAGCACTGACCTATGTAGGAGTCCATCATACAGCTGTCAGGTGTAGCTATATAATTACTGTGTGTAACAGAAGCACTTACCTAGGTAGGAGTCCATCATACAGCAGTCAGGTGTATCTATATAATTACTGTGTGTAACAGAAGGACATACCTAGGTAGGAGTACATCATACAGCAGTCAGGTGTATCTATATAATTACTGTGTGTAACAGAAGCACTTACCTAGGTAGGAGTCCATCATATAGCAGTCAGGTGTATCTATATAATTACTGTGTGTAACAGAAGGACTTACCTAGGTAGGAGTCCGTCACACAGCAGTCAGGTGTATCTATATAATTACTGTGTGTAACAGAAGGACTTACCTAGGTAGGAGTCCGTCACACAGCATTCAGGTGTATCTATATAATTACTGTGTGTAACAGAAGTACTTACCTAGGTAGGAGTCCATCACACAGCAGTCAGGTGTATCTATATAATTACTGTGTGTAACAGAAGGACTTCCCTAGGTAGGAGTCCATCACACAGCAGTCAGGTGTATCTATATAATTACTGCGTGTAACAGAAGCACTTACCTAGGTAGGAGTCCATCATACAGCAGTCATGTGTATCTATATAATTACTGTTTGTAACAGAAGGACTTACCTAGGTAGGAGTCCATCACACAGCAGTCAGGTGTATCTATATAATTACTGTGTGTAACAGAAGGACTTACCTAGGAAGGAGTCCATCACACAGCAGTCACGTGTATGTATATAATTACTGTGTGTAACAGAAGGACTTACCTAGGAAGGAGTCCATCACACAGCAGTCACGTGTATGTATATAATTACTGTGTGTAACAGAAGCACTTACCTAGGTAGTAGTCCATCATACAGCGGTCAGACATATCTATATAATTACTGTCAGACATATCTATATAATTACTGTCAGAAATATCTTGCACTTTGTGCATTTAAACTCTGCTGTAATCTGTAACCAAGTGAGGACAATTTGCTACTTTATGTTTACATGACCATTCAGAATTATGACAAAGCACAGTACATAATTCCATATAACATTTTTTTGTAGAATTACACCATTTCCTCTGAACTTTGCTTAACTCTTTGAGCACCAGTGGAGTATGCAATGCGTTGCATACCCCTCTGGCATTCAAAGGGTTAATACCTAGCATTAAACAAGGCACAGAGGAAAAGAATATCCCGAGACTCCCATAATTTGCATCATTTGTATCATGTGACATTAAGGGCATCGACTGAAGAGTCTGCAGTAACATGGCATTGCCGTTGTACATTTCCTTCCCTTATTCCTGGGTTATGTTGCCCTTTAATATAGTTAATTTCTTCCACATTGAACCATCAATTAAACTGTAAATTAGAACACTATACTCTCAGTGCTCAGAACAAATCAAACACAGCAAAGTGTACAGTGGTATTGCACTGCACGATTATCAGCTCTGTACTTACTACATGACTGCCAGGCAGGAGCGATAATGTTGTTTATGGACAAGAGGCGTATGTAAGAAGCCAACAGGGCCTGCGCTGGGAGATAAGGAAACTTAATTGACTTTTCAGATCTCCATTGTAGAGCAGGCTGTCTGAGCACCCTCAGCCCTTCACTGCGGGAACTTTGTATGAAGACATCCTATGTATGAACAACCTCAGAATATTTGTTATTATTGGCTAAAACAACGTTAAACCCAACTGCGAATTGCAGGCATAAACTGAGGAAGTTATTGTCTGCACACAGCAGTGGTTGTGTTTAAGACACGCTTAATGTACTTTGCCAACAATATACTTTTTTATGTTTTTATGTCCTGAAACAGTAGAAAACTGAGGCAATGTTTATGCAGATCATAACAACCCCATCAATCAATCTTAAGTAGCTCGTTATTCCTTGATTTTTGTGTTTGTGGAAGGAAATGGTTCTTTGATTTTTCTTAGTTACATTATTTCAAACACCCTTCAGTAGAGGAAAACTAACTTAAAGGGATAGTAATGTTTCATAATAAAAGCAGCTCTAATTAATCATCATAGTATTTGGACTTTGGAGAGTGTTATTTCAATACTGTCAGAGTTGTAGTTCAAGAGTAATTCAATGACAAAGTATCCCTCTCCCGCCCCTTTTACTGATGTAACACTGCTCAGCCAGATCAGAAGGGAGGTGTCCAGGTAGACTGCAGAGAGGGACAATCTTCAATAAAAGATAAGGGAAAAACCTGAAAAACTTGTCAAGGGGGGCAGGGCTTTCATTGTTCTCATAGGAAGAAGAGTGTCCCCTTCTGTTATCTGTCTGGTCTATGGACTGCATTCCACATCTGAGAAGAGATGGCTTACACTAGGTAAAAGGGGCGGGAGGGGAAACTTTGCTTGTCAATATCTCTCAAATCATAAAGGTTTGAGAGATAAGACTTATATCGTTCTTCATGTTTTTTTAATGCCTACAAAATAAAATGAAGATAAAATGAAGTATTACTATCCCTTTAACACTTTGAGTGGCATAGGGGTACGCAATGCATTGCAAAGCAATGCGTTGCGTACCCCTCTGGCACTCAAAGGGATATACCAATAAGAAATGCTCTTAGGTTAAGCTGGGCAGTAAATAATAATGTCCGCTATGAACCAATTCCACTTGGATTTTTCACTAGAATAAAACTAACAAACCCCAATAATAAACGCACTTAGATAATTCTCCAAGCATTGCGAAACATACCAGGGGGTTACAATCTTTGAGAACAAAGGGGGCGACTTGTAAAAGTGGAGTTAATGAAAAAAAAAAAAAAGAAGCTTTAAAATGGCCGTAAGATTGCCGCTGGTAGTTATGAAAGTGTTATTGAGGAGAACATAAAGCCATGTAGCGTATTTTTTAAAAAAATGGCGTAAGGAAGTGTGTAAAAAGTGGCGCAGGAAATTTATAAAGAAATGTCTCTATTTGCAACAATTTAGCAACACAATTTTCACTAATTATTTAAAGCAGAACCATCAGTATAATAACATTGCCCCCCAATTCATTATTAATCTAGTGATATGCAAAGCCATACTGTCCTTAAGCTCAATAAGTCAGCGTTATTGCAGAAAAAAACACATCTTTGGCAGGAAACAGCGGACAACAGCGCAGAGATCTTAGAGGAAATGTACCTTTGAGTCTGCGCTGTCTACCTCGTTCACTGCCAGCATTGGTGGTGACGTTAGGTGGTTACTTTAAGGTAACGGAAGTCCCTGACCGCACAGGGACGCAGGGCTTCTCTTGTAAGCTCTGTGCAGTCCGTTACCGGCCAATGAAGTTATTTTCTGCAATAACGCTTATTGAGCATAAGGGCAGTATAACTTTGCATATCGCTAGGTTAGTAATGTATTGGGGGGCAATGTTATTATCACGATATTCCGCTTTAAAGGGATAGAAATACTTTAAATGTAAAAAATATATACACATATATATATATATATATATATATATATTGTAAAGTTTATCCCTACAAGTAAAACAAGAGTATTCCCACTGCTGAAAGGTGTTATTAAATCTCAAAGTTGATTTTTTTAGGTGCAATATCACAGTGGCCTGAAATTGTACAGTGGCGCTGTTGCTACACCATCCTATGGAGATTTATGGTCCTGGGACCAGAGCTGTCCATAGGATGGTGTAGAAACAGCACCACTGTAAAATTTCAGGCCATTGTGATATTGCATCTAAAAAGTTCAAATTTGACATTTAATAACTTTTGAATAAAACACCTTTCAGCAGTGGGAGTACCCTTGTTTTACTCGAGAGGATAAACCCTACAACATATCTTTTTTTTTTTTTACATTTTAAGTATTACTATCCTTTTAAGGCTGTATCTGACCTCTTCTTATATTTGTACATACCACATTTATAAATGTTCCTAGAATACGTTATAAGTACCAACATTCATAATAAGGAATAAGGATTTGTAAAGTCCTGTGTGTCGCCATATAAATAAATATATATACATACATACATAAGGACGTTTTAAGTATCTGCTCACAAAAACAAACAAGAACATTTTTAATAAATCTCCCCCCATGGCCATTATTTATAAAAGAAACTGGAGTTATTCTGGAGTAAACCAGTTGCCCCACAGGGGAAAATGAAAACTCCTGTTAAAGAAAATTGGGTTTTTAACCCCTCGAATGCTAGAGAGGTCTCCAATGCATTGCAAAGCATTCTGTTGCATTCAAGGGGTTAAAAATCACTATTCACATGCATGGGAATTTAGGAATATTTATCGTATCCCCTATGGTGCAGATGGTTTACTCCAGAATAACTCTAGTTTGCTTTTATAAATACGGGCTGAAATATAGCCTTGTAAAAAAATAAATAAAGTATTTCTAACCATTGTCCTCTACTGAGGTAGTAAATAATACATCTGAAGAAACAAAACTCCACTGGGAGATGCTTCTTTACAAACTTATTTCAGTTTAAACTTATATTTTTTATATTAGCCCTTTGAGTTCCACAGGGGTGTGCAACACATTCTAAAGCAATGCATTACGTACACTTTATTGAGAGTGCCACTTGGTGCCAGGACTGTTATTGTACGTATAACAGGGCACCCCCTGGTGTAGTATTAGATGGCCCACCTGTATCAATGGCTGATCCCAGGGTGTCACAAAGTAGGTGGAACCATCAGAGCTAGATAATGGCCTATGTGGGAGGGCTCCTGTTACCGGCTGGAGAGAAACGTGTTCCATAGTAGAGGCTCCTATAAGAGCTTCATCTGGACTCCTAAGGAGGGAGGTTCTGGACCTGAACAACACATGATGTAAATTGGCCAGTTCCCTTCATGTGGCCTGGGTGGATGGCTTGGAATCTGCTGGAGGAAGTTCACTTTTGCATGAGGTGTAGCAGAGGACCTACAAAGTTGAAGCTGGGAGCTGTGAGAGATCCCTAGCGAGGGGAAGGGAAGAAAAACGTAATGGTAGTGCACTGGGAAGATGCTGGTTCCTGGTGCCTATCTCAGATTCTGTTTGCAGGCCCCCCCTTCCCTCCCACACACACATGGAACCAGCGGGACACCTGGGAGAGAGAGTAATCCGGAGGAAGACAAGTCATTAATGGATGGAATGGAAAAGTGAGCTTTTGTCTATGCTTCTCTATAGACTGTATTAATAACAGCTTAACCACTCTGTCACCATTTGAGCTGTTATAACTGTTAAATAAAGCATTTTCCAGTAGCTGTTGCGGCTTTGTTGTACTCAACATCAGCATCTCTCCCAAGTGTCCCTCTTTAGGAGGGACACTTCCTCTCTGAAACCTGTATCCCTCTGTCCCACCCTGGTATAGGCTTTATATAATTACATAGAAACTGGTGAAGTGATAGCACTGGAGTAGATATCTCTACTTTATCACCTCTTTATCACCCCTTAGTGCATCTCTCCCATGTTCTGCAGATTTCATAGCAAACTAGCCTTTGGGTAGAAATGCAAATGTCAATGGCCCTTATGAGTTTTGCTCATATTGCTTTGGTCACAAGATAACCTCTTCACTCAGTTCTGGATGTCATGTCCATGTACGTGGAAATGACAGTCGGGTAGTATTTTTTTCAAACTGAAGAAGACAGAGGGCACGAGCAGTGTTCCCTCTAAGGTGAACATCATTAACCAACCCACCCCTGAAAGAGTTAAAGGGAACTGTTTCTGACCTTTGCATGGGAATAACAGATCGAACCTTGCCAGGTTTTAACCCTTTGAGTGCCAGAGAGGTAACAAACATATTGCGTTGGAATGCCTTGGATGCCTCAGTGTCACTCAAAGTGTTATATAGTAACATAAACAAGACATGTGTCCATCAAGTCCAGCTCATGCCAAATCACCCCTGTTGATCCAGAGGAAGACAAAACAAACCCACTAAGGCCATTTCCAATGAAGCCCCAAGTGGGTAAAAAAAATACTTCCTGACTCCAAATGGCAGTCAGATATATTCTTTAATCAACTTGCATTGAAGCCATCTGTCATAATTCTCAATACTGTTCTGTGCGAGATAGGTGTTGTGACGGGGGTACAGGGGTTACTGCTTGGTAGAACGAGGGTTAAGTGATATATCCAGCCAGACAAAAAGATAATTGCATTTATTAGAGAGGTCACGGCACACAAACATATGACAATTACAGGCAAGCAAACGGGGGTGAAACATAAAAACTAAACACTTCTGTGGTTCTCTTCTTGGGTGCAAAGATTGCCAGGGGTTACATATAATAGTCCATTTCAGCTTAGTGCTGGAGCTTACACATAGTCCCACTAGAGGCAACAGTGAACACCCCGCCCACTACGCATGCTGCTGGATTACATGAAGGTTCCTTGTATCGTTTGGTCCTGACAACGTATTTGGGAATGGCATCCTAAGATCCTTGTGGTGGGTGCATCAATGTACTCCCTGGGGCTGAAGCCGCCTTGACTTACAGCCCACAACTGAAAAGGGCACCTGGCCACTACAGCACTCACTCACTCTAACTCTACCGCTGAGGGCACTCACCAGTCCCAGTTTCTCCAGTACTCCTTTAGATTGCCCATGGACCCTAGGCCTCCCACCATTATGGAGAGGCCTTCTCTCTCTCCTCTTCTTACATTTTTCAACTCTGGTCTCTCTCACTCTTCTCTCTCTCCTCTTAGGCTTTTTTCTACCCATCCCCTACAGGATCTGATGTCACAAGTACCATCAACCAGGTGTCTTTCCGCTTAGCCTGATGTGAGGGGGAAGATACACAGATTTGCCTTAACCCCCTCCATCTGACCAACACTGGCTATCTCATTACACAATCTCTGTGGTCAGCTAGACTGGATGGCATCATCCCTCTGTACATCATACACATTAACCAACCCAATCAATGCTGGTAAATGGCCAACACTCTCCAATGCATGCACACACAGGGGACATTAATGTTTCAAGAATGGGAACACATGTTAAGACAATGACGATCACTGAAAACAGACACATTTCATTCTCTGGGTGACAACCATTCCGTCGCAGTTGTCCATTACTTTTTTCAAAGCAGTTGCAGTATCTGCAGGTACAACATCCCGAGGCAAAGAATTTCATAGCTTTACCACCCTTACAGTAAAGAATCCCTGCCTTTGTTTTAATCGAAAGTGCCTTTCCTCTAGTCTTAATGGATGACCTCTCATTCTTAGATCAGCTCTTTTCGTAAATAAATCAATGGAGAGTTCTTTGTATTGAGCTCAAACATATGTGTAAACATTAATCATATCGCCCCTTAGACCTCTCTTCTCTAATGTAAACAAACCCAGTTTGGCTAGTCTCTCTTTATAACTCACATCCACAAATCCCTTTATCGGTTTTGTTGCACGTCTCTGTGCTTTTTTCCAGTTCAGTAATATCTTTTTTGAGAACTGGTGCCCAAAGCTGTACTTCATATTCCAGATGAGAATTATATATAATAGCTTGTTAGAATTTTTTGGCCATATATGTGAGTGGCTATTGTTAGGCGGTGGTACTTAAAAAAAAAAAAAAAAATTAAAATGTTACTATTCCTTTAAATCTGCTAAGTGTAATCAGGAGCTGAACTTTTACAATAAAATATATATTTTCAAAAAATATTTACATTAAACGGGTTCACATTTTGTCTGGTAGAGGGGTGCAGATGCAGTGTTCCTTAACCCCTTAGGGTCCGACGATCCCACGGTGTCTGGTCCTTTAAGGACCAGATAGACGCGTTCGACGTGCTGTCCCACGTGACTGATCACGTGGGGCGGCACATCGAAAGGAGGACTGAAAGAGATCGCTCCGGTCTTGGAGCGATCAATTTCAGTGCACGGTATTACTCACCGCACTCCTGCAGGAGCGCGGTGAGTAAAAGTACGTGACGTACCAGGACCGTCACTGGTCTTTAAGTGCCGGACCAGCGTGACGGTCCGGGTACGTCACAGGACGCGAAGGGGTTATTACATTGCGCACCCTCTGGCACTCAAAAGGTTAATAGATCTCAGAACGGAGAATTGTGAAGTCACAGTACGACCTTGACATTTCAGATAGAGCAGTCTATCTCTGAGTCCTACCAAAAGAACAATGTCTTAGGATATTCATTTCTACACTGGACCAACGCCTCTTCTGGACATGACTTGGAAAGAACAAAACTCAAACAATGTACTTCCTTCATTTTATGACTTTTTTTTATTTTATCTGGTGCCAGGCAAGGTTGATTTAGGAAGTACCAATAATTATCCATTGATGTTTGTGGCCACGTTCCCATGAGATCTGACTTTACTTGTAACACTTGTTTTGTAGGATGTTTCTTCACTGACCTTGTAGATAGGACACATGTACAATGCCTGCTTGGGCATAGGTTAACGCATAAATTTCACTCAATCTGTTCTGTTTCTCACAGACCACTGTGTTTGTGTCTGATAATGGTTTTAGAAGAACAAGCCAACAAATGCTTCATATTTAAAGGGAAAGCAATATTTCAAAATAAAAGCAGCTCCAATTAATCTTCATAGTATTTGGGCCGTGGGGAGCGTTATTTCAATACTGTCAGAGTCGTAGTTCAAGAGTAATTGAATTATAAAGTATCCCCCTCCTGCCCCTTTTACTGATGTAACACTGCTCACCTCAGAACAGAAAGGTGGTGTCCACATGGCTTGCAGAGAGGGACAATCTTCAATTAGCATAAGGGAAAAACCTCTCAAGAGGAGCAGGGTTTTCCTTCTAATTACAGTAAGAAGATTGTCCCTTGCTGTGAGCTGTCTGGTCTGAAGACCAGATTCCACATCTGAGGGGAGGCGGTTTACACTAGGTTAAAGAGGCAGGAGGGGGAAACTTTATCATTCAATTACTCTTGTAATACAACTCTGACAGTACTGAAATAACACTCTCCATGGCCCAAATACTATGAAGATTAATCGGAGCTGCTTTTATTTTGAAACATTACTATCCATTTAACATTTGTTTCAGAGTTCTGAATCCAAGTGCTGATTAGAAATTAAATATAAACAAACGAAGCTTGGAAAATAATGGAAATGCAAAGTCGATAATACTTAAAGATATAGTAATAGTTTTATTACTAAAGAAATACATACATTTTTGGGCATTTCCTGCCAAATACAAGGGTACATCCACTGCTGGGAGATTCATTAATTACAAATCTATAACAGCTCACTCTTGTTTGATTTCATCTTTAAAGGGATAGTAATACTTCGTTTTAACTTTATTTTATTTTGTAGGCATTAAAAAACATGAAGAAGTCTTATCTCTCAAACCTTTATGGTTTAAGAGATATTCACAAACAAAGTATCCCCCCCTGTTCAACCAGAGCAGAAGGGAGGTGCCCAGGTAGACTGCAGAGAGGGACAATCTTCAATTAAGATAAGGGAAAAACCTGAAAAGCTTGTCAAGGGGGGCAGGGCTTTCATTGTTCTCATAGGAAGAAGATTCTCCCCTTCTGTTATCTGTCTGGTCTATGAACTAGATTCCACATCTGAGAAGAGATGGCTTACACTAGGTAAAAGGGGCAGGAGGGGAAACTTTGCTTGTGAATATCTCTCAAACCATAAAGGTTTGAGATATAAGACATATCGTTCTTCATGTTTTTTTAATGCCGACAAAATAAAATAAAGTTAAAACGAAGTATTACTATCCCTTTAACTTTTTTCTTCTCAAATTAAAAAAAAATATATAACCCCCTCCTGCAAGAGTGGCTAGACTTAGTCCAGGATTAGCTCTGTTTAGTTCATCTGACTCTTAAAGGGATAGTAATACTTGCAAATTACTAATCCCCATATTGTAGCTTTGTTAAAAAGAAACTTATTGCCCCCAGTGTCATCTCTCAGACCCTTATGGTTTGAGAGATGATAGCGCTCAAAGTTCCCCCCTCCCTCCTCCTTCCCTGACTGAGAGCTGACTGCAGGGATATCCGGTATTACTTGCATCAGGCGGCTCTGCAGCTGAGCCAAGATCGCGTTTATAAAAAAGAAATCTTTCACTAAAAAGGTCTTCTACTTGTGGGGTTAATTTTGCTCTGAATATTGAAAGTTTTACACATCTCTGATGACAAATGCATCCAATGCAACATAGTATCTTTTCGCTAGGACCTTCATAAAAATCTTGGTGTTTTTTATGAGAAAGTCAACTCCTTACAAAACAAAGAGAAACCTTTACCAACACTCTCTAATCAATTTTAACTCCTTAGATGACCTTGCAAACGTTACATTTTCCAGCATTTTATTATATTGTTGCATGATGTTCTCAAGACCTTTATGTACCAAATGAAGATAAGTGAAAATCATCTTCAGGAAAGGGCGGGCTCATCAAACATCTCAACATTCCCATTCATTTAAAGGAGGCTTCCAACCTCTCAGATGTTATTGAGGGTTAGAGACCTTTCTAGCTTTCACATGGTATGTTTAAATCAGTAAGGGTTTTTTTTGTTCTCTAGTGTTCAGTTGTTAAATAGAGAAGCTGTTGATTCAGGGAACTATCTGATTGCCATTTAGAGTCAGAAAGGATTTGTTTTACTTGGGATGGGTGAAAATTTCCACCTCAAACTGAAATCGGAGAAAAATGACACTTTCCGCTTGGTGAAAAATTTCCTGTGAAAAGTGACGATTTTCCGTTTTTTTTTCTGCTTTTTTCACCTAGCTCATTCCATTGATATCAGTGGGAACATAGAAGTTACACACATAGTACTGTATTTCCCAAAGGCACAGTATAAAAGGGGCATGAGGGTGCCTGTGTTAGTGGGGTGTGGGGAAAGAATCAGTTGAACAGGGGATGATTTTTGGGGGGATTGTTTACTGGGATTGGGGGGCAGTTAATGAAAAATAAATACTAAATAAAATAGAAACCATAAGACATGGTACAAAGGGGTCTGAGGAGGGTGCCGGTGTTGGTGAACGAATTAATCATTTGAACAGGGGGGTGTCCTGACTGCTATTGGGGGGACAGTTAATAAAAAATAAATAAATAAAATAAGACATTTGTATTTAAAGTGACAGAGACAGGATCCCCCTGACATAAGCTGCCACTGGGGTGGACTGATACTTGACTTGATAGAGTATTTTCTAGTGAATGGTTTGTTTAATTTGTTGTTAGAGGCCTTTGTAGGACTTAGACTTATTAGAGGCACAAGCACTGAAGAAACATTGATTTGTAGGAATTAAGCTTGTTTGGCACAAGCCCTAAGGAAACATTGATTTGTAGGACTTAGACTTGTTAGAAACAAACCCCCCAAAAATTGTTTATTTTTTTGTAGGACTATGGGTTTTTTTTTCAAAGCCCTGAGAAAAAAATAAAAATGCCCTACTGGCCTAATGCCAGCAGGTCACGTTGGCCAGTGGCCACTGTCAAATGTCCTCCTGAGTCCTGAGTTGCATCTGCTGTTCGTACTGCTGCTGCTGAGTTGTTTAAGCAGCAGGATGATTAGGCAGCTGAAAGGGCATGGGATCAACAATAGCAGTAACATGGAAGATGGATGCCACTTGCCCTGACTGTCTCCAGGGTTGCACCTGAGGCAGTAGCAACACAATAAGTAGGCCCCAGTTTATGTGGAGAAAAGAACAAATTGGCCATTAATTTTTCTCCACCAGCCACTCCTCCAAAATCATGGTAACTGTGACTCTCATCAGCAACTGCAAGGTGCACAGTGTGTGTGTGTGGTAAATAACATCTGGGGGCACAACTGTATCCAGACACCATGACACCAGAATTTACTGTCACTGTCACTGTACCCCTTGTCCAGACCCCGCTAAGGACACATGGCAACTTGCTGACAGTTTAATAGTAATAATGAACCCTCCCTGCCAGCATCTTAGCATATTCTTTGGGATGGAATCTCCTCAAATGCCACCTGATGACCTGGTATCGATTCTCCTACACCACACTGGCATGTGTGGTAAGTGCACCACACAGTATGCAATGGGTAGAAACGAACTGCCATATCCTAACATCAACAGTGTGGCTATCATTTGGCGGGGGAGGTAACAATGAACGAGGTGGATTGGCAGGTGACGTACTTGTTACCCTAGAGGAAGAAGGTGATGTTGATGGTAAGCTAGTTGTTTCGCTCATCATGGAACTTCCAGTGTCTGTCTGGGTTTCTTTATTCTTCCTCCTCTTTGAGCACCACCTTTCTGGAGAGTCAGGGGGTACAGCAACAGCGGTGCTAGATTTCTGTAATGGGTGTTTGGCTTTAACATGTTTGACATAATTGTCATGGTGTCTGAGTTTCATGTGTGTTATCAGGTAGGTTGTGCCAAGGTGTGTTCCCTCCTTTCCCCTTTTTACTAACTTGTCACAAATTTTGCACTGTACAGTTGTTGATGATGACTGCACTGTGCCTGCCAGAAGAGAATAATAGTCCCACACCCATGACTTCTGGGGGGAGGGATAGGGAACAGGTGGAGAAGAATGGCCTCTTTCTTCTTGTCCTCCACATTCCCCTTCACATTCTGTGGCAGCGGATAATGTTGCTGTACTGCCTCAGATTTAGCACTGCAACTAGGATCAGGAGGAGTATTGCTGGCGCTGGCAAGTGGAACCTGTCCTAGTCCTGCATTACTTGTTGACCCCATTCCCACTGTGTGTACGGTGGTCTGTGGCACACTAGCCTTATCCTCAGCATCCTGCTGCCCTTTCATCTCAGCAGCAGCAGCAGAAGTTAGAGCAGGCGCAATTTCCACTAATTTCAAAAGCTGATTGCTAGTGGTGGTAGTGGTGCCCATCCTCATCTCCGTCTCCCATTCCTTCTCAGTTTCTGATAAAAAGGCCATCAATGTCTTTTCCACCCCAGCTTCTCCAACACCACCACCACCACTAGTCCCTACGTGCTGCTGCTCTATTACAGACATCTCCCTGCTGCTTGGAGGAGGTGACGAGCAATGTGACAGAGGGTCCCCTAATATCACACTTGGCATCATCTTCTCCTTCCCCCCCTCCTGAGTATTACAAGACACACTAGCAGCTTCAGCACAGGTGTCAGCAGCTTCAGCACTGGTGGCAGAAGATTCAGCACTGACAGCAGGCACCACACTAGTTTCAACAGGGGCAGCAATGGTGTCAGCAGGGGCAGCACGTCTAGCAGCAGGCACAGGCAACTGACCTGCCCTGCTCTCACTAGTACTACCCTTTTCTCCCTCCCTTCCCATTCCCTTTTCTCCCTCCCTTCCCATTAAATTCCCCAAGATCCCTTGGGATGATTTAGGGGGACTGGACAGCATTGGTACAGTAGTGGTCCCTTCCTCCTCAGACTCAGTGGACACATAATGGTCCTTCCAGCTCCTCCATTGATTATTTTTCACCCTGCTCATAGTGATAGGAGTCACTATGAGCCTCTCCTGCCTCGATTTTGACAAAATATCACAGCAGAACATCACAGCACGTCTATCTCGCTCTGTAGCTGCTTTTATTGTGTCTGCCTTCAGTGAAAAAGCGTCACATTTTTATAGCAGAAATGCGATAACAACATAAATCAATGGGCAGAAACGTTCTAGCCATTGAAAAAATGGCGAAAGATTTTGGCCTATGGGTGAAAGAGGCTAAATTTTAAGTGCTAGTTTTAAAGTGGATTTTCCTGTGAAAAAGCGGATAACAACATGGTTTTCATGAAATTTCTTGCGGGAACATGGCGACAACTTTTGCCCATCCCTATTTTTTACCCACTTGGGGCAAAATTGGAAATGGCTTCAGAGGGCTATTTTTGCCTTCCTCTGGATCAACAGGTGTGATTTTGGCATGGGCTGGACTTGATGGATACATGTCTTTTTTCAGCCTCGTCAACTATGTTACTATGTTATGGCTCTAGAATTATTCTACATTTCTTCTATGTATAGAACTCCAAGGAACTTACACAGAAAGAAAAGATGATCAATTCTGGAACAATCTGGGGTGGGGGATTCCTACAGATTTAAAGGAGCAGTAAAAAATATATATTGTAGGGCATTTCCTGTTGAGTAAAATAAGGGTACTCCCACTGCTGATAGATGCAAATTTACAGAGTTATTACTGTTTAAACCTGTGTTTTTTTCACATTAGCAGTGCCCTCTAGTTGTCAAATTCCAGTTAGTTATTCTACTATATTCTAATAGGGAGAAAAGTCAGTGACTTACAGTTTTCCATAGAATGTGATAGAAACTGCTGAGTCACTTTCTGTCAAGTTAGAACTATCAGGAAGTAAACACAGTAAATTCACTTCCTGGTATAATTTGAACTGTTATAAAGTTTGAATAAAACATCTGACAGTGGTGAGAGTGACCTTGTTTTACTCAGTAGTAAAAGCTTTATAACATATAGGTTTTCATTAAAAAAGTTTACTAATCCTTTAAGTGTTAGAGGTCACCAATGCATTACAAAGCAATGTTATAAAGGGATATTTAGCATACATAAGGTTAAATGTTACAATTTTTTAGTTTGATTTTATTTGGGTTTCTAAGGTTTTTAGGACACAAAGAAAAGATGAGAAATTCTGGGGTAAACCAACTGTCCTATAACAGAAAAACATGCCCTATATTTCCATGCGTGGGAGATCTTAATAGCATTCAATTGATTAAAAGCCATTTTTAACAAAATGGCAGTTTTGTTTTGTCCCATATGTTGCAGCTGGTTTTCCCCAGAATAGTTATTTAGTTTTGTGCAGACGACTTAAAAAACAAAACACAACACGAGCAGTTCTGGGACAAACCAATGTACCATGGGGTATGAAAATAAAAAATAACATTGGTATAAATATCCAATAGCTCAAATAAGCATAAATGTTGTACTCACCTGCACATACCTCCCAAGTGTCCCTCGTTAGGAGATATTAGGGGTCCATACCTCCCAAGTGTCCCTCGTTAGGAGATATTAGGGTCTGTACCTCCCAAGTGTCCCTCTTTAGGAGATATTAGGTTCCATACCTCCCAAGTGTCCCTCTTTAGGAGATATTAGGGGTCCATACTCCCCAAGTGTCCCTCTTTACAATATATTAGCTGTCCATACCTCCCAAGTGTCCCTCTTTAGGAGATACTAGGGAACCATACCTCCCAAGTGTCCCTCTTTAGGAGACACTAGGGGTTCATACATCCCAACCATCCCTATTTTTGAGATATTAGGGGTCCATACCTCCCTAATGCCCCTCTTTAGGAGATATTAGGGGTCCATACCTCCCTAGTGTCCCTCTTTAGGAGATATTAGGGTTCCATACCTCCCAAGTGTCTCTCTTTAGGAGATATTAGGGGTCCATACCTCCGAAGTGTCCCTCTTTAAGAGATATTAGGGTCCATACCTCCCAAGTGTCCCTCTTTAGGAGATATTAGGGGTCCATATCTCCAAAGTGTCCCTCTTTAGGAGATATTAGGGCTCCATACCTCCCAAGTGTCCCTCTTTAGGCGATATTAGTGGTCCGTACTTCCCACGTGTCCCTCTTTAGGAGACATTAGGAGTCCATACCTCCCAATTGTCCCTCTTTAGGAGATATTAGGGGTTCATTCCTCCCAAGTGTGCCTCTTTAGGATATATTAGGGGTCCATACCTCCCAAGTGTCCCTCTTTAGGAGGTATTTGGGGTCCATACCTCCCAAGTGTCCCTCTTTAGGAGATATTAGGGGTCCATACCTCCCAAGTGTCCCTCTTTAGGAGATATTAGGGATCCGTACCTCCCAAGTGTCCCTCTTTAGGAGATATTAGTGGTCTGTACCTCCCAAGTGTCCCTCTTTAGGAGATATTAGTGGTCCGTACCTCCCAAGTATCCCTCTTTAGGAGATATTAGGGATCTGTACCTCCCAAGTATCCCTCTTTAGGAGATATTAGGGTCCATACCTCCCAAGTGTCCCTCTTTAGGGGATATTAGGGTCCATATTTCCCAATTGTCCATACTTCTATGGTACTCAAAGGGTTTATCACCTTAAATGCTAGAGGCTCTCCAATGCATTGCAGGCAATGTTTTGGAGAACTTTCTAGCATTCTAGGGGTTAAAAGCTGTATTGTATTTATCTCCTATGTTGTTGTTGGTTTGCTCCGGGATTGCTCATGTTATCTTTTGTGCTTTGAGGTCCCAAATATTAAAGCGTAGTGTCACTATTAATTATAACTGTAACGTTAGGACGATTCCATTCTTATGGCGAGGGAACGGTTCACATGCAAATAAAATATTCACACAGAATAGTCACACATTCAAAACAGGAAGTTTATTGAGTTAACGTGTCCAATTAAATTATTCATCCAGAAAGCTCGGTTCATTAGCGGTGAAGCAAATTCATTAAAATGAATTATACAAAAGATTCATGGAAGCAGATAAGTAGTTAAACAAAGGAACTTACTCTTTAATAGAAGGATGGATTGTACAGAAATATAGGGCAGAACTAATTTGCTATTATGTGGGGGAAATTTTTTTATACATATTTATAGATTAGCAGAGTGTCAGCAAATTGTTTGACCAAATGATTAAAAGAGAAACCTTTATTAAATCCATAAAAAACACAAACACAAACAGAGAGATACAGGGGAGGGCTGGCAACTTGTGGCCTGGAGGGCAACTACAATCAAGTGGCCCAGTTTTAATATTGTTCCAGCCTACCCCCTTTTATTAATTTTAAAATTGCCATTAAAGGGATAGTAATGTCAGAAAAAAAGTATTAACTAAATGGTAGATACAATTAAAAGAGAGTACTTGCACTTATTCGTATCTCTCAGACCATTATGGTTTGAGAGATATAGGAAAAAAAGTTCTCTGGTCCCTCCCCTTTCTGCTTGACGAGCTGTAAAGCTGTCAGAAGCAGATTCTGGTCACTTGACCAGATGTGGCTCTTCAGCAGCGCCAATAGAACGATATCTAAAGATAAATACTTAATTTGCAACAGTCTACAAAGTGTGCCTGGCTTTCAATCACACTTTGTACACTGTTCCAATGAAGTATTTATATCTAAATAGCGTGATTTCAGCTCTGCTGAAGAGCCTCTGTCTGGTCAAATGACTGGAATCTGCAGGTATCAGCTAGATGGCAGACTTGAGTAAAACAGCCAGGAAAAGGTAACATTAGCAAGTTATATCTCTCAAACCATAAAGGTTTGAGAGATAATACTTACATTGATATTAATCTTTTTTTTAATGTCTACAATATTAAATCAACTTAAAATTAACCATTACTATCTCTTTAACCCTTTGAGTGTCAGAGGGGTATGCCATGTCCTTCTGTCACTCAAAGAGTTAGGTATGTGAAGTAAGGCAAATGATACCACGAAGCTTACAATTGAAATGGGGTTACACGGGTGCAACTACAGAGCTTACAATGTAAGTAAATCTGCACTAGTGATACCACAGAACTTACAAGAGAAGTGTAGCTCCACTTGGATTGTAGCTCCATTTCAATTGTTAGCTCTGTGGTATCACTAGTGTAGTTCCATTTCAATTGTAAGCTCTGTGGTATCACTAGTGTAGTTCCATTTCAATTGTAAGCTCTGTGGTATCACTAGTGTAGTTCCATTTCAATTGTAAGCTCTGTGGTATCACTAGTGTAGCTCCATTTGCAGCAACAAGCGGGAGTGGCCCCAGACCTATGACTGGCCCAGGGGGCAATTGCCCCCCCCTGCCCCCCAGGCCAGCCCTCACCTGGTGAGATACCAGCTACCATCACACTAGTCTCTATCTTATTTGGTGGACAACATGTGTGTGCTGTAAAATCAGACCAGTTGTGCACACTATAAAGCCCTATTGTGGAAAAAGTCAATCTAACTATTAAACTTTTATTTATTTCTATTAAAACGGTAACAAACCACCTATATCCCCTAATATGTTATGGATATAGTTAAATAAAAATAATATAAAGACTAATATCCACAGAATAAAATCACTACGGAGGGTGGGGGTTGGAATAGAGTGCAACCTGCCTAGAAATGGTCAGATGACCTACAAGAGAGTGTTCCAAATATCGGATATTGCTTGGAATGCATTTCTCCAAAGTGGAGACTGATATCAAAACTATGAAGGGACTTTTATTTCAAGTGTTAATTCTTGTGAAATAAGAAGTCAGAGATGCTCAGCTAGGTTCATGAGGTTGCAGGGTGCAACCTCTTTTAGCTTACAAGTCAGGTGACCACATTTCCAATCTGCCATTCCGGCACATGTGGTCACCCTAGTGAGTCTCGAGGCTGAGGCTCCGTCTGGCGCTGACCATCTTTCTGAGGCTGATACAGAGTAAGAGTTCCCCAGTGGGAACAGCCTCAGAAAGACTCACTCACAGTGTCAGCATACTTGCTCCATCCCAGCTGTCTCGCATGCACCAGTCCAGCCAGCCAATGAAATGTATTTGCAATATAGCAAATACATTTCATTGGCTGGCTGGACTGGTACGTGCTGCGCTATGTAGACTGTGGGTGCCGGCTTTGTTGCTCCATTCTGGAACTCTTTGTTGTCCCGGTGGGGGGTGACCCGGGACGTGGGACACAGACCTACAATAAGGGACAGTCCAGGGCATTCCGGGATGTGTGGTCACCCTACTGACAAGTACCATATACACAGAGAAGACATATTTTGAAGTATAGCATACTGGTCCTGCCCAGCTACCCGAGATACAAAATGCCAGGCAATTCCTCTCTGAGCAAGGGAAGCAGCTAACCCCAAACATACATTTCAGCCTTACTCAGCCTCATCGATGAGGTACAGCTGATCCCTCTAGGCATTTGTGAGCAAGGGGTTCATGTCTGGATTACCCAATCACTCTTAGGGTGGCCAACTTCAAGAGCAATTTACATATGCAAAAGAAGACGTCAGAGACTCTCAACTAGGCTTGTGAGCTTGCAAGGCTATACAAATAGCTCACAAGGACTGTGTCCTGTGCCCAGGATGCAATCTCCCAATTGAGGATGCAATCTCCCTACTGACAGTTGAGCTACGAAATACCAGACCATTCTTCTCTGAACGAGGGAAACAGCTAATCCCAGACTTACTTTTCGGTCTTACTGAGCCTCATCAGTGAGGTGCAGCTGAACCTTCTAGGCACTTGTGAGCTAAAAGAGATTACACCCTGGGCGTGAGGGCACAACCTCAGTGGGCTTTTGCATACCCTTGCCAGCTCATGAGCCTAGTTGAGCATCTCTGACTTCTTCTACATAAGTGTTAATTTATTCCTATATTAAAGAGAGGTTATGTAGCTATTTTTTAAGGGACATTAGTTACACTATAAACTATATTTTGAATGCATACATTTTTCAAATATATATTGTCGCTGAAAAAAAACTTTCTATCTTTACTTAATTTGAAAGGGAAATAAACATTTGGAATAAGTAGTTCTTAACTGGTTTAACAGAAGGACTTACTTAGGTAGGAGCCCGCCATACAGCAGTCAGGTGTATCTATATAATTACTGTGTGTAACAGAAAGACTTACCTAGGTAGGAGTCCATCACACAGCAGTCAGGTGTATCTATATAATTACTGTGTGTGACAGAAGCACTTACCTAGGTAGGAGTCCATCATACAGCAGTCAGGTGTATCTATATAATTACTGTGTGTAACAGAAGTACTTACCTAGGTAGGAGTCCATCATACAGCAGTCAGGTGTATCTATATAATTACTGTGTGTAACAGAAGCACTTACCTAGGTAGGAGTCCATCACACAGCAGTCAGGTGTATCTATATAATTACTGTGTGTAACAGAAGCACTTACCTAGGTAGGAGTCCATCACACAGCAGTCAGGTGTATCTGTATAATTACTGTGTGTAACAGAAGCACTTACCTAGGTAGGAGTCCATCACACAGCAGTCAGGTGTATCTATATAATTACTGTGTGTAACAGACGTACTTACCTAGGTAGGATTCCATCATACAGCAGACAGGTATATCTATGTAATTACTGATATCATTGGAGAAGTCATCTCCTCTTTATCACACCTTAGTGAATAACTCCCATTGACTTGTTGAGATGATGGCAGCTGTAGTTTCCAGTAGTTAGAGGACTATCAATTAACTAACCTGTCTCTAGGTAGGTCTCTGTATATAGCTCTAGCCAGCTGTGTACATGATTTCATAAGGTTTACATTCCCAGGGTCCTAAAGTGTACCTGTTCAGTTATACACTACAGTAAATGCAGAACACAGAAAGATCTACCTGACTAATGACAAATGACACCTGAATAGGCAAATCCTTCCATTAAAGGGATAGTAATGTTTCAAAATAAAGCAGCTCTAATTAATCTTCATAGTATTTGGGCCATGGAGAGTGTTATTTCAGTACTTTCAGAATTGTAGTTCAAGAGTAATTGAATGATAAAGTATCCCCCTCTCGCCCCTGTTTTACCTAGTGTAAACCACCTCCCCTCAGATTTGGAATCTAGTATCTTGACTGGACAGGTCGCAGCAAGGGACAATCTTCTTACTGTGAGAACAATGAAAGCCCTGCCCCCCTTGACAGGTTTTTCAGGTCTTTCCCTTATGCTAACTGAAGATTGTCTCTCTTTATAAGCCATCTGGACACCACCTTTCTGTTCTGAGGTGAGCAGTGTTATATAAGTAAAAGGGGCAGAAGGGGGATACTTTATCATTCAATTACTCTTGAACTACAACTCTGACAGTATTAAAATAACACTCTCCATGGCCCAAGTACTATGGGGTTAATTGAAGCTGCTTTTATTTAGAAGTATTTCTATCCCTTTAAACACATTTAGAGCCAGTTATTCCTATGATACATTTCCTTTCGTGCAGGAGACTATATTAAAGATCTCACTGGTATATACCACCTTTATTTTAACTTTTATTACATTTTTTGTGGCTCTTGATGAATATTCAACATCGATAGCTGTGTACCTCATTTTATATAGCTAACTCCATGGATGCTAGTGATTGTCTCTATTACGTTGTGAAACAAAGTAATGGAGTTCTCTCTAGAATCCGAAGGTTAAAAACCCATTCATGTGGAATGCTGGGGGAATGCAGTGGGTTAAAATATTCAGGGTGTTTTTTCACCTGTCATACCAGGTTTCAGATTTTTGCTTTGAAGTTAAATGTGGAAACAACAGTTTGTTCCCAAGCAAAAGTTCTATATTTTTGGTATATTACCTCTTTTGGCCAATTTTCTTTGCTGTCAGTGCAGGCTCTGATAAGTACTTCCTATTCCACTACTGCTGGTTAATCTCTGACCTTCTTGGTCCCTTGTGGTTATCGAGAGTGTGTAGAACATCTGTGACATAAAAACACTGAGACAATGAGAACAATTGCGCACAGGCAGTCAGACCAAACAAACATTAGTTAGATTTAAGAGCAGCAATTTAAGTGGGGGTGTGTCTTGTTTATTCTTAAAAAGCCTCTGTATGAGAGTACTTGAGTTCTCACATTCTTCTCAATATAACTTCCTGCCCCACCATTACGGGAATATCTTCCTTCTATCTCTCTTCTACTCTACATTGATATCTATTATGGTCAAACAATCTACATTCTCTCTACATCCCCTCTTTGTCCTACCAATTTCCCCTGACTGTTTAAGTCCTCATAAAGAACCATGTTGTCTCACCCTATCACCCTCTCACTTTATACTTAACTCTCTTATCTCTTTTTCCCCCAATGTTCTCTCTCTTTATTCTATATCCAATTTACTCTGCATTCTCACTCAATTTCAGTGTGTTCTCTCCTCTCCATTTCTCTATTCTCACAGTGTTCTTCTTTTAGACATGAATGAAAAGTTCTCTTTCTTTTTTTGGTGGAAATTTTCACGTAAAAAAAGACATCGATTTTCCTATGGAAATCATTGTGCATAGAAAATACATGAAATGTAAACCTTTTGATTACTGCCAATGGATTTCTCATGACAATTACCACTGCAATACTACTGCTTCTGAGCAACGTCATATGTCTTAAAAAAATTTGCTCACAACACTAACCACCTGCTCATACACCTCTGGCACAGCCATTCTAGAAAAATAACTGTGTCTTAGGATATGCCAGTGGTGTCCAACAAATCACATCATCTCCTTCAAACCTCTGTTTTCAACAAAAGAATAGGGTTGCATGTCAACCACCAATATATTGGCAATTTTGCCATTCTAAAGGCTTAATTTTGTATTTGTTATGTATTTTTATGTACTTCTAAGAATTCTTTCAGTTTGGGTTTGCAACATATAAAAGACGAAGTTTGTAAATCAATTGTTTTAACAACATGTCCGTTGGTAGCGGTGGTAGGCCTGATGGTTAACATGGGAACTCTATGACATGTCACCTCCAACTGACTCCGAGTAATCCTCCTCCATGCTTTTCATTTGCAGAACAGCAGCAACAGGAGACATTAGTGTTGTTGTTACTGAGGACAATATTGTCCCTCTCACTGAGACATCTACAACACTACTATTATTTGCTCATTGACCCTGTGCACTTTTAAGAATTTTTCTAATGCTACTAATCATTGCATCGCTCGCGTGCTGCTGGTTTGTCTTTCCATCACACCTGTGTTTGTGCTTCAGGTGGGATCTCAATGAAGATGTGCCTAAATAGGATCCTTTTTTAACCTGCTCACATGTTTTTTAGATAGACAATATACAGCAAAATGTTTAGCTTTTGGACTGTTAGTTAAGTATCTCCATACTGGAGATTTCATAGACTGAGGGGTTCCTGAGGGCTTACTAATACTACTACAGGGGCTAGATTTTGCAGTTGTAATAAGAGGAGATGTTAGTGGTGATGCTCTTTGAGAAGCAGCAGAAGCACATATAGCTAGGATTGTTGATATTGATCTGTGTTACTGCTTAATCAATAATACTGACTGTGACTGGATGGAGGTTAGACTTGGAGAAGGTGACAGGATGATGGCTAAGATGATTTGATGGACATTTGTTGGTAGTCTTGATTTTCACTGTAAAGTACACAACTGATCTGTTAGCATATAGAGTGCTAACTTTTACAGTGCAGTACATACTAGACCCTCTTAGGTTCAGAATCCGCAGCTTGCAGTAAAGGATAAAGAGCATAGCAGCTAGTGAAGCACCACCACACCTCAGTATATTGTAGCCTCTCTTCTTCTTTTGGATGTAGTAGTGTGTGTGTGTGAAAGTAATACAGCATGTCTAGTTGTACTTTCATCTTGTTTGTCTTGAATGTATGATGGTGTTTTGTGTGTCTGCATAGTATTTGTCACTTAGTCTCAGTAGTTTCTCGGGCTCAGCCACCAAGCTCAGGTAGGAAGGATCATTTGCTGATCTGACTCAGTCACTTATGACTCAATAAACTTTTTTAACTCTCCCTTCCACCCTCACACAGAAAACAACTGGCAGTGGCTACCACCAATTTTCCTATATCAAGTGATTCCAGGTCCCTCTGTTTGCCAGTTTGTCTACACTAGATATCATCAAAATTCAGCTGGTCTCTCTCTTACAAGCACAGATTGATAACATGCAGTAAACTGACACCCACTTTTTCCTTTAGTTTGTTCTTTATTCGGTTGAAAAATACATGAAATATGATGTTCCAATCACAACAAATTAGAGCATAATTCACAAACAGCAGAAAGGCCACATCAAGTGATCTAAAGGTTTGTACATTCAACCGCTGTTTTGTCTATAACAGAGAACAAAGTGGCTAACAAAGCCACACTGCAAACAATAAAACATAATGCACAGACAGGTAGAAAGAGGGTCAGGAGAGGAAAGAGGATGTAAAAAGAAGATAAAGGGAAGACTAAAGAAATGATAAGAGTGGTCTAGAATATGGAGGTTTGAAGTGTAGCTGAAGAAGGAAAAAGCACAGGTAGTAAGAATAGTGGATTAGTCCACCCTCTCAGGCCACCAAGTCCAGACTCTCAGAGCCTTCAAAACGTGTGGCAAAAGAGTTAGACCTGTTTCATGTAACCTCTTTGAGCTCCCGGTGTTGTCCTTTACTATATATGGCATAAACCAGTCATTGAAAAAAGGTTGATAGTGCTTGTGGATCATGTCTCCTTCTTATCAAGGTTAGTCTGATGAATGTGGTTTGATCTGCAACCAGTCAGAAAAGGTGGTGGATGAGGGAATTTCCACCTCAGTATTATCAGTGCTTTCACAGAATTTAGCATGTTAAGTAGGAGGTTTTTTTTTTAAGTGTAGAGAGGTGTAGAAAAAACAAAAAATCTGCCAAGGGTCTCAAGATAATGAAACTCACAATGTGTGTTCTGTGTAAGATAAGCAATCTTCCCAATATTGTTTAATTTTGGGGCAAGACCATCATATGTGTATAGGAGATCTTTTTTGTAAGTGACATCTCTAGCACAGTGGCTTAGTGTTTGAGAACATTTAGTGAAGCCTTTGGAGGGTGTAGTGCCACCGATAAAGAAATGTCTAATTCATTTCTAGGGTATGTGCAGAAATATATGAGGAAGAAGTTTGTACAACAGGGGGGAGATTCACTAAGGGCGAGATGTTCAAAAAGTCGTCATAATGAAAAACTTGTCGGATCATGAGTTGGTGGTAAAAGGAGGACGATATTTTCAGAAGTAAATCCGTCACATTTGAAAATTCATCTAAAGAATTAAAAATGACGGTAAGAAGATCTTAAAAATTGTCTTTCAATTTGTCTTTGAAACAAACATTTTCAAAGAAACAAAAGACTTTATTGTCTTTGAAACAAATTTTTCTTCTCCAAGTTTAGACCATTTTTATTATGTCGGGAACAAATGATGTTAATTAGACAAAAAAAAAAATGACGTTCAAACGAATATTTTTTTCTGAAAATACCTTACATTTTGACGGAAGACTAAGCCACACCCGCTTTTAAGACGGCTTTTTCCCTTTGACAGAGATGGCGGAATTGGATACAAAAAATGACGGAAACATGTCTGAGAATTGACAGATCATGGTGTAAGAACTTTTTTATTCTGATTACAAACAATTTCAGTTACCACCACTTTCTGAACATCTCGCCCTAAGTGGTGATAAAGAGGTGATAAAGTGAAGATGACTTCTTCAGTTTATCACTGCTCCAATTCCTATGTTATTCTATGGAGCCTACGCACTTTGGAGTTCTTAGTGCATAGACTCTATAGAATGACGTAGGAAATGGAGAAGTGATATTACTACAGAAGTCATCTCCACTTTAACACCTCTTAATCACTGCTTAGTGAATCTCTCCCAGGTTTTCTCCCAGTCACTAGGGCCCAGATTAACATTAATTTCCTTTTCTCAAGTCACTGTATATTCAGATTTGATGAGAGCTGTGTTTGATAATAGTCTATAAAGTTTGCCCAAAAACCGCCTAGTGTCATTCCTATTGGACAGGAGAGTTTCAAATTTGGTTATGGGTCTCATAACACAGTTACGAATGCTAGGATGAGTTAAGAAGTGCTTGATGCGGAAGAATTTTCATAACTGTCATGAAGGGAGATCGTATGTTTGCTGAATGGTTTCAAAGAGTAGAACCTGATTAATTACCATTGAAAAGGTCTTGTATGTGGAGGTGAAGGATAGAGGACCAGTTAGGCAACTGGGCGGAGACCAACATGTAAGGATTGTTCCTCCCTTTCTATAGTTAGCATGTTGGGAATACGGAAAACTCTCCATGTTGGGGGAGTGAGGGGGTGGGAGTAATACATTATTATTATTATTGATTTCAATGCAGTGAAAAGATTGCACTTTTTGGCAGGAATTACAGTGGAAGGAGGGAAGTACTGTTTTTGCTTTGTCGGTTGAATGTTTCATCCATCCATTCTCTCCACTTCTCTCTCAATGTCCTCTCTCCCTCTTACTCTCCAAGGCCGGGATTCATCAAGGAGCAAATGGATTAATGCGCAGAAGAATCAGAGGATTTCTCTGCGTATTACCCATCCGTCCACTCAGCAACTTTCGGATTGTATCTGGCCATCGCTTATTCTTCAATAAGCGATGGACAGACAGATCCGCAAATGTGATCTGCTAGCTTCAAGCTGGAAAATCCCATTTGATCGCATGGGGCGAACACACGCGTACACATTTTCGTTTATGCGTATGTTGGTGTTTTTCCCCGTACTGGGCATACGCAAAGTAGGGAAACACGCTGTCACGGTTTGTTTTGACTCTCAGACACAGAGTAAGATAAAAATCAATATTTATTGAAAAGTTTAATGGGAACCCTCACGGGTCCAGAACTTACACATATATCACATATACAAAATGGGTTCAAATAGTAGTTAGCAAGATACAGCAAAGTAGGCTCTACCGGCCTTGCCAATATACCGGGCAATGCAGCCAGAAAGATGGCACTAAGGAATGTAAACCGGCTCCAATACACTGGGCAAGGCAGCCTGGAGGGTTACACGATATTCTGAGTATGGCTCTACCGGCCTTGCCAATATACCGGGCAAGGCAGCCTGGAGGGTTACGCAAAACTAGAGTGTGGCTCTACCGGCCTTGCCAATATACCGGGCAAGGCAGCCAGGAACAGGAGCACAGCTCCACTAATGCTGAGTTGATAGGGCAGCAGCCAAAGATGGAGCGTGGAGCAAACCAGTATCACAGCCAGGGAGCCCAAACCGGTGCACTAAAGGATGCAGCCGCAACCGGTAGATAAAGGGTTAACAAATACTGTCATAGACAACAATATAGCCCAACCGGTTCAAAGCAGCGGGATCAGCAACCGGTGAATGTGGAGTAAGCCCAACCGGTTCTATATAGCGGACTCAGCAACCGGTGAATGTGGAGTCAACCAGTACTGCATACAGGACAAACGTAACGCCCAACCGATTCTATACAGCGGAATCAGCAACCGGTGAAAGTGGAGTGAACCAGTACCACGTACTGGACAAATGTAACGCCCAACCGGTTCTATACAGCGGGATCAGCAACCGGTATGTGGAGTAAACCAGTACCACGTACTGGACAAACGTAATGCCCAACCGGTTCTATACAGCGCAATCAGCAACTGGTATGTGGAGTATTTTAACCTGGTGCACACACTTTGTTCTTAGGACTAATGCCAACAAGCTAGTAAACCTGCCCCATAGCATACCTAGGAGAATAAATAAAGTTACCCCATTACCCTGCTCCTTCTTTAGTACATTGTTTTAATGCTTTGAGTGCGAGAGAGGTATCCAACGCTTCACAATGTGTTAAGGGCAAGATTTTCCATAAGGCAGAGTAGGCATCTTCCTACAGGTGCACCCTACATAGGGGCTCCTGCCATTGCAATCAATATATTTTATTTTTTATTTTTTTTTAAGTGGCGTGCCGTGCCGTGCCGTGCTGCCCGCCCCATGGTAAGGTCTGTGCCTCACAGACCTGTAGCTGCTGAGCTCCCCTGGCTCTTTATTAATGCAGAGCGCTGGGAGATGACATCATCTCCCAACACTCTGCATTACTAAAGAGAAGACCATGCGGGAGGTCATCAGCTACAGGTCTGTGCAGAAGCACAGATCTCTCCTGCCATTGGACCACCAGGGAGGAGGTAGGAAATGGATGGGGGGCAATGTGAGGCTTAATGTGGAGATGATGGGGGCAATGTGAAGCTGATGGGGGCAATGTGGAGCTGATGGGGGCAATGTGAGGGCAATGTATAGCTGATGGGGGCAATGTGAGGGCAATGTATAGCTGATGGGGGCAATGTAGAGCTGATGGGGGTAATGTAATGGCAATGTAGAGCTGGTGGGGGCAATATGGAGTTGATGGGGGCAATGTTGAGATGATGGGGGGCAATATGAGGGCAATGTAGAGCTGATGGGGGCAACATGAGGGCAATGTATAGCTGATGGGGGCAATGTAGAGCTGATGGGGGGTAATGTAAGGACAATGTGGAACTGATGGGGGCAATATGGAGTTGATGGGGGGCAATGTTGAGATGATGGGGGCAATATGAGGGCAATGTGGAGCCGATGGGGGCAATGTGAGGGCAATATGGAGTTGATGGGGGCAATGAGATGATGGGGCAATGTGGAGCTGATGGGGGCAATGAGATGATGGGGCAATGTGGAGTTGATGGGGGCAATGAGATGATGGGGCAATGTGAGGGCATATGGAGATTTGGAGCATTGTGGAGATGGCCATTGGGGGAGGTGCGCTTCAGATTTCTGTGCCTATATGCTCCTGAGATGTAAATCCTGCCCGGAATGTGTTGGAGACCTCTCTAGTATTTGAGGGGTTAAAACAAAACTCCCATTTAAATTAAGTATTCAGGGAAATTGAATTTGTTACCTAAAGTTCCGCTGATCTGTTCTAGAATTTCTCAGCATTCTTTCTTTATTATTATGGCCTTATATTTAATTTCTACAATTTCTTCATTTCTCAGGATGCTGTTAATATAATTTACGATTATGTGTTCCATTCACTTTCACTGGTCAAGAGGAGATGTCACTGTCTGTATTATTTTTAGGCTTACAAAATGCTGCCTTCCTGCTGAGATATATAAATACTCGAATCAAAGTGGAAAGGAAATACCCACTTGGCCTATTTTCTCCTTTCAGTAGCAATGTCTGTGTCCTGCCATTGGACCGTATGGACTGTTTACTGTAAACCTTGTTCTGTTTTCCTTTTTTCGCTAGCGTAGACAGGTGGGACGTTGTGTTTTCCTTTCTTTACACGCAAACATCTCCAGATCTTGCCAACATATTAACATCTGTCAACACTTTTTCATTTCTTTTCATTATCAAACAATCAATGGGGTCACAAAATGTGTTCACCTACTGTAACTATTTTGTATATTTCCTCTGAGTCTAAATGGACTCATAGAAAGGAAATGTTAAAACGGACATTCAATGGGTGCCAACTGGACTACAACTAGTGCCCAAAAGATTATTAAAAAAAAGGCTTTAAGAGAAACAATCAAATTAATAACTTGGCTTTATTAATTACAATAAAGTGAAGGATACCTTTCATGGTATCAAGTCTGCTGGATTTTGAGTAACAAGGGCATTCAGTTTCAAATCCCTGGCTATGTTTCAGTTATCTTGTCCATTATAATGCCAAAACTTAAAAAAGTCTTCATCATGATGGCAGATCAATCAGTCAAGCACAGGAGGCTTTTAGGATCTCACATGTTTTACTGATTATTCCCTACTTTATTTGATCGACGGAGAAATGTGGTTCCTGTCTTTAATCTTTGGATCTCTTGTAACGGCAGCTCCACATTTACTAGAAAGCCATCATCTGTAATAGGAGGTCTTGATGTTGGTATGACCTCATGTCTGTGACCAATCACATGCTACTGTGTATGACTGATAGGTTTCTTCCAAAATACTAACGAGAGTTATGCCAATCAAACTCAGTAGGTACATATGTTGTTGGAAGACATGGAAAAAAAGACCTATATGGAACCTCAATACAAAAAATGTCACCATAAATAAGTTTAGATTTGTGTTATGGATAATTCAAATCTTCCACCATGTTCTGTAAAATAAATACATTTTGAGAAATTAATGTTATATTTTGGTGGCACAGTGTGGCACGTTATGTTAATTCCTTGCACAATATGCTATTCAGTTTAGCTTCAAGACCAAAAGGCTCTCCCCATTGTTCAGGCTCTGCATAGATTCTTTCTTACCACAGTGTGCATTAATATTGGCCCAGTATAGTAACTAATTAGCATAAAAATGTCACACTGTGCCACCAATACAGCTTAATTTTTCAAAAACTATTACAGACAAGCAGTAGCTAGTACGATATATATCTAAGCTGTTTTTAATTCTCTTTAAAATTAACCAAACCAATCTAAAGGTGAAAAGTCCACTTTGAAGTCCCAACTGTAATGTACTACATATGGCAAATTTGCAATAAAAATATGAAGATTAAAAAGCAAAAATATTTTGTCACTGTTTATTTGTAAAAGCATTGTAAACAGAGTTTGCTGTAACGTTAGCCCAAAGAAATACAGCTATGAAGGGGAGCGTGAACGCGCTCCCTGGGGCAGCTGGGAAGTCCTGAGACGGTAAAGGGTCCCGTAGAACGCGGAAGTGCCTGATTTTGAAGGGTAAATATCTCCACTAGTGGGTTAGTTGTTAAAAAAAACAAACACAGTGCTAATGTTGTGTTAAGGATTAAAAACAATGGTTACATTTTTATTTTAGCTGAAAGTTCTGCTTTAAGGTTCCATGAACCATGTTTTCAGATCATCAGCAAAGCATCCTGGGATGTGAAGATAATGTTTACTGAACCATAACCCCAAATTTTCCAGCTTTTCTTCATTTAAATGAGAGCTTAGCATTTGCTTTCACAAAGGTTTTATGACTTTTAATTATCCTTAGCCATTGCTAGCAAAAGTAAGAAAATAAATATTTTATGCTTTTGAATTATATCCATCCAGCTATTTTGAATGTTGTGTTTAACTAGAACACGTGACATGCTGTACGTAAAGCACATTCCATCCCCTTGACCTGCAAGACCCCAATTGGCTGTAAAAGACTAGAGTATTTCTGCTGTTACATAGACCTCATTCTTGCATTGTATGTGGACAATAGGCAACCTTCTAAGACACTATAAACCATGCCACATGGTAGGCCACCAAACTGAACTTAAGGCATTATTTATCCAAGAAAAGATTGACAATATAATTATTTGTCTCAGCATGGTCCCATGAAGAATAGGTCATGCCATGCTGTCAAGAAGAAAGTAAGAACTTTTATTTAGAAAAAGTTTTTCCAGGAGGAATACACTGAGATTTATCACATTCTCAAGTATGTCCTGGATAGTTTTCACATGTCCTTACACTAAAAGTTTGGTATATATAGTGCCGCCTAAACTATGACCGAAAGGTAAAATTATAACTGAACTAAGAACTATGAACCATATACAAAAAATAAAAAGCTCTGGTGCAGGCCCACTCCACCATAAGGGACAAATAAGGTATACCAAAATTCCTATCCATTTAAAGGAGACATGTATTTCCTTAATTGATAGAGAGGTCTTCAACTCAGTCTTCTCTAGAAATGAAGGAGGTAATCCGGGGGACTTGTATTTGCCCCCTGTGGTAAAGCTGGATGCTCCAAAATGATTAACTATAGTTGGTTTGGGGAGCAGTATGGACTGTTAGTATCTAGCAGGGAGTGGCAGTTAGGATAGCGAGCAGTGTGTAATCTTAATATCTGGCTGGAAGAGAGTGGCAGTTGGGATGGTAAGCAGTGTAAAATCTTAATATCTGGCTGGAAGAGAGTGGCAGTTGGGATGGGGGACAGTGTGGATTTTTGGTATCTCTCTGGCAGAGAATGTCAGATGGGATAGGGAGCAGTGTGGAATTTTAGTATCTGGCAATCAGGGAATGGCAGTTGGCATGGTGAACAGTGTTGAATGTTAGGATCTGGTTGGCAGGGCATGGCAGTTGGAAAGGGGGGGAAGTGTGGAATGTTAATATCTGATTGGCAGGGAGTGGCAGTTGTTGTGGGGAACTGTATGGAATTTTAGCATCTTTCTGGCAGGGAGTGGCAGTTGGTATGGGGAGTAGTGTAGAATGAAGTATCTGCTTTTCAGGGCGTGTCAGTTGGCGTGAGCAGCAGTGTAGAATTTTAGTATCTGGCTGTCAGGGGGTGTCAGGTATACTCAGGGTTTGACTTTTGCATATTCTACAACTACTTAATGTGTAGAATTATTCCACCTTTTCTGTAGTACATATGTGCATGGGTTCCACACCTCTTTTGTAGACAGGGAGAAGTACAATTTTCTGTTGCATTCTTAAAGGGATAGTAATGTTTCATAATAAAAGCAGCTCTAATTAATCATCATAGTATTTGGACTTTGGAGAGTGTTATTTCAATTCTGTCAGAGTTGTAGTTCAAGAGTAATTCAATGACAAAGTATCCCCCTCCTGCCCCTTTTACTGATATAACACTGCTCAGCCAGATCAGAAGGGAGGTGCCCAGGTAGACTGCAGAGAGGGACAATCTTCAATTAAGATAAGGGAAAAACCTGAAAAACTTGTCAAGGGGGGCAGGGCTTTCATTGTTCTCATAGGAAGAAGATTGTCCCCTGCTGTTATCTGTCTGGTCTATGGACTGGATTCCACATCTGAGAAGAGATGGCTTACACTAGGTAAAAGGGGCGGGAGGGGAAACTTTGCTTGTGAATATCTCTCAAACCATAAAGGTTAGAGAGATAAGACATATCATTCTTCATGTTTTTTTAATGACTACAAAATAAAATAAAGATAAAACGAAATATTACTATCCCTTTAAGAGAGCTCTTTACCAATCATTGGGAATATTCTTTTTAATCAGCCATCAGTATGCCATCAGCATGTAGTATCATTTGGAGCTCTTTTGCACAGTACTTCAAACTGGGGGTTGTAGGGGACAACTAATGCCACTCCCTTCTCTTCCTGTGGTTGTTTGCATTCCAGTAGATTTGTTCTGTGTATACTGGTGGCTCTCTGAATTTGGATATCTGTGACCTTCACATTATATATGTGACTGATAAAGTCTTACTTAAGATTTTTAAAGGAGCAGTAAGCTTTTTTTTAAGAAAACACATAATTTATAGAGCTTTTCCTGCGGAATAAAACAAGGTCACTCCCATCGCTGTCAGATGTTTTATT
Organism: Rhinophrynus dorsalis; assembly: GCA_037306005.1. Lineage (NCBI taxonomy): Eukaryota > Metazoa > Chordata > Amphibia > Anura > Rhinophrynidae > Rhinophrynus > Rhinophrynus dorsalis. The sequence goes on from CM074723.1 coordinate 467,324,852, forward strand.
CAAAATTTATAGCAGTTTAAATAATCAGGAAGTGAATTTACTGTGTTTACTTCCTGATAGTTCTAACTGACAGGAAGTGAATTTACTGTGTTTACTTCCTGATAGTTCTAACTGACAGGAAGTGACAGGCAGTTTCTATCACATTCTGTGGAGAACTGTATGTCTCTGACTTTCCTTTCCATTAGAATCTAACAGGAAATCTAATTAGAATTTGACCACTAGAGGGCACTGCTAATGTAAAAAAACATGGGTTTAAACTGTAATAACTCTGGAAATATAAATCTCTCGGCAGTGGGAGTACCCTTATTTTACTCAATAGGAAAATCCCTACAGTGTGCTTAGAAACGCGTAGAACATTTCTTGGCTATTTATATATTATTGATTTTAACAAGAACCAATAAATTGTTTTGTACATTTATGAGCGGATCCAGTGTTTTCTACTACGGGAGGTGTATCTCCAAGCAGGGCGGATAGTTATTCCCTGCAAGCCTGTTATATCAGTTCTATATGTAATAGGCTGGTGGTGTAAATCCTGTGAGTACTTTTTATCTTTATTTTCCCTTTATTATAAAAGATATTGTGGTTTGCACCCCTTCTTGCTGTCGTTTTCCATTGGATTCTGGTTGGGTGATTGATTTGGTCGGTCAAGAACATTCCAATTTTTGGCCCTGATAAACTACTTGGTTGCTTTAGCAGGATGTTTGGGGTAATTGTCCTGAAGCAAGGTGAAGTGTCCTCCAATTAATTTTGAGGGATTTGGTTGAATCTGGGCAGATAACATGGTTTTATGCACTTCAGAATCCCTCCTGCTGCTGAAGTCACATCATTAAGAAAGATAAGTTAACCAGTTTCACATGCCCAAGCCATTACACTACCTCCACCATGTTTCATAGCTGAGGTGGCTTTGGATCATGTGAAGTTTTTTTTTTTTTTGTGAATTTTTTTTACTAAGAAGAATACACTGAGATTGTCTTTCATTTTCATGTCTATCCTGGACTCATTTTATCTACCTCTGAAGGATGAAAGGCTGAGCTGACCTTGCTGGGACTAGAACCTGTGACCTTGCGGCTTGATCAGATTCTACAGCTGCTGCATTAACCAACTGGGTATCCTTTTGAAAGGCTGCACACAAAAGACCATGTGACCACATCTCGCATTGTCCGTGTCGCCAGTATAAAAATGGCTACCTGAGAATCTCGCACTGCATGAAAGTGTGAGATTCTCAGGTCGCGCTATGAACATACCTGGGAACTTTTCATGCAGGGCTACCCAGAGGGTAACCCTGTCAGTGCTGAAAATGACGCGATTCACATCATAAAAGGGACGGGACTTAGTCGCGGAGGGGGCGGGACAAAAAAAACCCTGCAAAATGAAGGTAAGAGGGCGGGGAGTGGGAGGAACCAGGCAGGATGGAGCACAAGTGGGTCATTCACACACTGCCCCGGAGACCCGGATATTCAGTTTGAAATCCGGAGTCTCCGGGGCAAAACCGGAGAGTTTCCAGGTATGGCTATGAAATGTCAAGTGATCATACGGGTAAAAGTGCTCTGCTGCAGCTGTCCTAGGGGTTATTTTATCTTTGCAAGTATCCACTTTACTGTGCACATTAGTGCAAAGGGGGGCGTATTGTAATAAAAAACATGACATGTAGCATGCATCTGCAAAGTAAAAAAGGCATCTTTCTGTCTCCCTCTCTCTCTGCGTGCAGACTGGCAGAGCGGAGCGCGCAGAGAGAGAGGGAGACAGAGCCCAGAGCAGTGCTCATCAACACTGCTGTCATATATTCAAGAACTGTAAGCTGCCTTTTTTATTTTGCAGACACATGCAACCTGTCACATTTTTTATTACAATACACCTCCGCTCTTTTGCATGCACCTTTTAAAAGTGAACCAACCAACTGAGCAGAGGCGTAAGTAGAAGCCACCGGGCCCTGGTGCAAGAATTGCCATGGGCCCCCAGACCACATTGGCCCCAGATCCCCTCAACCACATTGGCCACCTCCACATTGCCCCCCAATCTCCACTTTTCCCCCATCTCCGCAATGCCCACATATCTCCAAATTGCCCCTTCCACAATGCCCCCTTCAACTCCATAATGTTCCCTTCATCTCCACAGTGCCCCTTCCACAATGCACCCTTCATCTCCACAATGCCCCCCATCTCCAAATTGTCCCCAATCTCCAAATTGCCCCTTCCACAATGCCCCCTTCATCTCCACATTGCCCCTTCCACAATGCCCCTTCATCTCCACAATGCCCCCTTCATCTCCACATTGCCCCTTCCACAATGCCCCCTTCATCTCCACATTTTCCCTTCCACAATGCCCCTTCATCTCCACAATGCCCCTTCCACAATGCACCCTTCAACTCCACAATGCCCCCCAATCTCCAAATTGCCCCCAATCTCCAAATTGCCCCTTCCACAATGCCCCCTTCATCTCCACATTGCCCCTTCCACAATGCCCCTTCATCTCCACAATGCCCCCTTCATCTCCACATTGCCCCTTCCACAATGCCCCCTTCATCTCCACATTTTCCCTTCCACAATGCCCCTTCATCTCCACAATGCCCCCTTCATCTCCACATTTCCCCTTCCACAATGCCCCTTCATCTCCACATTACCTCTTCCACAATGCCCCCTTCATCTCCAAAATACCCCTACCTCCAGTCCCTGGTGGTCTAGCGGTGTGGCTTGACAGATCTGTGCCTCCTTTGGCACAGATCTCTAGAACTGAAGCTCCTGCAAGGCGCTCTAGTAATGCATAGGCCGGGAGATGATGTCATCTCCCAGCGCTCTGTATTACTAGAATCGGCGGCCGTAGTGGGAGTTGCTGCGGGCGATGGGGTCGCGGGGGACGACCGGGCCCCTGGAGTGACGGGCCCGGTCGCAGGTGCGACCCCTATTGTTACGCCACTGCAACTGGGCCATCTTACTGGCAAAGTTCCTTTCTGTGTCCACACTTTTCTCTTTCCATCACTCTGGAACAGGTTAATATTCATCTCATCTGTCAACAAGATGTTGTTCAAGAACCGCACTGTATTATACTGTATATTGATGAGTACTCTAAAGTTTACATACAACTTTGAACATCTTTATGTTTGACTTTTCAAATATATAGCAACTAACATGAAAAAAGTTAAAGATAATTTTTTTTACTGCTTAAAGGGATAGTAATACTAGTTTTATCTTTATTTTGTAGGCATTAAAAAAACATGAAGAACGATATAAGTCTTATCCCTCAAACCTTTATGGTTTGAGAGATATTCACAAGCAAGGTTTCCCCTCACTGATCAAAACGGTCAAGTCTGCCATCTAGCTGTCAGATTTGGAATCCAGTCCACAGCTCAACCGGTGGCTCTTCAGCAGAGCCGAGATCACAAGATATAAAAATAACTATTTCACTGGAAGGGTCTAAAAAGTGTGCTTGCAAGCCAGGCACACTTTGTAGACTATTTGAATGAAGCAGAGCCATGGCCGGTCCGCGGACCGGATTCCAAATCTGACAGCTAGATGGCAGACTTGACCGTTTTGGCCAGTGAGGGGAAACTTTGCTTGTGAATATCTCTCAAACCATAAACAAAGTATTACTGTCCCTTTAAATATCCGTACTCTCACTTCTGAGACTAGCAGTATTATAAATCTACAGGTCTAATAATACAGGTTTTTCCAAATAATCTTGTCCCATCTCCTGCAAGATATGTAGCTGTCAGTGGCAGCCTCTTTTGTATTGGCTGTGTCGCTGAGTGTGATGTCAAACTAACCAATAGGAATCATAAGCTACCTCCATGCACACTGAGAGCCTTACTTTTAAATGCAGTTAATGTTAGAATCTTGGACTAACAGGGATTAACTACAAGAAGATTGAAGATTAAAATATTTATTTTTATTAGTATGTTTTCATGTTTTTTGCTTTTGAAACCTATAAAACATTCTTACAATGCATATCATGGTGTTGCCACTTCTCCGTATTGTCGAGCACTTGTGTTAACACATTAAGTAATCTCAGTGCTTTGTTTTGTAGTGATATCCTGAGTCTGTTCCTGTTTATCCCAAGTCATAGATATCTCACAATACACCCATTTTTCAAGTGTTATTTTTTTCTTCACAACAGCAAACAGTAAGCATAAGGAAGTATTTAAAACAAAGAAAAGTATTGTTCTTTTTAAGTGCTACAACTCAATAAACAGCATATTTAGACAGAAAAAATAAGATTGTCTGGATCTACAGATAAGAAATCCAAATACAGATACCGAAAAAGACTCTCCTCAAGGCAAAGGATTTTGTTGTTTGGGAACTGACAGATACTGAGTGCAAATGAGGCAGAGACAATTTCTAAATGTTCGCTGAGAGCAACTACAGAAGGAGCCTGGAACGAAAACAATCAACTCATTAATAAAAGAAAAAAATGTGACCAATGCTAAGCAACTGAACACAAGAAAATCTTGAAGAGAGGGGAGGCTTCAAACTGGTATCCGGCCAAGCAGACATGGGGGAATCATTACTGCATGAAGTGTCCTCAACTAAATTACAAAGGCGCTTCTGCTGCTGTGGCTGTCCTTAACAGAGAGACTTACAGAACATAGTTCATTTTAATGTCATTTAGAATCCACACAAAAAGAACTACATGCCATATTTATACTACACTCACGGTGGAGATTTGGCTTCAGTTTCAGGTGAGACTATTTATAATGTGAGGTGACATCATCTATATTTGAAACAAACAAGCAAAGAAAAATAAAAAAGACACTGGGGCGAATGTAACACACAGACTCTGTGCAATAACATGAGCTCGGATCAGCAATCTGTCCCTACGCCTGCCTAATTTCAGTTTGCTAATCTAGTAAAACCAAAATCCTCCCTTTAATGCTGCTGGCGCTCAGGTCCTGATTTACAATCCCAGGCGCCCTTAGGCAAAGCAGTCTAGGTGTCCTTATCTCCACCCATAGCCACATCCCCGTTCATCACTTGATGTCAGCCCCAGTCCTGTTTCCTGCAAAGAATATACCTTTGACTTATAACAAGCAAGCTTTAACCTGCTGGTTGTTAGAGAGATTTCCTACACATTGCTTGGCAAGTGTAGGAGATCCAAGTGGTTAAATAATAACCTGTAATGGGGTATGTAAACTTATGCAAGGACAGTGAGGTTGCTCAGGCCACACTCACAATTTAGAATGCAGGTGTGACCAGCTGAGTCTCTGCCTCTCAAAATCTGGAAGTCTGTGTAGTTGCCTACTCTGCCTGTTGGGAAATCTGGCCCTGCTAAAGACAATTGGGCAGCCTGTGGTTGTTTCTGGGTGGTCCTTTCCTCTACACCTTACTTAGGTCCAGTGGTATAACTAGTCATTGCAGAGCCCTGGTGCAAAACATCTTTTGGGGCCCTCTAACATTAAAATCTTTTCAGAAACCTAGAACCTATTAGACCCTGGGGTAGATGAGCCCCCTTGGATGCTTTTCCATAACACAACTGAACCATCTGCACCCAATGTTGTTATGCACCCTCTTAGGCCAATGATCTAAGAAAATCATAGAGGACAAGTAGGATTTAATGCTATTTCCCTGTGCATGCTTTGGGGCTGGCCCATGGGGCTTTCTGATATTAAAGTCCTACACCAAAACCTGCCCTTTCTTTCTTAATAATATTGCCAAGACATGGTTGTTCCTTTGTAGGTCAACAAATAGAACTCTCACTCAGGCCCTCATTCTCTCTACATTAGATGACTGCAACATTCTATTCTCTGGTCTTTCTTCCTCTCATCTTTGCCCACATCAGTCTATTCTTTATGCAGCTACTAGTATAAGTAGCCTTGCATTCAGATACCTTCTGTCTCATCTGCTCCTGAAATCTCTCTCTTGGCTATTCATAAGGTCTCATATTTCATTCTTCTCCTCTCCTTTAAGTCTTTCTCTTCTTCAGCACCCTCTAACATTTCTGCTCTTATCTCTCACTACACCCCTTCCCACCACCTTCGTTCTTCAAAGGTTCCTTCTGTCCACTTCCTACACAATTCTTTTTTTTATTTTTTTTTATTTTTTTAGTTTTATTGAAGAAGATAATGTTCACATTAAAGAAAAAAAAAAGAAAAGAATAAGAAAATCATTACATTGTGAATTGCGGAATACATTCCTTATATACATGAAGGTAGAACAATCGGTACATAGGATGAATACAGCGGTATATGAAATAGAACATAGAACAACAAAATTGTGAGATATTATCCAGAAGATAACAACAAAACTGCGCAAGTAGGTGTTTCAGCCAATAGTCATTTTTATAAAGTAGAATAAAAAGTAGAGGAAGATATGTGTCTCAGCAGAGAGGGAGGAGTAAGATGAAAGATAATGGGGAAAAGTCTGAGAATAGGAAATAATAGGAGAGGGGAGACTCCCTGGGCCTGAACCAAAATACCATTGTTAATAATAATAACATCCTTAATGTAGTAGTACAAGTAAAAATATTCAACATCCGGAATAGGGCTCCACTCGCCTCGAGAGGTCACATAATATTTCTCATGTAGTCCCCAGAAAATTGGGGGGTTAAGCTAATTTCTTATTAAATAAAGTTCATTGGATGGATTTTAAGCCATGTCTCCCATGTTAGTTGAAAAGAGTAGCCAAAGTATGACATTTCTCCATTTGAATGTACGGATTAACCTTGTCTATCCATACTCCTAGGCTCGGGACGTCTTTAGATTTCCAGTATAGAGGTATGAGAGACTTGGCCACGTTAAGTAAAAGCATCATCCATTTTCGAAGTGGAGAAAAAAGAAATGAGGTAGGTTGTGTAGAGTGAAAAATAAACATAGCAAAGGATCAAATGTAATGTTGGTTCGTAGGGAAGTATTGATGTATAATATCATTTTTTCACTTCCTACACAATTCTAATGATCTCTCAGATGTAATCATTATCACTGGCTGTCCCTTGACTTTGGAATGCCATCCCTGACAACATTCACCAATCGTACACCCTCATCACTTTCAAGCATCTCCTAAAAACCCACCTGCTTCTGGAGACGTCTCAGTAACAATATACTCCTTGTGTAAACTGACATTCACATAAGTCATTCTGCACTTCCCTTACAAATGCCTTGTACTCACACACTCAGTCTACCATCTCCGTAATGTTGTCATGATTACTAATTAGACTGTAAACTCTTTGGGATAGGGTCCTCTTCACAATATATGATACTCTTTGCTGCACACTTCCTCATAATGCAGTGAACACACTTCAGACTGATGCTTCTTTCCCTGTCATGTATTTTTTTCTAATGTACTATTACTATTTCTGTAAAGTACTGTGTACATGTATGGCATTATATAAATAAAGGTACATACATACATACATACATACATACATACATACACTGACAGGATGTGTTCACCTGTATGCAACAATTAAAACTAATATAAGTTGCATAGTTGATGAGGCTGAGAAAAGACAGGTGCCCATCAATTCCAGCCCATGCCAAATCACCCCTGTTGAAGGCGAAAAAAAATTCCCTGTTGAAGCCATTTCCAATTAAGCCACAAGTGGGTAACTAAAATTTCCTTCCTGACTCTAAATAGCAGTCAGATAGTGGATCAACATCATATCTGCTGTGAAACCAACTGTCATAATTCTCTATATTGTTCTGTGCTAGATAGGTAACCATTCGTTTTTCAAAGCTGTTACAGTATCTGCAAGCACAACAACCTGAGGCAAACAATTGCATACCTTTACTGCCCTTACTTTAACTAAAATCCCTGCTTTTGTTTTAGTCGAAAGCACATTCCTCTAGTCTTAAAGGCACGGTATGTGCTAAAGCTGTGCAGAAGTGTAATAGCCTTCATTTATATTTCATCTAGCATTGTGCTGGGAAAATGAGAAGGAAGTTTTAAATGATCAAGTCTGTAATTGGTGCAGACGACACTGTGGGTAGTTTGTTGCACTTCTATACAACTTTAGCAGTTATGGTGCCAATTTTTATTGTCACCTGCTGTGCACTGGTTCTGTAGTTTTTATAAAAGCCACTGTAGGTGGTTCAATGCGTCTTGCGTATATCAGATGTGTGAAAGGAGAGACGAATTTACCAATAGGCAGACAAGACACTTGCTTAAGGTGCCAAATTAGTAGGAATGCCTGGCAGTGGTCTGTCATTTCAACAGGCCACCTCACAAGTTCACAACCCTGTAATGTGTTTAAAGGTATAGTAATACTTTGTTTTATCTTTATTTTATTTTGTAGGCATTAAAAAAACATGAAGAACGATATAAGTCTTATCTCTCAAACCTTTATGGTTTGAGAGATATTCACAAGCAAAGTTTCCCCTCCCGTCCCTTTTACCTAAAGTAAGGCATCTCTTCTCAGATGTGGAATCCAGTCCATAGACCAGACAGATAACAGAAGGGGACAATCTTCTTCCTATGAGAACAATGAAAGCCCTGCCCCCCTTGACAAGTTTTTCGGGGTTTTTCCCTTATCTTAATTGAAGATTGTCCCTCTCTGCAGTCTACCTGGGCACCTCCCTTCTGCACTGGCTGAACAGTGTTACATCAGTAAAAGGGGCAGGAGGAGGATACTTTGTCACTGAATTACTCTTGAACTACAACTCTGACAGAATTGAAATAACACTCTCCAAAGTCCAAATACTATGATGATTAATTGGAGCTGCTTTTATTATGAAACATTACTATCCCTTTAATAAAATGATCCACTTTGTCCAATGCATCACATGTCAGATCAGACTAGTCATTCCCAAATGCACCCAGCTGCCAGACTTTCATGTATGATATCAGTGACGTCACATCACATGTCAGCAAGCTGGAAGCGCATTAGATGTAGTGTGAATTTAAGAGCCATTAACAACTACAGCTTGACCGCCAGCTCCACTTTAAAAGGTAGGGGTGGCAGTGCACTAATATAGTAATCTAATCACACTGTCCAGCTTGTGACTTAGCTAATTCAAAACAGGAAAGAAAGTGTTGGCTCAAACTTGAGAAGCTGTTAACCCTTTGAGTGCCAGAGAGGTATGGAACGCATTGCAAAGCAATGCGTTCCGTACCCCTCTGGCACTCAAAGGGTTAATGGTTAACTACTCTGGGTTAAGTTTTTGAAAATCAAATGCAGCTAGCTATAAACCTTTCCAAAGCTGTATCATTGATCCTCTCAGCTGTAGCGTTACATACAATTTAATTCCTGGAGTGTTAAAACTCAGCTTTTATTAGTTAATTTGAAAACAACTTATGTTATTTGTTATTCGTCTTTGTGGTGTCGGTGAAACAATTCAATTTTTATTAAATATTTGATTCCCTTGTTTCGGGATCAAATAAGAGCAGGTACATTTTCAGATGTAGTAAGAAAAGAAGAGCAGCCAAGAGGCCGCCAATCGCAGCAGATGAAACGCGTAGGGTAATTTAGGGGTTACATTTGATACCACTCCATTCTTCTTTTGTCACTCGAAACAAAGGAATCAAATCTGTATTCAAAATCTGATTGTCTCACTGAGTACATTACCCCAACCCAGCTTGTACTTGGATACCCTGATCATTAGTTCCTGTATGGAGCTAAGTAGGGCCGGCGCCACCTATAGGCGAGGTAGGCTCCGGCCTAGAGCGCATATTCTCTGGGGGTGCATCGGGGCCCCCCCACGCTCACCACTTACTGTCCGAGTAAAAAAAAGTATGTTTCCGTGCTCTCCCTTGGCTGGCTATTTTTTTAATGTAGCACACCAATACCTGTTTCTCTCTCCCCCTCCGCTCCTTCAGTCCTGGACCAGGATTGAAGGAGCGGAGGGGGAGAGAGAAATGGGCATCGCTGTGCTACATTAAAAAAATAGCCAGCCAAGGGAGAGCAACGAAACGTACTCACTGGGAGAGAGAGGCGTGCACCGGGAAGAGTAAGTGGAAGGGTGGGGGTCAAGAGGGGATCAAGAGTCAGATGGGGGAAGACAGTGTCAAAGGGGGGAATAACAGTCAAGAGGGGGAGAGAGTCAGACGGGGAGAGAGAGAGTCAAGAGGGGGATCTAGAGTCAAATGGGGGAGAGAGAGAGTCAAAGGGGGGATCAACAGTCAAGAGGGGGAGAGAGTCAAAGGGGGGAGAGTCACATATAGAGAACACACACAAACTGACACTTACACACATATAGGGAACACACAAACACGCTGACACTTAAACACATATAGGGCGGGGCATAAAGGGGTAGGACACAAGGGGTTGAGCCTAGGGTGGCAAAAATCCTTGCACCAGCCCTGGAGCTAAGGATGGTGCACATGCATTCATTTAACCCTTTGAGTGCCAGAGGGATATCTTAACGAGTTAACAAAGTACTTTACTTGCATATTATATTTAAAACAATCTGTCTGGATTTCCAATTCAATTAATTCTTTATTCAAGACTTTGTCTCATTTATAACAAGAGTTTTCAAAAATGATACACATTGAGCGTTTTGGTGGTATCAGAACCCTTTACTATTAATGAGTTTTAACTGTTTGAGTGCCACTGGCACTCAAAGGGTTAAATTCAAAGACTAATGTAGGTTTGCAGTGGTTGCAGTATTTTTAATAGAATTCTTCTTTGACACCACAAACAGGAAGAACAAATGACAAAGATTATGTTTTCAAATTAACTAACAAATGGAATTTTAACAGGCCTACATATCTAGTAAAGGTCACTTATGTTTTTTTGTTTGTGTGCTGTATATTCCTTATCCATCGCTGGAAAAAGACCCGTATTAATGTGAAGAAATGAATCCAAAAATATGTTTAACCACAAAAGAGGGTGTGGTTAAATGAGGGGTGTTGTAGGGGGTGTGACCAAGCCAGGCTAAGGGTGCCTAGTGACACGTGAGATGTAGATCCGGACTTGAGCGAAAGATATTAATCGTTATATCTTTTTATTATTTGGTGTACTGTTGTTCTAGATTTATATGATATTTTGTTTTAAATATCCTATATAATAATTCGCTAATGTATGTTTGTCAGAAGCTGTCATGTGCAGTACAGATGGCTGCCCGAGCTGCAGTCATGCGCAGTAGAGACTGCCTGCGCCGCAGCTGATAACGGAGCTGGGCACTCTGAATTCAGACCGTAGTCATCGCTGCACACCGAAGGTGTGCAGAGAGGACTACAGTCTGAATTCGGAGCGCCCAGCTCCGTTATCAGCCACGGCGCGGGCAGTCTCTACTGCGCATGACTGCACCACGCCCGTTGCTGCCTGGTACTGTGGCCCGTGTACACGGGCTGTTCAACTAGTTTTTAATAAACAACTTCATTCTGGTTAATAGGCATTAAAGTATTTCTTTATGGTTAAAGTGGATGTATCACCTATGTACAACATCCTCTAAATAGTTAGGTGTCACATCCAATAGCATTAAAACCTTATTATTATTATTTTATTTTAAGATTCCGTTTGGTTTAAATGTAACTTATAAAAGTCTGGACTGCAACCACTTCTGTATAGACTGCAGCCCGACGCTCTGCCTCTGCTCTCCTCCTTCCTCCAATGACAGAGGCGTCTATCTGCAAGCTGGAGCGCTCTCATTGGCTAGATATCGATCTCTGGCCAATGAGACCGCTCCAGTTTACTGACAGACGCCTCTGTCATCAGAGGAGGGAGGGGAGCAGAGGCGGAGCTCTGTAACCACGGAGAACCGCAGAGAACTGCAGTCACCCGAAAGTGGCTGCAGCAGATACTTTTGTTAGTCACATTTAAACCAAATGGAAGCTAAAAAATAAAATAATAATAAGGTTTTAATGCTATTGGATGTGTCACCTAACTATTTAAAGGATGTTGTGCATAGGTGATACATCCACTTTAATCGTTTTTCAGTTACACTTAGGGGGATATCAGGAGGGGTCCTAGTGTGCCCCTCGAGGTCTGAAAGTCATATTTATTTATAAAAAGCTGTATAACCTATCTTAAACATAGGTTATATAATCTTTATTTAGATAACGGCAATGGTCGCCTACATGGATAACCCATCTTAATGGAGAAGCTATTCATGCTAGGGGGGGTGTCAGGAGGGGTCTTGATGCCCCCTTGAGGTCTGAATTATATTTTTTAAATAAAGAAATAGCTATAGACTACAGGGGGAGATGTACTAAGGTATGATAAAGAGGAGATAACTTCACCAGTGATAAACTCTCCAGTCCCTATGTTATTCTATGGGAGATCTTTAGTTATAGACTACAGGAGAGATGTACTAAGATGTGATAAAGAGGAGATAACTTCTCCAGTGAGATAAACTGTCCAGTCCCTATGTTATTCTATGAGAGATCTTTAGTTATAGACTACAGGGTGATATGTACTAAGGTGTGATAAAGAGGAGATCACTTCTCTAGTGAGATAAACTCTCCAGTTACTATATTATTCTATGTAGCCTGTGCATTTAGATGTCTCAAGTTAGAAAAATCTTCGTGCATTGGCTCCATAGAGAGTTTATTACACTGGAGAAGTTATCTCCACTTTATCACCTCTTTATCACACCTTAATACATCTCCCACTGGTCACATTAGCTACATGGTGCTATAGACCACTTGAGAGTCCCCAGAGTAAATGTCTCCCTTGTGAAACTTGTGAGACCTTTTAAAATTATATTTTTATATATCACTTGAAGTGTTAAAAAAAACAAAAAAAAAAAACAAGTTATTAGAATGGAAAAGTTCTTTATGTGCATCTTTAACCCTGCGGGTGCTAGATAAGTTTCCGGTGCCTTGCTTCACAACTTGTTGGAGATTGTGCAAGCATCCAGGGGCTAAACAAGGTTTTATTCACTACTTTGTACCATTTGCTAGTTCCCAGTAACCATGGTGTAATGTGCAGGCCACAAGAAACATCTCTCGGCTTATTACCCTTTTCACAGAGACAGATTTGAGCACCTACAAACTGCACTAATAAATTATAGTTCACTGCCAAGAAGTAATCGTTAAAAAGCCAAAACATCATAAAAGTATCTTAGTCTTTAGTAAAAGACAACCCAAGAATTTCTATGAGAAACGCTGTTGTGTTGATTTATATGTTTTTTAACGTAGTACTGTTTATTTTGCAGATTGTGTGAAAGGTCAATTATCCATTCTTTTTTTTCATATAAAACTTTATTAAGGTCAGTCCAAGAAACAATAACACACAGACAGTAGGAATCATGGAATAACATGTCAGGTTTAAAAACGCCTGTCATATCAAGTTATCCATTCTTATTATTGAGTCTGGTACATAACTGGTTAAAAGGGTAGTAAATAAGGATAGATAGATAGATAGATAGATAGATAGATAGATAGATAGATAGATATGAGATAGATGAATAGTTATGAGATAGATAAATAGATAGACATGAAAAAGATTGATAAATATGAAATAGATAGATATGAGATAGATATACATGAAATAGATTGATACATATGAATCAGATAGATATATAGATATGAGATAGATAGATAGATAGATAGATAGATAGATAGATAGATATGAGATAGATAGATATGAGAGAGAGAAAGAGATAGATAGATAGGTAGATAAATAGATAGATAGATAGAAATGAGATAGATAGATAGATAGATAGATATGAGATAGATAGATAGATAGATAGATAGATAGATAGATAGATAGATATGAGAGAGAGAAAGAGACAGATAGATAGAAATTAGATAGATAGATAGATAGATAGATAGATATGAGAGAGAGAAAGAGACAGATAGATATGAGATAGATAGATAGATAGATAGATAGATAGATAGATAGATAGATAGATAGATAGACATGATAGATAGATAGATAGATAGATAGATAGATAGATAGATAGATAGATAGATAGATAGATAGATAGACATGGTAGATAGACATGATAGGTAGATAGATAGATAGATAGATAGATAGATAGATAGATAGATAGATAGGTAGATAGATAGATAGATAGATAGATAGATAGATAGATAGATAGATAGAAAGATAGGTAGATAGACAGGTAGATAGATAGATATGAGATAGATAGATAGATAGATAGATATGATAGATTGAAATACAGATAGATAGAAATATAGGTAGATAGGTAGATATAAGATAGATAGATAGATAGATAGATAGATAGATAGATAGATAGATAGATAGAAAGATAGGTAGATAGACAGGTAGATAGATAGATAGATAGATAGATAGATAGATAGATAGATAGATAGATATGATAGATTGAAATACAGATAGATAGAAATATAGGTAGATAGGTAGATATAAGATAGATAGATAGATAGATAGATTTACAGACAGATAGATATATATATATATGAGATAGATATATCATAGATAGAACACAAAGAAACATCAAAATGATGAAGTAACAAGTAACGAAAAATGTAATTTGTGGCCTCCTTTAGCAAAACTGAAGCATTTTGCTTTGTTAGCCTGGTATGTCATATTTGTCTCATTCAGTCTTGCTGTAAATTCTTCTAAGCTTCTTGCAGGATTTGCCATAACTCTTATTACTGTGTGTTTTTTGTTCTTTTCCCTGTCCCAGTGAACCTACAGAGCTTCAGTCAAGTTGAGGTAGGGACTTTGAGGTGGCCAAACTGATACTATGAGTTTTCATTTACAGACGTCCGCTCTAAGTAAGCCTTAATCGTGTTTACTGAGTGTTTGGGGTCGTTATCCCGCTGAAAGATACATTTTTTCCAATCAGTCATTTTCCTGAAGGTTCAGCATTCATATTTCTATCAATTTTGACCAGGAACCCCTACAAAGCTTGCTAAAATGCACCCCCAGACAATGGCCGGGCCGCCACTGTGTTACACAGAAGGTGTCAGATAGGAATCAATGTACTTCTCTCTAACTCTTCTTCTGACACACTGGAACCTAAGATTTCAAATTTGGACTCATCATGCCGCAAGACGTTCTGCAACCCATTGTTGCTTCCAGCTTTATGGTCTTCTGTGTGCTGCAATTTATTCTGCTTGTTGCCTTTCCACAAAAACAAGAACAGGAACAATACTTCTTCTCATGGTCCATGTGTACTTTGGTGCCACATGATTCTGCCAGATTGGATTTCCTTCTGTCATTCGAGGTAGTGACCTTTAAATACTGTTCATCAGATACAGACAGCTTTTTGGGTCTTCCACAGTGTTTTCTGTCTTAGACTTGAATAGTCTATTCAAAGTTCTTTATGCCAGTTTAAGCACCACATCTTGGAAATCTGGTTAAGTGGGCTATTGCTTTCTATGAATTTCCTTGTTGATGCAAAACGATGATGTATATATGTCAAACCTTGTTAGCTTAGTCATTTCACAACTTCTCCTAGAGGCATCTCATCCAATTAATGAACTGTATTTTTTAAAGGGATAGTAATACTTCATTTTATCTTTATTTTATTTTGTAGGCGTTAAAAAAACATGAAGAACGATATAAGTCTCATCTCTCAAACCTTTATGGTTTGAGAGATATTCACAAGCAAAGTTTCCCCTCCCATCCCTTTTACCTAGTGTAAGCCATCTCTTCTCAGATGTGGAATCCAGTCCATAGACCAGACAGATAACAGAAGGGGACAATCTTCTTCCTATGTGAACAATTAAAACCCTGCCCCCCTTGACAAGCTTCTCAGGTTTTTCCCTTATCTTAATTGAAGATTGTCCCTATGCAGTCTACCTGGGCACCTCCCTTCTGCTCTGGCTGAGCAGTGTTACATCAGTAAAAGGGGTGGGAGGGGGATTCTTTGTCATTGAATTACTCTTGAACTACAGCTCTGACAGTATTGACATAACACTCTCCAAAGTCCAAATACTATGATGATTAATTAGAGCTGCTTTTATTATGAAACAGTACTATCTCTTTAAATTCCACCACCAGAACACCTGATTCAGCTAATCGATAGTGTATTAATCCTTTGCGTGCCAGAGGGGTAGGGAATGCATATCAATATGCAAATCAGTGTGTTCCGTACCCCTCTGGCACTCAAAGGGTTAAGTTGAATCAGGTGTGCTGTGGTGGAATTTAATAAATACAGTACATGAAATGGAACTGTGCATAGAATGGCTGGTGTCCGTGGAGGAGAGGTTTTGGAACCAAACCTGTATTCTTTCAGTCAACTCACAAGATATAAATAATGTTTTGGAAAACACAAGAAATTCTTCTTACTTTTTTTGTATGAATGTTTATTTTTATTTAGGTATAATTTTATATAGAGTTTTTTTTCAGAGGAAATAAACATTTAATTGCTCAGATAAATAACTTTAAACTCAATTATCTTGTGTGGCCAAAGACGTTTGCACAGTCCTTTATATATAAAATTCCCAGTGAATAGTTCTATCACTCTGCCTCATTAGATGCTATTGACGTCACTAACACCATTGAAGCAATATGCCGGGAAGGTCTTTAGCATCTATAGGAATCATATGTCCTGTCTAAAAATACGTTTCCCAACAGGACACAATAATAACAATTCTATATCTATGTCAACAAAATATATCTGACAGCAGAGCAGATTGATAGACAAGTGAAACAAGACAAAACAAAAATCTACCATCTCCAGGGGAATCTAGGCTGACTTCCCTTACTGTTGCATTAATTGTTTTCCACAGTACTTTAAAAAATGTCATAGTTATATAGCTGATGAGGCTGATAAAAGGCATGAGTATATGAGTATAGCAAGTCCAGCATTTGCTTGATCTCCCCTGTTGATCCAGAGGAAGGCAAATCCCCATTCAGGGGCAAAACTACTGGTGGGGCCCAGAGCATGTCATTCCAAGTCACTTTAATAAATAAATAAAAACATTAAAGAGAGTAATGTTTCAAAATAAAAGCAGCTCCAATTAATCGTCATATTATTTGGGCCATAGAGATTGTTATTTCAATACTGTCAGAGTTGTAGTACAAGAGTAATTGAATGATAAAGTATTCTCCTCCCGCCCCTTTTACTGATGTAACACTGCTCACCTCAGAGCAGCAAGACTGTCCGGATGGATCACAGAGAGGGACAATCTTCAGTGATCATAAGGAAAAACCTGAAACACCTGTCAAGTAGAGCAGGGTTTTCCTTATGATCACAGTAAGAAGATTGTTCCTTGTTGTCAGTTGTCTGGTCAAGAGACCAAATTCCACATATGAGGGGAGGTGGTTTACACTAGGTAAAAGGGACAGGAGGGGGGATACTTTATCATTAATCACTCTTGAACTACAACTCTGACAGTATTGAAATAACACTCTCCATGGTCCAAATACTATGATGATTAATTGGAGCTGATTTTATTATGAAACATTACTATCCCTTTAATAACTCAATAGATACAGTAAAGTTGTATTATTCAGGCTTTCTGCATTTAACAGATGTGGAAGGGGTGGATCTCTACAGGTATGGACTTTGTACTAAGAAAGGGGATACATCTCAGATCTAATTCTTGAAAACAGTGAGTTAATATTTGGGTGTTATGGCCAGTAACGTACGCTATAACGATCAAATTCACATTTAACTGTTTGAGTGCCACAGGGGTGTGCAATGCATTGCAAAAGCACTCAAAGGGTTAAGCCATCTAAGTAGTGCAGGTTTGTCTTGTTTGTAATTTGGAGGTTTGCGGAGGGTCCCCTCATTCCTTGTTGTACTTAATACATTGTGAACGATAGACATATCTACAACGGGTTGTGCAGCATTCAAGTGGTTAAAATTAGTATTTACATTTTCCCCTGTCACACAGTTGGTTTCTTCCATACTTGCAATTTTTACGCTTCCTGAATAAGAGCCTTAGTCTTATATTAGCGATCACTTATATTTGATATTAATACAGTGTTAAGCTATTGGATATTATACAAATACGGCTGTTTAACTTGTTTAATGTTAGCGAGGTGTCAATGCATTTTTCTTCTTGTCCTCTAGTTTACACATACTCACAACAAGAAATTGTCTGCAATATACCTGAACAGAGTGTAAGAGTCACTACTGCTACTACTACTACTGCTGCTACTACTACTACTACTACTACTACCACTACTACCACTACTACTACTACCACTACCACTACTACTACCACTACTACTACCACTACTACCACTACTACTACTACCACTACTACTACTACTACTACCACTACTACCACTACTACTACTACCACTACTACCACTACTACTACTACCACTACTACTACTACTACCACTACTACTACCACTACTACCACTACTACTACTACTACTACTACTACTACCACTACTACTACTACCACTACTACCACTACCACTACTACTACTACTACTACCACTACTACTACCACTACTACCACCACTACTACTACTACTACTACCACTACTACTACTACTACCACTACTACTACTACTACTACTACTACCACTACTACTACTACCACTACTATTACTACTACTACTCAGGGGCGGACTGACAGCACCTTGGGCCCCTGGGAAAGTGGAGGTAAAGGGCCCCCTTCATCTTGCCCCAGTTATGCCCCACCCACATTTTTGTCCCACACCCAAATTATTGCTCTAGCCTACCAACCCAGCCAATACTTTTTTTCTAACTTTATAATTGACATTAATGTTGTAAAATGCCAATTATTAATCAAGGACTTTAATTAACTTACCAGCCAATACTGTTTCTGGCTGGACTGGAGAGGTGGTGCTGCGTATCTACATTTCACCACATTCTGTCTCCACTCACTGGTAACACGCTCTGTCTCCACTCACTGGTAACGCGCTCTGTCTCCACTCACTGGTAACGCGCTCTGTCTCCACTCACTGGTAGATTCTACTGCTCCTTGTGTCCTGCGATGCAATTGGCTGGCTCGTCGGTCATGTGGGAAAGTGAAAGTGAGACTTCCGGATTCTTCCTTCCAGGCAGCAGCTGCCAGCTGGTACTGCTGCTGCTTTGGAACTAATCCTGCACCCCTCTAATACCTACCACCCGGGGTGGACCGCCCGCCCCCCCTTAGTACGCCACTGGGACAGTGGCCAGAGCTGTTTACACTGAGACCTCTCAGTGCAGCCATCATGGCCACTTTAAATATGCGTGGGCAGGCCCTACAAGCAAGAGGACATGAAGTCCAACTTTAACATAATAATTGTGAATTTGGCTGTGGCAGGCCCCCCTCGGTCCTTGACCGAATGCCCGTATGGTCAGTCTGCCCCTGCTACTACTACTCCTACTGCTATTTATCAGATTGTAAATTGAAACAGCTAGCAGTGGACTAGAAAATAGCATACATGACACATGCAATTTCTTCTGTTATAGGGATAGTATTACTTAAAAAATACTAATCCCTATGTTAAAGCCCTTGAATAAAGATGAAAAATGCCCCCAGCGGCATCTCTCAAATCCTTATGGTTTGAGAGATAACTGCTTTTAAAGTTTTCCCCTGAGCATTCTAGCTGAGAGCAGGGGAATCCTCTCCTGAGTTCAGCCGGTGGCTCTGCAGCAGAGCTCAGATCGCGTTAATGAAGAAGAAATCCATCACTAAAAAGGTCTTCTACGTGTCCTTGGTTTGCAAGCACATGTAGAAGACCTTTTAAGTGAAGGATTTATTTTTTGTTAATGCGATCTCAGCTCTGTTGCAGAGCCATAGATGGTCCCGGGACCGGATTCCCAGGTTGTCAGCTAGAATGCTGATATCAGCCAGGGGCGAACTTTGAAAGCAGTTGTTTCTCAAACCATAAGGGTTTGAGAGATGCCGCTGGGGGCATTTTTTACCTTTATTCAAGGGCTTTAACATGGGGATTAGTATTTTTTAAGTAATACTATCCCTTTAAACAAATTAGGAGTCGCTTATTCCTAGTTCATAGTTACTCTTTAATACTGTATAACGGAAACGACAGATCTTATTTTATATAACCTTATTTAATAAATAGTAAGCCACAGAGAGTATTTGTGGTGTGACTTGTGACTCTTTTGGAATCCACACAACCTCCTCAAAAACCAAGGAAAGAAGCGATATCAGGATTCATGTAAAAGTGTAAATTTATTGTAGCCACAGAAATGAGCTACACAGAGAAGGGAAGAGAAACTGCCAGACCAGTCACTTAACGCATTTCTGGTGCCTTACCTTATGCTTTTATGCGCTAAAGAAAAATGGAGTGATTCTGGAGCAAACCAAATGCACCAGAGGGGACAAATACAATTTTTCATTGATTTAAATGTGGGTTTTAAACCACTAAATTTTAGAAAGGCCTCCAGCATGTGACTTTGCAATGTATTGAATTCATCCAAGAAGTTTAAAGGTTGATTGTTAAAGGGATAGTAACACTTTGTTTTATCTTTATTTTATTTTGTAGGCATTAAAAAAACATGAAAAACGATATAAGTCTTGTCTCTCAAACCTTTATGGTTTCAGAGATATTCACAAGCAAAGTTTCCCCTCCCGCCCCTTTTACCTAGTGTAAGCCATCTCTTCTCAGATGTGGAATCCAGTCCATAGACCAGACAGATAACAGCAGGGGACAGTCTTCTTCCTATGAGAACAATGAAAGCCCTGCCCCCCTAGACAAGTTTTTCAGGTTTTTCCCTTATCTTAATTGAAGATTGTCCCTCTCTGCAGTCTACCTGGACACCTCCCTTCTGATCTGGCTGAACAGTGTTATATAAGTAAAAGGGGCGGGAGGGGGGATACTTTGTCATTGAATTACTCTGGAACTACAACTCTGACAAAATTGAAATAACACTCTCCAAAGTCCAAATACTATGATGATTAATTAGAGCTGCTTTTATTATGAAACATTACTATCCCTTTAAAGTTCTAATGGGATTTCATTTCAAGTGAAAGGGTTCTGCCAAAGCAAATGTTCGAGAACTACTTTTGTATTTTATGTTATCTTTTAGATATTATAGGAAGATACACTATAAACTATAGCTATTGTTGCAATACAGCTTATTTTGTGGATTTTTACTTACTATGAGGAAAAGCAAGCATGACAGCTGTATCAATAGTGATCGTTCAGTCATTTCTGTAAAAGGACAGAGTTTAGAAAACACCCTTTCTCAATAGAAGAGAGTAAATAAGATAACTGACTTTACCACTCAATACAAGCTTATCCTATATAGTAATTTGCTAGGATGTTTGTCAGAAGCCGTCATGCTCAGTAGAGACTGCCCAAACGCACAGAATGCTAGGAGTTCTGTGCTGGGAGCATTCTGTGCTTTTGGCCAGTCTCTATAGTGCATGACTGCGTCGGCCGCAGGACACAGAGCAGGACCAACCTCTTAACCCTTTGAGTGCCAGAGGGATACGCAACGTATTGCAAAGCAATGCGTTGCGTACCCCTCTGGCACTCAAAGGGTTAACATCACCCGGACCTTGTCCCGTGTACACGGGCTTTTACACTAGTACAAACATAATAAGTGACTGTATAGAAGAAGGGTGAGCAATGTGAGGCTGTTGCCAATCTACAATTCCCATCATCCCACACCAGCTGGTAGGAGCTGAAGACAAGTGATATATAGAGTAAGGCGAAAGGCAAACAGTGCCTCAAAATTTACTTTTCTTTAGAGGAACAGTAATGTTTTATTTTTACTTTACACATTCTGCAAGTACATCATATATACAGTCAAATTGCCTATACTTATTTTATTATTATTATTATTATTACTATGTATTTTCATATTCACCAAGTTCTTTTTCTTTTACATTTTTATCTCACTCACGGTAAGCTACCTTGATCTCAGTTTTGAGGGGCTTTCTGGTAGCTAGAACATCAAAGTATGATGTAATTACAGTCTCACTGCAGCAATGAATGCTCTGTGTGATGTAATACAATGTTACAGTCTCTCTGCAGTACTGAATGCTCTGTGTGATGTAATACAATGTTACAGTCTCTCTGCAGTACTGAATGCTCTGTGTGATGTAATACAATGTTACAGACTCTCTGCAGTACTGAATGCTCTGTGTGATGTAATACAATGTTACAGACTCTCTGCAGCACTGAATGTTCTGTGTGATATAATACAATGTTACAGTCTCTCTGCAGCACTGAATGTTCTGTGTGATATAATACAATGTTACAGTCGCTCTGCAACACTGAATGCTCTATGTGATGTAATACAATGTCATAGTCTCTCTCCAGCACTGAATGCTCTGTGTGATGTAATGCATTGTTACAGACTCTCTGCATCACTGAATGTTCTGTGTGATGTCATTCAATGTTACAGTCTCTGTCCAGCACTGAATGCTCTGTGTGATGTAATACAATGTTACAGTCTCTCTGCAGCACTGAATGTTCTGTGTGATGTCATTCAATGTTACAGTCTCTCTGCAGCACTAAATGCTCTGTGTGATGTAATACAAGGTTACAGACTCTCTGCATCACTGAATGTTCTGTGTGATGTAATACAATGTTACCGTCTCTCTGCAGCACTGAATGCTCTGTGTGATGTAATACAAGGTTACAGACTCTCTGCAGCACTGAATGCTCTGTGTGATGTAATACAATGTTACAGTCTCTCTGCAGTACTGAATGCTCTGTGTGATGTAATACAATGTTACAGACTCTCTGCAGTACTGAATGCTCTGTGTGATGTAATACAATGTTACAGACTATCTGCAGCACTGAATGTTCTGTGTGATATAATACAATGTTACAGTCTCTCTGCAGCACTGAATGTTCTGTGTGATATAATACAATGTTACAGTCTCTCTGCAGCACTGAATGCTCTATGTGATATAATACAATGTTACAGTCTCTCTGCAGCACTGAATGCTCTATGTGATGTAATACAATGTCATAGTCTCTCTCCAGCACTGAATGCTCTGTGTGATGTAATGCATTGTTACAGACTCTCTGCATCACTGAATGTTCTGTGTGATGTCATTCAATGTTACAGTCTCTGTCCAGCACTGAATGCTCTGTGTGATGTAATACAATGTTACAGTCTCTCTGCAGCACTGAATGTTCTGTGTGATGTCATTCAATGTTACCGTCTCTCTGCAGCACTAAATGCTCTGTGTGATGTAATACAAGGTTACAGACTCTCTGCATCACTGAATGTTCTGTGTGATGTAATACAATGTTACCGTCTCTCTGCAGCACTGAATGCTCTGTGTGATGTAATACAAGGTTACAGACTCTCTGCAGCACTGAATGTTCTGTGTGATGTAATACAATGTTACAGTCTCACTGCAGCACTGAATGCTCGGTGTGATGTAATACAAGGTTACAGACTCTCTGCAGTACTGAATGCTCTGTGTGATGTAATACAATGTTACAGACTCTCTGCAGCACTGAATGTTCTGTGTGATATAATACAATGTTACAGTCTCTCTGCAGCACTGAATGTTCTGTGTGATATAATACAATGTTACAGTCGCTCTGCAACACTGAATGCTCTATGTGATGTAATACAATGTCATAGTCTCTCTCCAGCACTGAATGCTCTGTGTGATGTAATGCATTGTTACAGACTCTCTGCATCACTGAATGTTCTGTGTGATGTCATTCAATGTTACAGTCTCTGTCCAGCACTGAATGCTCTGTGTGATGTAATACAATGTTACAGTCTCTCTGCAGCACTGAATGTTCTGTGTGATGTCATTCAATGTTACAGTCTCTCTGCAGCACTAAATGCTCTGTGTGATGTAATACAAGGTTACAGACTCTCTGCATCACTGAATGTTCTGTGTGATGTAATACAATGTTACCGTCTCTCTGCAGCACTGAATGCTCTGTGTGATGTAATACAAGGTTACAGACTCTCTGCAGCACTGAATGCTCTGTGTGATGTAATACAATGTTACAGTCTCTCTGCAGTACTGAATGCTCTGTGTGATGTAATACAATGTTACAGACTCTCTGCAGTACTGAATGCTCTGTGTGATGTAATACAATGTTACAGACTCTCTGCAGCACTGAATGTTCTGTGTGATATAATACAATGTTACAGTCTCTCTGCAGCACTGAATGCTCTATGTGATATAATACAATGTTACAGTCTCTCTGCAGCACTGAATGCTCTATGTGATGTAATACAATGTCATAGTCTCTCTCCAGCACTGAATGCTCTGTGTGATGTAATGCATTGTTACAGACTCTCTGCATCACTGAATGTTCTGTGTGATGTCATTCAATATTACAGTCTCTGTCCAGCACTGAATGCTCTGTGTGATGTAATACAATGTTACAGTCTCTCTGCAGCACTGAATGTTCTGTGTGATGTCATTCAATGTTACCGTCTCTCTGCAGCACTAAATGCTCTGTGTGATGTAATACAAGGTTACAGACTCTCTGCATCACTGAATGTTCTGTGTGATGTAATACAATGTTACCGTCTCTCTGCAGCACTGAATGCTCTGTGTGATGTAATACAAGGTTACAGACTCTCTGCAGCACTGAATGTTCTGTGTGATGTAATACAATGTTACAGTCTCACTGCAGCACTGAATGCTCGGTGTGATGTAATACAAGGTTACAGACTCTCTGCATCACTGAATGTTCTGTGTGATGTAATACAATGTTACCGTCTCTCTGCAGCACTGAATGCTCTGTGTGATGTAATACAAGGTTACAGACTCTCTGCATCACTGAATGCTCTGTGTGATGTAATACAATGTTACCGTCTCTCTGCAGCACTGAATGCTCTGTATGATATAATACAATGTCACAGTTTCTATAAAACACTGAATGCTTTGTGTGATGTAATACAATATGTTACAGTCTATCTGCAGTACTGAATGCTCTGTGTGATGTAATACAATATTACAGTCTCTCTGCAGCACTGAATGCTCTGTATGATGTAATACAATGTTACACTCTCACTGTAGTACTGAATGCTCTGTGTGATGTAATACAATGTTACAGTATCTCTGCAGCACAGAATGCTCTGTGTGATGTAACAGTCTCTCTGCAGCACTGAATGCTCTGTGTGATGTGAATGTGTACTTTCTGTTTTACCTTGTACCATTTTTACATTTCATCACTATCCTTGGTCTCATGTTACCTGACATAAAGCTGTCTGCAATCAAGCTCAGAGAGCTCATTTCAAGGAAATTACTGTGTAAAATATAGGCAAAGATGAAAAAATAAAAATAAAAGGCATACACAGTTTGACTTTATATTTTATGTACTTACAGAATATGTAAAGTAAAAATAAAGGGCTACCATTTATGAATATAAGGTGAGTTATTTTTTAGCAACTTGAAGCCAAAAAATAAAATAATAAAACCTTGTTTTAAACTCAAGGTTGCCCAACAATTGGTACCTTTATATTAAGGATCTGGAATCCATATGGCCCTTTTTTATTGCCATTTCCTTCTTGTTCACATAGCCACAGTGATGTGATAGCAGCAGCTCCACAAGTAAGTGTAAATAATTCCAGTTGGCTGGAGGGCCATCTACTTATGTTGTAATTGGACCAATGATGCATGGTAGAGACTAGGAGAGGGTATAGTGCTCACTCTGTGAAGAGACTGCCCTCCTCAGGTAAGGTGGACTTTGGATGTCTGTGAAAATGTCTAGTTGTTTAGGGTTGTGATGGAGGGAGTGGGGTTGTGTTGATGAAGGGAGGGCGTCTGAATGCTCAGATAGGTTCGGATGTTTAACTTTGGCTGAGGGCAATATGTAATCTGAGGGCTGTGGTGGAGGGAGAGGGGTTGATGGCTCTGCTAGGATGTTGATGACTAAAGGGGACTAAAGGCTGTGATAAGTTATGTGGTTGAGTGCTTTAATAGAGAACATTGTTGTGGCTGAGGGTTATGATGGAGGGTGGGGGCCTGTGGTGATGGGGGAGGACTCTGATGAGCTCAGGGTTGTGATTTTAGGGGGTAATGTGAGTGATTGTGGTCACTGATAGGAAATGTGCCTGTATTCCTGCCAACACTGAATTAAAAGCCAGTCACTGCTGTTGTCTCCTGTTACACGATGCACACATTTTTTTTGCAAATATTTTGATGTTGCACGTAAATCTGTGTGTTATGAAAATATCACATTGTGTTTTGTGGATTGTTTATCTGCAAAAAACATTGCTTTTTTTTTTAATCCAAATTCAAGTTTGCCTATTTGAAAACCTCATAAAAAATGTCTATGTTATGCAAAAGACCAGCAAATATACAGGTAATGAGATATTATGCTAATGTATGCTGAAGTATGCTAATTTGTGGCATATATGACTTTTCAAATGCTAATTAAGCTTTTTATTGAAGTTTATATGCTAATTAAACATGCCATATGCTAATGAAGATGTATGTGAATATGCTAATGAAGTGATGTACTGCACCAGGACACTTTCACTTTCTCTGTTCCCAGAAATAAATAAAAGTCAGAATATTTCCTAAACTGTACATCTGCTAGACATTTGGTTAACATGACATATAGGCAGTTTTGAATTAAGTTTTCAGATATGTAGGTGACAGGTCTTCTATTGGGTGGTCCCCTTATAATTGGGGTCACCTTCTATTTGAGCAAATATGTTACTATTCCTAGAAGCAATTTAAGGAGTTATATTTTATTTTCATTTATAATTGTGTATATTTTTTCTTATTGAATATATATTTTTACATTCATAAATTATCACTTTTGATGCTATAGACGTCTCCAATGCATTGTGAAGCAATATTTAAGAATGATCTCTAACATCCAGAGGGGTTAACAACCCTTTGAGTGCCAGAGATGTATCCAATGCATTGCTTTTCAATGCGTTGGATACCTCTCTAACACTCAAAGGGTTAAAGGGATAGTAATAATTAAAATGTAAAAAAAAATATATATATGTTATAGGGTTTATCCTCCTGAGTACAACAAGGAGAATCCCACTGCTGAAAGATGTTTTATTCAAAAGTTATTACAGCTCAAACCTAACTTTTTTAAGTGCAGTATCACAGTGACCTGAAATTGTACAGTGGCGCTGTTGCTACACCATCCTTTGGACAGCTCTGATCAGTTGACCATAAATCTCCATAGGATGGTGTAGCAACAGCGCCACTGTACATTTTCAGGCCATTGTGATACTGCACCTAGAAAATTCAAGGTTGGGCTCTAATAAAGTTTGAATAAAACACCTTTCAGCTAGGGTTGCCACCTTTTTGTAAAAAAAATACCGGCCATGGCATTCTCTCCATAGACTTAACATTGGACAGAAGCCAATTTTTACCGGCCTGCCAGTAAAATACCGGCTGGGTGGCAACCCTACTTTCAGCAGTGGGATTTGCCTTGTTTTACTCAACTGGATAAACCTTACAACATATTTTGTTTTATGTTTTAATTATTGCTATCTCTTTAAAATATCAGTGGGACAAGCAAAAGGGACATTCACCCTATATATAGTGCCTCTTTATGTACCTATTAAATGCCTGATTTGTGATATTTCCTATTGCTTGACAAGAGCTTGTCTGAGAAAGGAAAAAGGAAGGAGCCTATCTGTAAGCACAGCCCTGTCTTTCCTTCTTTGTGTCATTTACCTCAACACTCCTTTGTTTATTTCAGTTTGAATCCTTTAGGGGTTCTTGAGAAAGTTAAAATGTACGCACTAAGAAGATACCCTGGGGAGGGCCTGTTTCCATTGCTGTACCAGAGCCTCGAGCTTTCTGGTTCACTTTCTCCCATGGGGGTTACACTGAGTAGTTTCTGTTAGTCTGGTTACATTATCTAATGAAAGAAAAATTGACTTAGTTTTCCATGGATTAATGAGTGAATCACTAGTTTGATAAGCCAAAAAAAAAAAGTTAGTAATTCATGAGCAGATTCATTACTCGAGCGGATGGAGATTGCGTGCACAGTGTAATTATGTACGGAATCTACATCCACTCCAGTTACGAATCTGCACTGCACACTTCTCAAGGTGACCCTTTGAGAGCCAGAAATGTATGCAGCACATTGTACAGAAAGAGGGTGCCACAACAGTATTATATTATACCAGTAACTGAGGAGATAAGAGGAAAAATTGCACTCACATGTAGTGGTGGTCAATGGGGGATTATTCTAAACACTGACAAGCACACAGAGAATGTCTCCCACCTCCACTCAGGTATCTATATTTGCAGGATCGGATGCCCCAAGAATAAAAAAAGACCGGTCACCAAATTAAAAATATTAATGGAGGGTTTAATAAAAAATGTCCTTAAAACACTGGATGTATTTAAAGTGATAATAATAGCCCGCTTACGCGTTTCGCTGTGGCCAACAACTTCTTTATCAGACTATACTGGGGCACACCCTTCTTTTCTCTCTGTTTTTTTTCTACATTCAGCACATTGCAACACAATACATTGGATACTTGTGTGGCACTCACAGGGTTAAAGGATGAGTAAAACTATATCATGAAAACTATAACAAAGTTTAGTTCATTTTAAAGAGAATTAAAAACTGCGTATATGTTGTACAAGTCAGTTCACTGTAATATAAATATGCACTGACAATTTAACCTTTATTTCTCTGTCATCCAATACAGGTTACTGGTAACTTTGGATAGGCTATCCGCCCCTTTAAGTAGGCAGGAACAATTCTAGAAGTGAATGCAGGGGGGTGGAGCTTACCTTCCCTCCTTGGCTGCAGCTAGTCACTGCTTCCAAGAAAGCCTTGCTCTCCTTGCCTTTTCAAGGCACCTCTTTGTTTGGGCTAGATCTTAAGGATCTTATTAGTGAGGCCACAGGGGACAAGAGTACCATTCTGCCTATGGTTCCCAGGAATAAGACGCCTCTCAAGCGTAATCGGTTTTTGTGTTCCTTCCAGACTGAGACACGTCCGGTGAACCAAGCGATTCCCTCAGCTCCGCTTTCCTCCTCCAAGCCCAAACAGCAATGGAAGCCCATGGTCTCCTCCAAGCCTAAGACTTTGAAGACTTCTTTGGCATGACTTGCCGAACCCAGGTCCCCACTCGGTTGTGGGTGGCCATCTGCGTCACTACCACAGCGTCTGGGAGGATTCAGTGGCGGACCCGTAGGTGTTACAGGTGGTGGCTGAAGGGTACAGGATCCCTTTCGTCTCTCTTCCTACCCTTCAGTTTTTCCCCTCTCATACGCCCCGGGGAGTAGAGAAATGCCATCTGTTCAGTGGCGCTATCCAGGCCCTTCTGGACAAGGATGTTCTGGAACCTGTTCCAATTCGGGACAGAGGTATGGGTTTTTACTCAAACCTCTTTGTGGTCTCCAAAAAGGCGGCATTTTGGATTTGAAGGAAATGCATTCCTTTGTGATCAATACTCATTATCACTAGGAGTCCCTAAGGGCTATGCTTCTATGTCCCTGGGGGAATTCCTTGCCTCTCTGCATCTCAGGACGCATATCTACACATCGCCATTCATCCAGAGAGTCGGCAGTATCTCAGATTTGCCTGCTACCAAGGACACTTTCAGTTTTCAGCTCTTCCCTTCGGTCTGACAACAGCTCCTCAAGTCCTCAACTGTGTCCTGGGAGCTTTAGTATCCGTCCTCCATCAGGACAGCATCAGAGTTACTCCACACATGGACGACCTGCTTCTGAAAAGCCCTTCTGCGGAACTTCTTCATCAGCATGTTCAGAACTGCATTCATGCTCTCACCCATTACGGGTGGATCATCAACATGGACAAGTCGGATCTTGTCCCATCCCAGCGTCTGGTCTTCCTGGGCCTTCTCTTCAACACTCAGCAGAGCATGAAGTTTCTCACGGATGAGGTGGCTCACCAGATCACCCACAGGGTTTCTGCTGTTCTGGATCACTATCCAGTTCCAGTGAAGATGCTGTCCTCTCTAGTGGGGAAATTCATCTCCACCATAGAAGTGGTCCCATTTGCCATGGCTTACATCATGGAACTCCAGAGGTTTGTGATCCAGGTGAGTAGGGGTCATCCTGGCCTTCTGAAGATGTCAGTATCCCTCCCTCTTCATGTGGAACTGAGTTTGTTGTGGTGGCCAATGAGACTTGGACATTTCTAACAGCACAGCAATCAGTAAGTTTGGTCTTGAACATAAGTAATTAGAATACTTTGCAAGGAATTATGATGAATCTGCACATTGTGTCATCATGACATGAAGGTTATTTTCTCAATAATGGTTTATTTTACAGAAAAATGGCTAGTGCAATGTATAGGCAGATTTTAATCCTCTGTAAAACAAACTAAACTTATCTTAGGGTGACTGGTCTACTTTATAAAAGGTAGCAACACTGCCCCCTGGTGTCCAGACAGTTCTCAAATATATAAACTTTAAGGGGTTTACTGCTTGCTGGCTTCCGGTGCTTGAGATGAAGTAGTCTGGTTCCAGCCAATAAAGACTGGCAAACATAAAACACATGACCTACGCAGAGTCAAGTAAGCAAGGCATGTTGGCAGAGATTTATTGTATCCAAAATAGTGGGTAACATAATGGAACAGGACCTGCATAGATCAACCACCTAACGCATTTTGGATATCCTTCTTTTGTCTTAGGTTTTGCTAACACTAGGGACCCTATGGTCAAAAGAGAACTGGTGTGTGATTCTGGAGTGACCCAATTATACCACAGAAGACAAATAAAAATTCCCACAATTCCAATGATTTAAATTATATGTTTAACTCATTGTATGCTAGAGAGGTTTAAAACACTTTGCTTTACAATACATTGAAGACCCCTCTAGCATTTAAGGGGTTAAAAAATTAAACTTTTGAGTGCCAGAGGGGTGTGCAATGTATTGCTAAGCAATACATTGCATTCCCCTGGCATTCCAGGGGTTATTTCAAGGGGTGTTTGTATTTGTCCCCTATAGTGCAGTTAGTTTGCTCCAGAATTACTTGACAGTTTTGTATTATAAGGGCATACAGTAAGATGCCAAAAACGCGTTAGGTGACTGGTCTCGCTAGTTCACGTACCCTCTGGCATTAGGTTGCCTGTGTCACCTAATGCTGTGGCTATAATACATTTATACATTTGTCTGAATCCTAATACCTCTTGTTTTCTTGACTGTGTAGTGATTTTGTGGATTTTGAAAGAATAATTAATGCAAAAACCCTCTCTTTGTGTCAGTTTTATGGAATGAGGTTGCATAAAAATGATCTGTCCTTTCCTTGATACAGTATTAAAGGGAGATGTGTCTTAGGAATAAGTGGCTCCTATTTAATTTCACAGATGGACATATCTGTGTCCGTTATATCTATATACTATTTTTAGTGGCATTTCACGTATGCTGTAGACCACTGTAGTGTAAGAATTGGGTCCAGAAAGTCCTGTTCTGCAATTATTTGCCTGGATACACATGCTCTACTGCTACAGCTCTGCCATTTCCTGCCTTCCAGACTGTTTCCAGGACACACCCGCAGAGGCCTATATCAAGCAGCCTCACAGATACTTCAGTGCACATGTATAGTGTCTTACTGACTTGCTTTTGACTGCTAGGATTCATATTTCCTGTGTATGACCTTGGCTTTGAATTCTAACCATGCTTGTTTGCAGGCTGTCCTGACCTCTGCTTCATTCCAGACCTGATTCTGTTTGTTGATTTGTATTATGGGACCTTGGTTGTTTGTTAACTTCTAGTCCTGTAATTCACCTGTGTGAACCACTTACAGTTGACACCGCTCCCTAGCTTTACACCTTGCTCTCAAACTGCTCTCAGCAGGAACCTTAAGAACCTTTGTCTGCTAATACATGGCCACCCATCATCCAGCTTTTATCGGTGAGTTGGACTTTTCATTGTCTGCTTCCAAACTCTCAGTGACTGTTCCTGGTTGTTGTTTTTGCATTTGTTCTATCTAGTAACTCCTCCTCTGCCCTATGGGTCTGAGTCCTGTCCTGTTAGTATCACGGTGCCCGTGCTATTCGGCGACATTCTGCTTGACTGACGTTCCTGCACCGTGTACCAACCTGGCTTGGCTGATGTTCCTTCTCCGTGTACCGACCCGGATTGGATGAGGTTCCTGCTCCGTGTACCGACTTGGATTGTTCTACGTTCCTGTTCTGTGCGAATCTGCCCGGTTGGGCTGCTGCCTCCTCTGCACGCCCTGACCGGTTTCCGGTTAAGGGTAGTGCTTCACTCTCGCTGTCTGTGGACAGCTGTGCAGTTGGTCTCGGTTGCCTCCGTGTCGCCCCGGCGACATTCCTATTGGTCTTCCTTACATACCATTCCAGGTTGGGTGCCTCTCAGGGCGAGTTGCTCAGATTCCGTTAATGCCACGGCAGTGTCCAGTTGCCTTGTCTCCGTTACTACCACGGCAGTGCCCAGTTGCCTAGTCTCCATTACTGCTATGGCAGTGCTCAAGTGGCTCAGTCTCCGCGACTGCTACGGCAGCGCCCCTATTGCTCAGTCTCCGTTACTGCCACGGGAGCTCCTCAGTTGCTCTGTCTCCCTTAATGCTATGGCAGTATCCAGTTGCCTAGTCTCCGTTAATGCTACGGCAGTATTCAGTTGCCTAGTCTTCGCTACTGCTACGGCAGCGCTCACGTGGCTCAGTCTCCGTTACTGCTACGGCAGTGCTCAAGTTGCCTGGTCTCCGTTACTGCTACTGCAGTGTCTAAGTCACTCAGTGTCCATTACTGCTACGGCAGTATTCACGTTGCCTAGTCTCCGTTACTGCTATGGCTTTGCTCAAATTGCTCAGCCTCCGCTACTGCTAAGGCAGTCCACAATTGTCTGGTATACACATTCTTGGGCGTTACTCGTACTACAGCTCTCACCTCTATTTGAGCTCCTTAAAAGGCCTTACCACACATGGGCCTGTCAACGTTCTCTGTCTGCTATTAACCCATGCAGTACCGATATACTGGGTCTCACTCAAGATCTGCCTGACCTGTGTCAGTATAATGTTATATGGACTCTTTACTTATACTGGACCTGTGTGGGCTTACCTCTATATAACCTGTCTAGTGGCTGTACTATAATAAGTGTATATTACAGGACCTGTGAGGGCTATTGTGATTTCAATTGTTTAATAAAACTGTGTTTTATCCAAACCTACTGTGTCTGTGTGTCGAACAAACCATTACAGTTTGCCAGCGTGACATGTAGGGACACTTGGCACGAAAGAAAGCTCTGCTTGTGATATCATCAAGCCCCACCCCATGACATCACCACCCCCTACCTGACAAAGCCATATGACATCACCAAGTCCCACCCCCTGATCTCGCCAAGTCCTGCCCCATGACATCACCAAGTAAAAGAACCTACTACACTACATTATATTTAACATGAGAGTGTGATTTATTTTGGTATTTTTTATCTTCTTAAAATGTATTTTATATTAATATCAGAATCCTAGTGTTAAAGACCTAATCAGTGAATTTTAGATGCAATGTAACAATGCATTATGCCATGCTCATTTAATATTCAATATTTATTATTATTATGAATAAGCATGCCCTCATCGCATAAAACATTGTTACAGTGAATTTTTAAATTTAGTGTGTATATCTCAACTTCTTGTCCAACAGTAGCAACCAAGGAAAGGTGCGCACACCATCCATATCCACCTTTTTCCACGGACAATAAGAGCGTGAATCTGTTTTGCTCGGTATGTGTAATAAAAAGTACAAAATTGGCTTACTCACTCTCTTCGTCTCAGGCCTCAGAAGAAACTGAGATGGGCACAAACGGCTTCATGGTACACCCCACACATGTATGGCTCTGCAGTGCTCTAAAAATATGTGCACGCAGCATTTCCAATGCACATGTATACCACTGTCCTATGCATACTCGCATCAACACATTGATTCGTGCATGCATGAGTCTTTAAAGATCCAGCTGTGAGAACAGCTGTCAGGACATTTTTTTGGTCAGGACAAAGGGCTAAAAATTGGGATTGTCTCTACAGAAATGGGACAGTTGGCAAGTATGTACTGGTAGGTATTTCAGATTAAAAGGGTGGATGGGGTTCTGTGGCTTGTGTGCAATTTGGGTTGACAGGGATTTTTCACCCTCTGTTATTGCAGGTAAGGTAGTGGGTCAGATTTCTTGTTTAAGCTTCAGGGTTTTCTGGATTATACGAAGGATTTTGTGGTGAGAATGTTCTTCTGTTGATGGCTTGAGTTGTGTCCAGTGACTCCATCATGTTTGTGTTTTAGGTTGTGCACCATTTTGAATTTATATAGTAGGTCACGCCTTCGTTTACTGGGCCAAGCAGAACTTGGCCATTCATGTGAATGAATTACAGATGTCCTTTAATAGGTCAGTGGCTCAGGTTTCCTGGTTTGGCTATAGGGGGATGCAGTGGGCTCAACTGTTGTCTGAGGTGTTGTGGTGAAAGAACTTTGTAAGGAAGTTTTGATGGTTCACAAAACACAAGACACTGCTGAAGAAGGTTGCACAACTGGACAGCGACATATACTTTCTCACCAAATGCAAAAAGGAGAACCTCATTCTTAAAGGACTCACCATCAAAGACCCCACTCAACACACCTACAAAACTCAGTATGACCAATAGCTATGTACAAGAACATCAGAGAAGCTATGGAACCACCTTACTGGAGTGTTTTATAACAGTAAGAGAACCATACAGGGTGAAATTGAGGTCCTCTATGACACACTGGAGGGAAGTGACACAGAGAATTTAAAACAAAGGCTACACAAATACTACAAACATCTACAAGGGTGCCTGATTTACAACAAAAGTAATAACCTTCACAGACTTAGGTTGAAAGCAGGTTTACATACTACAGCAACAACAAATGATCAGGACCTGCAAGGGTATACATATAAGCAAGACTGCATTGTGAACCTTTCACAACACACCCTAAGTAAGGAAGAGAGCCATGTACTATCCAAAGGACTAAGTGTCTGCTCTACAAAACCAT
This sequence comes from Rhinophrynus dorsalis, assembly GCA_037306005.1. Classification (NCBI taxonomy): domain Eukaryota; kingdom Metazoa; phylum Chordata; class Amphibia; order Anura; family Rhinophrynidae; genus Rhinophrynus; species Rhinophrynus dorsalis. The sequence goes on from CM074723.1 coordinate 467,359,455, forward strand.
TGGACTAAACAGAGCTCTGCAGTGACATGAATTCTTTAGGAGATTACGCTTTAAGGAATTTTTCCATTAAAACATCAACTATTAACCCTGCAACACAGTACAGCTTAAATACACCACAAAAAAACAAATCTAACTGGACCCCTCCATCAGGACTCAACCCCACTCTGGATGAGTACATAGACTCATTCAGACAGAGAGTGCAATTCACCATCCTGGATAAAGTTAAGAACTGTACGACTTTAGTACCCAGGAAAGGAGGGCCATTAAATCATTGAAAGACAACAAGGGCATTATGATCAAACCAGCAGATAAAGTGGGAGCTGTAGTCATAATGAACACAGCTAACTACATTAGAGAAGCACAGAGGCAACTTTCTGATCCCAGACATTACTACAAACTTCAAGAGGATCCCATACAGTTTCATATAAAGGAACTAAAACAAATAATAGATGGACACCCTTCCACATCTACAGACATTCAGGATCTGATACCAAAGACCCCAAAACAGGTTCATTCTATTTACTTCCTAAGATACATAGACAAGGGAACCCAGGAAGACCCAGGGACACTAAATGAAAATATATCTGGCTGGGTGGAAAATATCCTGAAGCCTTTGGTAAGAAACATAGCCAGCTACCTCCAGGACACCACAGACCTACTGAACAAATTGGCTACTATAGGTCCAATACCTGAAGGGACAATTTTGGCTACTATGAATGTTGAATCCATATTCACAAATATCCCACATCAAGGTGGCCTAGCAGCATGCAAGTAATTTTTGGACCAACAAGACCTACCCACAGAGACTGTTCTGTGACTTACAAAGTTCATACTCACACACAATTACTTTGCATTTGGGGATGATTTATATCTACAAAAAATGGGAACGGTAATAGGAACAAAGATGGCACCTCAGTATGCTAACTTGTTCACGGCGAAACTTGAATAAGATTTTCTATCCACCAGTAGCACTAAGCCACTAGCATACTTCCGCTACATAGATAACATCCTGTTAATCTGCCTGTGAACAGGACCTTACACAATTCCATTCCAGATTTAACCAATTCCACCCAACCATTAACCTCACTCTGAACTACTCTGTGGAACACATACGTTTTCTTGACACCATGATCTACATCAAGGACTAAAACATACAGACATCCCTGTATCACAAACCCACAGAAGACCATCATACCTTAGATATGGCAGTTTTCACTCCAAACATACCAAGCATGCCATCATCTATAGCCAAGCTATAAAATACAATCACATCTGTACGACAATACAGACAGGAACCAGCATCTCCATTCACTAAGGAAGGGATTTAGGAACCAGGGATACCACCCAAGAATAATAGACAATCAGATACACAGAGCTAGACAAGTACCCAGAGAAACACTCCTTGGATACAGACCACGGGCAGAGAATAACAGAGTACCACTTGTGGTCACATTCAATCCCCAATTGGAAGCCCTGAGAAGGATTGCAAAAGTCTTACAACCAACATATCACGGCGCCCGTGCTATTTTGCGACATTCTGTCAGTCTACACTCCTGCTTTACTCCTATTGGCTATACTGTGCTTGTCCCGCCCAGTATGGCCTTTATATACTGGGTTCTGGCACCTCTCCAGTGCCCTTTTGTGGTGTTCCAGTACCAGTGCTTGTTCCTGATCTCAGTTGTTCTCAGTGTATCGACCCGGCCTGCCTGACTACTCTGCATCTCGTCTCCTGCCTGTGAACCGACCCGGACTGCCTGACCATTATGCTTCTCCTGCTCCTGTGCACCGACCCGGCTTGGCTGACGTTCCTGCTCTGTGTATCGACCCGGCTTGGCTGATGTTCCTGCTCCGTGTATCGACTCGGCTTGGCTGACGTTCCTGCTCCATGTACCGACCCAGCTTGGCTGACGTTCCTGCTCCGGTTGCCTCTGTGTCGCCTCGGCGACATTCCTATTTGCTTGTAATTCGAATCACTCCCGGTTGGTTGCCACCTCAGGGCGAGTTGCTCAGTTGCTCATTCCGTTACTGTCACGGCAGTGCTCAGTTGCGCAGTCTCCATTACTGCCACGGCAGTCTCCAGTCACTTAGTCTCCGTTATTGCTACGGCAGAGGACAAGTGGCCTAGTGTCCGTCTACTGCTACGACAGAATACAAGTGGCCTAGTCTCCGTTACTGCTACGGCAGAGTGCAAGTGGCCTAGCCTCGGTTTACTGCTACGGCAGAGTACAAGTGGCCTACTCTCCGTTAGTGCTACGGCAGAGTACAAGTGGGCTATTTTCCGTTTACTGCTACAGAAGAGTGCAAGTGGCCTAGTCTCCGTTTACTGCTACGGCAGAGTACAAGTTGCCTGGTCTCCGTTACTGATATGGCAGTGCCCACGTTTCTCAGTCTCCGTTACTGCTATGGCAGTGATCACGTGGTCTTGTCTCCGTTATTGCTCTGGCAGTGCTCTATGTTGCTCAGCCTCTGTTACTGCTAAGGCAGTCCTCCATTTTCTGCTAGCCTATTCCTGGGCGTTACTCGTATTTAAGCTCTCTATCCTAGGTGAGCTTCTTAACAGACCTTATCTCACATGGGACTGTTTACACTTGCTGAAGGCCATTAACCCATGCAGTACCGATACACTGGGATTCCCTCAAATTCTGCCTGACCTGTGTCAGTATATCGTGTTATGGACTCTATGTTTATACTGGACCTGTGTAGGCATATGTAAATGTAACCTGTCTTGTGTCTGTATTATACTGAGAATATACTACAGGACCTATGAAGGTTATTGTATTGATGATTACTTATTAAAACTGTGTTTTATCCAAACCTACTGTGTCTGTGTGTCAAACAAACCGTTACACAATCCTCCACGAAGATGACAGATCCAGATCCACCACTTATATCATACAGACAAACCCCAAATTTAAATAAAATTATTGTCAAGCGCCATTTGCCACAAATCACAAAGAATGGAACATTCTGTTGTGGAGTAAAAAGATATGAGACCTGTCCACACATTCAATGCATAACACAGATAAAAATACTAAATACACAGTAACGCTATGACATTAATGGTTCATTCGCTTGCTCCTCTTCAAATGTAGTATATCTCATAACTTGCACACATTCCCCCACAGGAGGTTACTACATTGGGGAAATAGGACAGACACTGGGGAAAAGAATGAACCTTCATTGCCACACAATAAACAGAAAAAAGGGTGACACACACGTTGGTCAGCATTTTTGTGGTCCAAATCATAGTCTACAAAATATGAAAGTCACCATACTCAAAGGAAACTTTAGAACACAAAGGGAAAGAAAAATCTGGGAATTCAAATAAATGGATCTATTTGACTCATTAAAAACAGGACTAAACCTTGGTATGGGCTTAATTTCTCATTATAATAGATAGAACATTTTGGTATTTGATTGTATAGAGATAGATCTGTTCAAATCACAGACTAACAGGCTCTTCACACCTCTGTGTTAATGAACATTTCCTTGTTCACAGGACTGATCTAACCCTGTGCATATCAATTCATATCTCTGCAGACTGGATGTTTACTAAGTTAATTGACCCACACTGTGTACTCATGTATTTTGTTTCAAATGTGTGTCATACTCTGTAAATATAAATTCAGTGTTATTCTAGCTTTGTTTGTTAACCCATGCCTGAAGAAGGGACCTTAGTGTCCTGAAAGCTTGCACTTGTTATGTCCTCAGTTAGCCATTAAAATGTATCTCCTTTATACCACTCTTGTGAGTTTTTTGGTACACTGAATCCTATGGTTCACATGGAACATTCTCAGTTTGGCTCCTGGAGGAGAGAATGAAGCAGGGTTTTGGGAAGCTTCTCAATCTTTTCCAGATCTGGTTTTAATTTAACATAGTAAATTAGGTTGAAAAAAGACACAAGTCCATCAAGTTCAACCTTTGTCTCATAACACAGAGAAATGAGAATTATATAGCTTTCCTGCTTCCAAATCATTTAGTATATAGGACTTCCTTTTTTGCCTACTAATACACAGTATGACCCTGTATGTTCCCTTTTGAAAGAAATGTATCTAATCTTCTCTTAAATGTATCCATTGTATCTGCCATAACCACATCCTTGGGCAAGGAATTCCGTAATATAACAGACCTTACTGTAAAAAACCCTTTCATCTAATCTCAAGGGGTGGCCCCTGGTCATTTTATCAGGCATTGGAATTAATAGCTCACCAGAGAAATCCTTGTATTCACCTCTCATATGCAAGTATATTGTGATAAGATCTCCTTTTTGTCTTCTTTTCTTTAGAGTAAATAAACCAAGTTTGTCTAGTCGTTACTCATACGTCAAGTCCTCCATTCCCTTAATTAATTTTGTTGCTGTTTGCTGTACTCTCTCCAGTTCTAGGATATCCTTTTCAGAACTCATGCCCGAAACTGCACTGCATATTCGAGGTGATGTCTTACCAATGATTTGTACAGTGGCAAATTGATGCTAACCACTCTTGCTTCAAGGGATAGTAATACTTCATTTTAACTTTATTTTATTTTGTAGGCATTAAAAAAACATGAAGAATGATATAAGTCTTATCTCTGAAACCTTTATGGTTTAAGAGATATTCACAAACAAAGTATCCCCCCCCTGTTCAACCAGATCAGAAGGGAGATGCCCAGGTAGACTGCAGAGAGGGACAATCTTCAATTAAGATAATGGAAAAAGCTGAAAAACTTGTCAAGGGGGGAAGGGCTTTCATTGTTTTCATACAAAGAAAATTGTCCCCTTCTGTTATCTGTACTGTCATACAACCAGACTCACATCTGAGAAGAGATGGCTTACACTAGGAAAAAGGGACGGGGAAGGGAACTTTGCTTGTGAATATCTCATAAACCATAAAGGTTTGAGAGATAAGACTTATATCATTCTTCTCTCTCATATGCAAGTACATTGTGATAAGATCTCCTTTTTTTCTTCTTTTCTTTAGAGTAAATAAACCAAGTTTGTCTAGTCGTTACTCATACGTCAAGTCCTCCATTCCCTTAATTAATTTTGTTGCTGTTTGCTGTACTCTCTCCAGTTCTAGGATATCCTTTTCAGAACTCATGCCCGAAACTGCACTGCATATTCGAGGTGATGTCTTACCAATGATTTGTACAGTGGCAAATTGATGCTAACCACTCTTGCTTCAAGGGATAGTAATACTTCATTTTAACTTTATTTTATTTTGTAGGCATTAAAAAAACATGAAGAATGATATAAGTCTTATCTCTGAAACCTTTATGGTTTAAGAGATATTCACAAACAAAGTATCCCCCCCCCTGTTCAACCAGATCAGAAGGGAGATGCCCAGGTAGACTGCAGAGAGGGACAATCTTCAATTAAGATAATGGAAAAAGCTGAAAAACTTGTCAAGGGGGGAAGGGCTTTCATTGTTTTCATACAAAGAAAATTGTCCCCTTCTGTTATCTGTACTGTCATACAACCAGACTCACATCTGAGAAGAGATGGCTTACACTAGGAAAAAGGGACGGGGAAGGGAACTTTGCTTGTGAATATCTCATAAACCATAAAGGTTTGAGAGATAAGACTTATATCATTCTTCATGTTTTTTTAATGCATACAAAATAAAATAAAGTTAAAACGAAGTATTACTATCCCTTTCAATACCCCTTTTTATGCAAGACAGGATTTTGTTTGCTTATGCCACTGCTATCTGACACTGGTCACTGTTTCCAAGTTTGTAATTTACAAGGATTCACAGGTCTTTCTCAATCAACGAGTCCCCTAAAAATTATTCCATTTAGTTTGTAACAGTGGGATATTTTTTTCCCTAATGCATGACTTTACACTTTCTCACATTAAATGTCATATTCCATTTGTTTGCCTGTCTGTCATTTTATGTAAATCCATCTGTAGAGAACAAATATTCTGTTCTGAATTTATTACCCTGTATAATTTAGTGTCGTCTGCGCATATTGATAATTTGCTTTCTATATTTAATTCCAGGTCTAGGGGTGGGCGAAAGTTGTTTTCACGAAAATCCGCTTTAAAACTATCGGTTAAAATTTTCGCATTTTTCAAACATTGGCCAAAATTTTTTGCCATTTTTTCAATGGCTAGTAAGTTTCTGCCCATTGATTTACTTTCACACTTCCGTTATTAAAATGTGACATTTTCGCTGAAGGCAGACAAAACAAAAGCAGCTACAGAGTGAGATAGATGTGCTGTGCTGTTCTCTTGTGATATTTTGCAAAAAGTGAGGCAGGAGAGGCTCATAGTGACTCCTATCACTATGAGTAGGGTGAAAAATAATCAATGGAGGAGCTGGAAGGACCATTATGTGTCCACTGCGTCTGAGGAGGAAGGGACCACTACTGTACCAATGCTGTCCAGTCCCCCTAAATTCCCCCAAGGAATCTTGGGGAATTTAATGGGAAGGGAGGTAGAAAAGAGAATGTGAAGGGAGGGAGAAAAGGGTAGTATTAGTGAGAGCAGGAAAGGTCAGCTGCCTGTGCCAGCTTTAAGACGTGCTGCCCCTGCTGCCAGTGCCACCATTGCTGTACCTGCAGCCACTAGTGTTGTACCTGCTGTCAGATGTGCTGCCATTAGTGTTGAACCTGCTGCCAGTGCTGAACCTTCTGTAAGTGATAAACCTGCTGCCAGTGCTGAACCTGTTGCCAGTGCTGAACCTGATGCCAGTGCCACCATTGCTGTACCTGCTGCCACTAGTGTTGAACCTGCTGCCAGTGCTGAACCTTCTGCCAGTGCTGAACCTTCTGCCAGTGCTAAACCTGCTGCCAGTGCTGAACCTGCTGCCATTGCTGAACCTGCTGCCTGTGCCACTATTGCTGTACTTGCTGCCACTAGTGTTGAACCTGCTGCTAGTGCTGAACCTTCTGCCAGTGCTAAACCTGCTGCCAGTGCCACCATTGCTGTACCTGCAGCCACTAGTGTTCTATCTGCTGCCAGAGCTGAACCTTCTGCCAGTGCTAAACCTGCTGCATGTGCTGAACCTGCTACCACCAATACTTTGTTGGCTGCTAGTGTATCTTGTAGTATTCAGGGGGAAGGAGAAAATTATGCCATGTGTGACAGCAGGGGACCCTCTGTCACATTGCTCATTACCTCCTCCAAGCAGCAATGAGATGTCTGGAATAGAGCAGCAGCATGTAGGGACTAGTGGTGGTGTTGTTGTTGGAGAAGCTGGGGTGAGAGACATTGATGGCCTTTTTATCAGAAACTGAGGAGGAATGGGAGACAGGGATGAGGATGGGCATCACCACCACCACCACTAGCAGTAAGCTTTTGAAATTAGCAGAAATTGCAACTGCTCTAACTTCTGCTGCTGCTGAGATGAAAGGGCAGCAGGGTGCTGAGGAGCAGGCTAGTGTGCCACAGACCACTGTGGATACAGTGGGAATGGGGTCAATAAGTAATGTGGGACTAGGACAGGTTCCACTTGCCAGCAGTAGCAATACTCCTCCTGATCCTAGTTGCAGTGCTAAATCTGAGGTAGTAGCAGCAACAGCAGCAACATTATCCGCTGCCACAGAAAGTGAAGGGGAATGTGGAGGACAAGAAGAAAGAGGCCATTCTTCTCGCCCTGTCCCCTATCCCTCCCCCAAGAAGTTATGGGTGTGGGATTATTATTCTCTTCCGGCAGGCACAGTGCAGTCATCATCAACAATGAAGGGAACACACCTTGGCACAACCACCCTGATAACACACATGAAACAAAGACACCATGACATTTACTCCAAACATGTTAAAGCCAAACACCGGTTACAGAAATCTAGCACCGCTGTTACTGTACCCCCTTACTCTCCAGAAAGGTGGAGATCAAGGAGGAGGAAGAATAAAGAAACCCAGACAGACACTGGAAGTTCCATGACAAGCGAAACAACTAGCTTACCACCATCAACATCATCTTCTTCCTCTAGGGTAACAAGTACATCTCCTGCCAATCCACCTCATTCATCGTTAGCTCACCCGCCAAATGATAGCCACTCATGTTAGGATATGGCAATTCATCTCTATCCATTGCACACTGTTTGATGCACTGACCACACATGCCTGTGTGGTGGAGGAGAATCGATATCAGGTCATCAGGTGGCATCTGAGGAGATTCCATCCCACAGAATAGGATTCTGTCAGGGAGGGTTCATCATTACTATTAATCTGTCAGCAATTGTCATGTGTCCTTAGCAGGGTCTGGACAAGGGGTACAGTGACAGCGACAGTACTTGGTTTCAGGTGTCATCGTGTTTGTATACAGTTGTGCCCCCAGATGTTATTTACCACACACACACTGTGCACATTGCAGTTGCTGATGGAAGCCACAGTTCCTGTTCTCAAGGGAAAAATATATATAATAATAACAACACACCCATGATGATTTTGGAGGAAGGGCAGATGGAGAAGATTTAATGGTGAACTTGTTCTTTTCTCCACATATACTGGGGGCTACTTATTCTTCTGCTACTGCCTCAGGCTCATCACTGGAGCCAGTTGTGGTAAGTGGAACCTTCACCATCCATCTTCCATGTTACTGCTATTGATCCCATTCCTTTTCAGCTGCCTAATCATCCTGCTGCTTAAACAACTCAGCAGCAGCAGTATGAACAGCAGTTGCAACTCAGGAGGACATTTGACATGACCTGCTGGCATTAGGTCAATAGGGCATTTTTATTTTTTTCTCAGGGCTTGTGTTTTAAAAAAAAAAAAAAAAAAAAAAAAAAACTAGTCCTACAAATCATCCTCTACAAAATACTCTATCAAGTCAAGTATCAGTCCACCCCAGTGGCAGCTTATGTCAGGGGGTTCCTGTCTCTGTCACTATTGTCTTATTTTATTTTACTGATTTATTTTTTGATTAACTGTCCCCCCAGGAGCAGTAAAGAAAGCCCCCCAAAACAAATTCCCTGTTCAAATGATTAATTCATTCACTAACACAGGCACCCTCCTCAGACCCCTTTATACCATGTCTTATGGTTTTTATTTTATTTTATTTTGGATTTCTTTTTTTATTAAGTGCCCCCCAATCCCAGTAAACAACCCCCCAAAAACATTCCCTGTTCAACTGATTTCTTTCCCCACACCCCACCAACACAGGCACCCTCATACCACTTTTATTCAATGCCTTTGGGAAATAAAATATTATTTATAATGTGTTGTGTGTAACTTCTATGTTCCCATTGATTTCAGTGGGCGACAAAAGCGGAAAAAATCGGAAAATCTTCACTTTTCACAGCAATTTTTTTGCCAAGCGGAAAGTGCCATTTTTCGCCGATTTCAGTTTGAGGTGAAAAGTTTCACCCATCCCTATCCAGGTCATTTAGAAACATGTTAAAAAAGCAGTAGGCCAAGTACTGAACCCTGAGGTACTCCCCTCTCAACTTCAACTGTATTGGACAATTGTCCATTTACAACCACACACTGTTCTCTATCCATCAGCCTTTTTATATCCAAGTGGTAAGGTTAGCCCAAGTTTCCTTATTTTTTACACCAGACTCCTGTGTTGCACTGCATCAAATGCCTTTGCAAAATCTAGATATACTACATGAACTGCCTTACCACTATCTAGGTTACTACTTAATTCTTCATAGAAGCCCAAAAAATTAGTAATTTGGTGATAGAAAATTCCTTCTAGATTTTTCAAAATGTGCCAAGGATCAGGGGGCCCTAGAAAAGAGTAGGGTCACCAAGTTTGTAGTTAAGAATGGAGACCTGGCTCTACAGCATAGAGTGTTCGAGGATACAGATCTGAATTCGTATTTCAGTGATGGGGACAATCCAAATGATACTGGGCTGGAGTTCTTCAGTTTGGAACTTTTGGGTGCTATGTAGCGGGCTGTTTCTATGTGTGGTAGTGATGTCCCAGCTGCTTTAGGTTTTAAGCAGCCGGCCCAGTGGCACTATTGGTCTTTACCAATGTTCTACATGTTTTTTAAATTGTAATAAACTATTAAGTTAAGGGGTTAGACCAGTGGTCTAGGAGAAAGGGCCCTGCAAATGATCACAGGTTTATTAATTGTACCCATTGAGCTACAGGAACCAGCTAATGACTACGAAGTATATGGTCCACATTCAGTGGTGAGTTTGAGCTTAGGCTTAGGGGTGGGTAGGACATTCGTGAGCCTAACAGGGTTCTAGGTCTTGACAAGTGAGGAGACTTGTAATGGTGTGGAAATAAAAATAAAGCTGTGGCCTAATTAAACCCATATAACCTGTTTTTGTGTTGGTTTGTGGCTATTACCCTATGCAATAAAACATGTTAAAGAAGCTAATGTACACCATGAAAGGCACACCAGGAAATCTCCCAGTTGGCCAGTCTGATAGTCAAAAACATACGGTCTGTTTTAATATAGGGCACCCCCCCACACACACACACACATGAAGCGAATTGCAGGGGTCTCTGCTACACCACTGATAAATGCACAGTGTGGCCAATGTGCACCATTGCTAGTAGGGAGATTAGCACCATTACATTCTCCAAGCTAGCTCTCGCCCACCAGCAAGCAATATGACTGTACTTTATTAAGAACAATCTCTCCAGTTCCTACGTTATTCTATGAAGCTAATCTGAAAGGAGACTCCATACAATAATGTAAATATCTTCAAATATGTAGAAATTGAAGATATCTTTGCACATAGGCTTCAACTGTTGGAAACTACAAGTTCCAGGGCCAGATTCCCCCATTAGGCAGAGTAGGCAATAACCTACTGCTCCACATTTTGATTGGAGAAGACACAAATGTGCTGGCCACAATCACATTTAGAACTGTGGGTGTGACCAGAGTAATCTCAATGTCCCGGCACACGTTTGCAAGCTATTATTTGAACCTTTGGGTGCTACAGAGATCTCTAACACAGTGCAAAGCAATGGGTTGGAGATCTCTCTTGCAACCAAGGGGCTAAACCTTAATTGTCATAGGTCAAGGATATTTTCTGTCAGGGAACCATGGATGGGATTAGGGTTCAGGTCATGTGAGAAGTGTGGATGTGGCCATGGGCAGAGCTAAGGACACCTAGCTTACCTTCCATAAAGGCAAAACTCCCATCATTTCCAAAAACCCAGTGACAATTTCAGGAGGTCCAACAATTGACTACCTGCTCTGTACAACAAGAGGAACTTCAGAGGTGATACTTGTCTTTCTCTAACCTTAGTACATAGCCCACTTTCAAGTGCCTAGTGAGGGAACTTGTTTCAGTTCTCTGTAGTACAAATAGATTAATACAGAAATATTTTATTTCCTATTAGCAAAACAGATTACTTCATGACCTTATCCATATCAAGTTCCTCTCTCATGTTATCAGGGCTCAGTGTGTTTCCTATTCCTTGTGGAATGTTTATTCACAGGTGAATGACTTGTATCAACACAGGAATGAATTGAGGGCCGTATGCCCAAAATTATGAGTGGAATACGTTTGGGACAAACCAATTGCATTATACGGAACAAACAGGAATTCCTCAAGTTGTCATTTCTTTAAAGTAACAGCATTTTTTATGAAAATATATATTATATAATCTTCCTACTGAGAAGAAGTTTGGCACTCACACTGCCATGAGATTCATAATTCCTGAGTTATTCCATTTTAAATACTTGGATTTTTTTACCTTAACAGTGCCCTCTTGTGGTCACGTTTCAAATATTTATTCTGTTGCATTTTCTGGGAGCGGTGAATCATTGACAAACAGTTCTCCACAGAATGTGACAGAAACTGTTGAGTCACGCTGTCAGACAGAACTTTCAGGAAGTAATCACAATGTAATTCACTTTCTGATTACTTCAACTGTTATAACATTTGAATAAAACAACTGACAGCAGGGAGAGTAGCCTTGTTTTATTTAGCAGGAAACACTTTATAACATTGAATTGTCATAAAAGAAAGTTTACTGCTTCTTTAAATGGAGCATGTATGTAAACGCCATTCCCAATGCATTGGAGACCTCTAACATTCAAAGGAATAAAAGTTACTTTTATGTCAAGGAAAAATATGGGAATTTCCCCATCACCATAAGGAGAGGTTGGTTTGGCCCAGAATTACTCCGGTGTTATGCACTAAGATGTTATAAATAGGAGATAACTTCTCCAGTGTGATAAACTCTCCAGTTCCTATGTTATTCCATGGGGGGAGGTTTAGTTATAGACTACAGGGGGAGATGTACTAAGGCGTGATAAAGAGGAGATAACGTCTCCAGTGAGATAAACTCTCCAGTTCCTATGTTATTCTATGGGAGAGATTTAGTTATAGACTACAGGGGGAGATGTACTAAGGTGTGATAAAGAGGAGATCACTTCTCCAGTGAGATAAACTCCCCAGTTCCTATGTTATTCTATGGCAGATCTTTAGTTACAGACTACAGGTGGGATGTACTAAGGTGTGATAAAGAGGAGATAACTTTTCCAGTGGGATAAACTCTCCAGTTCCCATGTTATTCTATGGGGGAGGTTTAGTTATAGACTACAGGGGGAGATGTACTGAGGCGTGATAAAGAGGAGATAACGTCTCCAGTGAGATAAACTCTCCAGTTCCTATGTTATTATATGGGAGAGATTTAGTTATAGACTACAGGGGGAGATGTACTGAGGTGTGATAAAGAGGAGATAACTTTCCCAGTGTGATAAACTCTACAGTTCCTGTGTTATTCTATGGAAGAGATTTAGTTATAGACTACAGGGGGAGATGTAATAAGGTGTGATAAAGAGGAGATAACCTCTCCAGTGTGATGAACTCTCCATTTCATATGTTCTTTTATGGGAGAGCTTTAGTTATAGACTACAGGGGAGATGTACTAAGGTATGATAGAGAGGCAATAACCTGAGCTGATGAAGTGGCTCAGTTGGTTAACTGATTTACTTAATATGATTGATATCAAATGGGAGGATGGTTTTTCATGGTTGACGGCGGATGTGACTTCCCTTTACCCATCTATTACCCATGAGTTGGGCTTACGGGCCTTATGTTATCATTTGGAACATTACTCTAACTACTCAGAGAGCCTCAATAGAGAGCCTTGGGTTTACTTTGACCTGACGTTGGTTTCCTTTTCGCAGGTCACTCTGAAGGGTGATCCTAATTCACGGTCAATTATGAGTGATGTGTATAGGAAGCCGACTGCAATCAATGGTTTACAGCATGCTGTTTCCTCAAACCTGAGACATCAGATATATAATATCCCTAAGGGACAGTTCCAGCGATATCACAGGAACTGTTAATCCGTAGAGGGATATGAAAAAGCTTGCAAGGAGCTTTCTGATAGATTTCGAGTGAGGGGTTATGGGGAACAATTATTGAAGGAAGCCCATCGGGGGCACTGAACCAAAAAAGGGAGGATTTCTTGGCAGAATCAAGATTGGGTAAAATTGATCATAAAGGAACCCGAGAGGATAGGGTTAGATTTATTACTACCTATAGTCCCCAGTTTGGTAACATTTGCTCCTTGATAAAGTCTTTGCTACCTATGTTACAGTCTGATTCTCGATTGGCCCACATTTTGGACAATGGCTGTGACTTTGTAGTGAAACGTGGGGCTACTATTGGTAATAAGGTTTCTCCAAGCTGTTGTTTGTGTCCGGCCCCTACTTGGTTATCCACTAAAGGGTTTTTGAAGTGTGGTGCTTCACTTTGCAAGTGTTGTGATGTGGCTAAAGTATCTAAGGAATTTAAATGTTCGGTTGATGGAACTAAATATGATATTGCTTGCCTTATAAATTGCAACACTCATTACGCCATATACCTTTTTACATGTATGGGCTGTTCAGTACAGTATGTTGGCCGTACAATACGTCCTCTAAAAATCAGAATTAGAGAACATTTATATCAAATTACTAGACAGAAACAGGACTCAGCGGTGGCTTGACACATTTATGAATGCCTTGCAGGAGATGCTTCGCTCTGTAGCTTCCAAGATATTGAGAGGGTTAATCTGCCACCAAGGGTGGGGGATATGTTGGAACTGATTAATCGTAGGGAAGAATTTTGGATATTTCAGATGAAAACATGGATCCCATGTGGATTGAACGCAGAGTGGGCTATAAGTCATATTTTATAAGGTTAAAGATAGATATATGTTAATTTATTATTATTTCCCAGTTGAGTTCACTGTTTGATGTTTTCTTCTTTTTTGTCAGACAATGGGTAATTTAGGGACATACGGACTGAGTGTACAGGACGTACACACCGGGTTTCTTATTCTCTGACTGTATTATTAGTTTACGCTGATGATACTGGCGGTGCTTTCAGTGACAACCTTTTATTAGGCGTGTTGTATGAAGCTCTGTGCCAAGGATCGTTGTTAATGATTGTTTACGAAGTGGTCATATATATCTCATTGTCTACATTCTGAACATGTTAGGGGTTAATTTCATTTACGGATAGCTAAGGCTACCTGTGGATTGGTGTTTTTGAATGACCCTCAACCAATCACATGTCCGTTTCAATTAAGTACTAGTTAAGTTTTATTTTAAAGTCTTTAAAAGAAAATGATATTCTTGTTAAGTTTTATGTCTATGAGTAAGCACTCGAGGAGCGTGAAATGCGTTGGACCATGATACATGGTCACTTGTGAGAGCTGGGAGCATCCTCTTAGCCCCCCATTCAGATATGCCATCTATGTGATTTTTAGGTTGGTTTTTGCAATAAAGTTTTTCAATTTTATATACCGCCTCTTTTGCTCACTTTTTGGATCTCAGAAGGCTGACCTACCCTTCCAGCAGCTCAGTTGGTTAATGCACCATCTGTAGAATCAATTTATGCCGCAAGGCCGCAGGTTCTAGTCCCGGCAAGTTTAGCTCAGCCTTTTACCCTTTTCAGGAACTACCTGAAAATGAGAGACAATCTCAATGTATTCTTCCTGGTAAAATACTTTCAAAAAAAAAAAAAAAAAACTTCTCCAGTTTGTATGTTATTCTATGGAGTCCATGCATAGTATAAAGTTTATCACTCTGTGGAAGTTACTGCCTCTCTTAATCCTGTTTATCGCACCCTAGTGCATAATTCCAATGCAATGGGAGGGTCTGGCACAGTTGCGAGACCAATCATAATTATATGTACCTATGTGGTTGCCTACTCTGAATATAGTGAAATCCACCACTCTTTGTAGGTAGCATCATTGTTAGGTACTGGCATTTAAACATCTTAGGCACTCAAAGAGTTAAAGGGGAACTACCACCCCGCAATAACTTAAGCTTCACTGATTGCTCATCTGGCGACTAGCTGCTTAGTAGAGCTAGTCGCCAGAAATATTACCCGGTTCTGCAGATATCGGCGTTTTACCGATGGTGACAGGAGCAGGAAGCACGGACGTCTCTTCACAGTGACGTCCGTGCGCCTGCGCTGTCAGTCCCTTTTGAACCGCATGGTGCAAAAGGGACTGACAGCGCAGGCGCACGGACGTCACTGTGAAGAGACGTCCGTACTTCCTGCTCCTGTCACCATCGGTAAAACGCCGATATCTGCAGAACCGGGTAATATTTCTGGCGACTAGCTCTACTAAGCAGCTAGTCGCCAGATGAGCAATCAGTGAAGCTTAAGTTATTGCGGGGTGGTAGTTCCCCTTTAACTCTGAAAGCCAGAGGGGAATGCAATGCTCTGTAACTCCCTCTTGAATTCAATGGGTTAAAAACCCAATTCAAATCAATGGGAAATTTTATTTGTCCCTTTTGGTGCAGATTAATTGCTCTTTATTGTTCTTAAAGGGATAGTAATGTTTCATAATAAAAGCAGCTCTAATTAATCATCATTGTATTTGGACTTTGGAGAGTGTAATTTCAATTCTGTCAGAGTTGTAGTTCAAGAGTAATTGAATGATAAAGTATCCCCCTCCCGCCCCTTTTACTGATGTAATATTGCTCAGCCAGAGCAGAAGGGAGGTGCCCAGGTAGACTGCAGAGAGGGACAATCTTCATTTAAGATAAGGGAAAAACCTGAAAAACTTGTCAAGGGGGGCAGGGCTTTCATTGTTCTCATAGGAAGAAGATTGTCCCCTGCTGTTATCTGTCTGGTCTATGGACTGCATTCCACATCTGCGAAGAGATGGCTTACACTAGGTAAAAGGGGCGGGAGGGGAAACTTTGCTTGTGAATATCTCTCAAACCATAAAGGTTTGAGAGATAAGACTTATATCGTTCTTCATGTTTTTTTAATGCCCACAAAATAAAATAAAGATAAAATGAAGTATTACTATCCCTTTAAGTCTAAGGCTGGTTTTTTAGCTTTAATAAAGCGGCTGGAGCCGAGAAACGTGTAAGCGTTATAGCCTTATTATTAATATTATTGTAGTAGAATTCAACTTGAATGTGTTTTTTAATCCCAAGCTTCCATCTGATCTGTTGAGAAGTTATCTCTGTGAATTACCAAACAGAGACAAGGATAACTTCTCTGTGTGCACTACCATCAGATCCGTTGATACCAACTATCGGACCACACACAAATGTGAGCGTACTTTCCTACACTTAAACATTGAAATGTATGTAATATTACACCATATTAGCGCTCTCTCCCTTTTTATGTACCTGTGTGTGTTTTTCTACTACTGGATGGTGGGGCACTGTGGGGAGAGAGTGTTGCTGAAAGAGAGCAGCCTGTTAACCCTTTGAGTGCCAGAGGGGTATGCAACGCATTACAAAGCAATGCGTTGTGTACCCCTCTGGCACTCAAAGGGTTAATCTGAAAGACTGTTTCTGGGGGCAGTGTATATTCCCAGAGGCTTTTGTGGGTCGGATTAGGCGTATGCCTCATCTTACACAAGTTTTTTGTGGGTGCGCACCTATAGGGTGGTGGCGGTGGACGATTCAATTAGAAGATTGATGTAACACAGTAACATAGTTAATTAGGTTGTATAGAGTCCATCAATTTGAACCTTTGCCTCATACCCAATGACATGAGAATTATATATGCTTTCCTGCTACCAAATAAGTTGTTTATCAGACCTTCCTGATTTGCCTACTAATATACAGTATAACCCTGTCTGTTCCCTTTTGAAAGAAATGTTTCTAATATTCTCTTAAATGTATCCATTGTGTCTGCCATAACCACCTCCTTGGGCAATGAATTCAGTAATGTATCCACTCTTTCTTCAATACCTCTTTTGATGCAAGACAAACAGGGGCACCAGATTTCCCTTCTTCTGTTAATGCACCACAGTAATGTGTCAGTAACTTTCTGCAAACAGCCCTAATTCTCCTCTAGTAGGTTGCAGACTCAGCGGAATATTTTCCTATGTTTGGCCAACCAAGTGGCAAAAATTCTCTGAGGTTAGAAGGGTTAAATACTAAACATTTACACATTTGGAGCTGTGACAGTACAACCACTTGATCTGAATGGATATGAATGGAAACTGGCTCATTTACCTGGGTCACAGAGCTAGAATCAACATAAATCCTTCCAAAGCTAAATACAGTTATTTTCTTTTTAATTTTACTGGTAGTGCTTAGTGGAATGGGTCTAGGATTTAGGTGGAAATGTTAAACAGAAGTTTAAAGGGATAGTAATACTTAAAATGTAAAAAAAAATATGTTGTAGGGTTTATCCCCCTGAGTAAAACAATAGTACTCCCACTGCTGAAACGTGTGTCATTCAAAAGTTATTAATTTTCAAAGTTGAATTTTTTAGGTGCAATATCACAGTGGCCTGAAATTGTACAGTGGCGCTGTTGCTACACCATCCTATGGAGATTTATGGTCAATTGACCAGAGCTGTCCATAGGATCATGTAGCAACAGCGCCACTGTACAATTTCAGGCCACTGTGATATTGCACCTAAAAAATTCAACTTTGAAAATTAATAACTTTTGAATGAAACACCTTTCAGCAGTGGGAGTACTCTTGTTTTACTCAGGGGGATAAACCCTACAACATATTTTTTTTTACTTTTTAAGTATTACTATCCCTTTAATATTACTCAACTACAACATGCTGATAAAAGAGGATTTCTTAAAGGGATAGTAACACTTCGTTTTAACTTTATTTTATTTTGTAGGCATTAAAAAAACATGAAGAATGATATAAGTCTTATCTCTCAAACCTTTATGGTTTATGAGATATTCACAAGCAAAGTTTCCCCTCCCGCCCCTTTTACCTAGTGTAAGCCATCTCTTCTCAGATGTGAGTCTGGTTGTATGACAGTACAGATAACAGAAGGGGACAATTTTCTTTGTATGAAAACAATGAAAGCCCTTCCCCCCTTGACAAGTTTTTCAGCTTTTTCCATTATCTTAATTGAAGATTGTCCCTCTCTGCAGTCTACCTGGGCATCTCCCTTCTGATCTGTTTGAACAGGGAAGGGATATTTTGTTTGTGAATATCTCTTAAACCATAAAGGTTTCAGAGATAAGACTTATATCATTCTTCATGTTTTTTTAATGCCTACAAAATAAAATAAAGTTAAAATGAAGTATTACTATCCCTTTAAAGCAGCAGTCATTTTTCTATATGAAAAAAATGTAGGCTGGGTCTTGATTAGTAAAAAAGGGTGGACCCGCTCCTGGGAGACATTTTAATCATAATGTATTACGCTTCAAACTTTTTTTAACCCCTTTAGTGACATGCCAGGGCCGTCACACAATTCTGTCTGATGAAGGTCCTGGCATGTCATGGACTAATGATCGAAGCGTGCCTCAGGGCATGAGTGCCAAGGTGGTGGTTTGCCATGTTTTGGACATCACCTGGCACTCAATGGGTTTAAAGACTGCATATGCAGGGCTTCATTGGGCAACATGCAGTCCTGTCCAGTGTAAATTAATCTTTTAACTCTTTTATCTCTGGTTTGATCAGCCTTAGGGGCAGCCATGCTGGACAACAATTGTCATTTTGTTTCTTCACTGTAATAATGTTTGATTGAAGCATCTCCCAATATATGCAGTGCACTGGAGACCTGTCTACAATGCAATACTGTAGTGCAATCCAAGTCAAAGAGGCAGACTTAGCTACATATTGCTTTACTAAATCTTTAATTGTCAACAAAAATGAAGTAAGGCTGACGCATTGACCCTTTGACTGCCAGAGGGGTACGCAAAACATTGCTGTGCAATGCGTTGCGTACCCCCTGACACTCAAAGGGTTAAGTAGAAATTGATAAATTCGGGAACGAAACAACCATGCCAAATGAAAATTGTCAAAATGCACATTGATTTAAATGAGACTTTTTTTGAGTGCTAGAGAAGTTTCCAGTGCATTGCAAAACAATGCGTTAGGGACCTCTCCAGCGTCCAAGGGGTTAATAAAACTATTTAATACAATGACAGTTTGTATCTGTCCCCAGTTGCTGACAAAATATTTCTTACATTACAATTTATTCTGGCAAAATAAAAAAAAAATAAAAAAAATCCAAAGAAAAGATTTCAGCCTCTGAAGAAACACATGTTTTTCAGAATAATGTCCCCAATAAAACTGTTTTCCATAAATGACATTAAATTGAAGAAACATGTTGGGTCAAATGTTACATACTGAAAGGATTTTCACAGTCTTAAAACCGATCTGCTCATCCTCAGAACTCTATATTTTTTAGGATTTTAATGCTCTGGACAAACTGCAGCGGTTGTGGAAGCACTCGCTGTCTTGCAGGGTTAAAATATTGACCTTGCAAAGGGACTGGAAGACCAAGTTTACCAGGCTGGTTTAAAAGCGCAAATTTATTGTTTAGATTAAAAAAATGTATCACTCAAGCATGGTCCAGTAAAGGGAACAAAACACCCAAACACACATCAGGAGATGTTAACACTGATCATAGTCTGACATGTTTTGCACTACAAAACTCTTAATCATAGACTGAGTGAACAATCAGAAAGGGCTCAGTTTAAACTAAATTGCATGGCCATGATTGGACACTAGGTAAAAAACAAAGAGTGAAAACATCCTATCAGAAAACAACGAGCACCTACATGACACCACCTCACATAACCTTTCCCATCCACCCACATCCGCGATAGCACCAGAGGCAATTATAGAAAATGGATTCTCAATTAACCCCCGTCGCACCTCTCCGGACTAGACAAACCGGAAGAGGGAGCAAGGTACAGTGTCATGAGAGTGCTACACACAATTCTAAAATGTAAATATATGTAAATATCAGACAAAAAAACAATCGGACATGATACAGTATAACTGATCTGTCCCCCACATACAAATCTCCAGTGTGGCATAATAGTTTGGATCAGACACTACCTCAGCCTGGGCATACCCCAAAGCACCTCCCTTCTCTTTCATGCCACTCCATGTATACACATGGCCGTGGATGATCACTAAGGGAAGTCCAAAGACGTCGAAAGGCCATACCGTGTCTTAAAGAACCCCAAACCCAAAAGGCCACTCCAGAAACATGTTAATAGTAGACGGTCATACATTTAAAAAAATAATCAAAAAATATGAGCAATATCCCATTCTGCATTGAGACCGGTCGGAACCCTGGACCTGAGGGTCACAATCCAAAAGGCTTCCCGTTCCTCTAGAAGCCTTGATATATCTGCTCCCCTCCAGGGTAAACGTACCCTCTCTATGTCCACAAATTGCAAACCTGATAAATCACCCTCATGTGCATCATGGACATGTCTGGCCACAGCAGAATCAGGAAGATGTCTCTCCGTCTGGTAGACATGCTCCCTGATTCTTTGTTGTACCGGCCATGCAGTACGTTCAAAGTACTGTATGGAGCAACGTGTACAGGTAAATAAATACACAATACAAGTAGTGGCTCAATTGATGTAACTAGTTATGTTGTATTCCTTGTTTTCAACAATACTCCTAAATTTAGTGCTCTGACTCATATATCGGCAACTCTTGCATCTGTGTAAGCCACAAATGAAAAAACCCTTGTGTGCCAGCCAAGATGGCTTAGCCCTGGCTGTCATGAACAAACTGTGTGAAACAAGATTGTCGATGGTGGTACCTCATCGTGCCACAAAACTACATCTATTTTTCAGTTTATCATCTGCATTCAACATCGGCAAGTGTCTATTCACTAAGATTTCCAGAGTAGGATAAAGTGCATTGGCTCCATAGAATAACATAGGAATTGTAGAAGTGATATCACTGGAGAAAACATCTCCACTTTATCACCTCTTTATCACACCTTAGTGAATCTTTCCCAATGTGTTTGAGAACTCAGAAGCATCAAGGGGGAAATTCACTAAGCGGTGACAAAGAGATGATGAAGTGGCGATAACTTCTCCAGTGATATCACTTCTCCAGTTCCTATGTTCTATAGAGCCAATGCACTAAGATATTCAGTTGGAGAAATTGTGGTGCATTGGCTTCATAGAAAAACATAGGAACTGGAGAAGTGATATCACTGGAGAAGTCATCTCTACTTTATCACTGCTTAGTGAATCTCCCCCAATGTGTTGAAGAACTCAGAAGCATTCAAGGTGTTAAAATGCTGGTTTAAATCAATATTAGTTTGGAAGATTTAATTTGCCTACTATGCTATTTTTGGTTTGCTCCAGAATTGTTCTTGTTCCTAAAAACGACCCTAAGTCTCCAACGAGACAGAAGGAACAGTAGACGGGAGAGAGGTGGCACGCTAAAGAACCTGTACATAACGAACTTAAACCACAATGCTCAGTGATGCCCTGGGGGAAAGACATTCCTGCTTTATAGAAAAACATTCCTTAAAGAATAACCCAGACAGAGGTAATTACATCTCCAATAATCAAATACAATAAAAAAAGAGAACTACATTTTAAAATAGAGAATATAGTATGTGGTAAAGAAGCTCATATGCAAAAGTGTAAAGAACCAATACCTTATTTTAACCCTTTGAGTGCCATAGATGTAGCCAACGCAATGCACTGGCTACATCTCTGGCACTCAAAGGGCTAAGAATAATAGTTAACTGTGAAATTAAACTAAGCTGGTCAATATAGATGCACGGAATCCTATATAATAATTTGCTAGGATGTTTATCAGAAGCCGTCATGCGCAGTAGAGACTGCCTGAATGCACAGAAGGCTGGGAGCACAGAATGCTGGGAGAACAGAATGCAGGGAGCACTGAATGTTGGGAGCACAGAATGTTGGGCACGGAATGTTGGGAGCATGGAATGTTGGGAGCACGGAGCATGGAATGTTGGGAGCACAGAATGCTGGAAGCATGGAATGCTGGGAACATGGCATGCTGGGAGGTGTATGGATGCTGGGAGGTGTAGGAATGCTGGGAGTTCTGTGCTGGGAGCATTCTGTGCTTTTGGGCAGTCTCTACAGTGCATGACTTCGTCGGAGGCAGGACGCAGAGCAGGACCGGCCTCTTAACCCTTTGAATTCCAAAGGGGTACTCAACACATTGCATAGCAATGTGTTGCGTACCCCTCTGGCACTTAAAGGGTTAACATCTCCCGAGCCTTGGCCCGTATACACGGGCTTTTACAGTAGTGGGAAAATAATTCTACCTGTACAGAAATCCTCAGTTAGGCCTCATCTAGATTATGGAGTACAGTTTTGGGCACCGATTCTTTAACCCCTTAAGGACCAGAGGTTATGGGACATTTCCGTCCCATAATGTCCGCATAGGGGCACTTTGACGAGCCGGTACACGTGACCTGTCACGTGTATCGGCACGTCACTATGGGGCTTGAAACAGATCGCTCCGATCTTGGAGCGGTCTATTTCATGCCCTATTTTTACTTACAGCGCTCCCGGTAGAGCGCTGTAAGTAAAAAGTACGTGACGTACCAGGACCGTCAAGGGTCTTTCGAGCAAATTTACCCTTGATGGTCCTGGTACGTCAAGGGTCCCTAAGGGGTTAAGGTATAGTAATGTTTACATAAAAGTATTTTGTTGAGTCTTCTTTATATTAAATGAAGAGATTGAGCTATATTTAAGTGCTTACTGTTGTGTAGTTCAAAAATTATGCAAAGATAAAGATCCCTTGGCTGCTCTTTTCTGTCCGCCTTCCATGGATTCTCTATTCACGTTGTTCTACTCGACGGCTGCGGCGAGGGACAAACTTCAGTGAATAAGTATAAGGGAAATCTTGTCCCCTTGATGAAGGAGGGCAGGAATTCCCTTTGCTTAGTGAAGTTTGTCCCTCACTGCAGCCATCCGGACCAGAGAGAGCTGCAGCAGTGACGTGCAAGAAAGTCGCAGGAGGTAGATCTTTATCTACATAACTTTTAAACTACACGAAAGTAAACACTTAAGTATAGCACAATCTCTTAGTTTTAATATAGACTCAACCAAATATTTTTAAGTAGACATTACTAACCCTTTAAAAAAAGACATTAATGAATTGGAAGAAGTACAGAGACGTGCTACAGAACTGATAATAGGATTGGAGGATTGGAGTTAAAAAGAGAGACTAAGAAATAGGAGAGCAAAAACAAAGGAGCCCGATTTAAGTGCAGTATTCAATTTAAACAGTTTATTTCACTCAATATACAAAAAAAACCCTTCAGGGTATCTACTCACAAGAAATATTTAAATAAACAACCCATCTGATCACAGAATCTCTCTTTCGCTATGGGGAATCCTCTTCCACACAAGTCCCTGACATCCTGTACGTCCACACTCTGTCCGGTCTCTTTGGTGACGTCACTCCTCAAGTCCGTTCAGTATCACGTTCCCAGCCTCAGCTCTGTTTGAATCAGTTCCACCTAGCTCAAAGTTCCGAAATCCTTCACTCAGAACTTCGAGCAAGGTGGAACTGAATCACACAGAGCTGAGGCTGGGAACGTGTTACTGAACGGACTTGAGAAGAGACCGGACAGAGTGTGCACTTACTGGACGCCAGGGACTTGTGTGGAAGGATTCTCCGTAGCGAAAGAGAGATTCTGTGATCAGATGGGCTGTTTATTGAAATATTTCTTGTGAGCAGATACCCCGAAGGTGTTTTTTTTGTATATTGAGTGAAATAAACTGTTTAAATTGATTACTGCACTTAGATCGGGCTCCTTTCTTTTTGCTCTCATATTTCTTTTCTGCAGTAACAAGGAGGCACAAATTGTTTTTGGATGGAGCAATGGGGACTTGATCTAGTTATATAAGACGGATATTTTGTGAAATTGACTCTGAATATGGAGATAATGTGAATTAATGAATTAGAGCTCTGTATTAGATTTATGTGGGTTTGATAAAGAGAGACTAACCAAACTGGATTTGTTTACATTAGAGAAGAGACATCTGAGGGGTGATATCGTTATCATTTACAAATATATTTGAAGCTAATACAAAAAAATTCTCCAAGGAGCTATTTACTCAAAGAGCTGAACTAAGAATAAGTAGACATCCATTAAGACTTGAGGAATGGAGCTTCTGACTAAAAGGCATGGATTTTTTACAGTAAGAACAGTAATGTTGTCAAATTCTTTGCCTCGAGATACTCTGTTTACAGATAATGTAGGTGAATTCAAATAAGCAATGGATACCATTCTAGCTCAGAACAATATTGAGAACCATGTCAGTTATTTTCACAGCAGATAGGATGTTGATCCAGGGAAATATTTGACTGCCATTTGGAGTCAGGAAGGAATATTCTTATCCACGTGGGGCTCAGCTGGAAATAGCTTCAGTGTTTTGTTTGTTTTTTTGCCTTCTTCAGGGTCAACAAGGGTTTTATGGCATGGGCTGAACTTTATGGATATGTCTTTTTTCAGTCTCATCATCTATGTTACTATGTATTTGCCATCATTAACACTTTAACGACCCTTGACGGTCATAGCACGTCATGGGTTGTTTTGCGTTAAAGACCCATGACGTGCTATGACCGTCATGGAATTCCGGGCTCCCCCCGTGGCTGCACTCCGTTCGGGGAGCCTGGAACCGTTAGGGGGGGAAAAAAAGGTCCGTGGTCCTTAAAGGGATAGTAATACTTAATTTTATCTTTATTTTATTTTGTAGGCATTAAAAAAACATGAAGAACGATATAAGTCTTATCTCTCAAACCTTTATGGTTTAAGAGATATTCACAAGCAAAGTATCCCTCCCCCGTTCAGCCAGATCAGAAGGGAGATGCCCAGGTAGACTGCAGAGAGGGACAATCTTCAATTAAGATAAGGGAAAAACCTGAAAAACTTGTCAAGGGGGGCAGGGTTTTCATTGTTCTCATAGGAAGAAGATTGTCCCTTTCTGTTATCTGTCTGGTCTTACAACTAGATTCCACATCTGAGAAGAGATGGCTTACACTAGATAAAAGGGACGGGAGGGGAAACTTTGCTTGTGAATCTCTCTCAAACCATAAAGGTTTGAGAGATAAGACTTATATCGTTCTTCATGTTTTTTTAATGCCTACAAAATAAAATAAAAATAAAACGAAGTATTACTATCCCTTTAACTGACGGCCATGTGTGCTCGTGGCCGGTCCTTAAGGGGTTAAAGGAGCAGTGAATTTTTGCTATGAACAATGCATTATAAGGCTTTATGTGCTGAGTAAAACAAAGGTAATCCCATTTCAGGGAGGATGTATCGTTTGAAGCAACAGCTCCAACTGCTGTCCAAAGGCAGACTTTTTTTATAGTACACTCTGTAGGAGACCTTGAGTCATAGGACGAGATGTTCAGAAAGTCGTTGTAATGAAAAAATTGTTGGATCATGAATTGGTGGTAAAAGGAAGACAATATTTTCAGAAATCCATCACTTTTGAAAATGTGTCATAAGGAATTAAAAATATCGGTAAGAGGATCTTGATGAATATTGCCCTGAAAAATTCTGATGTTCAAAATGTCTTTGATTTTGTCTTTGAAATCAATATCTTCAAAGAAACAGACATTTTTTTTGTCTTTAAAAATTCCTTTTTTTTTTTTTTTTTTACCAGTACCGGTAGTACAGCTTCTCACCACTGCTAACAGTACATTAACCCTTTGAGTGCCAGAGGGGTATGCAACGCATTGCTCTGCGGTGCGTACCCCTCTGGCACTCAGAGGGTTAATTTGTCTTCTCCAAGTTTAGACCATTGTTTTTTTTGTTGAGGGAAAAAAATGACTTTAATCAGACAAAAAAAAGTGACCATTGAAAGAATATTTTTTTCTGAAAATACCTTACAATATGACAGTAGATTAAACCACTCCCACTTTTAAGGCGGATTTTTCCCTTTGACGGAGATGGCGGAATTGGATGCAAAAAATGACAGGAATATGTCTAAGAATTGGCGGACCGTGGAACAAGAACTTTTTTATTCTGATTGCAGACACTTTCAGTTACCACCACCTTTTGAACATCTGACCCATAGTATATGATTCCCCATAGTAAGGGATTGGAACAGTGCCACCTGGGGGACAGAATAGAAATTTGCAGTTTATTTAAAAATCAAACAAAAACAATTGACCCAGAATAGCTTTTGAACTAAAAAATCTCCAAAAAGTAGGTGTACCATTGTATTCCTCAGCATTTGCAACAATGCTGGAGACTAGATTATCGTTATCCTACTGACAAAATCCCTGTACAGATGCAAAATGCATGGAGCAGCACTGTATTGTGATCATCATGAAGAACAGTAGAAAACTCATCAGTCCTTGGCACTCTGACATCTGTGCATTGTTTAACGCTTTGAGTGCCAGCGGGGTATACAATAAACGTGTACCCCTCTGACACTCAAGATGTTCCACATTTAATATGTCTTTTGTCTTTATTTCATAAGAATGACGGAACGAAAAGCAGAAGATGGATAGAAAGAAGAAGGAAGAAGAAAGAGACGATATAAGACGATGGTTAGAGAAAAATGAAGAAGGAAGATAGAAGAAGATGGACAGTGGATGACAGGTAAGTTTAACACAGATGAGCTAACAATCACTGCTTGAAAGTATTTGCTTTTTTCCTTTGATGTTCCCATTATTGCCACTATTTAGCAGCGTTATGGAAACTTAATGCACAAAAT
Source organism: Rhinophrynus dorsalis (assembly GCA_037306005.1). NCBI lineage: Eukaryota > Metazoa > Chordata > Amphibia > Anura > Rhinophrynidae > Rhinophrynus > Rhinophrynus dorsalis. The sequence continues at coordinate 467,386,230 of CM074723.1, forward strand.
AGATGTTTGGCCACATATCCTTTTCTGCGGCCTACCGTCCGTTGTGCTTTCAGCTGGTAGGACAATTGAATATTGACTTTTTTTATCAAAATTTTTTCTGTCGGTCTGTAGACAATTTAGCCCTATAGGCCGTTTTACCGGACACAATTGAATTGAGGCCTTAATTCCATAACTTTCGTAGTTACTTTATTTAGGGTAGTCAGTAAGTTAGTTCAGTGGTGTAGAGGCAAAATGAGTGAGTATCGCAGTATATGACATCAGTACCTAACAAATGAAACATCTAACTGATTCTTTTTTTTTTTTTTTTTTTTGGATTTAAATATTTTTATTGGGAAATAAAGTAGGTTACAAACAATGAAAAAATACACAATAGAATGAGCTGAAACGAAAAACAAATGAGAAAAAAAAAGAAAAAACAAGGGAACTTGGGAAAATACATGAAAACAGTTGAGAGCATGACAATATGGTTACAAATAAACATAGCGACAGTGAAGCAATGACAATCACCCCTATTCAGGAGCAGATGGAGAATCAGGTCAAGAAAGGGAAGGGAAAGCAAATAGTGAAATCATGGGGTGAAGCTGAAATATGCGTTCAACAGAGCAATGCGTCTGGCCTAACTTATATAGGAGAGTGCAAAGATAAATAAGCAGAAACCATTACACACTTCATAGGAGATATGACAATTAGGGCATAGGCGTCAAGGGGAACAGCTTGACAATGAAAGAGTCATGTAGGGGAATATCCTAAGGACCATGAAAGGGGGAGGAGAGAAAATAAGGGGTAGAAAAGAAAGAGAAGGGGGGGGAGGATAAATCTGTAGAACACTCCGGAGGTGTCACCTCTAGCACTCTAAAAGTAATATGTCAGTTCGTCAATCACAAATGAGAGGATTAATGCCAAGGGGAGGGTCACCCCAAGAAGCTTATAGGGTATGAGTAAAGGTAGTAAGGTTTGCTGTTGAGCCACATTAAACCAATCTGACCACACAGTATTGTGGGTTTGCAATTTACCCATAGCTAGGGCGTGGAGGCGTTCCATGGAAACGTGGGCCGATACCTTGGTAAGCCAGAGCTGACTGATTCATTTTAATGATTAGCATTGCTTTTGACTTGATAAAGGGAGGCAGTTAGTCTCAAAAACTCTATATACATATCTATAGATATCTATACACACACACACACACACACACATACATACATATCTACAGAAGTAATAAATAAATATATATTTTTTTAGACATTTACATATTTATATTTATAGGGATTTCACTTGTATAGTAATTAATAGTGAGTGTGGAGGGGATTTATATTACTATTGCTTATTCCTTATTTTTTTATTCTTTTATATATCAGTAAACATCAAGAGGCTCAGGACAAGATTTTTAACAGGTATATGTGGATTCAATGTGTTTTTGAGCAGCTGACTATATGAGAGCAAGGGATTTAAAAAGTAGCCAAAATGCATGTTTTTTTCTGTACGATTTCACATCTACAAAACAGTCACCCATGTAAACAGAGCTGTATTTCAACTCATTTCAGTCTGAGATAAGAATAGTCGTGTGCAAAAAAAATTGCTACATTTCTTTTGTGGAATGTTTAGCTTTTGTACTGTGAACATGGAGAAGTGGGTCAAGCCTCAATTACATTTTGCAATGCCATAGTCAGAAGTAAAAAATAAAGTGGATTAATTCTGGGGCAAAACATCAGCATCACAGAAAACAAGAAGTAATTGCCAAATCCCTGATGTCCTGTGACGTATAATAACACTGCCCTAGAGCTGAGGACAAGTACTCTGCTGCACTTGTCTCCACAGTGTCCATGAATGACAGAACGTGGTGACCCTACTGCAAATGATTCACTTTTAAAAAGTCACCTGGAAAATGTAGTGCAGCTAGCATGCATTAACCATTTTGCAGTGTTGAAAATGGCAACATGAGAATCTCACCCTGCATAAAAGCTTGAGGTTCTCATGTCGACTCTTTAAATGTCGCTACCGTTGTGCCCGCATTAACCACATACAACTCCCATTATCCTTACCTTGCCTCCTTATGGTGCCTTCTGTGCACTGTAAACGTAACCGTGTAATGTCCTTTCATTTCTTAAGTGCAATATATTCTGCAGTGCCAGAAAAGTAGAGAATGAATTTGAGTGGAAAGTCTATATATATATCCCCTGTCTGTTTCCAGTGCATAATCCTCCGTTCCACCTCCTAATAAGCTGAAAAAATGGGGGAACACTATTACCTCTTTATAAGTTCCATAAAACCCATATGTAATTTACTCTATGATCCACATGGAGTAGATTGAAGTAGATAAAGAAGTGGCAGATGGACACGAAGAAGAGAGAGTGGAACGATGATTACAAAAACATTAAAATTAACTTTCACTGAAGTGACGTGTAGAGGGTTCATCGGTGGTGGAGAACATCGTGTTCTAAAGGAAACCAGGACTTGAAGGCATGCACCAACATGATGTGTGCATAGATAAAGAAATAAAAGGACATTACACTGTTACATTTACAGCGAAGAGAAGACACCATCTTGCTTCTTTCTCCGCAACATCGCTAAAATCTGCCTGTTCCTCTCCCAACAAACTACTAAAACTCTTATATATGCCCTCATTCTGTCCCGCTTAGACTACTGCAAAATCCTACTAACTAGCCTCCCTGCCACTCATCTTTCACCTATGCAATCTGTTTTAAATTCAGCTGCACAAATCACAACACTCTCCCTAAAAACTGAACCTGCCCACATAATTCTCAGACATCTGTCATTGCTCCCTATTCAGCACATATCAATTACAAAGTCCTTCTTCTCACCTTTAATGCTCTCCACACTGATACCCTTCCTTACATCTCTTCCCTCATCTCCTCTTATGTTCCTGGCCGCCTCCTTCGCTCAGCACACAACGCACTTCTTGTTGCACCATCCACACCCTCTGCCCTATCCTGTCTCAAACTTTTCTCGCTTTCTGCTCTATACCTATGGAACTCCATACCCCTCTCCCTACATCTTGAAAAATCCCCCTCTGTCTTTAAGTCTACCCTGATATCTTATCTTCTGGAGCACTAGGACCATGCACTACCTTTGGCCAAACTCAGCACTTGTAACCTCAGCACTTGACACCCTCTTACACCATTGTCTGTCTTTAGACTATAAGCTCCTTGGGACAGGGACCTCTCTCCCATTGTTTCTATGAATGTCGCACTTATTTCATCCCCTCTTATTTATTGTAACATATGTCTATTGTAAGGCACTGCGTACACTGTGTGGCGCCATATAAATAAAGATATACATACATACATACATACCATAAAGAGGCAAGGTAAGGATGATGAAAGTTGCATGCGGTTAATGTGGGCACAAAGGTAGCGATGTTTAAAGAGGAGACATGAGAACTTTGCGCTTTTATGCAGGGTGAGATTCTCATGTTGCCATTTTCAACACGCGACATGGTTAATACGGCTGCTAGCCACACAACCTTTTCCATGCAACTTTTTAAAAGGATACCCTGCAGATATTCCCATAACAGCAGGCCCAATTCAATAGGGCAGCACGAACTGCAGGGGCACCCTATTGCCCATTCACAGCAGGTGCTCCTATAATTGCTGTAAGTGTTACCCTAATGGGAAGTCATTGAACACGTATTAGGGTGTAGCTGTAGTTTCTATTATGGCGCAGTCTTATGATATGATAAAATGTATATTAGGACTTGCCTAAAATTGTAGTGTCTAGAACAGGGCTTAAAATTTGAAGTCCTTTGCTACTAGTCAGACCAGAAAAGTTACTCGCCATTGCAAGCCATAACATACCCACCAGGGCTGAATTTCTACTCGCCAGGGCTAAATTTTCACTCGCCATTGGCTAGTGGTGAGTGGAAATTTTGAGCCCTGGTATAGAAGCATCGAGTTAACAAGAGGATTTTATATGCAGCAACTATATGTGATACATAGGTTCACAGTGAAGCAATCTCTATTAAATAGGTTTTTTCTATTTTTCTCATCAAAGAATATTACAGGTTCACTGGGTAACGAGGGACCTGCCTATTTAAAAGCACGCACATTTCTCTATAATTGTGAATTGTTTTCAGAACAACTGGGAGAAACTACAAAGGAAACTATGTTAATATCAAAAGCATTTTACAATGAGTCTAGAACTTACATTACCTTCATAAATTAAATATAAAATTCCACTTTGCTGACAGAACATAGGACATTCCATGGCTCATTTAACAATATGTAACCTTTCGTGTTATTTACGTTCAAACATTCTTTAATCCCAGGAAGAACCCCATTGAACTACTCTTTGATTTGGTGTTCTGTATAGTGTACAATGACCCAGCCCACAATATTTATGATGTTCCCACTTCTGACAATCAACTAAGTGCCAAATCCTATTTTCCTTGCCAAATCTGCAGATTCAAAAAATTTCCAATTGTTCCTTTTGATAAAACCAACCATACGCCTATTGTTTTCATTCCAAATTGTAATTCCCCGATGTGTGCGTTGGACAGCTGAGAGCTTGCATGAGACCACAAATTCAGGAAATCCCAGAAGTGGACTCTCAAGATTACTTTAGTGTTAGAGATATTCACGGAACAAAACCATTCAAAGATTTCTTACAGTTCATCGAATGCCTTTTCAACCCTTTGCGTGCCAGACAGGTGTGCATTGGATACTTACCTGGAACTCAAAGGGTTAAGTTAAAATGATAGTGACCTTTATATAACGTTTTCACATCATCTTCTCCTGTTTCTTTCAACTTTTATATACCTGACATTGAGCGAATCTGGATCTGTCTCCAGACAGCTTTCTTGTAAAGGACTGTGAAACAGGAATAGTGACACAATGTAGAAAAGACAGTCTGATGTACTAATATAAATTGGTGCAGTTCTGGATCAAACCAACTGTAACATAGTGAACCAGTAGATATTCCCATTTATTTGAGCAGGGTATTTAACCCATTAATGCATCGCAAAACAATATGTTGACGTTCTAGAGCATTCAGGGTACTGAAAGCCCCAATTGAATCAACGAAAATTTGGGGAATTTTTGTATTTTTTTCCCTATGGTACAGTTGGCTTGCTCCAAAATTGCACCACCTCCTTGAGTACAACTGCCTTGCGGATACAATGTTGGAAAGCCTGCCTCAGGACTCAGTGATTAACCCCTTCAGGACTAGAGATCTCAGGGACAGTTGTCAGTTAAGGACCTCACAGAGCATGTTTGGAACGCCAGTACAAGTGACTGATGATGTGTACCGGTGCGCCAAATGGGTGTCTGAGAGAGAACGCTGCTGTCTTAGAGCTGTCAATTTTAGATACCGCTAGTTCTTACGGCTCTCCCGCAGGAGCGCTATAAGCACAGAATACTTGATGTGCCAGCACCATCACCGTTCCTTTAGGCAGCTTTACAGGTGACAGTCCTGACACATCACCAGTCCTTAAAGGGATAGTAATACTTCATTTTAACTTTATTTTATTTTGTAGGCATTAAAAAAACATGAATAATGATATAAGTCTTATCTCTGAAACCTTTATGGTTTAAGAGATATTCACAAACAAAGAATCCCCCCCCTGTTCAACCAGATCAGAAGGGGGGTGCCCAGGTAGACTGCAGAGAGGGACAATCTTCAATTAAGATAAGGGAAAAAGCTGAAAAACTTGTCAAGGGGGGAAGGGCTTTCATTGTTCTCATAGGAAGAAGATTGTCCCCTTCTGTTATCTGTCCTGTCATACAACCAGACTCACATCTGAGAAGCGATGGCTTACACTAGGTAAAAGGGGCGGGAGGGGGAAACTTTGCTTGTGAATATCTCATAAACCATAAAGGTTTGAGAGATAAGACTTATATCATTCTTCATGTTTTTTTAATGCCTACAAAATAAAATAAAGTTAAAACGAAGTATTACTATCCCTTTAAAGGGATTGTAATGTTGTAAAAAAACTAGACCGCTGAATCTTCTTGGTATGCAAGCACACTTTGTAGACCGTTCCAATTAAGTATTTATTTCTAGATATCGCTATTTTGGCTCCGCTGAAGAGCCGCCTTCGAGTCGCATGACCCGAATCTCCTTCTGTCGGCTAGAGACTGATATCTGTGAAAGGGGAGGGAGGGGGGAATTTTATAAGTGGATATCTCTCAAACTATACAAGTCTGAGAGAGCGGACTTGTATCAGTTAATTTAAAAATATTCTATACGTTCGGTTAGAAAAAAAAAGGAGCAAACTTTTTTGTGCCTCTTATCACAAAAATATTTACAGAGAGGCATTAATAAAAATGATTGGAGGCTTAGGCAGATTGGGGCACCCTTGGGTGCTGATCTATGGTGCCACTGCACCAGCTGCATCCCCTGTAGTTACTCCCCTGCTTCGGACAGGCATGTGTGCTGGATGTCCCTCCCCTCTACATTCTTCTTTTCCTGCTCTCTCCCCCTTCTTCTCTCTCCCAGTCCTTCTCCCTCTCACTTTCCCCAATCGATACCTGTCTTTCCGACTCCTTCCTTCTCTCTCTGCCATGCTCCCAGACCTATTTTCAGTTGATCTTTCCAGAACTCCAGCCACCCCCTCTTTGATCCTTACTCTAACCACTCTCCTTGTACTCGGCTCCCTCCTCTCTCTCTCTCTCTCTCTGCCATGCTTTAAGCTCCTCTCATTCTTGCATGCACTGGACCTTTCTTACTTTTTGGCTCTGTGGCCTTCACTTACACGCCCATACCTCATACCAGTCTCACTCCAGATCCCTCCCATTCCCACACTGCTGTCCTGCCCTCTCTCTATCTTCCATCTCCCCATGTCCATCCCTCACCTTGTCCCCACCTGCCTTGTCCTTCCATTATTTCTTCCAGATCCTCCAAATCAATACGATTTTAGGGGTGCCCTAAAGATTCCACACTGAGTATTAAGAATGCCATGAAAAATAAACAATTGAGGTTCTTTGACACACATGATGCAACAGTTTAAAGGGATAGTAATACTTTGTTTTATCTTTAGTTTATTTTGTAGGCATTAAAAAACATGAAGAACGATATAAGTCTTATCTCTCAAACCGTTATGGTTTGAGAGATATTCACAAGCAAAGTTTCCCCTCCCGTCCCTTTTACCTAGTGTAAGCCATCTCTTCTCAGATGTGGAATGCAGTCCATAGACCAGACAGATAACAGAAGGGGACAATCTTCTTCCTATGAGAACAATGAAGGCCCTGTTCCCCTTGGCAAGTTTTTCAGGTTTTTCCCTTATCTTAATTGAAGATTGTCCCTCTCTGCAGTCTACCTGGGCACCTCCCTTCTGATCTGGCTCAGCAGTGTTACATCAGTAAAAGGGGCGGGAGGGGGATACTTTGTCATTGAATTACTCTGGAACTACAACTCTGACAGAACTGAAATAACACTCTCCAAAGTCCAAATACTATGATGATTAATTAGAGCTGCTTTTATTATGAAACATTACTATCCCTTTAAGTAAAATCAGGGCCTTACAAATAAAACTTATGAAGTATTATAACTTGTAGGAAACATAATGGTGGTCAAAATGCCACCTAGATCCCCATGAGAACCTCAAAATATTCTTCTGTGTCTCCAAATATTTTCTTGGGCACAGTAGGAGGAAAAGATAATTTCCTGCTACCCCATCACACTCTCCCTATCTTCACTCCAAAAAGCACCCATCCTCTTTCTTTTCCATAAGATTATACCGTCTTTTACAGTACAAAACAGGAGAGACACGACAGGCGCACACTGACAACTAATAAAACATATATTTATATTCTTGCGGATGGTGCCTGCCCAGGTGCTGCTCAGTCAAGTCTTTTTGACCATATTCATATCAGCCTTGTCCCAACCACATATGGAACAGTACCGTAATATTCATCAAATCTCTGCATGAGAAAGAGAGAGCAAAATTGCAGATGTACTTTTCAACATTTAGTGGGCCTCACCAGTGAGGTGAAGATGATTCCCTCTAGGCATAAGGACAGTGAGGGCCTATGACCTTCCATGTATGGAGACTAAAATACAAAATTGGTTTGGCGAGAGCACGCTAAGTCAGCTCAGTCAGTCACCTCCCTGTATTCTTGCACTGCTCCTCCTAAACCCACTGGGAGCTATAGAGGTCTCCATGTTTTCTGGCATCCACAGGATACTCTACTTTTTACCACTATTTATAGTTTTTTGCCATAATATATATGTGGCCCTGTAGTGCACTTGAGGTGCCACATATGTGGCTCATGTGGAAAATCTGGTTACCTGTTACAGACCTGGAAGATTTGTAGTTGAGGTTAAAGTGGATTTGTCATAATCCCACAATAAGTCCTGTGTGGACTTGTCGCCCTATGACACGTCCTCTGTGGAACTGTTATCTTAAGATAAATCTTGTGTGGACTTTTCACCCAACAATATATCCTGTGTGGACTTGTCACCCCATGATTAGTCCTCTGTGGACCTGTCATCCTAAGATAAATCTTGTGTGGACTTGCCACCCTACAATTCATTCTGTGTAGTCCACACAGGATGAATTGTCACCCTACAATAAGCCCTGTGTGGACTTGTCACCATACCACAAGTTCTCTGTGGAACTATCATCCTAAGATAAATCATGTGTGGACTTTTCACCCTACGACAAGTTCTCTGTGGAACTATCATCCTAAGATAAATCATGTGTGGACTTGTCACTCTACAATAATTCCTGTGTGAACTTTTCACCCTAGGACAAGTCTGCTGTGGAACCGTCATCCTAATATAAATCTTGTGTGGACTTGCTACCCTACAATATGTCCTTTGTGGTCTTGTTACTCTACAACAGTCGTTCTCAACTCCTGTCCTTAGTCACCACTAACAGGCCACTATCTGATGATTACCTTGTTAGAGCACAGCTGAGTTAATCAATGTGAATGAGCCTCTGATCACCACACCTGTGCTCTAGCAGGGAAATCTCTAAGTCCTGGCCTGTTAGTGGGTCCTGAGGAAAGGAGATGAGAAACACTGCCCTACGACAAGTCTTCTGTAGAACCGTCATCCTAAGATAAATCTTGTGTGGACTTATCACCCTACAATACATCCTGTGTGGACTTGTCAGCCCACGAGTAGTCCTCTGTAGTCCTCTGTCATCCTCAGATAAATCTTGTGTGGATTTGCCACCCTACAAAAAGTCCTTTATGGACCTATCACCCTATGATACGTACTGTATCTGTCACCAGAAGATAAAGTGTTAAGTCTTAAAGGAGCATTAAACTTTTTTATGAAAAAATATATATTGTAGGGATTTTTCTATTGAGTAAAATAAGGGTACTCCCACTGCCGACAGATTTATATTTCCAGAGTTATTACAGTTTAAACCCATTTTTTTTTACATTAGCAGTGCCCTCTAGTTGTCAAATTCTAATTAGATTTCCTGTTAGATTCTAATGGAGAGGAAAGTCAGAAAAGTCAGAGACATACAGTTCTCCATAGAATGTGATAGAAACTGCCTTTCACTTCCTGTCAGTTAGAACTATCTAGAAGTAAACACAGTAAATTCACTTCCTGTCAGTTAGAACTATCAGGAAGTAAACACAGTAAATTCACTTCCTGTCAGTTAGAACTATCAGGAAGTAAACACAGTAAATTCACTTCCTTATTATTTAAACTGCCATAAATTTTGAATAAAACATCTGACGGCGATGGGAGTGACCTTCTTTTATTCAGCAGGAAAAGCTCTGTAAAATATTTGTTTTCATAAAAAAAGTTTACTGCTCCTTTAAGTAACTTCTGCATATATGTTGTTATAGCCCTTTGTTTTTTTTTTTTTTTTTTGCTCTTTTTATAATGTAAATAGCTTCTGAAAAAGTAACCTTTATTTGTTAGTGGCACAAAGTGGCACAGTATGTTAACTAGGTTATGCACTGGGCCAGTGTTACCATACTCTGTGCTGTGAATTAATCTAGACAGACCCCCCCCCCACACACACACTATGGGAATTTTTAATAGCACAGCGAGCAGTAAATTTGTCCTTGAACAGAGCTAATTAGGATTCTGTGTAGGGAATTAACATTAAGTGCCTGAATGTGCCAACTAAATATAGAGGATCATTTCCCAATAACTATTATACAGAAAAATGGCTACTATGCCACATATACAGATTTTAATTCTCTGTAGACTAAACGTGCCTTATTGTGACAGGATTACTTTAACACACAATTGTCAGGGGCTCACAGGTCAACCTTCTGCAGAGGGGATCTCCTACTTTAATCACTGCTGGTGGTCTTCACAGTGGTCCATTAATTAGTGGGGCAAGGGCCTGTATGTGCACATGAGGACAGAGCTTACTACTTAACTAACCGAATAGTATGATTTGTCTCAATCAGCACTGGAATTTTCTTATGTGTAACTGCCCCTCTGCATTGTAAGAGTTGAATCCATCGTTACATTTTAGTACTTACTGGTAACATTTTGCAACAAGTAGTAATGGTATTTCACTGACATTAACTCTGTAAGGATCAGAGCTGTGTGCAATGCTTTGCTTCACACAGTTTATCTTCTGCACTTAATGTCCTGTGTGATGTAATACAATGTTACACTCTCCATGCAGTACTGAATGCTCTGTGTGATGTAATACAATGCTACAGTCTCCATACAGCACTGAATGCTCTGTGTGATGTAATACAATGTTACACTCTCCATGCAGTACTAAATGCTCTGTGTGATGTAATACAATGCTACAGTCTCCATACAGCAATGAATGCTCTGTGTGGTGTAATACAATGTTACAGTCTCTCTGCAGTACTGAATGCTCTGTGTGATGTAATACAATATTACAGTCTCTCTGCAGCACTGAATGCTCTGTGTGATGTAATACAATGTTACACTCTCCCTACAGCACTGAATGCTCTGTGTGATGTAATACAGTGTTACAGTCTATCTGCAGCACTGAATGCTCTGTGTGATGTAATACAATATTACAGTCTCTCTGCAGCACTGAATGCTCTGTGTGATGTAATACAATGTTACACTCTCCCTGCAGCACTGAATGCTCTGTGTGATGTAATACAATGTTACAGTCTCCCTGCAGTACTGAATGCTCTGTGTGATATAATACAATATTACAGTCTCTCTGCAGCACTGAATGCTCTGTGTGATGTAATACAATGTTACAGTCTCCCTGCAGTACTGAATGCTCTGTGTGATGTAATACAATATTACAGTCTCTCTGCAGCACTGAATGTTCTGTGTGATGTAATACAATGTTACAGTCTTCCTGCAGTACTGAATGCTCTGTGTGAAGTAATACAATATTACAGTCTCTCTGCAGCACTGAATGTTCTGTGTGATGTAATACAATGTTATAGTCTCTCTGCAGCACTGAATGTTCTGTGTGATGTAATACAATGTTACAGTCTCTCTGCAGCACTGAATGTTCCACCATGCGATATAGTATAATGTTAAAGTCTCTCTATATCTCCATGTGATGTAATACAATGTTACACTCTCCCTGCAGCACTGAATGCTCTGTGTGATGTAATACAATGTTACAGTCTCCCTGCAGTACTGAATGCTCTGTGTGATGTAATACAATGTTACAGTCTCCCTGCAGTACTGAATGCTCTGTGTGATGTAATACAATGTTACAGTCTCTCTGCAGCACTGAATGCTCTGTGTGATGTAATACAAAGTTACAGTCTCCCTGCAGCACTGAATGCTCTGTGATGTAATAGAATGTTACAGTCTCCTTGCAGCACTGAATGCTCTGTGTGATGTAATATAATGTTATAGTCTCTATGTAGCGCTGAATGCTCTGTGTGATGCAATACAATGTTACAGTGTCCCTGTAGCACTGAATGTTATCTGTGTGATGTAATACAATGTTACAGTCTCTCTGCAGCACTGAATGATCTGTGTGATATAATACAATGTTACATTCTCTCTGAAGCACTGAATTCTCTGTGTGATGTAATACAATGTTACAGTCTCTCTGCAGCACTGAATGCTCTGTGTGATGTAATACAATGTAACAGTCTCCTTGCAGCACTGAATGCTCTGTGTGATGTAATACAATGTAACAGTCTCCTTTCAGTACTGAATGCTCTGTGTGATGTAATACAATGTTACAGTCTCTCTGAAGCACTGAATTCTCTGTGTGATGTAATACAATGTTACAGTCTCCCTGCAGGACTGAATGCTCTGTGTGATGTAATACAGTGTTACACTCTCCTTGCAGCAGTGAATGCTCTGTTTGATGTAATATAATGATACAGTCTATATTTAGCACTGAGTGCTCTGTATGATGTAATACAATGTTACAGTCTCCCTGCAGTACTGAATGTTCTGTGTGATGTAATACAATGTTACAGTCTCTCTGCAGCACTGAATGCTCTGTGTGATGTAATACAATGTTACAGTCTCTCTGCAGTACTGAATGCTCTGTGTGATGTAATACAATGTTACAATCTCCCTGCAGCACTAAATGCTCTATGTGATATAATACAATTTTAGTCTCTCAGCAGCACTGAGTGGTTTATGTGCTTAATATTTAATATTATTTCTTATTTACATTGTGTCACTAGACCTGCTTTCATGTACCCTGACAGAAAGCTCTCTGCAAACATATCCAGGAAGCTCATTGTGAGGGACACTGAAGTGTAAAAAATAGTGAAAATGAAAAAACATAGAAACAAAATGTACCGACAGTTTGACTGTACATATTATGTACTTGCAGAATATGTTTATTTAAAATACAGGGTTACTATTCATTTGACCCCTTGAATGCTAGAGAATTCTCCAAGACATTGCAATCAAGGGGCTAAAAGTCCAATTTAAATCTACAGGAAATATGAGTTGTCTGCTTTGGTGTAGTTGGTCTGCTCAGAATTGCTTCACTTTGCCTTTACTCATAAAGCCCCACTGTGTGCACACACCACACTTACTGTCCTTTCTTCCCTTTACACATTGGTGGGGTTAGTATAGGAATCCACCAGTACAGCCACCATCACCAGTGGCTGCTCTTCAGAGTATGTACTAGAGAGTATGAACACTGTAGTGCACACAGTGGGCACGCTCTCTGCCATCCGCTAAGTCTTTAATAATAGCATGTCCCTTACACCTCCCTCTTAGCATACACAGTAACATCGCATAAAGTCATACCATTTCCTATGTGCTTTGTATAGTATATGGCATTAAACAATGCATAGAGGAAAGGAATACCCCGAAACACCAATAGCCTGCCCCTCTGTCCTCCTGTTGGCACAATAGCATTAAGGGAATAATATACAATGTAGGTAAATTGACATAAAGTTAGCAAACGAATTCCAATGCCTGATTTAGAGTGGAATCTTATCCACACATTCAACTCAGTTGCACCAGGCAGACTAACTGCAGTGTTTACATGGCACAGTCTTTGTGATACCATTTCCTTTATGGTCCAGTTGGGATTTAGAGACTGTGTATCCTATTTCCTTTGTGTCTGAGGATAGAGACAGCCAGAATCAGATAACAATCAGATGGGAAATACAGGATGTCAATGGGAAATTATATTGATCTGGCAATGGTCTGATAGGAGATGTTGGGTGAGATGCACTAAGGCATTGAACTCCAGGGGGAAATGCATTAAGGTGCGATAAAGAGGTGATAAAGCAGACATAACTTCTCCAGTAATATCACTTCTCCACTTCCTATGTTATTCTATGGAGCTAATGCACTAAGATTTCTTCATCTCTGGAGATCTTAGTTCATAGGTTCCATAGAATAACATAGGAACTGGAGAAGTGATATCACTGGAGAAGTTATGTCTGCTTTATCACCTCTTTATCACTCCTTAGTGCATAACCCCCCCAGTCCTAGAGAAACACCAGCAGGCCAGGTTTTAAGGATATCCCTAACAAGGAAATTGATATATTTATATATGGCATAAAATGTAACCGCTTGAGTGTAAACTGGTGTGTAAACTACCGTTATCATATAAACCATTTTTCAAGGCCTGGGCTCGCCATGCACCCTGTGATAATGTAGACAAAAAATAAAAGCTGCACCACTGGATAAAATACAAGTCAAGTGATGTATATAAAAACAATAAATGCATTTAGTAAAAACAATAAAATGACTGTGACTATGTGTGAATAAAAGTTATTGTGTTTATACATATCAACTGACTTGTATTTTGACTGTTGGTATAGCCTTTATTTTAAGGATCTCACTACCTAAGTGCAGGTAGATCAATACCTGATCCACTGATCACTCACCTATCATCCATACCTGGGAACATGCTCATCTTGAGCCCCCCGGAGAGGGCTCATGTGTTGCTGAACCAGAAAATGTGAACAGTGCAATTTGTGTCACAAAGGAGTGGGTGGGGCTTAATTGGGCGGGTGGAGCTTCATCATATTTGTGTCACTAAGTAGGCGGGAAGTGGGCAGGACAGGGTGGGAAGGAGGAGACATCGTTGGGAAGATGGCAGAACAGTGTGGGAGGAAGAGAAGTCTGTGGGCAGAACAGGGTGGGAAGGAAGAGAAGTGGGTGGGAAGATGGCAGAACAGTGTGGGAAGGAGGAGAAGTCTGTTGGATGAACAAGGTGGGAAGGAGGAGAAGTGGGTGGGAAGATGGCAGAACAGTGTGGGAAGGAAGAGAAGTGGGTGGGAAGATGGCAGAACAGTGTGGGAAGGAGGAGAAGTCTGTGGGATGAACAGGGTAGGAAGGAGGAGAAGTCGGTGGGAAGAACAGGGTGTGAAGGAGTAGAAGTGGGTGGGAAGGAGGAGAAACATAGAAACATAGAATATGATGGCAGACGGCCCATCTAGTCTGCCCATTTTCCTACTGTAAAAACTGTAAACTTTATTTGGTCCTTGGTCTTTTTTTATGTTAAAGACAGCTTTATGCCTATCCCATGCATGCTTAAATTCTGTTACTGTATTAACTTCTACCACTTCTGCCGGTGGACTATTCCACTTATCTACTACCATCTCAGTGAAGTAGAACTTTCTTACATTACATCTAAACCTGTGTCCCTCTAGTTTTCAGAGGAACAGGGTGGAAAGGAGGACAAGTTGGTGGGAAGAGGGCAGAACAGGGTGGGAAGAAGGAGAAGTGGGTGGGAAGTGGGAGGAACGGGGTGGGAAGGAGAAGAAGCTGGTGCGAAGAGGGCAGAAGAGGGTGGGAAGGAGTAGAAGTCGGTGGAAGTGGGAGGAAAAAGGTGGGAAGGAGGATAAGTCATTGGGAAGCAGCTGGAACAGGGTGGGAAGAAGAAGAAATGGGTTGAAAGTAGGAAGAACAGGGTGGGAAGGAGGAGAAGTAAGAGGAACAGGGTGGGAAGGAGGAGAAGTGGGTGAGAAGTAGGAAGAACAGGGTGGGAAGGAGGAGAAGTAGCAGGAACAGGGTGGAAAGCAGGAGAAGTTGGTGGGAAGAGGGCAGAACAGGGTGGGAAGAAGGAGAAGTGGGTGGGAAGTCAGAGGAACGGGGGTGGGAAGGAGGAGAAGTTGGTGCGAAGAGGGCAGAACAGGATGGGAAGGAGTAGAAGTCGGTGGGAAGTGGGAGGAACAAGGTGGGAAGGAGGAGAAGTCATTGGGAAGTAGGAGGAACAGGGTGGGAAGAAGAAGAAATGGGTGAAAAGTAGGAAGAACAGGGTGAGAAGGAGGAGAAGTAAGAGGAACAGGGTGGGAAGGAGGAGAAGTGGGTGGGAAGTAGGAAGAACAGGGTAAGAAGGAGGAGAAGTGGGAGGGAAGTATGAGGAACAGGGTGGGGAAGGAGGAGAAGTGGGTGGAAAGTAGGAGGAACAGGGTGGGAAGGAGGAGAAGTGGGTGGGAAAGAGGATAATTGGGAGGAACAGGGTGGGAAGGAGAAGAAACTCACTCCCTCTGGAGAATCAGCACCTGTCCCCGGAAAACCAGTAATTCAGTATGAAAACTGGAGTATCCGGGACTGATCCAAGAGTTCCAAAGTATGATGTTATTAAGCAGAGTTAGGCTGAAAACCTGACCTGTTGGTGGAACCTCATAACATATGTTAAGAAACACATCGCTGAGGTGAGATAAACTCTCCAGTTCCTATATTAGTGTGTAGAGCCCAGGCACTAAAGGCCATAGGACCATATTTATAAAAGCAAACCGGAGTTATTCTGGAGTAAAAGGGTTAAAATAAATTGGGCACTTAACCCCTTGAATGCTAGTGAGGTCTCCGACACATTGCGAAACAATTTATATACACACCACACCCTCTGTTTTCCATGGTGGGAAAGAGGGACATAGGAATTTATATCTTAAAGGGACAGTACCCCCTAAAAAGGGACATTTGGGAGGTGTGAGTGAATGTTAAGACTTTTTATACAGTCCCTATTAAAAACATGCACATCATTACAGGAAAATAATATCACAAAATGTGTTTTTTTTTTTTTATTTCAAGTTTTTATATTATTATCAAACTAAATGATGGATTATACATATAACTGAGAGTCCTATTTTCCATAAAAACATGTACTAAATAAATAAGAAGGAAAATATGGATGAACAAAGACATACTAAAACGGCCCAAACTGCTCTTCTTCGCTAGTTAAAAAAAATAAACTCTTGTCACAAACTGGTTAAATGTATTTTTTGGGGTGGTTTCCTTGCCAAAATCTGGACTGGGATTGCTCCAGATCTGCACCTGTTTTTCTTTTGTACATACGTCCCAGTGCTTAACCACTTAACGACCCATGAGGGTCCAGGACTGTCATGGGTTGAAAGCAGTTAAGGACCCATGACGGTCCAGGACTGTCATGGGTTAAGTGATAGCAGCGCTCCCAGGCTGGGACTGAGCAATCCGGTACTGGTGCATTCAGTCTCTGCCATTCTTACTTGTGCCGGATCATGTGATCGCTGCAGCAGCGATCACATGTACCAGCATTCAGATTGAATGAGGCAGTATGTTTTGCATACTGCCTCTGTGTCTCCCCTATGCCTGTCCCTTATGATCAAAGAAAGGGATAGAGAAGCAGAGAGGAGACACCTAGTGGAAAAAAATGCAGCAGCTGGGGGTATTAACCCCTTCACTGTTGTGCAGGAGGCTGGCTGGATGCAGGTCCATTTTTGACCTGCTAAAATAAACTTTTTGTTTTTTAAAAAAACACAACAGAATTTTTTTTTTTTTTATAAAATAAAAATTTTATTCAAAAAAAAAAACAAAAAACATGTCAATGAACAAAATTGGGAGTGTGATTGTTGTGGAGCCATGTAATACACTTATACACACCGCCAAATGTCATCAATAAAAAATTGGGAAAATAGAGTGGGAAAAAGGGACATGGGGATTTTCACCCAGGGGGGACAGTGCCCACTTAAAACTGCCCATTTTGTAGGTATGACTGACCAGTCATACCTTTCATGCAGTCTCCATAAAAATTTAACCCATTGCGCCCAAATGATCACAAGAGGAAAAAAAATGTGTTTTTTTCATTTTTTTACAGTTTTCCTTAATTTTACTAAAATAAATGGTGGGCTATCCATATAAGTGTGGTATCCAAAGAAAGCCGTATTTGTGCGTAAAAAAACGGTATGTAATTTTCATGGGTAAAATAAAGTACTTAAAGGGAAAACACTGTTGAACAAAGACATAGTTGAAAAGGTCAAAATTGCTCCGGTCCTTAAGTGAAATCCACCTCAGATTTTCCTGGTCCTTAAGGGGTTAATATTCACATTGAATGGATGCCAGGCTGCTAGCTGATCTGAAATTCAACAACCTGTCTTCCAGAACCAGGCAGTTCACTTATAAAATACCTTTAGATCACGGCCCCGCATGTTTATCGAACACCTCTTATCTCAGTGGATGATAGATTCACAGTCAGACACATACTCATTAGGGAAGTGCAAATGAATTCTATAAGTTTGGCATTGATATGAATCAGTTGAGCAAAATCAAAAACACATGGGGGAGATTCACTATGCAGTGATAAAGAGGTGTGATAAAGTGGAGATGACGTCTCCAGTGATATCACTTCTTCAATTCCTATGATATTCTATGGAGACAATGCACTAAGATTTCTTCAACTCTGGAGATCTTAGTGCATATGATCTATAGAATAACATAGGAATTGGAGAAGTGATATCACTGGAGAAGTCATCTCCACTTTATCACCTCTTAGTGAATCTCCCCCAAAGTGTGAGATGTTCAAAAAGTCATCATAATGAAAAAATTGTTGAATCATGAATTGGTGGTGAAAGAAGGACAATAATTTTAGAAGTAAATATGTCACGTTTGAAAATTAGTCTAAAGAGTTAAAGGGATAGTAATGGTTAATTTTAAGTTGATTTAATATTGTAGACATTAAAAAAAGATTATCATCAATGCAAGTCTTATCTCTCAAACCTTTATGGTTTGAGATATATAAATTGCTGAAGTTACCTTTTCCTGGCTGTTTCACTCAAGTCTGCCATCTAGCTGACAGCTGCAGATTCCAGTCATTTGACCAGACAGAGGCTCTTCAGCAGAGCTGAAATCATGCTATTTAGTAATAAATACTTCATTGGAATGGTCTACAAAGTGTGCTTGAAAGCCAGTCACACTTTGTAGGCCGTTCCAAAATAAGTATTTATCTTTAGATATCATTATATCGGAGCTGCTGAAAAGCCACATCTGGTCAAGCGACAAGAATCCGCTTCTGACAGCTTTACAGCTCGTCAATCAGAAAGGAGAGGGGCCAGAGAACTTTATTTTCCTATAGCTCTCAAACCATAACGGTCTGAGAGATATGAATAAGTGCAAGTACTCTCTTTTAATTGTATATACCATATAGTTAATACTTTTTTCTGACATTACTATCCCTTTAAAAAGGACGGTAAGAAGATCTTGATGAACATTGCCTTTTATATGACTTCCGGGATGTACATGTACGCACTCTGTCCACCTGGGACATCCGCTCGGGCGGTAAGGGGTTAAGAATTCTGATGTTAGAAATGTCTTTGATTTTGTCTTTGAAATGAAAATTTTCAACGAAACAAAGACATTTTTTGTCTTTGAAACGACAAATCGCTTCTCAGTCCCGCTAACAGCACTTTAATTTGTCTTCTCCAATTTCAGAGCATTTTTATATTGTTGGGAAAAATCAGACAAACAAAAAGTGATGTTGAAATTAATATTTTTTTTCTGAAAATACCTTACAATATGAAGGTAGATTAAACCACACCTACTTTTAAGACGGCTTTTTCCCTTTGGCGGAGATGCCGGAATTGAATGAAAAAAATGACAGAAACATCTGAAAATTAACCTTTTGAGTGCCAGAGGGGCACGCAACGCGTTGCATACCCCTCTGGCACTCAAAGGGTTAATGGACCATGGCGTAAGAATGATTTTATTCTGATTACAGACGGTTTCAGTTACCGGCACTTTCTGAACACCTCGTCCATGGTGTGAAACATTGTGGGTGACTGTATTAAAACCCAAAATGGTACAACTATGAAACAAAACAATACTTTTAGGGAAAAAAAAAAAAAACCCAAATCAAACAAAAACAAACAATGACTCTCATTTCTTTCAGTGAGACTTTTTCATTGACAAATCTAGAGTCAAGGACGTCCGTATACATTTTTCCGGGGGGGGGGGGGGGGGGGCAAAGCCATAATATAACCCCCAGGCAAACCCATCCAGCCTCTTTGTATATATGGAGGGAGTAATTGTAGGGGGGGTCAAGTGAGCCCCCCTTGCCCCCTCTCAGGACGCCCATGCCTAGAGGAATAGTTTGCTCAATAATTGGTCTACTTTTCTTTGTTATATATAACCAACAGGTTTTGTAGTCACAGACCAGAGCAGTGATTCTTTTCTCCAGACTGAGTCATCAGAATATCCCTGATTAACCCCTTAAGGACCAGAGATCCAAGGGCTGGAATGAAGTTACCATATTAAATTAGGTTGAATAAAGACACAAGTCCATCACGTTCAACCTTCTCCTCATACCCCAGTAATTTTATAGCTTTCCTGCTACCAAACAAGTTAGTCTTTATAAGACCTTCCTGATCTGCCTACTAATAAACAGTATAACTCTGTATGTTCCCTTTGGAAAGAAATGTATCTAATCTTCTCTTGAATGTATCTATTGTATCTGCCATAACCACCTCCTTGGGTAAAGAATTCCACAATTTAACAGACCTTACTGCAAAAAAACCCTTCCTCTGCTGAAGTCTAAACCACCTTTCCTCTAATCTCAAGGGGTGTCCCCTGGTCATCTGATCAGGCCTTGGAATAAATAGCTCACTGCAGAGGTCCTTGTATTGACCTCTCATATATTTGTACATTGTGATAAGGTCTCCTCTTAGTCGTCTTTTCTCTAGAGTAAATAAACCAAGTTTGTTTAGTCATTCCTCATACGTCAAGTCCTTCATTCCATTAATTAATGTTGTTGCTCTTGTCTGTACCCTCTCTAGTTCTAGTATATCCTTTTTCAGAACTGGTGCCCAAAACTGCACTGCATACTGAAGTTAAGGACCACATTGATAATGTTTGGCGAACTGGCACACATGACTGATCACGTGTACCGGCGCTCTAAGTGGGGGTCTGATAATGACTGCTCAAATTCAGACCCCGCTAGCTCTTACCACGATCCTGCAGGAGCTCTGTAAGCACAAAATATGTGACATGCCAGGGCCGTCTCCGGTCCTTTAGGCACGTTTACCGATGACAGTCCTGACACGTCACCGGTCCTTAAGGGGTTAAGTGCCAGACCAGCGTGACGGTCCGGGTACGTCACAGGATGCGAAGGGGTTAAAGGGTTAAGTCCACTGTGGCTATTGAGCAGAGTTTGACATCCTGTGGTACTGCTAGCAAAGGTCATGCCTACCTGTAGGGACATAACATCCACAACTGACTGAAGATATCTCCTGAATCAAAGAGCAAAGGAAAATTCAAGGTGGCCAATAGGATTTTCTGGCCACAGTAAGACAAATGGGCTTATTATTAGGAGGCCGTGGTTCTCCTTTAAATGTATAGTAGGCCTCACCTTCTCACAAACATCTCTAAAAAGCAATATCCATTCTAAAGGGCTGTAAAATTAACGTTTGCTTACAAAATCATCTTTTCCTGATAAGTCCCTTTCTTAGTCATTTCTAGAGGGGTGGGAAATGCATTGGCCACTCCTCTGGTCCTAGAAAGATTAAGAAGGATCATACCCTTTTACTGATACAGCTGGAAGAAAATGCAGGAACTGTCACGTGTGGCTCCTCTACTGAGGTAACATAATGGTCCTGCTGGGGAAATATCTTTATCTGCCCCATACACTGTTTTTCAGAATGAATAATTGGGTCTCTGGGAACAAAGGCTCATTTTCTGGATTTTTGAGATGAGTGGTAACCCCTCCAACTTTACCACCTGTTCTTCCAACTACCACCCTGTTCCTCCTACTTCCCCGCCCATTTAAGTGTAAATCACACTACTCAGCCTTCCAACTGTGTGTCACTCTAATTAAGCCCCTCCCACATTATGATGTAAATAGTGTCAACTGGACATTCCATCTCACCGTGATTAAAAGGGAACTATCACCCCTATACAAGTTTGGATTAAAATAAAATTTATAGAGTGACTAGCTGGAATCCTATGTATAGAAATTTTTTTAATTCATTGTTTGGCCAAAATTAAACGTTTAACGATGATCCTGTGCCTTCCTTCCGGACAGGCTGCGGTTACCAGCTCTGTATCTGGTTTGAGAGATATAATTTGCTAAAGTTCCCCCCTCCAGGATCCTTCACAAAAGTCTGCCATCTAGCTGACAGCAGGAGATTCCGGTTCCGGGATCAGTGTGCGGCTTTTCAGCAGAGCTGAAATTTGTCTATTTAAAAATAAATACCGTAAAATCTCGGGTATAATACGCACAATTTTACCCCACTTCACCTTATGTGAAGTGGTGGGTGCGTATTATACCCGAGAGTTTTTTATAAAAAAAAAAATTAAGCCTGCCAGATCCCTTCCCTCCCTCACTATCTGCTGCTAAAATACCATTTACTTACTTCAAAGTTCAAGTCCCCGCATTTTCCCCATTAGCAGGCAACATATAACAGATGTCAATATTCGCTGCCCGCTTCCTTCAGGACCTACCGGCTCCAGCCAATGGTAATGCCCTGTGAGGATCTGTAGGTCCTCACAGGGCAATACCATAGCCGGAAGGAAGCGGGCAGCGAATTGGAGCATGCCACCCGCAGGGAATATTGACATCTGTTATATGTTGCCTGCTAATGGGGAAAATGCGAGGACTTGAATTTTGACGTAAGTAAATGGTATTTTACCAGCGGATAGCTCCGGGGGAGGGAGGGAAAACGTTTTGTTAAGAGGGGAAATCAAGGGTGCCTATTATACATAGGTACTCTTGTTTTCCCCTAAAATCTTGGACATAATACACACCTGCGTATTATACACAGGTGTGCATTATACCTGAGATTTTACGGTACTTAATTGAAACGGTCTACAAAGTGTGCCTGGCTTGCAAGCACACTTTGTAGACCATTCCAATGAAGTATTTATTTCTATTCTGCTTAAGGGATGCCGTCCGGTCAAATGACCGGAATCTCCTGCTGTCCCATAGAGAGCTGAAGCAGCCTGGAGGGGGGACTTTAGTGAGTTATAACTCTCAAGAAAAAAGCACATAAAAACAGAGGGCACCAAATAGTGCCTGTAAATGTCACACAGGAATAATAACCAATAATATTAAGGTATATACCCAAAACCAGCTTTTTGAGCCTGTGGAGAATTTCAAATCTGTCTCCACTCAGATAGACCTGAAGAATTGTTCAGGTGGTAACCAGTATCCAAAGACATATTGTATTTTCCAAGGGCAATGAAGAGAGTGGAAAAAATTGAAAAGACTGTAGAAGGCTGCTTAATGTCTAAAATCTTTTTTCATTTATTATAAAAATATATAAAATATATATATATATATATCCTATATAATAATTCGCTAAATCATGTGTAATGCTGTGACATGCGCAGTACACACTGCTGCGCGTGCTGTAGTCATGCGCAGTGGAGACTGCCCAGCTCTGTATCGGCCGCGGCACGGGCAGTCTCCACTGCGGCTGACTGCCCCGCGACCGGGTGTCAGTGGCACTGTGGCCCGTGTAACGGGCTATTCAACTAGTATATATATAAAACAACAAACCAATTGTAGAAGATAACAATAAGTATAATATGGTAACGTTTCGCAGCTCAAAGGCTGCTTTTTCAAACCAACTGGATTGTTACACAATAAAATATACTCTCTGTGTATTGGCACCCTCTGTTTTTATGTGCTTTTTTCTGTATGTGCTTCCCTGATGCGGATGATGAAGAGGTGCAGCCACTGAAACAAGTATTCTGGTTTGGAGTACACCTTTGGGACGGTCCAAGTTCCCTTAAAGCTTGAAACTCAGTGGAAACGTATGTTTCACACTGAACATCACTTTTGTGTGTAGATCTTATCTGGCTATATTTTATTGTGAATCATTGACATATTACACTAGGAGCGCCTCCTTTCTGTGTTTTTAGCTTATAACTCTCAAACCATAAAGGTTTGAGAGATAAGACTTACACAGCTCTACTTATTTCTTTAATGCCTGAACTTAAATTTAAATATTAGTATCCCTTTAAAACCACAAGGAAAAGTAAAGACAGAGGGGGGAAAAGTAAAACACATTCTAGTTTTTTCCACCACATTACTGAAAGAATTTCTCTGGTTACTTTTATTTTTATACAGTCTGACTCAGCTCCACATCCACACTGTACGGTTCTAGGATGAAGTTGGATTTCTGGAGAATGAAGATGCACATTTGGAAACAAATTGTTCTTTACTGTTGATGCTGGTGATATGAGTACATTGAAAACAGATCTGCATCTCATTGATTCAGTCAGTAAATTATAAACATGCAGAGAAAATACATCAAGATTTAAGAACATTTAAAAAAAAAATGCTCCAGCAGATGTTGTGAATGAGTTCTTGGCTCTCTTGAACCAGGGCTAGTCTTTGGCATGGTATAGCCTGGAAAAATGTGGTCTTGTCAAGGCTCCACCTAGTGACATCTGTCTTGGGGGAAGGCTCTAGACACTTGGCATTAAGTTGGTTCCAGTGGATGGAACAAATTGTGGTAAGTTAGTCTAACAGTCAAGAATCCAATTCCATAGCTGTCAGCAACCAGAAATATCTTCAGCACGTCACTACTAAATATAGGAATAGTATAAGACAATGGAAAGGAATAAAGACATTAGTTATATAGAAGATTTTACTCCTATTAGTTCACAAAAATGCTCAATTCAACAGAAATACAGTAGGAACGTCTTTTGGTTTCCTAAATGTCTGAGACATATGTGCCATGTGAGAACTGGTGTAATTCTGGTGCAAAGCAACTCCGTAGGAGAGGGCAAGTAAAACGTTCTCAGGTTTCCATTGATTCCATAGAAACATAGATTTGACGGCAGATAAGAACCTTTCGGCCCATCTAGTCTGCTCATTTTCCTACTGTAAAAGCATTCAAACCTTATTTGGTCCTTGGTCTTTTCTTATGTCCAGGACAGCCTTATGTCTATCCTATGCATGCTTACATTGCTTCACTGTACTAACCTCTACCACTTCTGCTGGTAGACTATTCCACTTATTCACTACTTCTGCTGGTAGGCTATCCCACTTATCTATCACATCAGCTGGTAGGCTATCCCGCTTATCTACCACTCCTGCTGGTAGGCTATTCCACTTATCTACCACTTCTGCTGGTAGGCTATCCCGCTTATCTACCATTACTGCTGGTAGGCTATTCTGCTTATATACCACTTCTGCTGGCAGGCTATCCCGCTTATCTACCACTTCTGCTGGTAGGTTATCCCGCTTATCTACCACTTCTGCTGGTAGGCTATCCCACTTATCTACCACTTCTGCTGGTAGGTTATCACGCTCATCTACCACTTCTGCTGGTAGGCTATCCCACTTATCTACCACTTCTGCTGGTAGGCTATCCCGCTTATCTACCACTTCTGCTGGTAGGTTATCCCGCTTATCTAGCACTTCTGCTAGTAGGCTATTCCACTTATCTACCACTTCTGCTGGTAGGCTATCACGTTTATCTATTCCTCGGATTGCCATTGATTTAAATGTAGCTTTTTAACTAGAAACATGCCAGATAGGTCTGCAGTGCATTGCTTTGCAACATGTTGGAGACATCACTACAATGCAAGGAGTTAAAAAGCCACACTGAAATGAATGGGGATATTTATGTATCCTAATAGCGCAGCACGGATGCCTTTATCTTTACCCTTTGAGGGCCAGTTGATCCCTTGGATGATAGAGGGGTCTCCAGCGCATTGAAGACCTCTCTTGCATCTAAAGGTTTTAAAAGGATTAACCTTTTGAGCGCCAGAGCGGTATTCAACACATTGCAGTTCCATGCCTTTAGATTGTAAGCTCTTGTGAGCAGGGCCCTCTTCCCCAAAATTGCGCTATTTAGAAATAAATACTTCATTGGAACCAAGCACACTTTGTAGAGTGTTCCAATGAAGTATTTATTCTAAATAGTGTGATTTCATCTCTGCTGAAGAGCCGCTGTCGGACAAATGACCGGAATCTGCTGCTGTCAACTAGAGCGCAGAAACACTTTAGCCAGATATATCTCTCAAACCATAAAGGTTTCAGACACATGACTTACATTGATTTAAATCTTTTGTTAATGCCTACAATATTAAAGAAACTTAAAATTAAACATTACTATCCCTTTAAGAAAACTTTACAGAAAACCTAATAGTTACATGGAACAGCATCCCTGCAGAAGTGGGTGAGGCTAAAACAGTAAGTGACTGTAAGAACTAATGGGACAGACATACAGCTGTTCTAGGATTAATATAACTCTAAGCTAACAAGCTAGGGAAATGGGCAGAGTTGATTGGAAGGAGCGCTGTAAGCACAAAATACCTGATGTGCCAGGACCATCACTTGTCCTTTAGGCATGTTTACCGGCAGGGGAGGGCTGGCAACTTGTGGCCTGGAGGGAAACTACAATCAAGTGGCCCGATTTTAATATTGTTCCAGCCTACCCCCTTTTGTTAATTTTAAAATTGCCATTAAAGGGATAGTAATGTCAGAAAAAAAGTATTAACTATATGGTAGATACAATTAAAAGAGAGTACTTGCACTTATTCGTATCTCTCAGACCATTATGGTTTGAGAGATATAGGGAAAATAAAGTTCTCTGGTCCCTCCCCTTTCTGCTTGATGAACTGTAAAGTTGTCAGAAGCAGATTCTGGTCGCTTGACCAGATGTGGCTCTTCAGCAGCGCCGATAGAACAATATCTAAAGATAAATACTTAATTTGCAACAGTCTACAAAGTGTGCCTGGCTTTCAAGCACACTTTGTACACTGTTCCAATGAAGTATTTATTTCTAAATAGCGAGATTTCAGCTCTGCTGAAGAGCCTCTGTCTGGTCAAATGACTGGAATCTGCAGCTGTCAGCTAGATGGCAGACTTGAGTAAAACAGCCAGGAAAAGGTAACTTTAGCAAGTTATATCTCTCAAACCATAAACGTTTGAGAGATAAGACTTAGATTGATATTAATCTTTTTTTAATGTCTACAATATTAAATCAGCTTAAAATTAACCATTACTATGCCTTTAACCCTTTGAGTGCCAGAGGGGTATGCCAATCCCCTCTGTCACTCAAAGGGTTAGGTATGTGAAGTAAGGCAAGTGATACCACAAAGCTAACAATTGAAATGGGGTTACACTGGTGCAACTACAGAGCTTACAATGTAAGTAAATCTGCACTAGTGATACCAAAGAACTTACAAGAGAAGTGTAGCTCCACTTGGATTGTAGCTCCATTTCAATTGTAATATCTGTGGTATCACTACTGTAGCTCCATTTGCAGCAACAAGCGGGAGTGGCCCATCAGCCCAGACCTATGAATGGCCCAGGGGGCAATTGCCCCCCTGACCCCCAGGCCAGCCCTCCCCTGTTTACCGGTGACGGTCACAACACGTCAGCGGTCGTTAAGGGGTTAAGTTCTATGTTTCTGTGTGCAAATAGATTTATGCACAAACATCTGTCCCAAGAACTGATTTTGTTTACTGCCTAACCCCTGTGCACAAAGCATTTTTTACTACAAACTCGCCCCATTGTATCAAGTGCAGCAAAGGATGGGTGTGTTGGTGCATCAGCGAGTGCCAGTCCTCTACATGCTGCCCCACAATATGGGCAGAAAGAAAATCAGCACTTTGGACCGTACGCTCAAAAGAAAAGTGGAGGGATTCTGGGACAAACCATTTGCACTATAGGGGCAAACAAAAAAAGCCTTTTGATTTAAATGGGGATTCCAACCCCTTGAATGCTAGAGAGGTCTCCAATGCGTTGGAGTCCTCTCTAGCATTCAAGGGGTTGAAATACTCATTTAAATCAATGGGAATATTAGGAATTTTTTAATTCTCCCCTATAGTGTGAATGGTTTGACCCAGAACGCCTCCACTTTTCATTTGACCAAACTACTATTTAACTCTTCTTTTTTCCTAAGCAAAATAAATATACAAAATGTGAGAGGCTTCTGGGAATGAACAACAGCACAACTGACGAGGCCCAACAAGGACGAAATGTACGTCTGTGACTGTCTGTGGGCGGGACCAGTCTGATATGGATATGGAGATTTCCTCTCTGCAATGGCACATGGGAGTGAAAAACGTGCGTTGTAGCACCATTGAGAGGTTACCATGCTTTAGAACAAGACACTTTATCTTGTTCGTGCTTTATGTGTGCTCCTCACAACTCTTTTTGTCCCTACATCTACCTGACATCAATTTACTAAGCTATGCATGCCCCAAATCTTCCTGTTGAAACAAGTATCTATGAATGAATCTAGGCAGAGCTCACAAACTGGGGGCTTGTATAGTAGCAAAGCAAGCAGTACGTTTTACTCGAACAGAGCTATTTAGCATACTGTGCAGGGAATTTGCAAAAAGGCATAGCATTCCTTGAAGACCTTTTGCAATAGCACTAATAAAAATATTAAAAAGAATGGGCCACAGTACAGATCCCTGAGGTACCCCACTAGTAACACTCCTTTCGTCCGAATATTCTCCATTGACTACGCTGTATTACACTGATTCCATGTAATAACAGGAGCTAGAATCATTTTTCTGTCCCTACATCTACAGAAACACAGAATGTGACGAACGCATACCGAGAAAGAGCAAAATCAAGTAGATTGCTCAAGGCATGTGTGGCCTCTCAGGTGCTGCTCAAGTCACGTTTTTCGCTCCCATGTGCCATTGCAGAGAGGAAATTTCCATATTCATATCAGTCTGGTCCCACCCACAGGCAGTCCAGCCCCGAAATGTCAGGCAAATCCTCTCTGCACGAGAGAAACAGCACAACCCCAGACATACGTTTCGGTCTATCTTGTTCGTGCTTGATGTGTGCTCCTCACAACTCCTTTTGTCTCCCTAAGTATACCATCCCAGGCATGGGCCCTTGCTTCCATGTGCCTAGAGGGATTTGGCTGCACCACACCGATGAGGCTCATGTAGGCTGAAACGTACATCTGTGGTTTTGTTGTTTCTCTTGTGCAGAGAGGATTTGCCTGACATTTCAGAGCTGGACTGTCTGTGGTGGGGGACGATATGGATATGGATATGGATATGGATATGGATATGGAAATGGAGATTTCCTCTCTGCAATGGTACATGGGAGTGAAAAACATGAGTTGTAGCACCATTGAGAGGCTACCATGTTTTAGAACAAGACACTTTATCTTGTTCGTGCTTGATGTGTGCTCCTCACAACTCTTTTTGTCTCCCTAAGTATAAGGGCATCCCAGGCATGGGCCCTTGCTTCCATGTGCCTAGAGGGTTTCGGCTGCACCACACTGACGAGGCTCACATAGGCCGAAACGTACGTCTGTGGTTTTGCTGGTTCTCTCGTGCAGAGAGGATTTGCCTGACATTTCGGAGCTGTACTGTCTGTGGGCGGGACCAGTCTGATATGAATATGGAGATTTCCTCTATGCAATGGCACATGGGAGTGAAAAACGTGAGTTGTAGCACCATTGAGAGGCTACCATGCTTTAGAACAAGACACTTTATCTTGTTTGTGCTTGATGTGTGCTCCTCACAACTCTTTTTGTCCCTACATCTACCTGACATCAATTTACTAAGCTATGCATGCCCCAAATCTTCCTGTTGAAACAACTATCTATGAATGAATCTAGGCAGAGCTCACAAACTGGGGGCTTGTATAGTAGCAAAGCAAGCAGTACGTTTTACTCAAACAGAACTATTTAGCATACTGTGCAGGGAATTTGCATACTGTGCCAACAAAACATAAAAGTTAATTTCTCAGTTACTTTTTATTTTACAGAAACATGACTATTACAATGTATAGGCAGATCTGAATTATCTGTAAATCACACAAAACTTGTCTTAGAGTGCACTTTAATTGCTCCCATAGATGTTGGGCATGCTCAGGAGCTTTATTAGGGTAAGAATATATAAGAGTAGCCCATGTGCTGATCCTCTGTTTTATACATTCCCCTTAATGTATTGGAAGAATGTATAAACACCATGTAAGTGGACAATAGACCCTGGAGTGAAAATACAAATCTTCCAATACAACTCAACTAGCGTTATCATCCAATGGCAACGGTGGAACTCCAGAGTATGTACTAGAGCATGTGATCACTGTAGTGCATACCGGCACGCGCACTCTGCCGTTATTAAGACTTTAGTACTGGCAAACTCCTCCCACCTGCCCCACAGCATTCAAAGGGAAATGGCATAAAGCTACATTACTTCCTCTAAGCATTGTGTCCAACGCAGCACTCAACAGGTTAATACATGTGGTAAACAAGGAAAAGAATAAAAGAATGGGCCAAAATGCACACACACTTAGCCTCTGTCTTCGCTATGGTTAATGCAGTGTTAAAGGAATAGTAATACTTCATTTTATCTTTATTTTATTTTGTAGGCATTAAAAAAACATGAAGAACGATATAAGTCTTATCTCTCAAACCTTTATGGTTTGAGAGATAATCACAAGCAAAGTTTCCCCTCCCGCCCCTTTTACCTAGTGTAAGCCATCTCTTCTCAGATGTGGAATCCAGTCCATAGACCAGACAGATAACAGAAGGGGACAATCTTCTTCCTATGAGAACAATGAAAGCCCTGCCCCCCTTGACAAGCTTTTCAGGTTTTTCCCTTATCTTAATTAAAGATTGTCCCTGTCTGCAATCTACCTGGACACCTCCCTTCTGCTCTGGCTGAGCAGTGTTACATCAGTAAAAGGGGAGGGAGCGGGATACTTTGTCATTGAATTACTCTTGAACTACAACTACAACAGAATTGAAATAACACTCTCCAAATTCCAAATACTATGATGATTAATTAGAGCTGCTTTTATTATGAAACATTACTATCCCTTTAAGGAGAGAATCTTAGTTGTAAGTAGCTTAGTGAATAGGTGCAGGGCTAGAAAATCCAACCCCTGATTTAGTGTGGAATCCTATTCTTACATTCCCCCATATTATATGTTTTATTTGATAATACATTGAACTTGGTTTACTCCATATTTATTGCATTTTTGCTGAGGTTGTTAAGTATTAGAATTTTTTTCATTAGCATTTTTTCATATTATCGCCCTATTGCAATGAAGCTGATATACAAATAATAATTGGAGCAATTACGTGGCACGCCAACGGCACCATAGGGGACAAATAAAAATGTCTCGCAACTCCATTTATTTAACCCATTGAGTGCAAAGGGGTGAGCAATGCAATTCTGACACTCAAAGTTTTAATTAGGGTTTTTAACCCTTCAGATTCTAGAGGTCTTCAGTTGCCAAGCAATGCATTAGAGTCCTCTGTAAGATTCACAGGGTTCGAAGCTCAAACGGATAAGGATTTTGTTTTGTCACTTAAAGTGTTAGTAATGTCCACAAAAAAGTTTTTTTGCATTTAAAAGAGCTTAAAAAACTGAGCAAAATGGAAAAAAAATGTATCTCTCAAACCGCTATGGTTTAAGAGATACAGGCGTTTAAAGTTTGATTTCTCCTACTGACCGCTGTAAAGCTGTTAGCAGGAAATCCGTGTTGGCCGTCACGGAGGCGCTTGAGCAGAGCCGAGATCTCGTTATTTACCACAAATCCCTTCATTGGAATGGTCTAAAACGTGTGCCTGGTTTTCAAGCACTCGTTTTAGAAC
The DNA here is from genome assembly GCA_037306005.1 of Rhinophrynus dorsalis. NCBI lineage: Eukaryota > Metazoa > Chordata > Amphibia > Anura > Rhinophrynidae > Rhinophrynus > Rhinophrynus dorsalis. The sequence goes on from CM074723.1 coordinate 467,417,339, forward strand.
ATTCCAATGAAAGGATTCGTGGTAAATAATGAGATCACGGCACTTCTCAAGCGTCTCCATGTCGGCCGACATGGATCTCCTGCTGACAGCTTTACAGCGGTCAGTAGGAGATATCAAACTTTAAACGACTGTATCTCTTAAAAGGTTTGAGAGATCCGTTTTTCTGCATTCAGCTCAGCTTTTTAAGCTCTTCTAAATTAAAAAAAACTTTTTTGTGGACATTACTAACACTTTAACCCCTAAGAGATTAGGTCTTTTTGATGCTTGAGGATGAGAGGCTCCACTGGCACATGTGATTGATGTAGCAATGATCACATGTACCAGCTCAACGGGGAAAGGCTGAAACTGACTGATCCAATCCTGGCATGATCATGTGATCATGAAAGCCATAACGTACCAGGACCACAACCCATTGTTAAAGCATGGAAATGTTTGACGCTTCTTGTCCGTCACTCGGCATGAAAGGTTTTAAGGTGCTTCTGGTTTGTTCCAGATTTGCACTAGTATATCTTAGTACATCAGCATCATTGGGGGTAATGTAAAATACGCCAGACCAGCTCATTTTCTGCACTTCGGAGTTGATATTCAAAAAGTCGTCGTAATAAAAAAGTTGGATCGCGGGTTGGTGGTAAAATCAGGACAGCATTTTCAGAAATCAGCGACTTTTTAAAATGTGTCATAAAAATGAGACAATGGTAAGATGAGCTTGGTGCGGGGGCGGATTATAGGGGAATACCAGCCCGGGCATTTTTTTTTTAAAGCAGCCCACTTGCTGCACCAACGTCCCTATCGACGCCCCCTTGTGGTCCCTGTGCAGCATGGGAGTGCAGGCACCAGGATATTATGTCATATCCTGGCGCTCTGGCACTCAAAGGGTTAACAAATAACATGAAGGCTGTCAAAGAGGGTGCCTGTGGCAACACAGACCTCTCTTTCAAAATATCGTGGGACAGTGAGGGGAGATCCTCTGATCTCCACTGGCCCATGAGCTAGCGGCCCACTGAGGGATGCAGTCCCCCAATAGGACAATCCGCCCATGGCTTGGTGAATATCGCCCTTTGAAATTATGCTATTGAAAATGTTTTCTTTAATTGGTTATAATTTTGTTTCACCTTAATCCCTGGAGTACTAACACTTGTATAATGTATTTTTTATTGTAAATCACATGCATAAAAAAATGGTTAATGTTTTGGTTCTGAACTTGAGTTGATTGCTTCATCTGTCCAATAAATTATCTTTTTTTTTCACCAAAAAATAATGTTGTCTTTAAAACTACACATTGTCATTGAAATAAAGACAGTCTTCAATGCGTCTCACTCCTATTTGCGAATAGTACCTTAATTTGTCTTATCCAAGTTCTGTTTTTGTTGTGGGAGAAAATTACACAAATCAGACAAAAAAATCATGGCTAAAAGAAGATTTTTCTTAAAAATGCCTTGCTCTATGAATATAGATTAAACCACACCCACTTTATGTTTTTTCTCTTGGACGTGATGGCGGTATTGAATGCAAAAAATGACTGCAATATGTTTGAGAATTGGCTGCCATGGTCTGCCAATTCTCAGTTATCACAACTTTTTGTCATCCTTAGCCGTTATAGAAATCTCCCAACTGCACTTCATGGTATGTATGAGAGAGTATGAATGCCTTATTGCGTATCGGACACACACTCCAACAGAGTTAAAGGAGCAGTAAATTTATTTTTATGAAAACCTATATGTTATAGAGCTTTTCCTATTGAGCTGTATTCAAACTTTATAACAACTGAAATAACCAGGAAGTGCTTTTACTTCCTGATAGTTCTAACTGACAGGAAGTGACTCAGCAGTTTCTCTCACATTCTTTGGAGAACTGAATGTCACTGACTTTCCTCTCCGTTAGAATGTAACAGAATAGCTAATTGGAATTTGACCATGAGAGGACACTGCTAATGTAAAAAAAAACACAGGGTTAAACTCAGCAGTGGGAGTAACCTTATTTTACTCAACAGGAAACACCCTACATAAAAAGTTTACTGCTCCTTTAAGATTTTAATACAAGTCCTGAACGCCTCCACTACAGCATGTGCAGGAAAAAGGATTAATTTAACTCTGATTTCTTCTACTGTTTTTTAGATCATGGTGAGTAACAAGAACAGCATGCACTTCCCATTGCTTTCTGCTTTGCACTAACGTTATAAAGAGAATAATTTTCAGTGTAGTTAGCTTAGCACATTGGCGATAAGCATTGAATCATATTAGTACATCCTTTCATTGGCATTGCTGGATTTACATCCTAGGTGTCCCTAGGCAAGGCACTCTAGGTGTCCTTAGCTCCACCCATGGCCACACCCCTACTCCTCACATGACCCTGCAGAGCAAAGCATTAGAGATTTCTCTAGTGCCCAAGGGGTTACATTATAGCCTGTAATGGGGTATTGAACCAGTACAGGGACACTGAAATTGTTCTGGTCACACCCACAACAGATAATGTGGGTGTGGCCAGCACAGTTTAGGCCCCTCCCCTCAAAATGTGGCACTCTAAGGAGTTGCCTACTCTATCTACTGGGAAATCCAGCCCATCTCATTGTATAGAAATGAGCCTTATTAACATTTTCAAGCTCAGTTTAATATTTTCTAACATCTTACACTCATTACGTTTTTTTAATATATTTTCTTCTGATAAACATAATTATGTTTTCACAATTTCTAGTGAATAATACATTATCTGCCAAAAGTATTAGTTGGTTGAACAAAATGTAAATGTCACGTCCCATTATTGCAAAGAAGTTGATGGATTAAAAGGAATTGGAGCAATTCTGAAAGAGGAGAAATGTGCAATAGGGAAACAAATGCAAATTCCTCAAATTCCCATTGATTTAGGGAGAGAAATTCAAAAAGTTGTGGTGATTGAAATTGCCTGTAATTAGTCTGATAAAGTTCTTACGCACGGTTGTCAATTCTCAGTCATTTTTTGCATCCGATTCTGCTATCTCCGTCAAAGGGAAAAAACAGTGGAAATTTCACCTAAAATAAAAATGTAACCATGCGTTGTAATCATTAAATGTTAGTAATGTCTAAAAAAAAAAGTTTTTTGCATTTAGAAGAGCTTAAAAAGCTGAGCTAAATGCAAAAAAAAAAAACGTATCTCTCAAACCTCTATGGTTTAAGAGATACAGGCGTTTAAAATTTGATGTCTCCTACTGACAGCTGTAAAGCTGTCAGCAGGAGATTCGTGTTGGTCGACACGGAGGTGCTTGAGAAGTGCCGGGATCCCCTTACTTACAAGGAACCCCTTCATTGGAATGGTCTAAAATGGTCTAAAAACTTTTTTTAAACATTACTAACACTTTAACAAAGTATTAGCGTTGTGTTTGTTTTCTTCGTAACTCACCGGCTAATGGAGATATTTAGCCTTCAACACCGGGTACTTCCGCGTTCTGCAGGAACCTGTATGTCCTGCATGATGCCTTAGGACTTCCCAGCTGCCCCAGGGATCGCAATCACGCCCGCCTTCATAGCTGTATTTCTGTGGGCTAACGTTAAGCAAACTCAGTGTATCATGCTACTGAGGTTGCAACCTCGGTAGCATGGTAAATGGAGTTTGCTGTAACATTAGCCCACAGAAATACAGCTATGAAGGGGATCACGCTCCCAGGGGCAGCTGGGAAGTCCTGAGATGGTACAGGGTCCCGCAGAACGCGGAAGTGCCCAGTGTTGAAGGCTAAATATCCCCACTAGAAGGTGAGTTACAAAGAAAACACTAATGCTGTGTTAATGATTACAATGCATGGTTACATTCTTATTTTAGGTGAAAGTTCCACTTTAAAGGGATAGTAAATCATCATAGTATTTGGACTTTGGAGAGTGTTATATCAATTCTAGATGAGAGTTGGTACCGTGTTAGCCGTAGAAATACAGGATGCAAAATTTTTTTGTAAAGTTGATACCTTTATTGGCTAACTAAACAGATTTAAAATGCAAGCTTTCAAGACTTCTTAGGTCTCTTCCGCAGGCATGTTATCCTGAGGAAGAGACCTAAGAAGTCTTGAAAGCTTGCATTTTAAATCTGTTTAGTTAGCCAATAAAGGTATCAACTTTACAAAAAAATTTTGCATCCTTTATATCAATTCTGGCAGAGTTGTCGTTCAAGAGTAATTCAATGACAAAGTATCCCCCTCCCTCCCCTTTTACTGATGTAACACTGCTCAGCCAGATCAGAAGGGAGGAGCCCAGGTAGATTGCAGAGAGGGACAATCTTCAATTAAGATAAGGGCTTTCATTGTTCTCATAGGAAGAAGATTGTCCCCTGCTGTTATCTGTCTGGTCTATGGACTGGATTCCACATCTGAGAAGAGATGGCTTACACTAGATAAAAGGGGCGGGGGGGGGAACTTTGCTTGTGAATATCTCTCAAACCATAAAGGTTTGAGAGATAAAACATATCATTCTTCATGTATTTTTAATGCCTACAAAATAAATATAAAAGGAGTATTACTATCCCTTTAAAGGGATAGTAACACTTGAGATGTCAGATTATTTATTTTGTAGCATCTACCCTACTGAGTAAAATAAGGGCACTCCCACTGCTGATAGATGTTTTATTTATTAGTTATTGCAGCTCAAATTTGAATATTTTTAGGTGCCGTATCACAGTGGCCTGAGATGACACAGTGGCGCTGTTGTTACACCATCCTATGGAGGTTTATGTTCAACTGACCAGAGCTATCCATAGGATGGTGTGGCAACAGCACCACTGTACAATTTCAGGCCATTGCGATACTGCACCTAAAAAAAAATCAAGTTTGAGCTGCAATAATTTTTTAATAAAACACCTTTCAGCAGTGGAAGTACCCTTGTTATACTCAGGAGGATGAACCCTACAATATATAGTTTTTTGCAAATTACGTGTTACTATCCCTTTAAGAGTGAAAGAGGTGACATAATCTAAAGTATATTAACCCTTTGAGTGCCCCTCTGGCACTCGAAGGGTTAAAAAATATCTTCTTTTAGCCATCACTTTCTTTTCTGATTTACATCCTTTTTTCCCCAGTAGAAAAAAAGAAAACAGGAGGCACTCCTAGTGTAATACTGCCTTTCACCAATAGGAGGTCTCCTCACAAGTGGAGTGTTCAGTGTAACACATGTATATTCACTGAGGTTCAAGCAGGAGGGATTTTTGCACTGTTCCAACTGCAGTATAGAGGATGATCAACTGGAACACTTTAGAATGGGCAGCTTCTCTATACATACATCAGGAAGCAAAACATGCAGAAAAACACAAGAAAAAGGGAGCCCAAAAGTGCTTGTTATGTTATGTATAATTTACCTGGATAACAAGCACTATTGGGCACCCATTTTCTTGTGTTTTTCTATATCCTTTTTTTGGACAAAGTAAAACTGGTCTAAACTTAAAGGGATAGTAATGTTTCACAATAAAAGCAGCTCCAATTAATCTTCATAGTATTTGAGCCATGGAGAGTGTTATTTCAATTCTGTCAGAGTTGTAGTTCAAGAGTAATTCAGTGATAAAGTATCCCCCTCCCGCCCCTTTTACCTACTGTAAACCGCCTCACCTCATATGTGGAATCTGGTCTCTTACCGGACAGGTCACAGCAAGGGACAATCTTCTAACTGTGATCATAAGGAAAACCCTGCCCCCTTTGACAGGTTTTTCCTTATGATCACTGAAGATTGCCCCTCTCTGTGATCCATCTGGACAGTCTTGCTGCTCTGAGGTGAGCAGTGTAACATCAGTAAAAGGGATGGGAGGGGGATATTTTAGCATTCAATTACTCTTATACTACAACTCTGACAGTATTGAATTAACACTCTCCACGGCACAAATACTATGATGATTAATTGGAGCTGCTTTTTTTGTGAAGCATTACTGTCCCTTTAAGGTGCATTTGGTTTGTTCCAGAACTGCACTAGTATATCTTAGTACATCAGCCTCACTGAGACTAATGTACAGATCCACCAGCACAGCTCATTCTTCATTCTCATTGTACTGCCATTTTTAACTCTTTACGACACACATTACAAAGTATCATACTGCCTTTCCTTTATCACCGGCTCATAAGCCATCAATTTTTTTAGTCATGATAACTTTGTAAGCACAGTCCTCTTAAATGTAACTATGACTCCAATACGTTGGAGACCTCTCTAGCATTCAAGGGGTTAAAAGACCCATTTAAATCAATGTCTTATAAAGTCCATCACGTTCAACCCTTGCTTCCTAAACCAGAGACATGAGAATGATATAACTGTCCTGTTGCCAAATTATTTAGCCTGTCAGACCTTCCTGTTTTGACTTCTAATACACAGTATAACCCTGTATGTTGCCTTTTGAAATAAATGGCGCATCTGGATTGATTTTGAATGGAGCCAACTCAGTCAGGGCCGAATTTACATCTCAGGAGCCTGTAGGCACAGAAATCTGAAGCGCCCCCCACCCATTGGCCATCTCCACTGGACACTTCCACAATGCTCCTAATCTCCACATTGCCCCCATCATCTCTATATTGCCCTCACATTGCCCCCCATCAGCTCCAACTTGACCCCATCAGCTCCAACTTGCCCTCACATTACCCCCATCAGCTCCACATTTACCCCATCAGCTCCAACTTGACCTCACATTACTCCCATCAGCTCCACATTGCCCCCATCATCTCCACCCTGCCCCCATCAGCTCCAACTTGCCCTCACATTACTCCCATCAGCTCCACATTGCCCCATCATCTCCAACCTACCCCCATCAGCTCCAACTTGCCTTCACATTACCCCCATCAGCTCCACATTGCCCCAATCATCTCCAACCTGCCCCCATCAGCTCCAACTTGCCTTCACATTACCCTCATCAGCTCCACATTGCCCCAATCATCTCCAACCTGCCCCCATCAGCTCCAACTTGCCTTCACATTACCCTCATCAGCTCCATATTGCCCCAATCATCTCCAACCTGCCCCCATCAGCTCCAAGTTGCCTTCACATTACCCCCATCAGCTCCAACTTGCTCCCATCAGCTCCAACTTGCCCCCATCAACTCCAACTTGCCCTCACATTACTCCCATCAGCTCCACATTGCCCACATCATCTCCAACCTGCCCCCATCAGCTCCAGCTTGCCCTCCATTACCCCCATCAGCTCCAACTTGCCCCATCAGCTCCAACTTGCACCATCAGCTCCACATTGCCCCGTTTCCTACCTCCCTGGTGGTCCAGCGGCAGGAAAAGTCTGTGCCTTCTTCTGCACAGAACTGTAGCTCCTGTTGCTCCCGCGTGGTCTTCTCTTTAGGAATGCAGAGCGCTGGGAGATGATGTCATCTCCCAGCGCTCTGTATTACTAAAGAGCCTCCGAGGGAGCAATAGCAGGATCTCACCGGGCGGCAGGCAGGCAGCGGGTAGGGTGAATGAAAATATTTTAAAAAATAAAATAAAAAAAATAATTTCCAATGACAGACGCCCCTCTGTAGGGTGCCCTTGTAGGCAGATGCCTACTCTGCCTTATGGCAAATCCGGCCCTGAACTCAGTAGATCGGCCTCGCTTTCGCAAAATATACGAATTCATCAGTGCAGCTCAAACGATGTTAGCCTCTAACAGAAGTGACTGCATTTCAGGGTATCTGCTACAGTGTATGATCACTATAGTGCATAATGGTAGTGCCAGACAATCCTGCCAGTGTTACGACTTTAATGCCAACAACCCCATGTATGCCTGCCCCAAAGCATATACATTCGAATGGCGTTAAATCATGCCAACTCCTTTATGCCTTTTTTTTAGTACATAGCGTTAATACATAGCATTAACCCTCTGAGTGCCTGAGAGGTATTCAACGCGTTGTGTTGCAATGAGTTGGAAATTTCTCCGGCATTCAAAAAGTTAACCCTTTGAGTACCAGAGGGGTACGCAACACATTGCAATGCATTGCGTTCCCTGTGCCATTACAATGTGTTGCGTTCCCTGCTGGCACTCAAAGGGTAATAGGATTCATAGAAGAAAGTAAATTGCCCATAGTCTATTGAATTATTCTCCCCATGGTGCAAGCAATGATAAAGGGAGTCATTTTGACATATGTAGCTTAGTAAATTGAGCATGTTATTCCCCATGGATTACCTGGTGTACATTGTGCATATAAGAGCCCCATTCAATTTTTCAGAACATTTTATAATCCATAAAATTATACATATTTTAAAGAGAATGATATGTTCATACTTTCCAGTGTCTAAATGTTATCTGCTGAATGCAATAAGCAGTTGAACTTGGGGGAAAAAAAAGTTAACCCTTTGAGTACCAGAGGGGTACGCAACACATTGCAATGCATTGCGTTCCCTGTGCCATTGCAATTCATTGCGTTCCCTGCTGGCACTCAAAGGGTAATAGGATGCATAGAAGAAAGTAAATTGCCCATAGTCTATTGAATTATTCTCCCAGTGGTGCAAGCAATGATAAAGGGAGTCATTTTGACATATGTAGCTTAGTAAATTGAGCATGTTATTCCCCATGGATTACCTGGTGTACATTGTGTATGTAAGAGCCTCATTCAATTTTTCAGAACATTTTATAATCCGTAAAATTATACATATTTTAAAGAGAATGATATGTTCATACTTTCCAGTGTCTAAATGTTATCTGCTGAATGCAATAAGCAGTTGAACTTGGGAAAAAAAAAACAGATATCACATCTCTTTAAGTCTAACAGTAAATGCTGGGGAAAAGTTGGCAGGCTTGTGGTGGCTTTCAGCAAGAGCATCTATGTAAATGTTCTTTCCTTCTTTTGTGTAACTCCCCTTTCCTCCTACAGACCACCCAGGCCCTATAAATAACCCAACAGCTCAACTTTTTCAATCAGACTCATTCTCAGACTTTGGTAGGGGAGAACCTGAGAAAGGAAAGGAAAAATGGCAAGTGAAATTAAGAAGAAAGCTTTCTGGAGGGCAGTCATTGCTGAATTTTTAGCTATGAGTGTTTTTGTTTTTATCAGTATTGGGGCAGCTCTTGGGGTACATTTCCCTGTGGTACAAAACCAAACTGTAAGTCGGCCACAAGACATTGTGAAGGTATCACTGGCTTTTGGGCTGTCGATTGCCACATTGGCTCAAAGTGTTGGGCACATCAGTGGTGCCCACCTCAATCCAGCCGTGACCTTGGGCTGCCTGCTTAACTTCCAGATTAGCATCCTGAAGGCCATTATGTACATCATTGCCCAGTGCCTGGGGGCTGTGGTTGGCACGGCCATCCTTTCAGGTATCACTACAGGGATCGATGAGAACACATTGGGACTCAATGGGGTAAGTCAGTCGCTTTCCAATCTATTTTCTTTTTTTATGTTTTAAGTTGTGAATATTTCTGTGTTACACTGCGCTTACCTATTTTCCTTTCCCAATTTAGAATGAACAATTAAATAGGATGTACTTGTATAAAGCAAAGTGTCTATAAAATAATCTATTTTGCCTTAAAGTCTATCTATCTATCTATCTATCTATCTATCTATCTATCTATCTATCTATCTATCTATATCTATCTATCTATCTATCTATCTATCTATCTATCTATCTATCTATCTATATCTATCTATCTATCTATCTATCTATCTATCTATCTATCTATCTATATCTATCTATCTATCTATCTATCTATCTATCTATCTATCTATCTATGTCTGTCTATCTGTCTGTCTCTCGGTCTATCTCTGTCCGTCTGTCTATCTATCTATCTATCTATCTATCTATCTATCTATCTATCTATATCTATCTATCTATCTATCTATCTATCTATCTATCTATCTATCTATCTATCTATGTCTGTCTATCTGTCTGTCTCTCGGTCTATCTCTGTCCGTCTGTCTATCTATCTATCTATCTATCTATCTATCTATCTATCTATCTATCTATCTATCTTTATGTCTGTCTGTCTTTTTCTCTACCTATATAGCTACACATACTTACACACAGTCACATACATAAATACTATAAAATTATATATATATATATATATACAGGTTTATGCATTGTATCAATGCATTGTATATATATATATATATATATATATATGTACATCAGAAGTGAAATATAACACTTGCGCATCTATATATCAACCTTAGATAGCCACAAAGAATAAATGCAAGTCACAAGTCCCAGCTGATTCCATTGAAACTTGTGTACACTTTCAATTGCTCATATGCTGCAGCTGGTTTGCTCCAGAATTGCTGCAGTTCTCTTTAGTACATTAGCCATACTGCACTTACCATTTATTTTAAAAAGCAGAAATTCCACCTTAGTTTCTTTAGTCAGTGAATTCTTTCACCTGTTCTCACTCATTGAGTACACATTTCCCATAAACAGATACTTCACTGAGTTCCAGTAGCCTTGGATGAATGAATTGCATTTGGATTAATGAGTGTTTTACCCCTTTCCCTACACAGGACCTTAGTCCACACACAGTGTACAGTATATCAGTGTATATGTCAGCTGGTCAGCGCTTTGATGTCTGCTCTTAGTTCTCAGGGGAAAAAATACATTCTGTTCTCCAGATACCGGTGCAGTTAACCCAGTGCAGGAATGACACTGATTGTACTCCATGTTATAAATATTTCAATTTGTGTCTAAGGGTTAATAATCATTTAACCCTTTGAGTGCCAGAGAGGTATCACACGCATTGCATTCTGGCACTCAAGGGTTAGCTGCTTTCGAGACCTCATCAGCATCCAAGTGGTTAAAATGCATAATTACCCCCTATTTACACTGTAGATAATAGGGGGGATGTCTAAAACAATTCCACTCTGCCTGGAACCAACTTCTTAGCGTCCCATCTACCTTATGCTGATTTGCTAATGTACTTAGGCTGAAAGTAGTCCCTCTGTATGTTGTGTGCATCAAGGGAAGATTACTGGGGAAGTGGATGGGGGGGTACAGGTGCATTCCTGTCCTCTGCTCTTTATTTAACTCTATTTACTAACAAAGCTCAGAGAAAAGTGTTGTAACTTTACTCAGTCTCTCTGTGCCTGCTATAGAGGCATTAAAGAAGCAACCTTCCTAATAATAACCCACACTTACCTTCCTATGGCCAGAAGATGAATGATCCTATGAATGATCCTGTCCTTGCACTTTTTATTCAAGAGACAACATCAATCACTCCATTATGTCATATCCATGGAGGAGGACATGATAGCGGTTGGCATTTTTACAGTACCTGAGTCTTCTTGAAGGGATAGTAATACTTCGTTTTCACTTTATTTTATTTTGTAGGCATTAAAAAATACAAAGAATGATATTAGTCTTATCTCTCAGACCTTTATGGTTTGAGAGATATTCACAAGCAAAGTTTCCCCCTCCCGCCCCTTTTACCTAGTGTAAGCCATCTCTTCTCAGATGTGGAATGCAGTCCATAGACCAGACAGATAACAGCAGGGGACAATCTTCTTCCTATGAGAACAATGAAAGCCCTGCCCCCCTTGACAAGTTTTTCAGGTTTTTCCCTTATCTTAATTGAAGATTGTCCCTCTCTGCAGTCTACCTGGGCACCTCCCTTCTGATCTGGCTGAGCAGTATGACATCAGTAAAAGGGGCGGGAGGGGGATACTTTGTCATTGAATTACTCTTGAACTACAACTCTGACAGAATTGAAATAACACTCTCCAAAGTCCAAATACTATGATGATTAATTAGAGCTGCTTTTATTATGAAACATTACTATTCCTTTAACTCTTGAACAATGGGCAGAACTAGTGTGCTGTGATCCTTCTAGTAAATATTTGCCTCCAAGCAGCAAGAAAAAACTGAGGGGCCATTTGGATTTTCTTAATAAAATAAGTGTGTGTGTGGGGGGGTCATTATTAAGATATGTTATTTCTACTTCAATGACTTCAGGGGAGATGCACTATGGTGTGATGAAGAGGTGATAAAGAGGAGATAACTTACCTAATGTGATAATATCTCCAAGTCGTATGTTATTCTATGGAGCCAATGCACTTTGATATCTCCAACCTGAGAGCTCTTAGTGCATAGGCGCCATAAAATAACATAGGGATTGGAGAGTTTAGTGCGCTGGAGCAATGATCTCCTCTTTATTTTCACTTTATCACCTCTTTATCACTACTTTATCACCTCTTTATCACACATTGGTGGATATCCCCCTTCATGTTGGTGGAGTGTGTCTGCTGCTCTGCACTACAACGATCAGAGGCTCCTGTTCATACACCAAAGGACAAGATCATGAGTTAAAGGTATAGGAATACCTGGATTAAACTTGAGGTCCTAGTCTTCTTTATGTTTTTTTTTTAATACATCCTATATAATAATTCGCTAAAACGTGTGTAACGACACAGTCATGTGTAGTAGAGACTGTTGCGCGTGCTGCAGTTATGCACAGTAGAGACTGCCCGCACCGCAGCTGATACAGAGCTGGAAGCTCCGAAGGAGAATCCAGCTCTGTATCAGCCGTGGCACTGGCAGTCTCTACTGTGCATGACTGCCCCGCGACCAGATGGGAGTGGCACTGTGGCCCGTGTAATGGGCTTTTCAACTAGTAGCTCTATATTTGAATACTTACAGTGTTGTAGTCCAAGTACTATTCAATCAGAAAGGATCCCCATCCCTCCCCTTCTGACCGCCTCCCATCATATATGGAATCTGGTCCTGGGACCGGACGGTTGCAGAGAGGGACAATCTTCACTCACTAAGTATAATCAAAACCCTGCCACCATTCACGTACGAGGGCAGGATTTTTATTTTGCTTACTGAAGATTGCCTCTCGCTGCGCTCCATCCAGACCAGACTGAGAGGCAGCTTGATGCAGGGAAAGGGGCGGGATCCTTTCGGACCGAATTGCTCTTGAACTGCAAAACTGTAAGTATTTAAATATAGCGCTATGTATTAAAAAACATAAAGAAAACTCGCGCCTCAAGTTTAATGCAGCTGTGCTGACAGAATCTGATATTGGGGATATTACTGTATATCAGTAACACTTGATTACAGCTGTAAACTCTGCGCGTTATATAGAACTTGGCTTTAACCCTTTGAGTGCTCTGCAATGTGATGGATACCTCTCTGGCACTCAAAGGGTTAAAGAAGTAGATTCTAAAGGGAGTATTCTAGCACATATAATAAAATTGGGTTATATAATTTTAAATATCACACACTTCCAGCAGGCAGCTGTAAAATGTAGGCATTGTATATTAGATTCCTAAAATCTAATCTTGACTCTTTAAATGCCAGAGAGGAATCCAAAACATTACAGTGCAATGCATTGGATACCTGACATTTAAAGAGTCAAACTTGCATTTTAAATATATACATAGATTATCCTTTATATAGACACACTTTGGTTAATTCTGTTTGTGCAGAACTATTGCTCTAAATGCACTGAAATTTATACCTACGTCTCTTATATTGAGAAAGGCTGGTACATATCTCAGCTTATTTAAAGGGATAGTAATACTTACAATGTAAAAAAAAAATATGCTGTAGGGTTTATCCCCCTGAGTAAAACAAGTGTACTCCCACTGCTGAAAGGTGTTTTATTCAAACGTTATTACAGCTCAAAGTTGAATTTTTTAGGTGCAATGTCACAGTGGCCTGAAATTGTACAGTGGCGCTGTTGCTACACCGCCCTATGGAGATTTATGGTCCCAGGACCAGAGCTGTCCATAGGATGGTGTAGCAACAGCGCCACTGTACAATTTCAGGCCACTGTGATATTGCACCTACAAAATTCAACTTTGAGATGTAATAACTTTTGAATAAAACACCTTTCAGCAATTAGAGCTCCCTTGTTTTACTCAAGGGGATAAACACTGCAATGTAGTACTTATCGCTTATGAGACACCTATGAACACAGCTTTGCTAATGGGAGCCACAAGGGTGGAGATTTACTAAGGTATGATTAAGAGGTGATAAACAGGAAATGACTTCTCCAGTGAATTCATATTTCCTGTTCCTATGTTGTTTATGTATCCTATACGCTAAGATTTCACAAGAGGGAGAGATAGCATAGGCTCCATAGAATAACATAGGAAGTGGAGATGTTATTTCACTGGAGAAGGGATCTCTTTATCACCGCTTTATCACACCTTAGTGCATTACTCCCCTGGTGGGAGATTCACTAAGCGGTGATAAAGAGATGATAAAGTGGAGATGACTTCTCCAGTGATATCACTTCTCCAGTTCCTATGTTATTCTATGGAAGTAATGCACCAAGATGTCTTCAGCTTTGGAGATCTTAGTGAATAGGCTCCATAGAATAACATATGAACTGGAGAAGTGATAAACTGGAGATGTCATCTCCATTTTATTACATCTTTATCACCGCTTAGTTAATCTCCCCCCCCCACCTAGAGCCCTTAAAAAGGCAGGAATAAGAGCCCATATAAACCATATTCAATATCAGAGGGGTTATGCATTAAGGCATTATAAATAGGTGATAAAGTGGTGATGACTTCTCCACCGATATCACTTCTCCAGTTCCTATATTATTCTATAGAATCTATGCACTAACATCTCCAAAGTTGAAGAAATCTTAGTGCATTGGCTCCATAGAACTAGAGAAGTGTTATATCACTGGAGAAGTCATCACCACTTTATCACCTCTTTATCACCTCTTTATCACACCTTAGTGCATAACCCCGGAGGCTTTAGGTCTCAGAAAACAAATTAAGGAGTTTTACAGATGTTAGCATGAGACCCAGGGGATACATTTTTAAGTGTTAGCGTTCCTTTAAAGTAGAACTGTCAATTTGTAATAAAGGAGATTTTGAAAGAATTTTCAGAATGAATTCTATTTGTTAGCCCTTTTTTTTAAAAAAATTTTTTAAAACAATAGTTTATGAGATATTTAGCCTTCGTTATTTGACTCAGTTATTTGACAGATTATGGAAATTATCTAACATTGGCTGTCGGGTGGGGCAGTTGGGAGGGAGAGCAGGGAGTGGCAGCTGGGAGGGAGAGATTTGTCGAACGTTAGTCGCTCTCTTTCAGGGTGTGGTTTTAACCCTTTAAGGACCAGAGGGGTGTACAGTTTCTTTTGCAGAGAAATGCGTTGGGACATCGCTGCTCTGGACCTCACATGATTAACAAAAATATAGATGATTTTCAAATAACAATTCCACTTTACGTATGCTCAGACAAATTAGTATATCTTAAAGGCAGAGCTCAAAATTTCCACTTGCCATTAGCAAATGGCAAGTGAAAATTTAGCCCTGACGAGTAGAAATTCAGTCCTGGTGGGTATGTTTTGGCTTGCAGTGGCGAATAACTTTTCAGGTCTGGCTAGTAGCAAAGGACTTAAAATTATAAGCCCTGTTAAAAGGGATAGTAATATTTCACAAAAACAGCAGCTCCAGTTCATCTTCTTAGTATTTGGACCATGGAGAGTGTTATTTCAATACTATCAGAGTTGTAGTTCAAGAGTAATTGAATGATAAAGTAGCCCCCTCCTGCCCCCTTTTACCTAGTGTAAGGCACCTCTCCTCAGAGGTGGAATCTGGTCTCTTGACCGGACAGATCACAGCAAGGGACAATCTTCTTACTGCCACCTTGACAGGTTTTTCAGGTTTTACCCTTATGTTAACTGAAGATTGTCCCTCTCTGCAAGCCATCTGGACACCACCTTTCTGTTCTGAGGAAAGCAGTGTTGCATCAGTAAAAGGGGCAGGAGGGGGATACTTTATCATTGTGAGATAGCTCAGTGGTAAAGTCCCTGACTATGGAGCCTATTCCAACCGCAAGGTTGCAGGTTCAAATCCCAGCAGGGTCAACTCAACCTTTCATCCTTCCAAGGTCGATAAATGAGTACCAATAATTGGGTAATAATAACATCTATTATTTCAGCTGCCGATTTGGTTAATTCCGAGAGCGTGCGCTGAAAGCGCTTTGAGTCCCACTGGGAGAAAGGCGCTATATAAATACTAGTTATTATTATTATTATTATTATAATTACTCTTGAACTACAAATCTGACAGTATTGAAATAACACTCTCCATGGCCCAAATATTATGAATATTAATTGGAGCTGCTTTTATTGTGAAACATTACTATCCCTTTAAAGTGAGAATACAAATAGGAAAATATATATTCATTGGTATAAGTACCTTTTTAACTTTTTTGAGTACGACAGAGGTTTGCTTTGAAATGCATTGAGCACCAGAGAGGTTTGCTTTGAAATGCTTTGCACACACTTCAGGTCCTCAAATGATTAATTTGTTTAACATAAAGGGAGAGATTCGCTAAGCGGTGATAAAGAGGTGATAAAGTGGAGATGACTTCTCCAGTTTATCACTTCTCCAATTCCTATGTTATTGTATGGAGTCTATGCATTAAGTCTATGACTTACCTATGTATGTGCTTTTCACACATAGCTGTTTACATTCAGTTCACAATCTGATAATTGTAAGAAGTCCTTAGAACCATGGGTGGGGCTTTTCTCAAACAGATTACTTATTCAGAATTCTGAAGTCGGTTGTCCATTATGAGGAAGTGCGAATTAAAGGAGAACTAATACCCCCCCAATTTATTATGGCCAGAAAATCTTAATGACCCTTATGAATTCCTTCCCTGTCCTCTTGGTTCATGAGATAACTGGATGTCATGTCCATGGAGGTGGAGACGGCAGCTGCTGGCAGGGCCATATGACTTCATAGGCTGCCAAATCCAAATGTAAATCTTATCCCTTTAAGAACAAGACGCACGTGCATTCACTAGAGATCAGTGAACACAGGTATCTGCAGACATAATGTAATAAATAACATATATACATTAATATGCCTGACTGCTTTTTAACCCTTTGAGTTGCATAGATATGCACAACGCATTTCTTTGGCACTCATTCTAAGGTTTAAAGGAGTCCTACCTTGATAAGATCTTCTCTTAACCATTTCAGTGCCAGAGGGGTACGCAACGCATTGCTTTGCAATGTGTTGCGTACCCCTCTGGCTCTGGAAGGGTTAAACAAATTAAGTGCTACAGTGGGCATATGAGTCGCAAATATTGAGGGCGGTATAGAGTTTTCAAGAGAGAGATTGTCCCTAGCCAGGCAACCAGCTACTTCTGGACTACAGTTATGGTCTATAGAGCCCCAGTAGATGTAGCGCAACAACAGCTGGTGAGTCAGTGATAGGCTGACCATATTTCCTTGAGAAAACAATGGGACGGGGTGTGGGACCGTCGGACAGTGGGACTCTGTCACCAAGGGAGGGCTGGCCTGGGGGGCAATTGCCCCCTGGCCCAGTCATATGTCTGGGCCGGTGGGCCACTACCACACTCAATCTCCCTCTTTCTGCTGTAAATGAAGCTACACTAGTAATACCACAGAGCTTACAATTGAAATAGAGTTACACAAAAGATACCACAGAGCTACAATCCATATGAAACTACACTAGTAGCATAAACCATTTCCCTTGTAAGCTCTATGGTATCACTAGCATAGCTTTGTTTAAATTGTAAGTTCTGTAGTATCAGTAATGTAGCCCAGTGATTCTCAACCAGGGTGGCGTGGCACTTTGGTGTGCCACGGACATAATTTTAGGGTGCCCCACGTTGTCTATGAAGATTAACAAAAATGGACTTTTAAATAAAGATTAACAGAAATTGTTCTGCATAACATGTTTAGTTTTGTTACTATGATTGTAAGGCCTAATAATAACTATATTTATGTATTTACCGTTCATTATGCCTTGATAAAGTACATTAAATATGTTAGGGGTGCCCCGAGTGTTCTAGATTATGTGTTAGGGTTGCCCCAAACAAAAAAAGATTGAGAACCACTGATGTAGCCCCATGTCAATTGCAAGCTATGTGGTATCACTTTGTCTTACCTCACAACATTAATGCACATTTTAAAATGAACAAAAAGGGGTGTAGTGGGACAGTGGGCTGGAATGATAGTATAAATAGGCCACTTGATTGTATTTGCCCCCCAAGGCCAAATGTTGCCAGCCCTCCCCTGTCTGTCACTCTGAGTCCGATCGTAGTAACCTGCAAGCAGCGAGAACGAGCTTGTTCCGTCTCTTACTAGCGGTGTTCTCTCTTTCTCTGGCCAAAAAGCCTGCCCCTGAAGTCAATCGGAACTTCCTCTCTTCGTCAATCTGGTTTTACTGTGTTTACTGTATGCATTGATTACCATAGAGTCTTATAACTCGTCGTCATATCACTGTCTAAGAGACTCTATGGTAATTTACCATAGACTCGAGACTCTTAGACAGTTATGAGTTACTCGACTCATAAGACTCTATGGTAATCAGTGTGTACAGTAAAATCACTAGTGTGACGAAAGGAAGTTCCGATTTACTTTATTTTATGAGAATTAAACAATCTGTGCTCAGTTTTTTTACAAAAATTAAAAACGATATATGTTATATTAAAAATGGGACAAAAATGAAATTTCTATTAAAAAGATGGGACGGTCTGGAAATATGAATAAAAAGGTACTGTCCCTTTTAAAACGGTACGTATGGTCAGTCTAATCACTGGTTAGCCATCTTTGTGCCTTCCTGAAACAGAAAACTATAAGCCATCCATTCACCTTGGTTATATGGGACATCTCTGTGTTGTTACAATGAAACCCTGCAAAACGAAATGTTGTATTCTTTGGTTTAGCAATGTAACTATTTATCCCTTTGATTGAGAGAGAGGTATCCAATGAATTGCAACGCAACCAAATCGATAACTCTCTGGCACTGAGTGATTTAAAAGCCACTGAAAACTGCAGAAGCTACAAATTGCAGTCCAAACGCAATTACTCAACAACAGTTTGCCTACCTACTATATAATATTCAATGGCAGTCAAAGTTTTAAAGGGATAGTAATACTTAAAATGTAAAAAAATATATGTTGTAGGGTTTATCTCCCTGAGTAAAACAAGGATACTACCACTGCTGAGAGATATTTTATTAAAAAATTATAACAGCTCAAACTTTAATTTTTTAGGTGCAATATCACAGTGGCCTGAAAATTTACAGTAGCGCTGTTGCTACAGCATCCTATGGACTGCTCTGGTCTGTAGACCATAAAACTCCATAGAATGGTGTTGCAACAGTGCCACTGTAAATTTTCAGGTCACTGTGATATTGCACCTAAACAATTCAAGTTTGAGCTGTTATAATTTTTTAATAAAATGTCTCTCAGCGGTGGGAGTACCCTTGTTTTATTCGGGGACATAAACCTTACAACATATATTTTTTTACATCTTAAATATTACTATCCCTTTAAATTACGAGACGTCAGACTCCATTCTGTAAACTCAGCATTATCTGCACCTAGGTGTGAATACTTATTTATCAAGCTACGGTAAGTATAAGCAGCTGTGTATATGTAAGTATAAACCAGGTGTGATTTCAACAATCAATGGAATGAGAAGCAATGCATCAGATAAATCTCTAGTATCCAATGTGTAAAAGGAGTCTGCAACTTAATGCATTGCCCAGGCCCACTACTGACTTAAAGAAGCAGTACACTTTTTTTAATGAAAACCTGTATGTTATAGAGCTTTCCTTTCCTAAGTTGCTTTATTCATATTATATTTTAACTCAAATGTCAGGAAGTGAGTGACAGTGTGATTACTGTCTGATAGGAAGTGACTCAGCAGTACATTCTATGGAGAACTGTCTGTCAGTGACTCACCTTTCCCATAGAATGCAACAGAATATCTATTATAAATCTAACCACTCAAGGGCACTGTTAATGTAAAAAGAACCCTCAAAAGTTTAAACTGTAATAAGTCTGGAAATATGCACTCTCAGCAGAGGGAATACATGTTTTACTAGGTAGGGAAAGCCCTACTATATGATAGCTCAGCTGGTTAACCTTTGAGTGCCAGAGTGCCTTGCATATCCCTCTGGCACTCAAAGAGTTAATGCACCAGCTGTGGGGAATCTGCTCAAACCTCAGGGTTGCATGCTTTAGTCCCAGGTAGAGGCAAATATCTGCCAACCCGCACTGGACCAATGTGGCAGATTACGGTCCATACGCAGCTTTATCTTAATATATATATATATATATATATATATATATATATATATATGTATCTAAGAGCAGAGAACAGAAGAAACAAGCACTATCTAAGTACAATAATTTATTGAAAACATAATACAAGATAAAACAATATCCATACACATGATGTCCATCTCAGAGGTCCGTGCCCATTGAAATCACTAACTCCACAAGTCCCCTTGATTTGCAGAATAAAATTATGTGGAGGATTTACAGAGGGGTACGCAATGCATTGGGAAGCAATTTGTTGAGTACCCCTCTTGCACTCAGAGGGTTAAACTGCTCAAAGTAACCTCTTCTTAAGCAGCCTCAGTTGGTAGTATTGACGGAGGCTGTGCAGAGCAACACTGTCTAAAACACCATGCTTTCAGCAGGATCTGCTGCAACCAGGCATGGAGGAGTGGAAAATCACGGTATCCTTTTAAAACGTCACATTCTAAACAGCGTGCAGCAAAGCACTGCATTCAGCATGTCGTGATGGGTTGAAGCACTGTTTAAAGATGTGACATGAGAATCTCGTGACTTTATGCAGGGCGAGATTCTCATGTCACCCTCTTCATCACTGTGACATGCTGAATGCGGTGTGTAGCCACACACTGTTTACAATGCAAAATTTTAACAGTGAACCGCAACTCATAGGGGGCGTGGGAGGGACCAGTAGCCAAGGGCCAGCTTATTTCTACACTCGTGTTCCAGTACTGGTCCCTTCCACTCTCCCTGTGAGTTTCTGCCGCCATAAAAAGTTTACTGTTCCTTTAACCAGTTAACTATAGGTGAAGGAATACCTTACACTGGCACCATTAGTCTTCCATAATCACTGTATTTCTTCATGCAGGGTGATGTCACAAATTGCTTTGGTGCTCATGGGATATCCCCACAGAGCCCACTGTAATCCTGTGTCTGCGACACTAAGCTTTTCACAGGGTGTATTAGCAACAGCGCCACCTGCCTGCAAAACACCTTGTACTCAGAAAAGTGCCAGGTTTCTTTTTAATGACTTTTGAAATAACCCTCTCCAGTCATTGGGAGTAGCCTTGTTATACTCTATAGGAGAGACCCTACAACCATTTTCATAATTAGGGTATTCTGCCCCTTTAAAAGCTCCAGTGGTAAAGGGGTGGTGGTGTGACTAAGTGATTCACTGGAACTAAGGGAGCGATAACTGTGGGCAGCTGATAAGGAGTTTTTGTTTTTCCTTTTCTCCTTTTGAAAATAAGCCAAAAAAATGTACAGTATTCATCTCACAAATTTTTTTGACAGTTATGAGACAGCGAGGCTGATGTTCTTATTAAGAAGAACTGGAACAATTCTGGAGCCAACCAACTGCACCCTAAGGGAAAAAGAAAAATGCCCATCTGATTTGCATGAGACTTTAACCCCTTGAATGCTAGAAAGGTCTCCAATGCATTGCTTTACACTGCATTGGAGAACTCTCTAGCATTCAAGAGGTTAAAAATCCCATTTAAGTCAATGGGAACTTGGTAACAATCGATTTGTCCCCTGTGGTGCAATTGGTTTGGCCAGTACTTGCTTCAGTTCTGATTTATTTACACAGAATAATGTATAAACACATATACTGAAGTTTATACACACATTAATATGAGTTTTATTATTGTGGAGCAATGTGATACACTTCTATACACACCACACAGTCTGATCTCCTAAACACAGGGACACCAGGGTGATACACTTCTATACATACCACACAGTCTGATCTCCTAAACACAGGGACACCAGGGTGATACACTTCTATACACATCACACAGTCTGGTCTCCTAAACACAGGGACACCAGGGTGATACACTTATATACACACCACACAGTCTGATCTCCTAAACACAGGGACACCAGGGTGATACACGTATATACACACCACACAGTCTGGTCTCCTAAACACAGGGACACCAGGGTGATACACTCATATACACACCACACAGTCTGATCTCCTAAACACAGGGACACCAGGGTGATATACTTATATACACACCACACAGTCTGATCTCCTAAACACAGGGACACCAGGGTGATACACGTATATACACACCACACAGTCTGGTCTCCTAAACACAGGGACACCAGGGTGATACACTTATATACACACCACACAGTCTGATCTCCTAAACACAGGGACACCAGGGTGATACACTTCTATACACACCACACAGTCTGATCTCCTAAACACAGGGACACCAGGGTGATACACTTCTATACACACCACACAGTCTGGTCTCCTAAACACAGGGACACCAGGGTGATACACTTATATACAGACCACACAGTCTGATCTCCTAAACACAGGGACACCAGGGTGATACACGTATATACACACCACACAGTCTGGTCTCCTAAACACAGGGACACCAGGGTGATACACTCATATACACACCACACAGTCTGATCTCCTAAACAGAGGGACACCAGGGTGATATACTTATATACACACCACACAGTCTGATCTCCTAAACACAGGGACACCAGGGTGATACACGTATATACACACCACACAGTCTGGTCTCCTAAACACAGGGACACCAGGGTGATACACTTATATACACACCACACAGTCTGATCTCCTAAACACAGGGACACCAGGGTGATACACTTCTATACACACCACACAGTCTGATCTCCTAAACACAGGGACACCAGGGTGATACACGTATATACACACCACACAGTCTGGTCTCCTAAACACAGGGACACCAGGGTGATACACTTATATATACATCACACAGTCTGATCTCCTAAACACAGGGACACCAGGGTGATACACGTATATACACACCACACAGTCTGGTCTCCTAAACACAGGGACACCAGGGTGATACACTTATATACACACCACACAGACTGATCTCCTAAACACAGGGACACCAGGGTGATACACTTATATACACACCACACAGTCTGATCTCCTAAACACAGGGACACCAGGGTGATACACTTCTATACACACCACACAGTCTGATCTCCTAAACACAGGGACACCAGGGTGATACACGTATATACACACCACACAGTCTGGTCTCTTAAACACAGGGACACCAGGGTGATACACTTATATATACACCACACAGTCTGATCTCCTAAACACAGGGACACCAGGGTGATACACGTATATACACACCACACAGTCTGGTCTCCTAAACACAGGGACACCAGGGTGATACACTTCTATACACACCACACAGTCTGATCTCCTAAACACAGGGACACCAGGGTGATACATTTCTATACACACCACACAGTCTGATCTCCTAAACACAGGGACACCAGGGTGATACACTTCTATACACACCACACAGTCTGATCTCCTAAATACAGGGACACCAGGATGATACACTCATATACACACCACACAGTCTGATCTCCTAAACACAGGGACACCAGGGTGATACACGTATATACACACCACACAGTGTGATCTCCTAAACACAGGGACACCAGGGTGATACACGTATATACACACCACACAGTCTGGTCTCCTAAACACAGGGACACCAGGGTGATACACTTATATACACACCACACAGTCTGATCTCCTAAACACAGGGACACCAGGGTGATACACTTATATACACACCACACAGTCTGTGCAAAACTTTTAGGCAG
Source organism: Rhinophrynus dorsalis (assembly GCA_037306005.1). Taxonomy (NCBI): domain Eukaryota; kingdom Metazoa; phylum Chordata; class Amphibia; order Anura; family Rhinophrynidae; genus Rhinophrynus; species Rhinophrynus dorsalis. The sequence goes on from CM074723.1 coordinate 467,440,908, forward strand.
GTGTGAGAAAATGCATGTAGGCATGTCTAGTTTTCTGATTAGGCAGAGTAGGCAAATGCCTAGCGCTTCAAATTTTGAGGTGTGCCTCAGCTGTGCTGGCCACACCCACATTCTGAATTGTGGGTGTGGCCAGTGCAATATCATTGTCCCTGCACCAATTTGTAGTCCCTTTAACTGGCTATTATTTAACACCATGTATGCTACAGAAGTCTCCAACACATTGCAAAGTAATTTGTTGGAGAGCTTTCTCTAGCAGCCAAGGAGTTAACATTTTGGGGGGCTTTTATGTTATATGCTAAAGGTATATTCTGTGCCAGGCAATAGTGGACGGGATTGGGGGCTGGGTTTTGTTAGGAGTAGGGGTGTGGCCAGAAGGCACCTAGAGTGTCTTACTTAGGGGCTCCTGGAATGTAAATCCAGCAACGCATGCATGTATGTAAATATATATATATATGTGTATATGTGTGTGTGTGTGTGTGTGTGTGTGTGCCTTTGTGAGAATTACTGTATTCATGTTTAGGGTACTGGAGCACTGAATACCTCCTGTGCCACCATGCGCACAATAAAATTAAAGGGACACTAACACCAACAATTGAAAAAGTGTTGATATATTTTTAATTATCAAATATTAACAGCAAGCATATGTAAAAATGAAATATTCATGTTACGTGCCTAAAATATAATCGTAAACTTGCTTTTCATGGCTGTGTAAACTGTCCTGCTCAGAGGGCATTTATTTAATGTTGTTTGTGCTATCTCTACTGAGAAATAAGAGTATGTTAATTGAATGTGATTAGTGACACTGCTCTTGTATTCAGAAAGGCTGTTATCTTATATCAGCTCATTTACAATCCTGGACAATCTAAGGGAGACCTGGGGGTTATTCACTAAGGTATGATAAAGAGGAGATAAAGTGGAGATGACTTCTCCAGTGATATCACTTCTCCAGTTCCTATGTTATTCTATGGAGCCAATTCACTAACATTTCTTACGTTTTGGAGATCTTGGTGTACAGGTTCCATAGAATAATATAGGAACTGGAGAAGTGATATCACCGGAGAAGTCATCTATACTTTATCACCTGTTTATCATGCTTTAGTGATTAACCCCCCTGGAGTCCAGAAAATGCAGGAATGTTTGCTTTCTCAGAGCATACATAAAACTAGATTTTTAGCATCAAGCAATAGCGATATTTTACAGTTACTAACATGAAGTACAGAGTAATTAAAGGGACAGTATTACTTCAAAATTACTATCCCTCATATTGTAGCCCTTAATAAACTGAGTTAAATGACGCCAGCGGTATCTCTCAGACCTTTATGGTGTAAGAGATAGCCGCTTTCAAAGTTTCCTCTCCCCTGCTGTCAGCGTTCTGCTGCCAGCAGGAGAATCCGGTCTCTGAATCAAGAGGAGGCTCTTCAGCAGAGCAGATATCTCGTTATGGAAGGAAAAATGATTAATTGAAACAGTCTTCTACGTGTGCTTGGTAACCAAGCACACGTAGAAGACTGTTTCAATGAATCATTTTTCCTTCCATAACGAGATATCGGCTCTGCTGAAGAGCCTCCTCTTGATTCAGAGACCGGATTCCCCTGCTGGCAGCAGAACGCTGACAGCAAGGGAAAGGAAACTTTGAAAGCGGCTATCTCTTACACCATAAAGGTCTGAGAGATGCCGCTGGCGTCATTTAACTCATTTTATTAAGGGCTACAGTATGAGGGATAGTAATTTTGAAGTAATACTATCCCTTTAAGTGTATGTAACCTCAGTTCATTTGTAGTATAAGTGTTTCTATAACATCCCTGTATAGTTTATGTTGTTCAGTACCATGGACAGAGGACAGAGCTGTTCATATAGGAAGCTATGGCTGGTCCCATTTCCTGTGATTTACTCTTTTGTCTCTAGCATATGGCTGAATGCTGTGGATTTCTCTCTAATGTTAACCCCTTGAGGGTCAGAGGGGTACGCAACGCATTGCAAAGCAATGCGTTGCGAAGCACTCTGGCGCTCAAAGGGTTAAGTCCCATAAAATGTCATGGCGTGGTGCCATTTATTGTCCTCTTTAACTGGAAGTATCCACTGACTATCAATTAGAGGTCTCACAGTAACACATTTTACTAACATGTCAACTATTAGCCCATTAAGTCCATGAGGTGTGAGCAATGCAATGAAAGGCAATGTTTTACACACCCATCTGGCACTCAGAGGATTAATGTGCCCACTCCTACCTTTGCAGACGCCTGAGGCACATTAACTGCACCTAAATCTGCAGCCATGGCTGCTGTACTCAACTGGATGAATGTTCAAATATGATTCAGCCCAAAAATGCACCGGAATCCATTTTCTAACCTATGCCCACTTAATGCCAGTTTATGAAGCTACCTATACAATTAATTCTCCCCTTAACACTGCGTGCACAAAGGGAAGTGCAATGTGGAAGTCTCTGTGCAATTTGGAAAGTTCCTTTCCTCTACTCCCTGTTAAAAGCTATGTACGAAAACGAGATGTAGACGAAATGGAGTAGCTGTATTCCATTTTCCGCGCGTGTGTGTGTGTGTGCGTGTGTGTGTGTGTGCTGAGATGTACTACATTGGACTTACTCTGTAGCAAGACAAAGGTTTACACATAATGTAAGAAAGTTTTACTTCACTGAGAGGGTGGTAGATAAGTGGAATAGCCAACCAGTAGAAGTGGTAGATAAGTGGAATAGCCTACTAGCAGAAGTGGTAGATAAGTGGAATAGCCAACCAGCAGAAGTGGCAGAATTACAGTGATTGAATGTAAGCAGGCATGGGATAGGCATAATTCTATACTGAACAAAAGACAAGACCAAGGACCAAATCATTTTTTTGTTCTTTTCAGTAGGAAAATGGGCTGTTAGATGGGCTGAATGGTTCTTATTTGACATCAAATTCTGTTTCTATGTTTCTATATCCTGGAGTCCATCTGCTGGTGTTGGAGGCTAATGTTAGTGCAAATGAACCGTGTATTCGTATATTTAGCCCAATGTATTTGGACTTCCTTCTATACAAACACTGACTGAAATATACATTTTGTTTTCTGTTTGCACCAATCCCACGTCACCTTTCCTAGTATTTCCATTAATCACTTGATTGCTAGAAAAGTCCTTAAAGGGATAGTAATGTTTCATAATAAAAGCAGCTCTAATTAATCATCATAGTATTTGGACTTTGGAGATTGTTATTTCAATTCTGTCAGAGTTGTAGTTCAAGAGTAATTCAATGACAAAGTATCCCCGTCCCTCCCCTTTTACTGATGTAACACTGCTCAGCCAGATCAGAAGGGAAGTGCCCAGGTAGACTGCAGAGAGGGACAATCTTCAATTAAGATAAGGGAAAAACCTGAAAAACTTGTCAAGGGGGGCAGGGCTTTCATTGTTCTCATAGGAAGAAGATTGTCCCCTGCTGTTATCTGTCTGGTCTATGGACTGGACTCCACATCTGAGAAGAGATGGCTTACACTAGGTAAAAGAGGCGGGAGGAGAAAGTTTGCTTGTGAATATCTCTCAAACCATAAAGGTTTGAGAGATAAGACTTATATCGTTCTTCATGTTTTTTTAATGCCTGCAAAATAAAATAAAGATAAAACAAAGTATTGCTATCCCTTTAATGCATTGTGAAACAATATATAGGAGACTTCACTAGCATTCAAGGTGTTAAATCTATCCGATCCTACAATTTGCCTAGCAGTTCTGTAGCATAAAAGTGCAACGTAAAAAAAAATGCATAAAATAATCCCAATTTTTTTTTAATGATAGTTTTAAATGCTCATTCAAAAGCCTATTGAGGAACCGTCACACTTTAACAAGCTTTTAATGGGATATTCATATGATAAATGGCAAAATTCCGTACCTATAGCTCTGACAACTTTCTAAAGGTTACTAAAAAAATGCAGGCTGTGAGTTAGCCTTTTCCACGATGAATACAAGCTCTGGAAATAGATTTTCCCTGCTGCCTGCTGTGCCAAGGCATTTATTTCAGTCTGATTTCAGGGAACACGCCCTCTCAAGTGATGAAAGACGGGCTTATCCTGATTCTGTCCTCGTGCATTTAATAAACAACGGCACCCAGACATTCTAAAAAACTTCAACGGAGTTGTTCGCTGAGAAATCATGAGACTTTCATTTTATGTACAGAAGTGGAATGAAGCAACGCTGTGTTGCCATATCTGCTTTGGAAATTCCGCTCAGAATTTCTAAAGAAGCCATTCATGGCACGTAAATGGGGACTACGTTTTCACAAACATTTTTACTGAGTCGTTGGGGCGTCTTTAGTCATTTGAAGGCAGGAGAGAACATTAATAACCTCTGGGGATAATTTTCCAGTGCGCATTAGGATCTCAATGGCTCTTGTGATATTTAGAGAGAACGAGTAAAATATTAGATCATAAATAACAGAGCTTCTTTCTGAATACAAAGGCCGTAGGGATAAAAGATCTGATTATTAATGAGCTGCGCAAATACAGGCAGTCAACACAATAGAAACCATGGAAATGGCATTCTTTAAAAACTATCTGACATCCCAATACATGTGCTTATTAGGTGTGAAATAAGTTAAACAATAAATTGTCTACATAATTATGGTACAAGAAGTGAAATGACTATAAATTGTCTACGTTGGCATGGAGCCCTGTGGGTCGGAACTTTAAAAGCTCTAGATTTTAAACAAACAAGTTTACATTTTATAGCCTTTCGCTCTTTCATCTGTTACTATGACTACGATAATTTAATTAAACATTTTAGAATGTGATTCAGTTGTTTTATTTTATTTTAAATAACATAATAGAAACATTGATTTTCTTGACTGAAAACATTTTATGCTGTTAAAGAGCACCTATTTTTAATTTTTTTTGGAAGATCCATGGTGTCAACAGGAATAAAATATATAATTTTGACTTTAACCCCTTAATGTCCAGGGGTTCGCTGCACCAGAGGACCAAGGCCATTTTTTAACGTGTTTGGAGAGCCAGTAAGAGAGAGAGATCACATGCACCGACTCACCACGGGAGAGGCTGAAACTGACTGCTCCGGATTCAGTCTTAGACTCCCTCCATGATCGCAGCACACAGGCCAGGACCGTCACTGGTCCTTACAGGAGCAATAAACTTTTTTTATGAAAAAATATATATTGTAGGGATTTTCCTATTAAGTAAAATAAGGGTACTCCCACTGCTGAGAGATGTATATTTCCAGAGTTATTACAGTTTAAACCCATGTTTTTTTAGCAGTGCCCTCTAGTGGTCAAATTCTAATTAGATTTCCTGTTAGATTCTAATGGAGAGTTAAGTCAGAAAAGTCAGAGACATACAGTTCTCTGTAGAATGTGATAAAAACTGCTGAGTCACTTCCTTTCAGTTAGAACTATCAGGAAGTAAACAAAGTAAATTCACTTCCTGTCAGTTAGAACTATCAGGAAGTAAACACAGGAAATTCACTTCCTGGTTATTTAAACTGCTATAATTTTTGAATGAAACATCTGACAGCAGTGGGACTGACCTTGTTTTATTCAGCAGGAAATGCTCTATAAAATATGTGTTTTCATAAAAAAAGTTTACTGCTCCTTTAACTCACAGACCGTCATGACAGTCCTGGCACGTCATTGGTCATTAACCCTTTGAGTGCCAGAGGGGTACGGAATGCATTGCACTGGCACTCAAAGGGTTAAGGGGTTAAAACTCAAAGGGGGGAATGTACTAAGGTGTGATAAAGAAGCAATAAGGTGGAGATGACTTCTTCAGTGATATCACTTCTCCATTTCCTGTGTTTCCAAAGTTGGAAAAATCTTAGTGCATTGGCTCCATACAATAACATAGGACTTGGAGAAGTGATATCACCGGAGAAGTTATCTCCACTTTATCACCTCTTTCTCACGCCTTACTGCATAACCCCCAAAATGTTGAGCTTTAAACTTTAACAGTCAAAACTTTAACTTTAAAAGTCAAAAGTTTGGCATTTAACCATTTCGGTGTCCAAGGGGTGCCTGACACTGAACGGGTTAAAGGTAACATTTTGATTTCTGAACTTTCATTCCAGGGATTTTTCTATATCTTATATAATAATTCGCTAAAACATGTGTAACGATGCAGTCATGCGCAGTAGAGACTGCTGAGAGTGCTGCATTCAAGCGCAGTAGAGACTGCTGAGCGTGCTGCATTCAAGCGCAGTAGAGACTGCTGAGCGTGCTGCATTCAAGCGCAGTAGAGACTGCTGAGCGTGCTGCACTCAAGCGCAGTAGAGACTGCTGGTGCTGCATTCAAGTGCAGTAGAGACTGCCACGCCGCAGCTGATACAGAGCTGGATGCTCCTTCGGAGAGTCCAGCTCTGTATCAGCCATGGCGCGGACAGTCTCTACTGCGCATGATTGCCCTGCGACCGGCTGGCAGTGGCACTGTGGCCTGTGTAACGGGCTCTTCAACTAGTTTTCTCATAAAAAAATTGACTTGCTATTTTATGATTCTAGGCTTCACGTGTAAACACAGAGACTTTTTTTGCTTCATTGACATTCATCCAATTTTCAGTACAGAATAAGGAAATGTTAACCCATTTAACATTAAACACACTTCTCAGTGCATAATAATAATAATAATAGCATTAACCCCCTTGAGCATCAGAAAGGAGTGTAGTGCATCATTTTGCAATGAGTTGCCCAACCCTATGTCACGCAAAGAGTTAATAAGTAATACCTTGGGCTGGCACATAATTGTACCAGGGAACCTCATTTTCTCAGGCCTTCAAGGAGCTGGGGGTGGGAATGTCTAAATGATGTGATTTGCTGCAGAATGTGGGTGTGGTCTAATAGTGGTGGGCGGGATTGGGTTGAGTGAAGGCAGGGTCTGCATATAAAATAGCTGGGATGTGGGAGGATCAGGGTGGAGAATGGTGGAACAGACGTGAAGTTTGACGGTTTATCTGGTAACTCATCCAGGCGGAGAATCCACCTCTGTTCCCGAAGAACCGGTAAATCTGGGGAGTTTTCAGGTACATAATCACAGTAATTACACTTCCACCCTCCCTACATCTGTCCACATGACTTCCTAGTAGAGATGTAAGAAGATACACCAGGAGTAGGCAACCTTTGGCTCTCTAGCTATTGGGGACTATTGGGAGCTGCAGCTGGAAAGCCAGTGGTTGCAAACCTCTGATCTAGATCCTGAGGATAGTTGTGGGTATGGGGGAAGAGGGATTTTCTTTTGGGGGACATCATCTTTGTCGATCAGGAATTCAGTGAGCTTTCTGTCAGGGACATAAAACTATAAAATAGGTAAAGATGAAAAAATAAATAATACAGTATGGGCAGTTTGCCTGTACTTATTATCTACTTATAGAATATTTGAAATCATGTAAAGATTTACTTTTTCTTTAACTATAGGAAAGAGCAAGTGCACATCAATTTATTTGATTTGTTTTACACCAGGGGGTTATGTACTAAGGAGTGATAAAGAGGTGATAAAGAGGAGATGACTTCTCCAGTGATATCACTTCTCCAGTTCCTATGTTATTCTATGGAGCCAATGCAACAATATTTCTCCAACATGAGCGATCTTAGTGCATTGGCTCTATAGAATAACATAGGAACTGGAGAAGTGATATCACTGGAGGAATCATCTCCACTTTATCACCTCTTTATCACACCTTAGTGCATAACCCCCCATCCTGATGACATCTACAAGCAAGTAGATCTCAAATGGCCAAAGAGGGACACTTTAGTTTTAGGTTCCAATGCTGGTGTGCGTGGCTTTTGGGTGGGGCATTACTGAGAATTTATAGATTAATTCACAATCTATTGACAGTTCTTTATGTGAATGAATAAATGATTTATAACACAAAGTATTTTATTTACACATACTAATTTATAAACACAGATACTAAAGTTTAAACAAATATTAATGTGAGTTTTATTGCTGTGGAGCAATGTTAAACACATATTTATATACACACCACACGGTCTGATCTCCTAAACACAGGGACACCAGGGTGATACACTTATATACACACCGCACAGTCTGATCTCCTAAACACAGGGACACCAGGGTGATACACTTCTATACACACCGCACAGTCTGATCTCCTAAACACAGGGACACCAGGGTGATACACTTCTATACACACCGCACAGTCTGATCTCCTAAACACAGGGACACCAGGGTGATACACTTCTATACACACCACACAGTCTGATCTCCTAAACACAGGGACACCAGGGTGATACACTTATATACACAAAACACAGTCTGATCTCCTAAACACAGGGACACCGGGGTGATACACTTCTATACACACCACACAGTCTGATCTCCTAAACACAGGGACACCAGGGTGATACATTTATATACACACCACACAGTCTGATCTCCTAAACACAGGGACAGAGGGGTGATACACTTCTATACACACCACACAGTCTGATCTCCTAAACACAGGGACACCAGGGTGATACACTTATATACACACCACACAGTCTGATTTCCTAAACACAGGGACAGAGGGGTGATACACTTATATACACACACACCACACAGTCTGATCTCCTAAACACAGGGACATCAGGGTGGGAAACAGGGTCAGAGGGATTTATGTCTTAAAGAGAGACTGTTCCTCCTAAAGAATGACACTTGGTAGGCATGTCTCTACAGTGTATATTTTTTAGACAATGTTATATTAAATAATTACCATAGACAGTACTTTTATTTATTGAAAATATGGTTGTCTCTTTCCAGCTCAATGATGGAATATCGGCAGGACAAGCGCTGGGAGTAGAAATTATTGTGACATTCCAGCTGGTTCTCTGTGTGATTGCCGTCACAGACAGAAGACGGAACGACATCTCCGGTTCTGTTCCTCTTGCAATTGGACTTTCAGTTGCTTTAGGGCATCTGATTGCTGTAAGTAGAATTAATTTACCTATGATAATTATTTACCATAGTACCCTGATTTATATTTAAACAGGGCATTAAAGGGATAGTAATACTTAAAATGTAAAAAAATATATGTTGAAGGGTTTATCACCCTGAGTAAAACAAGGGGACTCCCATAGCTAAAAGGTGTTTTATTAAAAAGTAATTACAGCTGAAACTTGAAATTTCTAGGTTCAGTATCACAATGGGCTGAAATTGTACAGTGGCGCTGTTGCTACACGATCCTATGGACAGCTCTGGTCAGTAGACCATAAATCTCCATAGGATGGTGTAGCAACTGCGCCACTGTACATTTTCAGTGCACTGTGATATTGCACCTAAAAAAAAGTTTCAGCTGTGATAACTTTTGACTAAAACACTGGGAGTACCCTTGTTTTACTCAGGGAGATAAAACCTATAACAGATATTTTTTTACATTTTAAGTATTTCTATCCCTTTAAGGGGTACATGCACAAAATTAAAAGTGGAGCAAGACTCCCATTGAGTTCAATGGATGTTTTAACCCCTTGAATGCAAAGCAAGGCGTTGGAGACCTCACTAGCATTCCAGTGATTAAAACAACATTTAAATCTGAATGACCGTATGGTACAGTTGCTTTGTTCCAGAACAGCACCACTTTAACTTGATGAATAAAGGCCTTAAACTCTATTGTAGAATCAGTGAGGAAGTATCAGGAATATCGTTCAGATCCCCCTTCATGCCCCCTCACCCCGCTAAGCTGCAGGGGATCACAACGGAACTCCAGCTTACTTGGCAGTTATGCTCTCAAGGGAGAGCGGCCAATAGGGCTCTGTCTACATGAAATTTGCCTTTTAAAGGGATAGTAATGTTTCATAAAAAAGCAGCTCTGATTAATCTTTATAGTATTAGGGCTATGGAGAGTGATTTCAATACTGTCAGAGTTGTAGTTCAAGAGTAATTGAATGATAAAGTATCCCCCTCCCGCCCCTTTTACTGATGTAACACTGCTCACCTCAGAGCAGCAAGACTGTCTGGATGGATCACAGAGAGGGACAATCTTCAGTGAGCATAAGGAAAAACCTGTCAATGGGGGCAGAGTTTTAATTGTTCTCCCAGTAAGAGGATTGTCCCTTGCTGTGATCTGTCCGGTCAAGTGACCAGATTCCACATCTGTGGGGAGGCAGCTTACACTAGGTAAAAGGGGCAGGAGGGGGATACTTTATCATTCAATCACTCTTGAACTACAACTCTGACAGTATTGAAATAACACTCTCCATGGCCCAAATACTATGAAGATTATTTGGAGATACAGTTTTGCGAAACATTACTATCCCTTTAAAGTGGAACTATCATCATAATAACATTATCCCCCAAACCATTACTAACATAATGATAGGTAAAGCCATACTTTCATTTGGCTGAATATATCCGCGTTATTGAAGAAAAACAACTCCTTCGGCAGGTATCCACTGCTCAGAGCATACAAAAGAAGCTCTGTGCGCCTGTTCCCTCAGTAACTTCTGTTACCTTAAGGTACCAAGGAACACCACTCGCCAATGCTGGCAGTGAACGGGACAGACATCACAGACTCAGAGGTACCATTCCTCCACGATGTCTGCGCTGTTGTTCCGCTGGTTCCTGCCAAAGAAGTTGTTTTTCTTTAAAAATGCAGATATATTCAGCCAATTGAAAGTAATAATAATAACTAGTATTTATATTGCGCCTTTCTCCCAATGGGACTCAAGGTGCTGTCTTGGAATTAACCAAAATGGCAGCTGAAAACATAGATGTTATTATTACCCAATCGATGGTACTCATTTATTGACCTTGGAAGGATAAAGGACTGAGTTGTCTCTGCTGGGAATTGAGCCTGCAACCTTGAGGTCTGAGCAAGCTCTGACACAGGTAATCTACCACTGAGCTATCTGATTGGCTTTGCCTCTTTTCATGTTAGTAATGGATTGGGGGCAATGTTATTATAATAATAGTTCCGCTTTAAAGGAAGAGTAATGATAAAGTAGGTGTTCTCCTATGAGAACATGTCCACTTAAAGGGATAGTAATACTTAAATTGTAAAAAAAATATGTTGTAGGCTTTATCCCCCTGAGTAAAACAAGAGTACTCCCACTGCTGAAAGGTGTTTCATTCAAAAGTTATTAATTTTCAAAGTTTAATTTTTTAGGTGCAATATCACAGTGACCTGAAATTGTACCGTGGCGCTGTTGCTACACCATCCTATGGAGATTTAGGGTCTCGGGTCCAGTGCTGTCCATAGGATCGTGTAGCAACAGCGCCACTCACAATTTCAGGCCACTGTGATATTGCACCTAAAAAATTCAACTTTGAAAATTAATAACTTTTGAATGAAACACCTTTCAGCAGTGGGAGTACCCTTGTGTTACTCAGGGGGATAAACTCTACAACATATTTTTTTTTACATTTTAAGTATTACTATCCCTTTAAACAGATACACATGGCAACATATCCTTGCCTTGATAGAACTTGTTACATTATATTTTAGATGATTTTTTTTTCTTCCAAAGACACATATGAAAACGCCATTCTTCAGGAAGTCACAGGAATCAGAGCAGCCTTGCAATATGTGTTTTTCATAAAAGTAATGCCTATAAGGGACTATCTTGTCACCCATTATACAGGAAGCTGGAGGACACCATCTCCACATGCTTCTCTTACTTCCTATTGTGTCTTACATAGCCACACTATTCCTTCTAAGATCAGCACTGAAAGAATTAACCCTTTGATTGCCAGAGTGGTACGGAATGCATTGCAAAGCAATGCATTCCGTACCACTCTGACACTCAAAGGGTTAAAGCCTGTTTATGCAGAGTTTCATTGGAATTACACATGGGCCATGTAGCCTTACCCAGTTTAACTCTTTAAATACTGGATAGCTTGCTGCTTTTTTTTCAATTGAAGTGGAACTATCATGTTAATATGTCACCCCTCATCAAAGGGTTAACTTTGACTTTCATCCTTCTGAGGTAGATACAATGGGGAGAATCACTAAGACGTGATAAGTTGGTGATAAAGTGGTGATAACTTCTCCAGTTTATCACTTATCCAATTCCCATGTTATTCTATGGAGCCTATTCACTAAGATCTCCAGAGTTGAAGAAATCTCAGGCTCTATAGAATAACATAGTAACTGGAGAAGTGATAAACTGTAGAAGTCATCTCCACTTTTCACCTCTTTATCACCACTCAATGAATCTCCCCCAATGAGACATTCTGTACATGAAAACAAGAGACAATGTCAATGTATCCTTCCTGGTAAAATCCTATATAACAGTTCACTAGGATGTTTGTCAGAAGCCGTCATAAGCAGTAGAGACTGCCTGAACGCAGGGAATGCTGGGAGTGTGTTGGGAGCACGGAATGCTGGGAGTTCTGTGCTGGGAGCATTCTGTGCTTTCGGGCAGTCTCTACAGTGCATGACTGCGTCAGCGGAAGGACGTAGAGCAGGACCGGCCTCTTAACCCTTTGAGTGTCAGAGGGGTAAGCAATGCATTGCATAGCAATGCATTGCATACCCCTCTGGCACTCAAAGGGTTAACATCACCCGGACCTTGGCACGTGTACATGGACTTTTACACTAGTATTTTCATAAAAAAATAAAAATAAAATAAAAGCCATTTAAGAAAATGAACAATATAATTAATTTACAGTCTTTTACTTGCCCATAAAAATCACAAATGAGGAAATGTATAATTTTTTCTATTTTAACCCTTTGAGTGCCAGAGAGGTTCCATACCCCTCTGACACTCAAAGGGTTAATGTGTTATTGATACTCACTCATGCATGACCTGTGATTACTACTGAGTTTTAAAATGTATCCAGCTCTTTGACCATTTAAAGGGATAGTAAAGGCTGATTTTAACAAAGTTTAATATTGTAGTTATTAAAAAAAATTAATGAATTGATGTAAGTCCGGTCTCTCAGACATGTATAGTTTGAGAGATATACTTTTCTAAATTTCCCCCCTCCCGTCCCTTTCACAGACGTCAGCTCTCTAGCTGACAGAAGGAGATCCTGGTCCCGGGAGCAGCTGGTGGCTCTTCAAAAGAGCCGAAATAATGTTATCTACAAAGAAATACTTCATTGGAACGGTCTACAAAGTGTGCCTGCTTTGCAATTCATTATTTCTTTTTAGATATCGCTATTTCGGCTCTGCTGAAGAGCCACCGGCTGGTCACAGGACCAGGCTATCCTTCGTCAGCTAGAGTGCTGACGTCTGTGAAAGGGACAGGAGTGGGGAAATTTAGAAAAGTATATCTCTCAAACTGCACGTTCGCGAGACCGGACTTATTTTAATTCATTTATTTTTATAATAACTACAATATTAAACTGTGTTAAAATCAGCCTTTACTATCCCTTTAAGGACCAGATGGGTGCACAGTGCATTAGCCTTGGTTCTTAACCCTTTGAGTGCCAGAAGGATATGCAATGCATTGCTTTGCAATGCGTTGCATACCCCTCTGGCACTCAAAGGGTTAAGGGGTAAGAGAGTGTGCTTCCCACCTCCTGCATTTGTCATTGAAACTTTTGGATATTGGAGACATCTGTAGTATCCGAGGGGGTTAAAGGGATAGTAATGTTTTAAAATAAAAGAAGCTCCAATTAATCGTCATTAGTATTTGGGCCATGGAGAGTGCTATTTCAATACAGTCAGAACTGTAGTTCAAGAGTAATTGAATGATAAAGTATCCCCCTCCTGCCACTTTTACTGATGTAACTGCTCATTTCAGAACAGCAAGACTGTCCGGATGGATCACAGAGAGGGACAATCTTCAGTGAGCATAAGGGAAAACCTGAAAAACCTGTCAGGGGGGCAGGGTTTTTCTTATCATCACAGTAAGAAGATTGTCCCTTGCTGTGATCTGTCTGGTCAAGAGACCAGATTCCACATCTGAGGGGAGGTGGCTTACACTAGGTAAAAGGGGAGGGAGGAGGATACTTTATCATTCAATTACTCTTGAACTACTACTCTGACAGTATTGAAATAACACTCTGCACAGCCCAAAATCTATGAAGATTAATCGGAGCTGCAGTTGTTGTGAAACATTACTATCCCTTTAAAGTTAAATGCTGCCCTGTATATTCTAGCCTATATACAGATTCATTGTAAAAAATCATGACTCAAACTAGTAAAAAATAATACTATAAAGAAAAAAAAAACAAAAAAAACATTCATGGTAAAGAAAAATTGCATTACATATATCTGGGAAATTTCAGTGGATTTCTACTGGACAATGAACGATACCAATATTTTATTCTCAAGGCCAAAATCCATTTCCTAGTTCAGTCATTCAGATCATGTTTGAAGGTGCCTGTTCATCAATCAAATCTGGTGTTTGATATAGTATGTTTTATTTGCACAGATCGATTACACTGGGTGTGGAATGAATCCGGCAAGGTCTTTTGGTTCAGCTGTAGTTGCAAAAAACTTTTCACACCACTGGGTAAGTCATTAACTCCCTTTGTAGTTTAATCTTATAGAGTGCAATGGCATAACTTTTTTTTTGTAAATAAAAATAAAACTTTATTAGAGAAAGGTAAAGTATAAAATACAAACAGAGGTCTACATAGACCTTGGTATAAGATATAAAACCAGACAGATGTATAAACATGGAAAATACAATAGAAGATCATCGTAAATATCACAAAAGTCAGCTTGTTCATCATTAAAAAGGAACAAGCAAGTAATGAAAGGAACGAGGGAATTATGCAGCAGTTAAGAAAGGTGGACATGAGACAAGTGTCCCGGGGTATCAGAAGCATCAAGTGGGATAAAGAGAGTTCACTGTGAGAGAGAGATAGAAAAAAAAAAAGGGGGGCAATGGCATATAATAATCCACTAAGGATGTTTGTCAGAAGCCGGAATGTGCAGTAGAAACGGCTGTGCACGCTGCAGTCATGCGCAGTACAGACTGCCCGCGCCGCGGCTCATACGGAGCGGGGTGCTCCAAATTCAGACCGGATCCTGAAGGTACACAGACAGGACTACGGTCTGAATTCAGACCACCCCCGCTCCGTATCAGCCAAGGCGTGGGCAGTCAGTACTGCGCATGACTGCATCAGCGCCAGTGCTGGCCCTTGTACACGGGCTTTAAAACTAGTATATACATATATATATATATATATATATATATATATATATATATATATATATAGTAGGGTTTTGTATTGTAGGGCTTTTCCTGGGGAGGGAAACAAGAGTACAAGAGATACATTTTTTGAGGAATATTACAGTTTAAACATTTTGCTATCTGTATTATCAGCAGTAATTAAAAATCCCCATTCGTTTACATGGAATGTCTTGTAGACCTCTTAATTAGGTTAAAAGCCTTGTTTAAATCAATGGGCATTTGGAGAATTTCTATTTGTCACCTTCAGTTAGATTAGTTTGCTCCAGACAGGGCCATATTTCACAATAGGTAGAGTAGGTAACTGCTGAGAGTGCCATATTATGATGGGCGGTGCCTCAACAGTGCTGGCCACACCCACATTCTGATTTATGCAATGTCAATGTCCCTGCACCAGTTTTATACGCCTTTACAGGATAATATTTAGCCCCTTACATGCCAGAGAGATCTCCAACACATTGTTTCACAATACATTTGAGATCTCTCTAGCAAACATGGGGATGAAGCCCTTTTTTTTGCCTTGCTTGTTATAGGCCTAGGAAATAGTGGATGGGTCTGGGGGTGGGGCATATGAGGAGTGGAGGTGTGGTCCTGGGTGGAGCTAATGGCATCTAGAGTGCCTTGCCTAGGAGCACCTGAGATGTGAATACAGTCCTGGCTCTGAATCATCTGTGTTTTAGATAGCCCTAGAATCCAAGGGATTAAAATATGGATATCAAATATGAAAAAGTTAACTGCCTCAGTGACAGAAGGGTGTCCGGCGCTTTGCAATGCATTGAACAGCCATTTTGCTCTCAGATGGTTAAAGATAATAAAGCAATGAATAATGCAAAACAATATGGAATAGTGTTAACCCTTTGAGTGCCATAGAGGTATCCAGCGCAATGCGTTGGATACCTCTCTGGCATTCAAATGGTTATGAGAAGGCAGATTAAGCAGATAAGAAAAAGAAAATAAATGTGCTTTTTCATTCCGTTAGATCTTTTGGGTTGGACCCATGATCGGAGGCGCTGTCGCTGCTCTTGTTTATGACTTTATCTTGGCGCCAAGGAGCAGCGGCCTAAGAGACCGCATGAAAGTGTGGACGAACGGCCAAGTGGAGGAATATGACCTGGACGGGGACGACCATGCACGAGTCGAAATGAAACCAAAATAAATCAAAGAAACAAAACAAATGTATAATTAAGAGATATCAGTATTATGGACTTTTTGTAAACAAAAGTTTTTCCAAAATGATTTTGTTGTTGCAGGTTTTTTTTCCTCCATTTTTCTTTTACGACGTTGCATTGTGTATTCTAACCTCATCATTATGTATGAGAAACGTAATGCCAAGTGTTACTGTTTGGGCCTTATTTATCAAATTGAAGAGGGGCAATTTCGAAGCAAACCAACTTCACCATAGGGGTGAAATTTGGTCAGTTCCTGCTGATTTACATAGTTATTTTAACCTCTTAAATGCTACAGCTTTCTCCAACGCTTTGATTATAATGCATTGGTGACCTCTTTACCATCACAGGGGTTAAAAACTCCATTTAAACGAACAGGAATTTTCAGATACCACATGGTTCAGTTGGTTTGCTCCAGAATTACTCCACTCCTCTTGATGACTATGGCCCTGTATGTATAGTAGCCATTTGTGTATAATGTGTTCCAGAAGTTTTTTAACCCTTTAACGACTCTTGACCTGCCAGGACTGACATGTCATGGAATTCCGCCCCTCGGGGACCCAGGAATCCAATTCGCCCGGAAAACGAAAAAAATGACCCGTGTCGCTTAAGTGTCGGCTGCGCGATGTCGCAGAGGGTCGTTAAGGGGTTAAGAACAATAATTATTTTCTCCTTACTGATGTACTAAGAAAACATAAAACAATTCCGGAGCAAACCAACTGCGAAAAGGGGTGAATAGAAATCCACGTTGATTTAAATGGCTCTTTTAATGGCTTGAATGCTAGAAAGTTCTTCAATGCATTGCAAAGCAATGCAATGGAGACCTCTCTAGCATTCAAGGAGTTAAATGACTCATTTATATCAGTGGAAATCTGGTAAATGTGTATGTATCCCCTATAACTCAATTGCCTTGCTCCAGAATTACTTAGTTATTTTCATATTAAATTAACGTCTTAGTCCTTACTCAGAAAGGCTGCTGCACTAAGGTAAAAGAGAGTAATTCTAGGCCATGTGCTTTTAACCCCTTTAATGCACGATTAGAGAGGTCTCCATAGCATTGCATAGCAATGATTTGAATTCCTCTCTCTATAGCATTCAAGGGAATTAAAGCCCCATTTCAATCAATAGGATTTTTTTGTAATCTTTATTTGACCCTTATTCTGCAAGTGGTACGCTCTAGAATTGCTTAACCCTTTGAGTGCCAGAGGGGTACACAACACATTGTGAATCAATGCATTGCGTACCCCTCTGGCACTCAAAGGGTTAACTTCATCAGACTACATCTGGCTCAGTGATCGTTATTGTCAAAGATGAGAAACGTTTCTAGAAAAGTATGCCACCATTTAGGCTCTCGGGGACCCAATATCTGAAAGTAAAATACTGGGTTGAGAAGAGGATTTTCATAAAAACAGCTTTATTGAATGACAGTGACGATAATCACAGGAGTTTAATTGTTATATTGGACAGTGTGCCATGGTGTCACTACTACCCTGTGTGAACATGTTATTGTTTTATTTTTATTTTATTTTCTTGCCATTTTTTTGATATTCATATTAATATTGTCAGGGGTATGTATGTGTAATATTATTATTTGGTTTATTTACCATATATACCTTGCGGCATTTGATAAATATTCCTTTTTTGGCATGATGTCAATTTTCTATTGTCTATATAAAGCTTGTTTAAAGTGGGCGGTCCTATCCTCTGATGAAGGAGGCTTGTGCGCCTCTAAAATGCGTAAGGAATGGACAGCTGTGATTATAGTATGTATGTCCTTTTGCTAAATCTATGCCGTGTCATTCATTAAAGCTGTTTTTATGAAAATCCTCTTCTCATCCAAATATTTTTCTTTGAGTCTAAATGGTGGCATGCATTTCCAGAAAGTATTTTTTGACGACTCTGCTGGAGTCACGTGCTACTATGCCTCAGTGTACATCAGAGTGGTGTAGTGGGATTTCCCATGGATACGTTACACATACTTACCTAGAGTGTGTTCTGACACTTCTGAAGAGACGAGAAAAGTGGCTTGCCAAAGTTGAAGTTCCTGGACCTCACCATAACGGGTTCTCCCATTTTATTCATTTCAGTTAGACTAATTTGGGATGCCAATGTTTTCATTTGACATTTAAGGGTCAATAACACTTACAAATGAAATCAAGTTATATAATTTTAAATATCATGTGCTACCAGCAAACATCTGTAAACATTTGTAAAATGTAATCATTTTATGTTAGATTAATAGATTCCTAAAATTCTAAACTTGCATGTTTTATGTATGTGTAGACTATACTATTTAGATACATTTTCGTTAAATGTTTATGTAGAGATAATAGTGTTAAGGAATTGAGGTTAGTATTCACTGTTGTATTCAGAGAGATTGTTACCCTTTCTAAGTCCATTTAAAGACAATGCAGAACAATCACTTTTTAAACACCTTATCAAGATTGCCAGGGTAATGCAAGGTATTTAAGATTGTATAACCTCAGATCATTTTCTTTATTTGAATCTGACTTGACTTCAGCAAACTTGATTCATGTGACACAGGTGGACAGTTCTATGAACCAGTTCTACAGACAGTATCAAAGGTCTAATTCAGGGCCCTCAGGAGCTACCAATATGCATGTTATGATGATATTCCTACCTGAGCACAGGTGTATCAGTGGTACAGCCGCTTGAATTGTCCCACCTATCCTCAAGCAAGGATATACTGAATGCATGCACTGTTGATAACTCTTGGGATCTAGGACTGGTCATCCTTGGTTGAATTATTGATATGATGCAAATAATCCTATAAGTTTGATCATTCACATCAGACATCAATATCCTCATTTCATATCAAACATTTATTATCAAAAGATATAATTAAAGGATTTCTAACACATCCAAATAATAACTCCCCCCAATTTACTTTTAACTTGAGAATACAATTCTATTAGCCATTACGAATCAATTCTGTATGATTGGTTCTCCAACAGTAATCTTTATATAGTTCTGAGTATCGTGTCCACAAACAAAGATATGATTCTTTATGCAGAACCCCAGGAACCAAGACTCCTCCTACTGACCTCTTCTTAGGAAGCCTTTAGTGGAGCTGCCTTCGCTGTCTTGGAGCCCTGCAAAAATGAAGTCTGATTCTGCAGACATGATAGCCAGTACAGAATTGATTCATAGAGGCCATTAGAATTTTATGCCCAGTTTAAGTAGGGGTAATAATGAAGAGGGCTTAGCGTTCTTTTGTTCTTTTTTACTTGGTGAAAAAATGATATTATATCGGTTCCTTGATATACTGGAATATGGAATTTGGAGTAATTCTGGGACAAACCAACTGCACCATACAGGGGCTAATACCCACCCCATTCATTTAAATGGAGTTCTTAAAGGGAACATTCACCTTTTAAAACTTGTTAGCATAGATTTACTTGTTAAAGTAGTTTTAGGAAATGTTTTTTTCCCCCACTTATTTACTTTTAAAGCTATTTAATCTTCAAGCTTTGCACTTCCGCATAATGGACAGACGGAACCTTTGGCACAGCTCTGCTTCTCCTCCCTCCCAGCTGTCCCAGGGAGCACGTTCATGCTTCCCTTCTATGTGGTGTGAATGGCTTCTATCGTTACATCAAGCTCCGGTTAACATTATGCTGAGGTTACAACCTCAGTATAATGCTAACCAGAGCTTGCTGTAACAATAGAAGCCATTCACAGCACACCGAAGGGAAGTGTGAATGCACTCCCTGGGGCAGCTGGGAGGGAAGTGGGTGGAGAATTTGGAAGTCAAGAAGAGCTGTGCCAGAGATTGAGCGTGTTGCATTATGCTGACCGACACAGCTTGAAGACAAAATATCTTTAAAAGTACTTAAGTGAAAAAAAAACAACCACATATTATAAAAGTACTTTAATAACTAAACCTATGCTAAAAACTTTTTAAGAGGAGAAGGTTCACCTTTTAACACCTTCAATGTTACTGAAAGGTCTCCATTGAATTGTGGAACACTGCAGCTGAGACCTCTCTACCATTCAAGGGGTTTAAATCCCCACTTAAATTAATGGCAGTATTTATTCACCCCCTCTGGTGTAGTTGGTTTACCCCAAAAGTCCTCAGATTCTTTGAAGTACATCAGCCTCACAAAGTCACTTAAGAGGAACCAATGAAAGGGAAATTGAATATTGTAGTACAAGGAGCAATTGATGTAGAGCTGGGAAACCTGAGGCCCAGCCAGGGATGATGGAAATTGTAGTCCTCCACAGCTGGGGGGCCTCAGGTTTCTCATGCTTGCATTAATGTGTGTCTGAACAGGAAGAACATATCCTATATTTTCTTTGATGCAAAGACCATATGATTTAAACAAAGATAAAAGAGTTACGAGCCGAGGACAAGAGGACATGCCTGAATCCTCCACTGGCTGTTACTTTCCTCTTCTCCATTACTATGGTTGTCCAACCCCCACTCCCTCCACTCACCATTTTCCTCCCTCTTCTTCTGCGCTCACTCTCTCTCTCCATCTCCCTATCTACTGTCTCTATCCCTCGTCCTCTGCACTTACTCTCTCTCCATCTCCCTATCTACTGTCTCTATCCC
This sequence comes from Rhinophrynus dorsalis, assembly GCA_037306005.1. NCBI lineage: Eukaryota > Metazoa > Chordata > Amphibia > Anura > Rhinophrynidae > Rhinophrynus > Rhinophrynus dorsalis. The sequence goes on from CM074723.1 coordinate 467,461,709, forward strand.
TCGTCCTCTGCATTTACTCTCTCTCTCCATCTCCCTCTCCTCTCAATGTCTCTCGTCCTCTCCATTCCTACTCCCACCACCTCTTCACTCTGTCCCTTTCTGTGTACACTTTCCATTTCCTTACCCCCTCAAATCACTGTCTCCTTCCATTCTCGTCTCCTCTCTTACTTCTTCCACCTCTCCCCTCTCAAAATGTGCAAATCAACCACTGGAACAGGAGAGTGACTTCAACCCTTGCCTAATTTTGTGAGCCAACTGAATGGTGAAATTAAGAATCATTAAGAGTTTTTCAGTAATTTTCAGAGATTTAGGGGTTCCAAAATGGTGTTGTGCCAGTGCCCTCATTCACTTGATCTCGCGCTGACTCCCCCTCCTCCACTCAATAGCTGGCTTCCTGCCTCACTCCACTCCCTCTCTCCCCCGTCCTATCCTTAGAGTCCTATCCACTACCACCTCACTCTGTCTCTTTTCCCCATCTCGCCCTAATTGCCTTATCTTCATCTCCTCTTTCACCTACTTTCACTACCTCTCACCCTCTGTCCTCCCCACTTTATCTCTATTTATCCCTCACTACATGACTTACCAATGGCTTCGGTTCCTAGTGATATATGATGGAAGGTCTTCATTATAAAATCATTATTAAACTTTATCTCATTATTCGATAACATTTGGACGTGTCATCTAAAGAAAGGATGGGCAACTTAAGGCTCTAAAGCTGTGGAGGACTTAATTCCCATCTTCCCCAGCCCGTTATAGTCCTCCACAGTTGGAGGGGCACTGGTTAGCCACCCCGATCTAAAGTCACCTACACATTAGTTATCTCTAATATATTATCACTTAACTAAACATAACACTTTATATTATACATCTGTTTGCTTAGCTGCATTATCTTTTATTACCAAATTTATCAGTATTGTAAATAAATCCCTGAATGAGTTCTGAATAAAATAAACATGTACTAACAGTCTTGATGCTTTCTTTCACGCATTTACTTGTGATAAATGATGTTGTCACATTGTATGTAAAAGAACAAAGCAGAAACAGCAGCATAAGCTTGGACTGTGCAGCCAGACATCTAGTCTGCGCATTTCCTTATTTAATTTAATTCTGCGGGTGCTCGTGGGGTCTACAACACAGTGCAAAGCATGGATTAGAGAACTCACATGTGCCCAAGGGAAGGGTAAACAAGTTTTACCCTTTGAGTGCTGAAGAGGTATCCAATGAATTGCATCGTTATGCGTTGGATACCTCTCTGGCACTCAAAGAGTTAAAGGAGCAGTAAACTTTTTTATGAAAACCTGTTATAGAGCTTTTTTCTGTTGAGTAAAACAAGGTCACTCCCACCACTCAGTTGTTTTATTCAAATGTTATAACAGTTCAAATAAACAGGAAGTGAATTTACTGTTTGTTTACTTCCTGATAGTTCTGACAGGAAGTGACTCAGCAGTTTCTATCACATTCTATGGAGAAGTGTATGTCACTGACTTTCCTCTGCATTAGAATGTAACAGAATAACTAATTAGAATTTGACCACTAGAGGGCACTGCTAATGTAAATAAACACAGGTTTAAAGTGATAGTAATGTTTCACAAAAAGAGCAGCTCCAATTAAACTTCATAGTATTTGGGCCATAGAGAGTGTTATTTCAATACTGTCAGACTTTTAGTTCAACAGTAATTGAATGATAAAGTATTCCCCTCCCGCCCCTTTTATCTAGTGTAAGTCACCTCCCCTTGACTGAACAGATCACAGCAAGGTACAATCATCTTACTGTGAGTATAAGGAAAACCCTGCCCCCCTTGACAGGTTTTTCAGGTTTTACCTTATGATCACTGAATATTGTCCCTCTCTGCGATCCATCCGGTCAGTCTTGCTGCTCTGAGTTCAACAGTGTTACATCAGTAAAAAGGGCGGGAGGGGGATAGTTTATCATTCAATTACTCTTGTACTACAACTCTGACAGTATTGAAATAACACTCTCTATGGCCCAAATACTATGAAGATTAATTTAAGGTGTTTTTATTGTGAAACATTACTATCCCTTTAAACTGTAATAACTCTGGAAATATGCATCTGTCAGCAGTGGGAGCAACCTTATGTTATTAAACAGGAAATGCCCTACAATATAATTTTTTCATAAAAAAGTTAATGCTCCTTTAAATTGAAAAAAATTTGCTCAAATGTACAAAGTGGTACAAGTCTGGAGCAAATACAAATTCATCAAATTCCCATTGATTAAAGGAGATTTTTAACCCTTGATTGTTAAGAGAGCTTTCCAATGCATTGTTGCATGATGCGTTAGAAACCTTTCTACCATTCAAGGAGTTAAAAGCCCCATTTAAAGTGGACTTTAAAATTTGTGTGTATGTTGTTCTGTTCAACGTCTTGTAAATTAACCCCTTAATGACCTGCCAATGTAGCGCACGGCCAGCAGCGAAGGACCACTGTTTTTTTTTGCTGCAATGGATTCCGGGGTCTCCGAGCTGCGTACAGCCACGTAGGGACCCAATAATTCCATCACATGCCAGGAGTGATGGTCTTGGCAAGTCAAGGGTCATTAAGGGGTTAATTTGTTTTTAGTGAAATTACTTTTATACTTTGGTGGCACAGTGTGGCACTGTATGTTAATTCCCTGTACAATATGTTAATTAGTAATGTTCTTACACTTGCTGTGCTGTTTGACTACCCCCCTGTACATTGTCTCTGCCTAGATTCCTTCACAGAACAGTAGAGTGGTAATATTGGCCCAGCACAGAATCTAATTAGGGTAAAGTTGCAGTCTGTACCACATATAAATAAAGGTTAATTTCTCAAAAATATATTAATTTATATTCTGCAGATCAGCAGTATTCTGCAATGTTATAGGTTAAAGGGACAGTAACACTTAATATGTAAAAAATAGATATTGTGGAGTTTCTCCTTCTGATTAAAACAAGGGTACACCCACTGCTGTTATTAAAGCTCAAACTTGATTTTTTTAGGTACAATATTTCAATGGCCTGAAACTTGACAGTATCGCTGTTGCTACACCATCTTATGTACAGCTCTGGTCAGTTAACCATAGGATAGTGTAGCAACAGTGCCACTGTAACATTTCAGCCCATTGAGATACTACACCTAAAACTTCAAATATCAGTTGCAATAACTTTTGAAGTAGCGTCGATTTAATCAGGAGGAGAAATATTAAGTGTTACTATACCTTTAAAGGGATAGTAATGTTTCACAAAAACAGCAGCTCAAATTAATATTCATAGTATTTGAGCCATAGAGAGTGCTATTTCAATAATGTCAGAGTTGTAGTTCAAGAGTAATTGAATGATAAAGTATCCCCCTCATACGCCTTTTACCTAGTGTAAGCCATCTCTTCTCAGATGTGGAATCCAGTCCATAGACCAGACAGATAACTGCAGGGGCAATCTTCTTCCTATGAGAACAATGAAAGCCCTGTACCCCTTGACAAGTTTTTCAGGTTTTTCCCTTATTTTAATTGAAGATTGTCCCTCTCTGCAGTCTACCTGGGCCCCTCCCTTCTGCTCTGGCTGAACAGTGTTACATCAGTAAAAGGGACAGGAGGGGGATACTTTGTCATTGAATTACTCTTGAACTACAACGCTGACAGAATTGAAATAACACTCTCCAAAGTCCAAATACTATGAAGACTAGAGCTGCTTTTATTATGAAACATTACTATCCCTTTAAGTGACTTTTGGAGGCAACCATTTTCCTTTCAAAAATGTTTTAATGATGCAAAGGGGGAAGAGCGATCGATATAATATAACAAACAAATTAGACCGCTCCAGGTATATTATGCAAAATATCCAATGCTTGCTAAACAATGGAATAATATCCACTAAATTATTGTATGCAAAACAATGGGCACTTCACTCACCTATGGTGTCCAACAAAAGTTCTTTGTATAGATGTGCTGTCCCCATCAGTGATACAAAGTAACAGGTGATGGATTCGAGAGACTCCACTTCCATTCAAACGTTTAGCACTGTAGTATCTGCACTCAGTAGAATCAACACAAATGTAAAACACAGATCTTTATTGGAGATTAGAAGCTACAGGAACATAGAACAAACAAGGGTGCAAGACCCCAAACACAACACCTAATGCATTTTGGACCTGGTCAGTTCTTACTCATAAGTAACGCAGCCAGAAGTACAAAGCATTGAAATAGTCTACAATGTAGCAATCCCATCCCTTCCAGGCCACACACATATAAAATCTGGAATTGATTAAAAACCTGTTTGGTCAAAAACAGACCAACATGATACAACGAGATCAATATGCCACCTTAAAGGGATAGTAATACTTCGTTTTAACTTTATTTTATTTTGTAGGCATTAAAACATGAAGAAGGATATAAGTCTTATCTCACAAACCTTTATGGTTTAAGAGATATTCACAAGCAAAGTTTCCCCTCCCGCCCCTTTTACCTAGTGTAAGTCATCGCTTCTCAGATGTGGAATCCAGTCCATAGACCAGACAGATAACAGAAGGGGACAATCTTCTTCCTATGAGAACAATGAAAGCCCTGCCCCCCTTGACAAGTTTTTCAGGTTTTTCCCTTATCTTAATTGAAGATTGTTCCTCTCTGCAGTCTACCTGGGCACCTCCCTTCTGATCTGGCTGAGCAGTGTTACATCAGTAAAAGGGGCGGGAGGGGGACACTTTGTCATTGAATTACTCTTGAACTACAAGTCTGACAGAATTGATATAACACTCTCCAAAGTCCAAATACTATGATGATTAATTAGAGCTGCTTTTATTATGAAACATTATTATCCCTTTAAGTGACTTTTCGAGGCAACCATTTTCCTTTAAAAATGTATCAATGATGCAAAGGGGGAAGAGAGATCAATATGAAATAACAAACAAATTAGACCACTCCAGGTATATTATGCAAAATATCCAATGCTTGTTAAACAATGGAATAATATCCACTAAATTAGGGTATGCAAAACAATGGGCACTTCACTCACCTATGATATCCAACAAAAGTTCTTTGTATAGATGTTCCGTCTACATCAGTGATACAAAGTAACAGGTGATGGATTCGAGAGACTCCTCTTCCATTCAAACGTATAGCACTGTAGTATCTGCACTCAGTAGAATCAACACAAATGTAAAACACAGATCTTTATTGGAGATTAGAAGCTACAGGAACATGGAACAAACAAGGGTGCAAGACCCCAAACACAACACCTAATGCATTTTGGACCTGGTCAGTTCTTACTCATAGGTAACGCAGCCAGAAGTACAAAGCATTGAAATAGTCTACAATGTAGCAATCCCATCCCTTCCAGGCCACACACATATAAAATCTGGAATTGATTAAAAACCTGTTTGGCCAAAAACAGACCAACATGATACAACGAGATCAATATGCCACCTTAAAGGGATAGTAATACTTCGTTTTAACTTTATTTTATTTTGTAGGCATTAAAACATGAAGAAGGATATAAGTCTTATCTCACAAACCTTTATGGTTTATGAGATATTCACAAGCAAAGTTTCCCCTCCTGCCCCTTTTACCTAGTGTAAGTCATCTCTTCTCAGATGTGGAATGCAGTCCATAGACCAGACAGATAACAGAAGGGGACAATCTTCTTCCTATGAGAACAATGAAAGCCCTGCCCCCCTTGACAAGTTTTTCAGGTTTTTACCTTATCTTAATTGAAGATTGTCCCTCTCTGCAGTCTACCTGGGCACCTCCCTTCTGTTTTGGTTGAACGGGGGGGGGGGTACTTTGTTTGTGAATATCTCTTAAACCATAAAGGTTTGAGCGATAAGACTTATATCGTTCTTTATGTTTTTTTAATGCCTACAAAATAAAATAAAGTTAAAACGAAGTATTACTATCCCTTTAAAGATCAAAATAAGACAAACGGTAAATATAAGACAAATGATGCTTATACAAATAACAAAAAGATTGTGTATATGTTACATGTATAAAAGGAGGCTGTAGCACACACAGAGAAAGACTACACATAGTATCTGCCAGTCAAACTGGTAGTGGGAATGGAACAAACAGATATCCTTCCCTATATATAACCATTGACCCTTAGATATCCCATTCCACATTCATTCAATTTGGAATACTGATGTACAGAGTGTGACTCCAAAACATCTCCCGTCTACCTAAACAAGATAGACTACTTCCACCTCTAGTATGCTTGGACACCTTTCCATACCTTGAAAACCAAAGGCATCAGATTGCCCTCCATGGGTTCCAAAGCATCTAGCAACTGGTGATCTCGTATCTCCACTTTCAATGGCATTCAGGTGCTCTCGGATTTGTTCCTTCAGCGGGCGTGACATTCAACCCACATATTGCAACTGACACACTTTGCATGTTATGAGAAAAACAACATTGTTGGTGAAACAGTTAATAAAACTACCAATTTTATACGTGTTTTTGGTAATAGTACTTGAAAAGGACTAAGATGCCTCAATAAATCTACAACATTTATATTTTCCACACTTACAACATTTAGTCATCAACCACGTACTCTTTGAATTCCTGGACCAGGAGAACTTGCTGGGGGCTAATTTATTAACCAAAGTGGGAGCCCTCTGGCTGGTAAATCTGACACCCTTTCAAGGATATCTTTAAAAACCTCATCTCCATATAGAACAGGAAGCAACCCTTTAATGATGAGACATATCTTGCCATACTGTTGATTATATTCTGTAACAAAAGTCATGGGTTGTTGTTTCATATTCTGTGATCTACATGACTTCATCTTTTGGAATGATTTATTATTTAATTCAGTACGGTTCATACCATCCACTGCACCTCTCGCTTTATCTGTTTGCTGGCTGGTATAACCCTTGTCCAACAGCCTGAACTTCAGTACCTCAGCTTGTTTCAGATACAGAGAATCCCTCCTACAAATCTATTTTAAACATATGAATTTGCCCTTGGAGATGTTATAATCAGATGTCAAGAATGGCAACTACTAGCAAATAATAAAGTATCTCCAGCAGTCGGCTTTCGGAAAACATCACCATTCACAGCACCTGTTTTCTCATCACCAACAAGGGTCAAATCCAAAAAGTCTATAGTGATTATCTGTATGTTGCTAGTAAATTTCAGACTGCATTTGTTGGAGTTGAGGTATTGAACAACACTTTATTATGCTTTCTATGAAGACAATAAAGCAGTTTTAAGAAACTCTAAGGCTGCCAGTGAAATTGTGAATTGAGACCCCCAAATACAGGTTAACATTTGGGATCCTTATATTTAGTTGTTCCCTTCCTCTTTCTTTCTTCCTGTTTGTGGGGAAAACCATCCACATTTACTTGTTGTGCACCCAGGACTGCCTCCCTGCTCACAGGCCAATGAGAGCGCTCCAGCTTACATGCAGAAATCCTCCGTCATTGGAGGAGGCTGGATCGAGATGCAACGTGGGGAGGGGAGCAGAGGAAGATTGATAGACTGAGGGGCAGAGTTGTACCTGTAGTCTGTCTGGAAGTAGGGACCAGGATCATTTTTAACTGTTTAAATTTAGTCATATCACTTATTTTATGAGAATTTAAAACCACCATTCAAGCTAATCACTATATGAACTTAATTATGAGACAAACTTGTATAGGGTGATAAATCCCCTTTAAATTGGTCCCATTCGGTAAAAATGGGACTGTTGGGAAGCCAAGGTGAGGCCCCCTAAGATCGGAGGCCCCCAGTGAATGCCTGGGTACGCCCATGCTAACATCAGCTGAGCTGCTGTGGTGAATTTTTACATTAACCCTAATATCTTTTGAACAAAGTCACAAGGACAAAATTCATAGGGGACATTAGGATTTGCTTGCCATAGTAAGATAAGTGCAACTTTTTTATTAGGATACATTAGTCCTCCTTTAATGTTGATTGCAGGATCATTTGGCGTACACAGGATTTCTGATGATCTGAATCTCATTATCATGTCATTAGCGTTCCAATGGAATGTTTGCTCTTGTGCAGTGATGTCATGGGAAAAACTTTCCCTGTGGCCACATGTACAAAGTAAGTGGGGCTGTTCTGGAGAAAGAAAAATGCCTCATGGTTTTAAATATCCTGCATGCCAGATAAGTTCCGACTGCATTGTTTCTCAATGTACTGGAGACCTTTCTGGCATTTAAAGGGTTAAAAGCCCCGTTTAACCCCCCATTTCACTGTAAGTGAAAACATGTTCTGAAATTGACCAATCCAAGACCAGAGATGGTCTCACACAGAGCCCTGTTAGGTGCGCAGGTAACGTCAAGTGTGCAATGATGAAAGCGGTCCTTAAGGAAAGGTAACGTCCCTGGACAGATGGTCGTTAAGGAGTTAAATGACTGGGGGTTTGGGGAATGTTTATTCTTCTGTTTAATGTTGATAGCTTTTCCCAGTTCATTGAATACGACACATCTGAATTTAACACTTTGAACACCAGTACCCCCTCTGGCACTCAAATGGTTATGAAACCAAAACTTTTCTTAACAAAGGCTGATCCACTAAGTGAATGGGTCTTTCAGGAGAAAACCAACTGCAACACAGGTGGAAAATAAGCAGTCAAAAAAACTCCCATTGATTTAAAAGGGGCTTTTAACCTATAGAAAGATACAGAGGTCCCCAGGGCTCCGCCCCATGACCACACCCCATTTCCTCACATGACTCCACCCACAGTCCTATCCACTGTTTCCTGGAGCAAAGAATACCCTTGTTCTATAACAAGCAAGAACAAAAAAAGTCTTTAAGCACTTGGTTCTTGAGAGAAAATGTGTTGGAGATCTCTCTAGCATCTTAGGGGTTAAACAATAACCTGTAAATGGGTATAAAATTGGAACATTGATAATGCTCTGTCCACACCTACAATTCACAATGTGGGTGTGGCCAACGCATCTGAGGCACCACTCAACATTTGGAGCTCTAGAAAATTGCCTTCTTTGCCTATTGGGAAATCAAGCCCTGTCAATAGAGCTGAACAAAACACTTAATTCAATGCAAAAGAAACACTGATATACTTTTGTACACCAATGGTTAATGGGAACTACAGCACTGGCACAAACACAACATCTCACTAAATGGCTGCAAGAGGTAGTTCTGTATTAGAATGAGTGTGACATCACAGTAAATGGATACAAGGGAGTAATGGTGACATTGGAATTAATACAATATATCAGTAAATGGTTGCAAGGTACAGTTCTGTATTAGCATGAGTGTGACACCACAGTAAATGGTAACAGGGGAGCAGTTATAACATGGGAACTAATGCAACATCTCAGTGTAGTTTTCCAAGGGGCTGTTCTGTATTAGAATGAGTGTGACATCACAGTGAATGGTTACAAGGAAGCACTGGTGGCATTGGAATGAATGCAACATCTCAGTAAACAGTTCCAAGGGGCAGTTATGCATTAGCATAAGTGTGACATCACAGAACATGGTTACAAGGATGTAGTAGTGGCATTAGAATGAATGCAACATCTCAGTAAATGATTGCAAGGGGCAGTTCTACATTAGCATGAGTGTGACATCACTGTAAATGGTTACAAGGGAGCAGTGGTGGCATTGGCATCAATGCAGCATCTCAGAAAATGGTTCAAGGGGCAGTTCTGCATTAGCATGAGTGTGACATCACAGTAAATGGTTACAAGGTAGCCGTTGTGATATTGGAATGAATGCAACATCTCAGTGGACTGTTCCAAGGGGTAGTACTGTATTAGAATGAGTGTGGCATCACAGTAAATGGTTACAAGGAAGCACTGGTATCATTGGAATGAATGCAACATCTCAGTAAACAGTTGCAAGGGGCAGTTCTGTATTAGCATGAGTTTGAAATCACAGTAAATGGTTACAAGGGAGCAGTGTTGACAGCGGAATCAATGTAACATCTCAGCGGACTGCTGCAAGGGGCAGTTCTACATTAGAATGGCTGTGACATCACAGTAAATGTTTACAAGGGAGCAGTGATGGCATTGGAAAAAAAGCAAAATGTCAGTAAACGGTTGTAAGGGGCAGTTCTGCATTAGCATGAGTGTGACATCACAGTAAATGGTTACAAGGGAGGATTGGTGGCATTGGAATGAATGCAACAGCTCAGTGGACTGCTGCAAAGGGCAGTTTTGATTTGAGTGTGACATCACAATAAATCATTACAAGGGAGCTGTGGTGGCATTGGAAACAATGCAACATCTCAGTGGACTGCTGCAAGGGGCAGTTCTGTATTTGAATGAGTGTGACGTCACAGTAAATGGTTACAAGGGAACAGTGGTGCATGGAATGAATACAACATCACAGTAAACGGTTGCAAAGGGCAATTCTGCAGTAACATGAGTGTGACATCACAGTAAATGGTTAAAAGGGAGCAGTGGTGGCATTGGAATCAATGCAACATCTCAGTGGACTGCTGCAAGGTGCAGTTATGTATTAGGATGAGTGTGACATCACAGTAATTGGTTGCAAGGGAGCAGTGGTGACATTGGAATGAATACAACATCTCAGTGGACTGCTGCAAGGGGCAGTTGCGCATTAGGAGAAGTGGGACATCACAGTAAATGGATACAAGGGAGCAATGGTGGCATTGAAATGAATGCAACAACCTCAGTAAAAGTTTGCAAGGTGCACTTCTGCATTAGCATTAGTGTGACATCACAGTAAATGGTTACAAGGGAACAGTGGTGCCATTGGAATGAATGCAACATCTCAGTGGACTGCTGAAAAGGGCAGTTCTGTATTAGCATGAGTGTGACATCACAGTAAATGCTTATAAGGGAGCAGTGGTGACATTTGAATGAATGCAACATCTCAGTAAATGGTTGCAAGGGAGCAGTTCTGTATTAGCATGAGTGTGATATAGTAAATGGTTACAAGGGAGGAGTTGTGACTTTGGAATCATTGCAAAATGTCAGTGAACTGCTGCAAGGGGCAGTTCTACATTAGCATGTTTGTGACATCACAGTAAATGGTTAGAAGGGAGCAGTGATAGCATTGCAATCAATGCAACATCTCAGCAAATGGTCACAAGGGGCAGTTCAACATTAGCATGAGTGTGACATCAAAGTAAAAGGATAAAATGGAACAGATGTGACATTGGAAATAATGTAATATCTCAGTGGACTGTTTCAAGGAGTAGTACTGTATTAGAATGATTGTGACATCATAGTAAATGGTTACAAAGGAAGAAGTTGTAACATTGGAATGTATGCAACATCTCAATGGACTGTTCCAAGGGGTAGTTCTATATTAGAATGAGTGTGACATCACAGTAAAAGCTTACAAGGAAGCAGTGGTGGCATTGGAATGAATGCAACATCTCCGTAAACGGTTCAAGGGGCAGTTCTACATTAACATGTTTGTGACATCTCAGTAAACGGTTGCAAGGGGCAGATCTACAATAATATGATTGTGACATCACAGTAAATGGTTATACGGGAGCAGTAGTGACATTTCAATGAATGCAACATCTCAGTAAATGTTTGCAAAGGGCAGTTCTGCATTGAGTGTGATATCACAGTAAATGGTTACAAAGGAGGAGCGGTGTCATTGGAATCATTGCAATATCTCCGTGGATTGCTGCAAGGGGCAGTTCTGTATGAGCATGAGTGTGACATCACAGTAAATGGTTAGAAGGGAACAGTTGGGACATTGGAATCAATGCAACATGTCAATGGACTGCTGCAAGTGGCAGTTCTACAGTAGCATGATTGTGACATCACAGTAAATGGTTACAAGGGAGCAGTGGTGTTACTGGAATCAATGCTACATCTCAGTAAATGGTTGCAAGGGTCAGTTCTACATTAGCATGAGTGTGACATCATAGTACTTGATTACAAGGGAGCAGTGATGACATTGGAATTAATGCAAAATCTCAGTGGACTGCTGCATGGGGAAGTTCTACATTGGCATGACTGTGACATCACAGTAAATGGTTACAAGGGAGCAGTGGTTACATTGGAATGAATGCAACATCTCAGTGGACTGCTGCAAGTGGCAGTTCTGTATCAGCATGATTGTGACATTACAGTAAATGGTTATAAGGGAAATGGTGACATATGAATGAATGCAATATCTCAGTAAACATTTTCAAGGGAGCAGTTCTGTATTAGCATGAGTATGACATCACAGTAAATGGTTACAAGGGAGCAGTGGTGGCATTGGAATGAATGCAACATCTCAGTAAATGATTGCAAGGGGCAGTTCTACATTGGCATGATTGTGACATCACAGTAAATGGTTAGAAGGGAGCGTGTGACATTGGAATCAATGCAACATGTCAATGGACTGCAGCAAGGGGCAGTTCTACATTAGCATGATTGTGACATCACAGTAAATGGTTACAAGGGAAATGGTGACATATGAATGAATGCAATATCTCAGTAAACATTTTCAAGGGAGCAGTTCTGTATTAGCATGAGTATGACATCACAGTAAATGGTTACAAGGGAGCAGTGGTGGCATTGGAATGAATGCAACATCTCAGTAAATGATTGCAAGGGGCAGTTCTACATTGGCATGATTGTGACATCACAGTAAATGGTTAGAAGGGAGCGTGTGACATTGGAATCAATGCAACATGTCAATGGACTGCAGCAAGGGGCAGTTCTACATTAGCATGATTGTGACATCACAGTAAATGGTTACAAGGGAGCAGTGGTGGCACTGGAATCAATGCTACATCTCAGTAAATGGTTGCAAGGGTCAGTTCTACATTAGCATGAGTGTGACATCACAATACATGGTTACAAGGGAGCAGTTGTGATATTGGAATTAATGCAACATCTCAGTGAAATGTTCCACGGGGAGTTCTGCATTAGCAGAACCACAGTAAGTGGTTACAAGAGAACAGTGGTGGTTTGGAATCAATGCAACATCTGAGTGGACTGGTGCAAGGTGCAGTTCTGTATTATCATGAGTGTGACATCACAGTAAATGGGTACAAGCAAGCAGTGGTGACACAGGAATCAATGCAATATCTCAATGGACTGCTGCAAGGGGCGATTCTAAATCAGCGTGATTGTGACATCACAGTAAATGGTTACAAGAAAGCAGTGGTGGCATTGGAATGAATGCAGCATCTCAGTAAATAGTTACATGGTGCAGTTCTGTAATATCATGTGTGTGACATCACAGTAAATGGTTAAACAGGAGCAGTGGTGACATTGAAATTAATGCAAAATCTCAAATGACTGCTGAAAGGGGCAGTTCTGTATTAGCATGAGTGTGACATCACAGTAAATGGTTATAAGGGATCAGTGGTTACATTTGAATGAATGCAACATCTCAGTAAACGTTTGCAAGGGAGCAGTTCTGCAATAGAATGAGTGTGATATCACATTAAAATGGTTACAAGGGAGGATTGGTTGCATTGGAATCACTGCAAAATCTCAATGAGCTGCTGCAAGTGGCAGTTCTGTATTAGCATGAGAGTAACATGACAGTAAATATTTAGAAGTGAGCCGTGGTGACATTGGAATGAATGTAACATCTCAGTAGACAGCTTCAAGGGGTAGTTCTACAATAGCATGATTGTGAAATCACAGTAAATGGTTACAAGAAGCAGTGGTGGCAATGGAATCAATGCAATATCTCAATAAACGATTTCAAGGGGCAGTTCTACATTAGCATGAATGTGGCATCACAGTAAATGGACATAAGGGAGCAATCGTGACATTGGAATTAATGCAACATCTCAGTGGACTGTTCCAAGGGTTAGTACTGTATTAGAATGATTGTTATATCATGGTATATGGATACAAGGGAGCAGATGTGACATTGGAGTTAATGAAACATCTCAGTGGACTGTTCCAGCAGGTAGTTCTGCATTAGAATGAGGGTGAAATCACAGTAAAAGGTTACAAAGAAGCACTAGTGACATTTGAAAGAATGCAACATCTCAGGAAACATTTACAAGGGGCAGTTCTGCTTTAGAATGAGTGTGATGTCACAGTAAATGGTTACAAAGGAGGAGTGGTGGCATTGGAATCAATGCAAGTTCTCAGTGGACTGCTGCATGGGGAAGTTCTACATTGGCATGACTGTGACATCACAGTAAATGGTTACAAGGGAGCAGTGGTTACATTGGAATGAATGCAACATCTCAGTGGACTGCTGCAAGAGGCAGTTCTGTATTAGCATGATTGTGACATTACAGTAAATGGTTATAAGGGAAATGGTGACATATGAATGAATGCAATATCTCAGTAAACATTTTCAAGGGAGCAGTTCTGTATTAGCATGACAGTGACATCACAGTAAATGTTTAGAAGTGAGCAGTGGTGACATTGGAATGAATGCAACATGTAAGTGGACTGCTGCAAGGGGCAGTTTTACATTAGCATGATTGTGACATCACAGTAAATGGTTACAAGGGAGCAGTGGTGGCATTGGAATGAATGCAACATCTCAGTAAATGATTGCAAGGGGCAGTTCTACATTGGCATGATTGTGACATCACAGTAAATGGTTAGAAGGGAGCGTGTGACATTGGAATCAATGCAACATGTCAATGGACTGCAGCAAGGGGCAGTTCTACATTAGCATGATTGTGACAGCACAGTAAATGGTTAAAAGGGAGCACTGGTGGCATTGGAATCAATTCATCATCTCAGTAAATGGTTGCAAGGGCCAGTTCTACATTAGCATGAGTGTGACATCACAGTACATGGTTACAAGGGAGCAGTTGTGATATTGGAATTAATGCAACATCTCAGTGAAATGTTCCACGGGGAGTTCTGCATTAGCATGAGTGTGACATCACAGTAAATGGTTACAAGGGAACAGTGGTGGCATTGGAATGAATGCAACATCTCAGTAAATGATTGCAAGGGGCAGTTCTACATTGGCATGATTGTGACATCACAGTAAATGGTTAGAAGGGAGCGTGTGACATTGGAATCAATGCAACATGTCAATGGACTGCAGCAAGGGGCAGTTCTACATTAGCATGATTGTGACAGCACAGTAAATGGTTAAAAGGGAGCACTGGTGGCATTGGAATCAATTCATCATCTCAGTAAATGGTCGCAAGGGCCAGTTCTACATTAGCATGAGTGTGACATCACAGTACATGGTTACAAGGGAGCAGTTGTGATATTGGAATTAATGCAACATCTCAGTGAAATGTTCCACGGGGAGTTCTGCATTAGCATGAGTGTGACATCACAGTAAATGGTTACAAGGGAACAGTGGTGGTTTGGAATCAATGCAACATCTGAGTGGACTGCTGCAAGGTGCAGTCCTGTATTATCATTAGTGTGACATCACAGTAAATGGGTACAAGCAAGCAGTGGTGGCACAGGAATCAATGCAATATCTCAATGGACTGCTGCAAGGGGCGGTTCTAAATCAGCGTGATTGTGACATCACAGTAAATGGTTACAAGAAAGCAGTGGTGGCATTGGAATGAAAGCAGCATCTCAGTAAACATTTACAAGGGGCAGTTCTGCTTTAGAATGAGTGTGATGTCACAGTAAATGGTTACAAAAGAGGAGTGGTGGCATTGGAATCAATGCAAGTTCTCAGTGGACTGCTGCATGGGGAAGTTCTACATTGGCATGATTGTGACATCACAGTAAATGGTTACAAGGGAGCAGTGGTGGCACTGGAATCAATGCAACACCTCAGTGGACTGCTGCAAGAGGCAGTTCTGTATTAGCATGATTGTGACATTACAGTAAATGGTTATAAGGGAAATGGTGACATATGAATGAATGCAATATCTCAGTAAACATTTTCAAGGGAGCAGTTCTGTATTAGCATGACAGTGACATCACAGTAAATGTTTAGAAGTCAGCAGTGGTGACATTGGAATGAATGCAACATCAAAGTGGACTGCTGCAAGGGGCAGTTTTACATTAGCATGATTGTGACATCACAGTAAATGGTTACAAGGGAGCAGTGGTGGCATTGGAATGAATGCAACATCTCAGTAAATGATTGCAAGGGGCAGTTCTACATTGGCATGATTGTGACCTCACAGTAAATGGTTAGAAGGGAGCGTGTGACATTGGAATCAATGCAACATGTCAATGGACTGCAGCAAGGGGCAGTTCTACATTAGCATGATTGTGACAGCACAGTAAATGGTTAAAAGGGAGCACTGGTGGCATTGGAATCAATTCATCATCTCAGTAAATGGTTATAAGGGGAAGGTCTGCATTAGTATGAGTGTGACATCACAGTAAATAGTTACAAGGGAGCAGCTGTGACATTGGAATTAATACATCATCTCAGTGGACTTTTCTAAGGAGTAGTTCTGTATTAAAATGAGTGTGACATCACAGTAAAAGGTTACAAGGAAGCACTGGTGGCATTGGAATGAATGCAACATCTCAGTAAATGGTTGCAAGGTGCATTTATGCATTAGCGTGTGACATCACAGAAAATGGTTACAAGGAAGCAGTGGTGGCACTGGAATGAATGCAACAGCTCAGTGGAATGCTGCAAGGGGAAGTTCTGTATTTGAATGAGTGTGACATCACAGTAAATGATTACAAGGGAGCAGTGGTGGCATGGAATGAATGCAGCATCTCAATAAATGGTTGCAAGGGGCAGTTCTGCATTAGCATGAGTTTGACATCATAGTAATTGATTACAAGGCAGCAGTGATGACATTGGAATTAATGCAAAATCTCAGTGCACTGCTGCAAGGGGCAGTTCTGCAATAGGATAAGTGGGGCATCACAGTAAACAGTTTCAAGGGAGCAGTGGTTACATTGGAATGAATGCAACATCCCAGTGGACTGCTGCAAGTGGCAGTTCTGTATCAGTATGATTGTGACATTACAGTAAAAGTTATAAGGGAAATGGTGACATTTGAATGAATGCAACATCTCAGTAAACATTTTCAAGGGAGCAGTTCTGTATTAGCATGAGTATGACATCACAGTAAATGGTTACAAGGGAGCAGTGGTGGCATTGGAATGAATGCAACATCTCAGTAAATGATTGCAAGGGGCAGTTCTACATTGGCATGATTGTGACATCACAGTAAATGGTTAGAAGGGAGCGTGTGACATTGGAATCAATGCAACATGTCAATGGACTGCAGCAAGGGGCAGTTCTACATTAGCATGATTGTGACATCACAGTAAATGGTTACAAGGGAGCAGTGGTGGCACTGGAATCAATGCTACATCTCAGTAAATGGTTGCAAGGGTCAGTTCTACATTAGCATGAGTGTGACATCACAGTACATGGTTACAAGGGAGCAGTTGTGATATTGGAATTAATGCAACATCTCAGTGAAATGTTCCACGGGGAGTTCTGCATTAGCATGAGTGTGACATCACAGTAAATGGTTACAAGGGAACAGTGGTGGTTTGGAATCAATGCAACATCTGAGTGGACTGCTGCAAGGAGCAGTTCTATATTATCATGAGTGTGACATGACAGTAAATGGGTACAAGCAAGCAGTGGTGGCACAGGAATCAATTCAATATCTCAATGGACTGCTGCAAGGGGCGGTTCTAAATCAGCGTGATTGTGACATCACAGTAAATGGTTACAAGAAAGCAGTGGTGGCATTGGAATGAATGCAGCATCTCAGTAAATAGTTACATGGTGCAGTTCTGTAATATCATGTGTGTGTGACATCACAGTAAATGGTTAAACAGGAGCAGTGGTGACATTGAAATTAATGCAGAATCTCAAATGACTACTGAAAGGGGCAGTTCTGTATTAGCATGAGTGTGACATCACAGTAAATGGTTATAAGGGATCAGTGGTTACATTTGAATGAATGCAACATCTCAGTAAATGTTTGCAAGGGAGCAGTTCTGCAATAGAATGAGTGTGATATCACATTAAAATGGTTACAAGGGAGGATTGGTTGCATTGGAATCACTGCAAAATCTCAATGAGCTGCTGCAAGTGGCAGTTCTGTATTAGCATGAGAGTAACATCACAGTAAATGTTTAGAAGTGAGCCGTGGTGACATTGGAATGAATGTAACATCTCAGTAGACAGCTTCAAGGGGTAGTTCTACAATAGCATGATTGTGAAATCACAGTAAATGGTTACAAGAAGCAGTGGTGGCAATGGAATCAATGCAATATCTCAGTAAATGATTTCAAGGGGCAGTTCTACATTAGCATGAATGTGGCATCACAGTAAATGGACACAAGGGAGCAATCGTGACATTGGAATTAATGCAACATCTCAGTGGACTGTTCCAAGGGTTAGTACTGTATTAGAATGATTGTTACACCATAGTATATGGATACAAGGGAGCAGATGTGACATTGGAGTTAATGAAACATCTCAGTGGACTGTTCCAGCAGGTAGTTCTGCATTAGAATGAGGGTGAAATCACAGTAAAAGGTTACAAAGAAGCACTAGTGACATTTGAAAGAATGCAACATCTCAGTAAACATTTACAAGGGGCAGTTCTGCTTTAGAATGAGTGTGATGTCACAGTAAATGGTTACAAAGGAGGAGTGGTGGCATTGGAATCAATGCAAGTTCTCAGTGGACTGCTGCATGGGGAAGTTCTACATTGGCATGACTGTGACATCACAGTAAATGGTTACAAGGGAGCAGTGGTTACATTGGAATGAATGCAACATCTCAGTGGACTGCTGCAAGAGGCAGTTCTGTATTAGCATGATTGTGACATTACATTAAATGGTTATAAGGGAAATGGTGACATATGAATGAATGCAATATCTCAGTAAACATTTTCAAGGGAGCAGTTCTGTATTAGCATGACAGTGACATCACAGTAAATGTTTAGAAGTGAGCAGTGGTGACATTGGAATGAATGCAACATGTAAGTGGACTGCTGCAAGGGGCAGTTTTACATTAGCATGATTGTGACATCACAGTAAATGGTTACAAGGGAGCAGTGGTGGCTTTGGAATGAATGCAACATCTCAGTAAATGATTGCAAGGGTCAGTTCTACATTGGCATGATTGTGACATCACAGTAAATGGTTAGAAGGGAGCGTGTGACATTGGAATCAATGCAACATGTCAATGGACTGCAGCAAGGGGCAGTTCTACATTAGCATGATTGTGACATCACAGTAAATGGTTACAAGGGAACAGTGGTGGTTTTTGAATCAATGCTACATCTGAGTGGACTGGTGCAAGGTGCAGTTCTGTATTATCATCTCATTAAATGATTGAAAGGGCAGTTCTACATTGGCATGATTGTGACATCACAGTAAATGGTGACAAAGGAGCAGTTTTGACACTGGAATTAATGCAACATCTCAGTGAAATGTTCCAAGGGCTAGTTCTGCATTAGCATGAGTGTGACATCACAGTAAATGGTTACAAGGGAGGATTGGTTACATTGGAATCACTGCAAAATCTCAATGAGCTGCTGCAAGTGGCAGTTCTGTATTAGCATGAGAGTAACATGACAGTAAATGTTTAGAAGTGAGCCGTGGTGACATTGGAATGAATGTAACATCTCAGTGGACTGCTTCAAGGGGTAGTTCTACAATAGCATGATTGTGAAATCACAGTAAATGGTTACAAGAAGCAGTGTTGACAATGGAATCAATGCAATATGTCAGTAAACGATTTCAAGGGGAAGATCTATATTAGCATGAATGTGTCATCACAGTAAATGGATACAAGGGAGCAATATGACTTCGGAATTAATGCACATCTTAGTGGACTGTTCCAAGGGGCAGTAATGTAGAATGATTGTGACATCATAGTATATAGATACAAGGGAGCAGATGTGACATTGGAATTATCGAAACATCTCAGTGGACTATTCCAGCAGGTAGTTCTGCATTAGAATGAGGGTAAAATAACAGTAAAAGGTTACAAGGAAGCATTGGTGAAATTTGAAAGAATGCAAGATCTCAGTAAACGTTTGAAAGCGGCAGTTCTGCTTTAGAATGAGTGTGATGTCACAGTAAATGGTTACAAAGGAGGAGTGGTGGCATTGGAATCAATGCAACATCTCAGTGGACTGCTACATGGGGAAGTTCTACATTGGCATGATTGTGACTTCACAGTGAATGGTTACAAGGGAGCAGTGGCAGCATTGGAATCAATGCAATATCTCAGTAAACGGATGCAAGGGGAGTTCTGCATTAGCATAACTGTTACATCACATACATGGTTACAAGGAAGCAGTGGTGGCTTTGGAATGAATGCAACATCCCACTAAATGATTGCAAGGGGCAGTTCTACATTGACATGATTGTGACATCACTGTAAATGTTTACAAGTGAGCATTGGTGGCATTGGAATCAATGCAACATGTCAGTAAATGGTTGCAAGGGGCAGTTCTGCATTAGCATGAGTGTGACATCACAGTAAATGGATACAAGGGAGCAGTCGTGACATTGGAATTAATGCAACATCTCAGTGGACTGTTCCAAGGGGTAGTACTGTATTAGAATGATTGTGACATCATAGTATATGGATACAAGGGAGCAGATGTGACATTGGAATTAATGAAACATCTCAGTGGACTGTTCTAAGGGTTGTTCTGTATTAACATGACATCACAGTAAAAGGTTAAAAGTGAGCAGTGGTGACATTGGAATCAATGCAACATCTCAGTGGACTGCTGCAAGGTGCAGTTCTACATTGGCGTGATTGTGACATCACAGTAAATGGTTACAAGTGAGTAGTGGTGGCATCGGAATCATTGCTACATCTCAGTAAACGGTTGTAAGTGGCAGTTCTGTATTATCAAGAGTGTGACATCACAGTAAATGGTTACAAGGGAGCAGTTGCGACATTGTAATTAATGCAACATCTCACTGTAATGTTCCAAGGGGTAGTTCTGCATTAGCATGAGTGTGACATCACAGTAAATGGTTACAATGGAACAGTGGTGGAATGGAATCAATGCAACATCTGAGTGGACTGCTGCAAGGAGCAGTTCTATGTTAGCATGAGTATAACATAACAGTTAATTGTTTATAAGTTAGCAGTGGTGACATTGGAATCAATGCAACATCTCAATGGACTGCTGCAAGGGGCAGTTCTAAATCAGCATGATTGTGACATCACAGTACATGGCTACATGGAAGCAGTGGTGGCATTGTAATGAATGCAGCATCTCAGTAAATGTTTGCAAGCTGCAGTTCTGTATTATCATGAGTGTGACATCACAGTAAATGGTTACACGGGAGAAGTGATGGCATTGGAATCAATGCAACATCTTAATGGACTGCTTCAAGGGGCAGTTCTGTATTTTGAATGAGTGTTGCATCACAGTAAATGGTTAGAAGGACGCAATGGTGGCATTGGAATCAATGCAACATCTCAGTAAACGGTTTTAAGGGGCAGTTCTACATTAGCCTGAGTGTGTCATCACAGTAAATGGATACAAGGGAGCAGTAGTGACATTGGAATTAATGCAACATCTCAGTGGACTGTTCCAAGGGGTAGTACTGTATTAGAATGATTGCGACATCATAGTGAATGGTTACAAGGGAGCAGTTGTGACATTGGAATTAATGAAACACATCAGTTGACTGTTCCAAGGGTTATTTCTGTATTAGAATGAGTGTGACATCACAATAAAAGGTTATAAGGAAGCATTGGTTTCACTGGAATTAATGCAGCATCTCAGTAAACGGTTGCATGGGGCAGTTCTGTATTATCATGAGTGTGACATCACAGTAAATGGTAACAAGGGAGAAGTGGTGACATTGGAATTAAAGCAACATCTCAGTGGACTGCTGCAAGGGGCAGTTATGTATTTGAATGAGTATTACATCACAGTAAATGGTTACAAGGGAGCAGTGGTGGTATTGGGATCAATGTAACATCTCAGTGGACTGTTGTAAGGGGCAGTTATGCTTTAGCATAAGTGGGACATCACAGTAAATGGTTACATGGGAGCAATGGTGGCATTGGAATGAATGCAACATCTCAGTGGACTGCTGCAAGGTGCAGTTCTGTATTAGTATGAATGGGACATCACAGTAAATGGTTATAAGGGAGCAGTGGTGGCAATGGAATGAATGCAACATCTCAGTGGACTGCTGCAAGGGCCAGTGGCATTGTCAGGAATACATTATAGTGGAATGTTGAAATCATCCATTTTGGTATTGGCAAGAGGGTAACATCTTGTTGAATTAACCCTTTAAGTGTCGGACAGGTACACCATGCATTCCAAAGGAATGCATGGTGTACCCCTCTGGCACTCAAAGTGTTAAGACATATGGTGGCCAGGGATATATTGCAGTTGTGTCAACACATTTCTCTGTGGACTTCAATAGAAATCTGTTAAATGTAACCAATGATAACATCTATCAATTGCAATATAAGTTGGTCTCCCACTGCCAGGGGGGGTACGCAATGCATTGCCTTACAATATGTTGTGTACCACACTGATACTCAAAGGGTTAAGCCACAATTTGAAAAACCCTCCTTGGAGAAAAAGGATTAAGGCTTATCCTATATAATAATTCGCTAAGTTGTGTGTAACGCCCGACATGCGCAGTAGACACTGCTGCGCGTGCGGCAGTCATGCGCAGTACAGACTGCCCACGCTGCGGCTTCGGAGCGCCCAGCTCTGTATCAACAGTGGCGCGGGCAGTCTCTACTGCGCGTGACTGCCCCGCGACCGGCTGCCAGAGGCACTGTGGCCCATGTAACGGGCTGTTCAACTAGTATTCAATAATCTAGAGGTACAATTCACAGACAAGTGAAATATAGAGAAGAAATTAAAAGTCACCAGGGTCAGATTTTTATCTCAGGTGCCCCATGGCACAACATCCTCGGTGCCCATAGCCCCTTCTTTTCCCCACCCTAACCATACCCCTCACTTAGCCACACCGATCCATTAACCACGCCCTCTTGTGGTCACACCAAATACCTTGGGATACATTATAGCCCTCAAATTCAAATAACAGATTCCCACTGATTGAATTGGGCCTTTTAACCCCTTCAGTGCTTACTGTGTATTGCAGATCTGAGATGTCTCTGGCGTAGATCTCCAATGTGTTGCAAAGCACAGTAAGCACTGGCCCAATTCAATCAATGGGAATCTGGTATTTGAATTTGAGGGCTATTTAACCCATGGTATTTTGTTCCCTATGTGGTGCCTTCCTCTTTGATTGCCCCAGTTTGCACCAGGGGCACTGCTTTTAACCCTTGGTCGGTGAATACAGAATTTGTGATCAGTGACACAGCCCCTAATTCTCATTGATTAAACTGGGCCTTTTAACCCCTAAATTGCTTACAGTGCTTTGCAACTCACTGCAGATTTGAGATCTCTCTGTCACATATATTTTTTTAAATGTTTTATTTAACATAAAAGTTTTTTATTCCCCAAATAGCCAATGCTGTATATTATTTTTTTTCTATATGCCTTAGGATACTGTGTCTGTATCATACCTGCAGGACAGTTACCAAGGGAAAGCCAGCACCAAGCCCCATACGATATTTCAGATTATAATTTTATGGCAAGCATGGAGGCTTCATATTATGTATAACTCTTTCCACTGCCTCCCTCAGCAGCAAAGGAAACTTTATTTTGTACAACATACAAGAAATAAAAAACTTGCTAGTAGTAATAATTCCTCCCCTCATCCAATCAACAGTCTCTATCTTGTATAACTGGACTGCAGCAATATAGAATTCCCTCTTTCTTTGCTGCTTGCCCTCAGATAATTACTTGTTTAGTGTGCTCCTAATTCTGTGCATTTTGTTGCATTATTATTATAATAATATTTACTCTTTATATAATTGTTTATGCTCATGTACTTCCTATTTTGTATAGGCCTGAGATTTCTAGACTGTTCTGTGTTATACTTCCAGGTTTATTATATTCAAATGTTTCCTGTGCATGGATACCTTTATCTATTTCATTGCCTGGTTGGCTTATTGTTTTGATTGTACCTTACAGTGTGTCTGACTTTCTATAGGACTCTCTCTTTTCCTTCTGCCGTTCAGCAGCTGTTTTATCATTTTGTCAGAGGCTACTTTATGTGCGTCCGCTGATTTTTTTATTTCAGGCCGGATTCTGTGTTCCAGGGCAGCGTGGTGTGCTCTGGCACTGGCCGCCGGGTCTGTTCTCGTCCAGTTCAGTTATCGTCTTAGGCCTCCGCAGGGCTGGATTTTCTTCCCTGGCTGCTTGGCATTATTCTGATACTTCCCACCGGCCATTTTGAGGGTTTTCTATCTCACATGCGCGATTCACGGCGCTCATCCTACTGTTTCATCCGGCGCCATTTCGTAGCTGTTTGCGATCCGATGCGGCTGTACCTCTGCCAGTTCTGGTGTTTTCCGATATACCTAACTTATCTTGTGATTGGAATAGCTTAACTGTTCATTATGGGTTGCTCATTAGTGTGATTTATACAGACATTTTCTCCCTCATTTTCCTTGATCCCATTGATATACTTTCTCCATTAGGGCTATTGCCCTTGGGGTTGATACTGCTACTTTTATTATTAATATTACCATAATTGCTAATTCTCTTTATTATCTGCCTGATCATTGCTGATTCTCTTTATTAGCAACCTGATTAAGGTTTCTTTGCCCTAACAGTGCCCCTCCAGTGGGTTTACCTAGTAATCCCTTTTACCCATCCTTATTGGTACCATGCCCCATCCTAGTGAGGACAGTGATTGCCCTATTCTATCTGGAGATGATCTAGTGGATCATGAGCACGCCAGTGCTGCTTTCATTGCCCACGGTCCACAGGGCCTACAAAATACTGAAATTAACCTCTTCATGGCTGTTGCTTCTGCACAGTTCCAACAATTTATGTCAATATCAATGCAGTCTGCTATGCAACAATTATCTGATTCCATGGCACAATCTTTTGCTAGGGCCATGAAAAACCAGACCCCCTTGGGAAGTGCTATGATTGTGTCTACTGTTACATCTATGGCTACTGTTGATCCTATATCTGCTAATCCAATACTTTGTTCTGCTATTGATTCTGCACTTTGTCGCAAAGGGGGTAAATCCTCCTACAAGCAGAAACACATGGCTTCTGATAACTCTGCCCCTATTACCTTGGATACTCTGATTGGAGATACCTTTCCTGTGAATCTGCCTTCTAAGGGCAGTGTTGATCGTGTGGTTCTGGCCCACCAAACAGACCCTCACCACATGAGTAAGTTTCATTGAGGAAAAAATTTACTAAAAGTACTAAACGACAAAAGCCTAATTCCTATTGCTCTTCAAGTAGTGGAGATACATTGGACGAGGACTGGGTCCAACCCTCATCTGAAGGGGACGAGTCTGATAGCTGTACTCCTAAGAGGAAATGGAACTAAGAGCCCTGTGCCCATTGCTACTGCACCTGATGCTCCTAATGTTAATGTCACTGATGCGAGGGGAGAACCCCTCTTCAATCCTGACAGTATAAAACACCCTTGCTCTTCGGAGTGGTCCCCGATTTCGCATGTGGCTCAGTACCTTGAGGCATGGGTCTGCAATCCTATGGATAGGACCGCTAGAAATAAGTTATGAGCCGAATGTCCTAGACCTTCAGTTGGTAATAAGGTCTGTGACACTCTGGAAATTGACACCAAAATGGTGCAGTTTATAGGTGAGGCAGGGAAAGACCAAAGGAAGGGCATTGACCGTTCTCTAAAATTATGTCAGGACAAGTTTCTGGATGCCTTGGGGCCCATTACAAAAATCTTTGAGATGACTGAGGAGGCTTTATTATCTGGTTCTCCTATATATGTTCAGGTGTTACGAGGTTGGGTGCAAGGCACCATATGTATACTTGGCAATGTCAATACTGCTATTACCTCTGAGAGATGCAGGGTAATCCTACTGACGACTGACCCTAAACTAGCCAAGATGGCTAACACTGAACCGGGGCCTTCAGCCAAGGGGCAGTTATTTGGGGACTCCTTCATTAAGGAGATCTGCAAATTCGTGACATCTTTTACAGCACTTGACAAGGCACAGTCCTCACTCAAGTGCGTTTTTCACCCCAAGGTTTCTGGGCGGGCCGGGAGAGGTAGGGGTTGCTCTCCCGGCCGAGCACGCCAATCACAATAACGATATCAGGGTTCCAATTTCCCTATATTTAGGGGACAACAGCCTCAGGATCAAAGAACTGGACCGTTCTTTCCTCAACAAGGCAGGCCATGGAGGGTGAGGCCAACTAGGGAACAGTTCTGACCACGATCATATACAGGTAAGAGTCCCTCTGTCAGTCCTTTCTTTCCATGGAAAAGTGGGGGGCAGACTCTCCCATTTTTTTCCCCAAGTGGTGCATGCTGACATCTTATCAATGGGTACTGCAGATGATTCAGGGCTACCACATATAATTTTATGCCCCTCCCGTCCAAAGGCAGATACCTCTTCCATTTGAGTTCTCAGAGGTAGACACCTCACTTGTCAATGCCGAAGTCGGCGATTTGCTCAAGAAAGGGGCTATAAAACTGGCCTCAAATTGAGATCATAGGTTCATGAGCAATATCTTTCTGGTCAAAAAGAAAGACTCAGGTCTCAGGCCAGTTATAAATCTCTGCGAACTGAATCATTTCGTATTGTACAGTCATTTCAAGATGGAGGGCATCCATCTTATATGGGACCTTCTTCTTCCGTCAGATTGGATGGTCAAGATAGACCTAAAGGACACCTACCTGACTGTCCCTATGACACCCCTGATGAAGCCGTTGTTTGCGGCGATACGCGTTGGGTTGTTGGGCTCGGCAGATGGACCGGAACTTTATCATGGCCATACACATTATATGATAAGTATTGTGTTTTGATACTATTATTCCTTTTTTTATATTTGATTCACTTTATTTGTAAGGATAGTCACTTGCACTTTATATAGAATGATATTTATATTCTTTACAAATGAATAGGTTCACTTGTGATTATATTTTGCTATCTTCCGGTCCGCCTGCCTTGTTTGTTTTTAAACATTTTTTGTTGCTGATTTGTTTGATAAACAAATGTGATATTTTTCTGTTCCTCAGTTGTGTGCCTCTTATTAACGGGTTCCTTGTGGATAGGGTTTTTTTTTGTGTGGTGGCTTTGTCACACTTTCTTCCTTCCTTTTTTTGTAATTGGTTTGGAATTGTGTTCCCGGAGTGCACCTGGACCAATAGGTCTAAATATATTGAGGGAATAGTATATATATATTGCTGGTGCAAACCCTATATTTTTTGTTCTCCCAAGATAGACCTAAAGGACACCTACTTGATGGTCCCTATGGCTCAATCCTCCCAGGTCTTCCTTCGATTCCTGTGGCAGGGCCAGATTTGGCAGTTCACATGCCTGCCCTTTGGTGCTTGGTGCTTCACCAAACTGCTAAAACCAGTGGTCGCGTTCCTACGGAGTCGGAGTGTATGACTAATAATTTATCTGGACGATGTCCTGATTATATCGCAAGATCACTTTCCAACCACGCCGAGTGGACCCTTCAATTGTAAATGGATCTGGGTTTTCTAATCAATTGGAAGAAATCTCATCTAACCCCGATGAGACAGATATAGTTTTTAGGTTTTGTAGTGGATTCCGGTCAAGCGTCCCTGAGGCTTCTGGGCTCAAAGATTCGCGCTATACGGAAGGAGATTCGCTCCATTCTTCGGAAGAAGCACATATCATTGAGAATGTTGGCCCAGATTGTGGGCCTCCTATCAGCATTGATACAAGCAATCTTCCCGGGCCCTCTACATTATCGGGCGTTGAAACGCTTGACCTACGCCAAGGTCTCGGCTATGTCGATTTCATCATCCTATCTTCAGATGCAAGAGAAGAGTTTGTTTGGTGACTCAGACATCTAGATGCCTGGAATGGCAAAGCCATTTTTGGTATGGTTCCAGACTTAGTGAAAGAGTCAGATGCCAGTCTGTTAGGATGGGGCTCACGTCTCAGCTACGTCTCCACAGGCGGGAAATGGTCCATACTAGAGTCGGAATTACACATCAATTGCCTAGAGCTTTTAGTGGATTCCTTTGCTCTGAAGAGCTTGGTGAAGGAGAAAGTCCAGCGTTGCATCCTGCTGAAGATGGACGTCTCAGGTGTGCAATATATCAACCGGTTTGGCAGCATGAAATCCAAACTCCTGGTAAAGTTAGCCAAATATTTTTGGCACTTCTGTTTGGATCGCAATGTCACGGTCTTGGCGGAATACCTACCTGGTCTTTCCAATGCCGTTGCGGATTGGAATTCCAGGTACCTGTCCGACTGCAGAGATTGGATGCTGCACAGGGAAGTGTTCGCTCATCTGGAGCAACTTTGGGGTCCTTCTCGGATAAACCTGTTCATGTCTCGACTGAATTGTCAACTACCCATTTTCTTCAGCTAGAGACCAGATCTGGAGGCATCCATCACGGATGCTCTACTGCAAGCTTGGGGCCCAGGAACGAATTATGTGTTTCCTCCATTCGTCATGATTCCATGCACAATTCTGGCAATCAGATGTCAGGAGGCGACTGTGGTGTTGGTGACGCCCTTTTGGCCGACACAACCTTGGTTCCCTCCACTTCTGGAGTTGTCGGCAGACCCTCCTCGAGAACTTTCGTCTTTCCCTTATCTGTTGACGAATCCGTCGGGTCTTCCGCATGACCTGTTGGTCTCCAAGGAACGTCAGTTGATGGCTTGGTTGATCTCAGGGGTCCCTTGGGCTCCGGAGGATTTTCAAGCTCAGCTCAGTTCCTTTTATTGGAGTTGTGGGCTCCGGGTAATAGAGCCATGTACTCCTCGGCTTGGCCGTTCTGGTGTGGTTGGTGCCAGGAAAGGGGTATTGATCCCATTTCAGCCCCTATAGTAGAAGTGGTCAATTTTTTATCCCATCTTTTTGATTTAGGAAAAGCCTATAGGATGATCAACACATATCGTTCTACTATTTCTGCAGGTCATAGTATCGTTGATGGCTCCCTGGTGGGTCAACATGCTTTGGTTTGTCACCTGTTACGTGGCATTCGTTTTTCTAGACCGCCTCAATCGCAGTACCTATCTCTCTGGAATGTTAATGATGTCCTTCATTTTCTAGAGAATTGGCCTTCAAATGAGCAGGTATCGACAAAGTTACCAATGCTTCTTTGACTAATATTGTTCAAACGAGTCTCTGATGTCAAAGCGCTAGATCTTTCTTCTAGATCTTTTCTGCCTTCGGGCTTTCAGTTCAGCGTTTTTTGGAGTACGAAGACTCATGTGTGTAAGGTCTTTTATCCTTCTTTTGTTTCTCAACCACAATTGTGCATGGTAAAATGTCTGCAGGAGTATGAGGAATGGACGGCTCCCTTGCGGAACTTTAATTTTCCTCACCTCTTGATTTCATTCTGCAAGCCGTATTTGCCAGTTTCAGCAGCTACTTTGGCCAAATGGGTATGCTGGCTTCTGCAATTAGCTGGCATTGACTTATGCTTGTTTGGGGTGCATTCTTCTCGGGATGCTATGGCATCCATGGCTTTGCACCTTGTGGGTGATTTGAGGATATATTATGGGCTGCGGATTGGTCCAGGGAATCTATGTGCCCTATGTCGCCAGCTGTGTCCTACATCTAGGGGAGCATCCCCAGTTGGTGTTTGTTGGGCAGGCAAAAGAAAAGGAAGTGTTGTTGAACTAGATATCGCAGTGGAGGACAGTTGTGCATCTGGTATTGTGTGTTCAGCAGATGGCAGATGTGGGTGGTCGATAGGCTGCAAGAAGCAACTGTGCAGAAGCTGTTGGTGGTATGGTTTCTGATATTACTTACAGAAGTGCAGTAGATATGGATGACTGTAGGGCCTGTGTCTTTTGAAGAAGGTTCTGCAGCTGATATGTTTGCAGAAGTCACATGAGATACTAAACCAATGTCTCCAACTGTTGAGCCAGCTGCTACATTTAGTCTAGGCTCCCTTGCACCCTTGCAGTGGTTTGGGATGATGGGTGTTGTAGTGCTCAAGGGGTTTGCAAAACATTGCTTTCACAATCCATTGGACATCTCCATGATACTCAAAGGGTAAGGGGGAGATATTTGAACTAACATTTGGGGATGCATTCTTAGGTGATTGTTGCAGGGGTACACATAGGAGGAGATGCACTAAGCGGTGATAAAGAGGTGATAATTAGGGATGGGTAAAACTTTCGCCTCAAACTGAAATCACCTAAAAATTGCATTTTCCTCATGGCAAAAAATTTCCAGCAAAAAGTGCCAATCTTCCGCTTTTTTCCTCTTTTATCGCCCATTGAAATCAATGGGAACATAGAAGTCACACACAACACATTACAAATAATATTTTATTTCACAAAGGCATTGAATAAAAGGGACATAAGGGTGCCTGTGTTGGTGGGGTGTGGGGAAAGAATTATTTGAACAGGGAATGTTTTTGGGGGGTTGTTTACTGGGATTGGGGGGCACTTAATAAAAAAGAAATCCTAAATAAAATAAATTAAAAACCTAAGGCATGGTATAAAGGGGTCTGAGGAGGGTGCCTGTGTTGGTGAATGAATTAATCATTTGAACAGGGAATTTGTTTTGGGGGGGTTTCTTGACTGATATTGGGGGGGCAGTTAATAAAAAAATAAATCAATAAAATAAAATAAGACATTTGTATTTAAAGTGACAGAGACAAGAACCCTCTGACATAAGCTACCACTGGGGTGGACTGATACTTGACTTGATAGAGTATTTTATAGAGGATGATTTGTTTGATTTGTTGTTAGAGGCCTTTTTTGGACTTAGACTTATTAGAGGCCCAAGCCCTGAAGAAACATTGATTTGTAGGACTTAAGTTTGTTTGGCACAAACCCTAAGGAAACATTGATTTGTAGGACTTAGGCTTGTTAGAAACAAACCCCCCCAAAATTGTTTATTTTTTGTAGGACTAGTTTTTATTTATTTATTTACTTTTTAAACACAACCCCTGAGAAAAAAATAAAAAATGCCCTACTGGCCTAATGCCAGCAGGTCATGTTGGCCAGTGGCCACTGTCAAATGTCCTCCTGAGTCCTGAGTTGCAGCTGCTGTTCGTACTGCTGCTGCTGAGTTGTTTAAGCATCAGGATGATTAGGAAGCTGAAAGGAAATGGGCAGGGGCGGGCTGGCCCGGGGGGCAGGGGGGCAATTGCCCCCCGGGCCGCAGGGCCAGCGCGTGTAGCGGGCCGCCATGTTAGACATGTGACTGACTGTCTGTCAGTCTTAGCGTGCAGGGCCGCAGCGGAGGGGGAATTGTTACTTTTTTATGTTCTCTTCTCCCCACTCCGCAACGATGACAGCCGGGACAGTGTCATAAGCGGAGACGCCGCTTGGTGCAAGCTGGTGTTTTCTTTTCTCTGTTCTGAGGCCAGTGCAAGTTTAAAACTGGCGCCCAGACTGAGGAAGAAAACCCCAGCATGCACCACGCAGCGTCTCAGCGTGACTCGGTCCTGACTGTCATCGGTGCGGGCAGTGTGGAGAAGAAGACAACGAGGCATAAGGAGGTACTGGGGGTGGGAGAGAAAGAAGTATACAAGGGGAAGAAAGAGAGGTACAGAGGAGAGAAAGAGGCACAATGGGGAAGGGGGGAAGAAAGAAGTACATGGGGGAAGAAAGAGAGGTACAAGGAGGGGGAAGAGGTACAGAGGGGAGAAAGAGGCACAATGGGGAAGGGGGGAAGAAAGAGAGGTACAAGAAGGGGGAAGAGGTACAGAGGGGAGAAAGAGGCACAATGGGGAAGGGGGGAAGAAAGAAGTACATGGGGGAAGAAAGAGAGGTACAAGAAGGGGGAAGAGGTACAGAGGGGAGAAAGAGGCACAATGGGGAAGGGGGGAGAAAGAGAGGTACAAGGAGGGGGAAGAGGTACAGAGGGGAGAAAGAGGCACAATGGGGAAGGGGGGAAGAAAGAAGTACATGGGGGAAGAAAGAGAGGTACAAGGAGGGGGAAGAGGTACAGAGGGGAGAAAGAGGCACAATGGGGAAGGGGGGAGAAAGAGAGGTACAAGAAGGGGGAAGAGGTACAGAGGGGAGAAAGAGGCACAATGGGGAAGGGGGGAAGAAAGAAGTACATGGGGGAAGAAAGAGAGGTACAAGAAGGGGGAAGAGGTACAGAGGGGAGAAAGAGGCACAATGGGGAAGGGGGGAGAAAGAGAGGTACAAGGAGGGGGAAGAGGTACAGAGGGGAGAAAGAGGCACAATGGGGAAGGGGGGAAGAAAGAAGTACATGGGGGAAGAAAGAGAGGTACAAGAAGGGGGAAGAGGTACAGAGGGGAGAAAGAGGCACAATGGGGAAGGGGGGAAGAAAGAAGTACATGGGGGAAGAAAGAGAGGTACAAGAAGGGGGAAGAGGTACAGAGGGGGTAAAGAGGCACAATGGGGAAGGGGGGAAGAAAGAAGTACATGGGGGAAGAAAGAGAGGTACAAGAAGGGGGAAGAGGTACAGAGGGGAGAAAGAGGCACAATGGGGAAGGGGGGAAGAAAGAAGTACATGGGGGAAGAAAGAGAGGTACAAGAAGGGGGAAGAGGTACAGAGGGGAGAAAGAGGCACAATGGGGAAGGGGGGAAGAAAGAAGTACATGGGGGAAGAAAGAGAGGTACAAGAAGGGGGAAGAGGTACAGAGGGGAGAAAGAGGCACAATGGGGAAGGGGGGAAGAAAGAAGTACATGGGGGAAGAAAGAGAGGTACAAGAAGGGGGAAGAGGTACAGAGGGGAGAAAGAGGCACAATGGGGAAGGGGGGAAGAAAGAAGTACATGGGGGAAGAAAGAGAGGTACAAGGAGGGGGAAGAGGTACAGAGGGGAGAAAGAGGCACAATGGGGAAGGGGGGAAGAAAGAAGTACATGGGGGAAGAAAGAGAGGTACAAGAAGGGGGAAGAGGTACAGAGGGGAGAAAGAGGCACAATGGGGAAGGGGGGAAGAAAGAAGTACATGGGGGAAGAAAGAGAGGTACAAGAAGGGGGAAGAGGTACAGAGGGGAGAAAGAGGCACAATGGGGAAGGGTGGAGAAAGAGAGGTACAAGGAGGGGGAAGAGGTACAGAGGGGAGAAAGAGGCACAATGGGGAAGGGGGGAGAAAGAAGTACATGGGGGAAGAAAGAGAGGTACAAGAAGGGGGAAGAGGTACAGAGGGGAGAAAGAGGCACAATGGTGAAGGGGGAAGAAAGAAGTACATGGGGGAAGAAAGAGAGGTACAAGAAGGGGGAAGAGGTACAGAGGGGAGAAAGAGGCACAATGGGGAAGGGGGGAAGAAAGAAGTACATGGGGGAAGAAAGAGAGGTACAAGAAGGGGGAAGAGGTACAGAGGGGGGAAAGAGGCACAATGGGGAAGGGGGGAAGAAAGAAGTACATGGGGGAAGAAAGAGAGGTACAAGAAGGGGGAAGAGGTACAGAGGGGAGAAAGAGGCACAATGGGGAAGGGGGGAAGAAAGAAGTACATGGGGGAAGAAAGAGAGGTACAAGAAGGGGGAAGAGGTACAGAGGGGAGAAAGAGGCACAATGGGGAAGGGTGGAGAAAGAGAGGTACAAGGAGGGGGAAGAGGTACAGAGGGGAGAAAGAGGCACAATGGGGAAGGGGGGAGAAAGAGAGGTACAAGAAGGGGGAAGAGGTACAGAGGGGAGAAAGAGGCACAATGGGGAAGGGGGGAAGAAAGAAGTACATGGGGGAAGAAAGAGAGGTACAAGGAGGGGGAAGAGGTACAGAGGGGGTAAAGAGGCACAAGATGGGGGAGAAAGAAGTACATGGGGGAAGAAAGAGAGGTACAAGGAGGGGGAAGAGGTACAAGGGGGAAAGAGGTACGGGGGGGAAGGTGCAAGGGGGAGGAAGAGGTACAAGGAGAGGAGAGGTACAGAGGGGAGAAAGAGAGGTGCAAGGGGGTGAAATAAGTACATGGGGTGAAAGACGTACATGAGGGAGAAAGAGAGGTGCAAGGGGGAGAGGTACAGAGGGGAGAAAGAATTGCAATGGGGAGAAAGAGAGGTGCAAGGGGGAGAAGGCACAAGGGGGTGAAATAAGTACATGGGGTGAAAGACGTACATGGGGGAGAAAGAGAGGTGCGGGGGGGAGAGGTACAGAGGTGAGAAAGAGGCACAATGGGGAACGGGGGGGAGAAAGAAGTACATGGGGGAAGAAGAAAGAGGTACAGAGGGGGGGGAAGAGGTACAGAGGGGGGAAAGAGGCACAAGATGGGGGAGAAAAGTACATGGGGGAAGAAAGAGGTACAAGGAGGGGAAAGAGGTACAAGGGGGAGAGGTACAGAGTGGAGAAAGAGGTACAAGGGGAGAAAGAGGTGCAAGGGGGAGAAGGCACAAGGGGGTGAAATAAGTACATGGGGTGAAAGACGTACATAAGGGAGAAAGAGGTGCAAGGGGGGAGAGGTACAGAGGGGAGAAAGAATTGCAAGGGGGAGAAGGCACAAGGGGGTGAAAGAAGTACATGGGGCGAGAAAGAGAGGTGCAAGGGGTGAAAGAGGCACAAAGGGGTGAAACTGGCACAAATAGTGGAAATGGGCCACTTGATTAAATTTGCCCCCCAGGCCAAATGTTGCCAGTCCTCCCCTGGGAATGGGATGGGATCAACAACAGCAGTAACATGGAAGATGGATGATGAAGGTTCCATTTGCCACGACTGGCTCCAGTGATGTACCTGAGGCAGTATCAGCAGAATAAGTAGCCCCCAGTATTTGTGGAGAAAAGAACAAGTTGCCCATTCAATCTTCTCCACCTGCCCCTCCTCCAAAATCATCATGGGTGTGTTTTTATTAGAATATATTTTTTCCCTTGAGAGCAGGATCAGTGGGTCTCCTCAGCAACTGCAATGTGCACAGTATGTGTGGTAAATAACATCTGGGGGCACAACTGTGTCCAAACACCATGATACCTGAAACCAAGTACTGCCGCTGTCACTGTACCCCTTGTCCAGACCCCGATAAGGACACATGACAACTTGCAGACAGTTTAATAGTAATGATGAACCCTCCCTGCCTCCATCTTAGCATATTCTGCATGATGGAATCTCCTCAGATGCCACCTGATGACCTGGTATCGATTATCCTCCACCACACTGGTATGTGTGGTCAGTGCACCACACAGTGTGCAATGGGTAGAGATGAACTGCTATATCCTAACATCAAAAGAGTGGCTATCATTTGGCAGAGAGGTAACGATGAAGGAGGTGGATTGGCAGGAGATGTACTTGTTACCCTAGAGGAAGAAGGTGATGTTGATAGTGAGCTAGTTGTTTTGCTCATCATGGAACTTCCAGTGTCTTTCTGGGTTTCTTTATTCTTCCTCCTCTTTGATCTCCACCTTTCTGGAGAGTCAGGGGGTACAGTAACAGTGGTGCTAGATTTCTGTAATGGTTGTTTGGCTTTAACATGTTTGACATAAATGTCATGTTTCATGTGTGTTATCAGGGCTGTTGTGCCAAGGTGTTTTCCCTCCTTTCCCCTTCTCACTAACTTGTCACAAATTTTGCACTGTACCATTGTTGATGATGACTGCACTGTGCCTGCCGGAAGAGAATAATAGTCCCATACCCATGACTTCTGGGGGGGAGGGACAGGGAACAGGTGGAGAAGAATGGCCTCTTTCTTCTTGTCCTCCACGTTCCCCTTCACTTTTTGTGGCAGCGGATAATGTAGCTGCTACTGCCTCAGATTTAGCACTGCATCTAGGACCAGGAGTATTGCTGGTGCTGGAAAGTAGAACCTGTCCTAGTCCCGCATTACTTGTTGACCCCATTCCCACTGTGACCACGGTGGTCTGTGGCACACTAGCCTTATCCTCAGCACCCTGCTGCCCTTTCATCTCAGCAGTAGTAGCAGGAATTAGACCATTTGCAATTTCCGCAAATTCCAAAAGCTGACTGCTAGTGGTGGTGGTGATGCCCATCCTCATCCCTGTCTTCCATTCCTTCTCAGTTTCTGATAAAAAGGCCATCAATGTCTCTTCTACCCCAGCTTCTCCAACACCACCACCACCATCACTAGTCCCTATGTACTGCTGCTCTATTCCAGACATCTCACTGCTGCTTGGAGGAGGTGATGAGCAATGTGACAGAGGGTCCCCTGTTGTCACACATGGCATAATTTTCTCCTCTCCCCCCCCGAGTACTACAAGAAACACTAGCAGCAGGCAAAGTATTGGTGGCAGTAGGTTCAGCACTGGCAGCAGTTACAACACTAGTGGCAGCACATCTGACAGCAGGTACAACACTAGTGGCTGTAAGTACAGCAATGGTGGCACTGGCAGCAGGGTCAGCATGTCTGACAGCAGGTACAGGCAGCTGACCTGTCCTGCTCTCACTAGTACTATCCTTTTCCCCCTCCCTTCCCATTCCCTTTCCTCCCTTCCTTCCCTTTTCTCCCTCCCTTCCCATTCACTTTTTCCCCTTCCTTCCCTTTTCTCCCTCCCTTCCCTTTTCCCCCTTCCTTCCCATTCCCTTTTCTCCATCCTGTCCCATTCCCTTTTCTCCCTCCCTTCACATTAATTTCCCCAAGATCCCTTGGGGTGATTTAGGGGGACTGGACAGCACTGATACAGTAGTGGTCCCTTCCTCCTCCTCCTCAGACTCAGTGGACACATAAGGGTCCTTCCAGCTCCTCCACTGGTTATTTTTCATCCTGCTCATAGTGATAGGAGTCACTATGAGCCTCTTCTGCCTCAATTTTTGCAAAATATCACAAGAAAACAGCACAGCACTTCTATCTCTCTCTGTAGCTGCTTCTATTGTGTCTGCCTTCAGCGAAAACGTCACCTTTTTATAGCGGAAGTGCGGAAACAATGTAAATCAATGGGCGGAAACTTTATAGCCATTGAAAAAATGGTGAAAAATTTGGCCAATGGGTGAAAGATGTGAAAATTTTAACCACTAGTTTTAAAGTGGATTTCCCATGAAAAATCTGATAACAACGTGGTTTTCGCAAACTTTCCCGCAGGAACACGGCGACAAGTTTCGCCCACACCTAGTGATAATGTGGTGGTAACTTTTCCAGTGAGATCATTTCTCCAATTCCTATGTTATTCTATGGAGCTAAGATTTCTCCAACTTTTGAGATCTTAGTGCATAGGCTCCATAGAATAACATAGGAACTGGAGAAGTGATAAGCTGGAGAAGTTATCTCCTCTTTATCACCTCTTTATCACTGCTTAGTGCATAACCCCCCCCCCCCGTATCATTCCTGTAGCTCTCCCTTTGTCTGTTTGCTCAGGGAATTCAGTCTTCTATCTCTCTCTTGCATCTCACTAACCCATATCAGCAACCATTCTGCCCTCCTCCCCTCTTCCTCACCCACCTCCCCATATCAGCAGCCCTTCTGCCCTCCTCCCCTCTTCCTTACCCACCTCCCCATATCAGCAGCCATTCTGCCCTCCTCCCCTCTTTCTCACCTCCATACCCATATCAGCAGCCATTCTGCCCTCTTCCTCACCCCTCCTCACACCTGCAACCATTCTGCCCTCCTCCCCTCTTCCTCACCCCCCTCCTGACACCAGCAACCATTCTGCTCTCCTCCCCACACTAGCAAACATTCTGCCCTCCTCCCCTCTTCCTCACCCCCCTCCCCACACCAGCAACCATTCTGCCCCCTCCCCTCCTCTCCACACCAGCAACCATTCTGCCCTCCTCCCCTCTTCCTCACCCACCTCCCCACACCAGCAACCATTCTGCCCTTCTTCCCTCTTCCTCACCCCACTCCCCACAACAGTAGGCATTCTGCCCTCTTCCTCACCTCCTCCATACATCAGCAGCCAATCTGCCCTCCTTCCCTCTTACTTAAGCCCCTTCCTGCAACATCAGACAGTCTGCCCTCCTACTGATTTCTCACCCCTCTGCCTGCATCAGCAGCCATTCTGCCCCCTCCCTTCTTAATCATGCCCACAACAGAAGCCATTCTGCCTCCTCCCCTCTTCCTCACTCTCGCATTAACCACCATTCTGCCCTTCTCCCCTCTTCCTCACTCTCGCATTAACGACCATTCCGCATCCACCCCTCTTCCTCACTCTCGCATTAACCACCATTCTGCATACACCCCTCTTCCTCACTCTCGCATTAACCACCATTCTACCTCCTCCCCTCTTCCTCACTCTCGCATTAACCACCATTCTGCCCTTCTCCCCTCTTCCTCACTCTCGCATTAACCACCATTCTGCCCTTCCCCACCTCTTTCTCACACCTCTTCCTGCATCAGCAGCCATTCTGCCCTCCTCCCCTCTAAATCATCCACTCTCTGCAACAGCATCAATTCTGCCTTCCTTCCCTCTTCCTCACCCCCCTCCCCACATCAGCAGCCATTCTCACACACATTCACTCTCACTTACTCTCACACCCTTGCACTAACTAATAAAAACTCTCCAAAGGAAATAATACTGTAGATCAGGGGTTCTCAACCCGTGCCCTCAGTGGCCACTAACAGGCCAGGACTTAGGAATTCCTCTGCTAGAGCACAAGTGTGTTGATCAGAGGCTCATTCCCATTGATTAACTCACCTGTGCTCTAACAAGGAAATCATCAAATCCTGGTCTGTTATTGGCCACTGAGGGCACGGGTTGAGAACCACTGCTGTAGATAATTACCCAAATACAAAATAAAATGAAAAGGGGTAAAACAAATATTAAAATATAAGCAAAGGGCACATACAAAACATGAGAAAAAACACCCAAA
The DNA here is from genome assembly GCA_037306005.1 of Rhinophrynus dorsalis. Classification (NCBI taxonomy): domain Eukaryota; kingdom Metazoa; phylum Chordata; class Amphibia; order Anura; family Rhinophrynidae; genus Rhinophrynus; species Rhinophrynus dorsalis. The sequence continues at coordinate 467,500,146 of CM074723.1, forward strand.
AAGAAATCCATCTTGGGGGATGTGGACATGAAAGGGAATGTGTGGGGGAAAGCAGAATGTGTGGGGAGGTGTATGCGTATGTATTGGAGCAGGATGAAGTGTTCTCACCATGACACTTGACAGATAGAAGTCAAAATAAAGTGTTACTGTGAGTTTTTTCTGTTCACAGGATTAACTGGTACTGTTCCTCCTCCCCAGGGTCTCAAGACTCAATGTTGACAGCCTCCTCTCAGCGCCATGTGTCAGACTAAAATGCCTTCAGATGTAGTACTTTACATCTTACAGTGCAGGGTAATAACTTCCACCTGTAAGTCTACATTCATCCTATTAACCCCATCATGCTGGCAACAGAGAGCTCTCCAAACTTTCTATCAGTTCCACATCATGTATGTATGTATATATTCATGAATATGTGTTGTTATATGTGGTATATTGGTGACCCAGGGCTTATAATTTTAAGTCCTTTGTTACTAGCCAGACCTGAAAAGTTACTCGCCACTGCAAGCCAAAACATACCCACCAGGGCTGAATTAGTGCATTGTTGAACATTTAGATATATGAATGCATGTATAAATGCATCTTAAAGGAGCAGTAAACTTTTATTATGAAAAAATAGATATTGTAGGGATTTTCCTGTTGAGTAAAATATGAGTACTCCCACTGCACACAGATTCATAATTCCAGAATCATTACAGTTTAAGCCCATGTTTTTTACATTAGCAGTGCCCTCTCGTGGTCAAATTCTAATGAGATTTCCTGTTACATTCTAATGGAGAAATAAAGTCAGTGACTTGGTTCTCCATAGAATGTAATAGAAACTGGCAGATCACTTCCTGTCTGTTAGATCTACCAGGAAGTAAACATACAGTAAATTCACTTCCTGGTTATTTGAACTCTTAAAAATTTTGAATAAAACAACTGACAGAGGTTTTGCTCAGCAGGAAAAGCTCTATAATATACAGATTTTCATAAAAAAGTTTACTGCTCCTTTAATTTTAACTAACAGCTCTCTCACCTCATCTAACATTAAACCAAACTTCAAAATCCTGAGCACTGTGTTCTAACTTGGTTAAGCCTGCAGAAGAGGAGATAGGAAACTTTTTTATATAGATTATCTCCAAAACAATCTGGCAATTGCAACTCTCAACTCTGCTATTTACATACCTCCCAACATTTCAAATTGACAAAGAGGGACAATTGTGTTTTAAGGGGTGTTGCTGGGGGCGTGGCATGTGGGCGAATCATTACTGAGAACTTTTATGCTATTTCATGACCTATTGATACCTCCGTGTATAACCTAATACATGATTTAGATCAATAAAGTGTTTTATTTGCATAGACTAATGTATAAATACACATATACTGATGTTTAAACAAACAAGCATGTGAGTTTTATTGCTGTAGAACAATGTGATACACTTATATATACACCAGTCTGATCTCCTAAAACGAGGGACATCAGGGTGGGAAAGAGGGACAGAGGGATTTGGGTCTAAAAGAGGGACACTTGGGAGGTATGCTATTAACTTTCAGAGTTTACAATTTGAGAAGCAAGCTTTCAGCCAATCAGATATTATGGCTTTGGCAGGAAGAAGTTCAATGGCAGCCTCAGCTGGAATATAATCGCTCAAAATCTGTACTTAGTTTTTCTACAGAAGCACCAAAAAGCTGTTTGGTAGCTAAACTCAGCCAGAATGGCGTTTAGGCTTATGTATGAAAATTGCATCAAACTTCTAAGGGATGTATGAAAAGCCTTCTTAGTGTATACTTAAGAATTGTCACTAAAATTCACAATGACTGATCATATTTATACAGATGTAAAGTCATGTTTATGCAGCTCCAATTAATCTTCATAATAGTTGGGCCATGGAGAGTGTTATTTCAATACTGTCAGAGTTGTAGTTCAAGAGTAATTGAATGATAAAGTGTCCCCCTCCCGTCCCTTTTACTGATGTAACACTGCTCACCTTAGAGCAGCAAGACTGTCCAGATGGATCACAGAGAGGGACAATCTTCAATTAGCATAAGGTAAAAACCTAAAAAACCTGTCAAGAGGGGCAGGGTTTTCCTTATGATCACAGTAAGAAGATTGTCCCTTGCTGTGAGCTTTCTGGTCCCAGGACCAGATTCCATATCTGGGGGGAGGCAGCTTAAACTAGATAAAAGGGGAGGGAGAGGGATACTTTATCATTCAATTACTCTTCAACTACAACTCTGACAGTATTGAAATAACACTCTCCATGGCCCAAACACTATGAAGATTAATTGGAGCTGCTTTTATTTTGAAACATTACTATCCCTTTAAACTCACATTTACAATTGGCTGTGCTGTAGACCTACGTTTACATACAGCTATATTGACATACAGAGATTATCATACCGTCTCTGTTTGGTATCTCACTAGTTCCATCTCCCTTCTCCTTCGATCCACAGGAAAACATCTCCAGTATGTGCTAAGCTTTAGTAAATCTCCAGATTTCTTTATTAAAAACACAATAAAATTGCATAAAACATCACTATGTGTTGCACAACTGTCTGGACCTTATAGAGTTAAATATATTCCATGGAATGCCGTATACTTTTCTGAGCATCCTGGGGCTCCACGGAACCCATTCTGAGGACCACTAATCTACTTGTTAAATACAGTACCAGTGTAGAAACGTTTGCAAACATTCAATATAAAGAACTAGCAAAAAAATATAAAATAGGATTTCTCCTAAAAAGTGGTTGGCTGTCTGCCTGTCTACAGTCATTACTGCAACCCATCAAACTCCTTAAACCTATTAAAATTACAGACTTCATAGTTGGTTGATGTTCTTGGTTATGTTTCTCAATGTGGAGCTGAAAGTTTGGATTTAAACATGATTCAGAGATGTCTTTGTATAAACACAGACAGTTGTTGGTAGCAACTTCTATCTCTAGTAAATGTGATTATGGTAACTTAGAGACAACCACAGTCAACACACGTTATTTAAAATAAATTGTCTTTTTTCGTGTGATGCTTTATTCGGTCACTCTTATTTGCTTTCTTAAAGAAACAGTAGTATTTCCAAATAAACGGCTCTCTGATTAATCTGTGTACTTTGTAGTCCATGTAGAGTTGTGTATCAATTCCTTGAGTGCTAGAGAAGCAATGCAGTGGACACCCCTTTGGCACTCAAAAGGTTAAACAATTGTAGCAATCCTACTTATCATTGTGTTGAGAAATAAGCTATGCATATGAAAAAAATAAATAAGTTTATATACAATATACACAGCTGGGAACTCTGTTGATCTGACCCAGAGACCACTATTTTTTGTTAAAGGGATAGTAATACTTCATGTTATCTTTATTTTATTTTGTAGGCATTAAAAAAACATGAAGAATGATATAAGTCTTATCTCTCAAACCTTTATGGTTTGAGAGATATTCACAAGCAAAGTTTCCCCTCCTGCCCCTTTTACCTAGTGTAAGCCATCTCTTCTCAGATGTGGAATGCAGTCCATAGACCAGACAGATAACAGCAGGGGACAATCTTCTTCCTATGAGAACAATGAAAGCCCTGCCCCCCTTGACAAGTTTTTCAGGTTTTTCCCTTATCTTAATTGAAGATTGTCCCTCTCTGCAGTCTACCTGGGCACCTCCTTTCTGCTCTGGCTGAACAGTGTTACATCAGTAAAAGGGGCGGGAGGGGGATACTTTGTCTTTGAATTACTCTTGAACTACAACTCTGACAGAACTGAAATAACACTCTCCAAAGTCCAAATACTATGATGATTAATTAGAGCTTTATTAAGAAACATTACTATCTCTTTAATTATCAAGTCTCCTGTACAGAGGCTGATTTTCCAGCTGTAGTGAGTTTACCTGAGTAACTACCCCTACTTTTCCTTCTTCCCACCCTGTTCTGCCTACTTCCCCCCACTTCCCTGCCCACCCGATTAAGCCTCCACCCACTTTATGAAGCGAATCATGAATTAACATAAGTCTGGTTTCAGCCCATGAGCTCTCTCCAGTGGCGCCACAGAATGGTCCTCTGGTGCAACCCTTCCTTGAATAGTGCAGTCCTTAAAGTATTAACCCTTTGAGTGCAAGTAGTGTAAATTTTTAGATACTTTGGCACTCAAAGGGTTAAGTGAGCTTTTTACATGGCCATTCTATTCAATTTTATGGAGAACAGATACAAAGAACAATTTAGCTGGCAACAAACAAATAATCTTCTAAGTACTAAGTTAACATCACTGTCTAATTAGACAAATAGTTGGTCTGGAATCACAGGCAGTGGTTGAAATGGAAAACATTCTGACACTGTCGGCATGTGGGTCTGTATTTTATTACTTGTAGTTGGGAGAAAGAAATCTGATGGCCATTTGAACAAATGTAAAGAGGAACAATTTTTGGATAAATCCATACCTCCCAAAATTTAAAATGGCCAAGGAGGGACACTTTTGTTTTAGGTGGTGTATATGGGAGTGTGGCTTGTGGGCGGGGCATTATGAGAATTTTTAGGCTATTTCATGACCTATTGGCTCCTCTTTGTGTAACTTAATAAATTATTTAGAGCAAGACAGAAGTATTTTATATACACAGATTAATTTATAAACATACATATTAAAGATTAACTACACATTTATGTGAGTTTTATTGCTGTGGATATGTGATATACACTACTCATTCTGATCTCCTGAAAAGAGGGACAAAAGGATAGAAAAGAGGGACAGAGGGATTTGGGTCTCAAAGAGGGTCTGTCCCTCCTAAAGAGGGACAGTTGGGAGGTATGTAAATCAACTGCACCGCAAGGGACACGTACAAATTCTTACTGATCTAAAGGTCATCTTGTTCTCATGAAAAAATTATAAGATATAGAGCCTTTTCTGCTGTGTTAAATATGAGTACTGCCACTGTGGGGAGAACCTTAATTCAAATGTTATTAAAGGTCAAACTTTTGGAAACAGAACCGATTTGCATTTTTTTATTTAATACAAAACATGGGAAAACATGAGTCACTGACTACTGCTTTCCATTTCTTGTGATAGGAATAGCAACACCAGGTGACAATAGAAATTGATAGTACAATGTAAAAAATGTTTCAACTATAATAACTTTTGAATGAACGATCTCCTATCCATGTTTTAATCCTCTAGAAGTACCCTATAATTTATAAAATATATTTTTTCAGCAAAAACATTTACTTCTGTTTTAAATTTTTAACATCCCAATTGCCTTCTTTTTGCATATAAGGTTTTAAATAAGGTTTAACCTAATTATTTTAAAGATACTGAGAGTACTGTCAGCAGTGGTAGGACTCTTGTAATGATCTGACCAGAGCGCTCAATGTAAGCTGCCTGAGAACACCTTGTGGAGGAGAAACCCCACAAAGAACTAGTAGATTGCTAATTTGATGTGGATATAACACACAACAACAGAAGACAATACAAAATACTTACATGTTAGGCCCCAATGAGCCAGGAGCTAGAGTTTGCAGTTAGCAGTTGGTGGCTGTTCCAAGGAGGTCTTGCTGTGGCCAAAGTCGCGTAGAGGTGCAGGCCGCGATGTCTGATAGCGGGATAACCACGGAGGACACAGACAAATACTCACCAGGTCAGGAATCAGCTTATTTAACCTACCAGTAGCATAGTTGCCTCCGTTGTGAACTGGAACAGCAGAACCGAGGGTCGCAAGGCTACTGTGTGACGGGAGTTCGAACCAAGGATGGTTGATAGCATTGATCTTGACTGGTCGGTACACAACTAATTGCTTCATTAATGAAAAAAATCACCTTTTAACTAGGCAGGCACCAGGGAACAGCGCAGACATCTTGCAGAGCCGGCATCTCTGCATCTGCGCTGTCCGTCCCCTTCAAATCCAGGACTGGTGGTTGACCGCCACTGTACCATATGGTACGGGAAGGGACTGACAGCGCAGGCTCCGGGAGAGCTTACTGTAAGATCCCTGCCGGTTCCTGCCTGGTTAAAAGGTGATTTTTCATTAATCAAGCAACTCGTTTTATTGTGAAGCATAAATCTGTCTATATCGCTAATGTATATGTGCTCTGTGGAGCTTTTTTAATCACGTGAAAATTCCGCTTTAAGGCTAAATTATTAGCCTAAAATATATTAGGTAGCAGATACTAGGTAACTGAAACTGATGATATTTTCATTTTATAATATTATAATTTTCTTATTAAGTTCATAGAAATAGGTCATAGGGCTTATTAACCCCTTAAGGACTACATGACGTACTATGACCATCATGGTGCTTATACCCTTAAGGACTGATGACGGTTATAGTATGTCACATGCTTTTTACTTACAGAGCTCCACCGGGAGAGTAAAAATAGGGCCTAAAATTGACAGTTCCAAGACTGGAGCGATCTCTTTTAGGCCCCAAAGCAGCGCGCTGGTGCACGCAACAGGTCACGTGTCGGCAAGGATCAAAGCAGTCCTTATGGGACAGAAAAGTCCCAGGACCGCTGGTCCTTAAGGGGTTAAAGGAGAAATGGACCAGAAAGTTGAAATGCAAGGTTTCTATTTTATAACCATCCACTGTTAGCCACAAAACAACAAATACACTGGTCACCCTAGACTTGTTCCACTGTCCAACATTACTTATAAATGTTCTGTAGATCGTCTTGTACTTATTCAGGGAATGCTTTGGTTACACTGAGCTCCGGGATGGTCTACCAGCACAGGAATATTTTCTGGTAGGCTTCATGTCCCGGGACTGACCTTGCTACCAGGTACCTCTTTTGGGCGGGTGTTATGGGGGATAATGGTGCATGTGTAGGTATAAGATGATGCCTAATTGGACACGGGTGGGCGCTAGGAGGTGAATAATTGGGAAATGGGTCTTAGCTAGGGGGAAATGTTGGGCTGGTATTCCATTTTTTTCCATGGCTGATATTTCCTCCCAGTCTGGGACAAAACCACTGTTCTATGCAATATGCTTCAATGGAACACATTGTAAGAAAAGGAACACTGCATTCACAGCATCAAAGTGTGACAATAATCATGTGACAATGCAGTGTGAATCTGAGGAATGTATATTAGTTCCCTAAAGGGCTGTATTTCCCAATAGGCAGAGTAGCAACTGTCTAGAGCTCCAAATTTTGACGGCGATGCTTCAGGTGTGCTGGCCACCCCCATATTCTGAACTGTGGGGGTGGCCAGTACAATCTCAATGTACCTGCACCATTTATATACTCCTTTTCAGGCTACTTTTTTAACTCCTTGGATGCTAGAAAGCTCTCCAATGCATTGCTTTGCAATGCGTTTGAAATGTCCCTAGCAACCAAGGGGTTAAAGCTTTATATTTTGTCTTTGCTTGTTATAAGCCAAGGGTATTTTCTGTGCCACAAATCAGTGGATGGAACTGGGGGCGGGGTCATTTGTGGAATGGAGGTGTGGCCATGGGTGCAGCTAAGAGCACCTAGTGTGCCTTGTCTAGGGGAGCCTGGGATGTAAATCCGGGGCTGGTTCCTTATAATACAGCTGGTTTTCCCCAAAATTTCTCCACATTTCTTTATATATAAGGCCTTGTATCAGTGATGTAACAAACCATTGGAGAGTCCTGGTGCAAACATTTTGTGGCTCCCATCACAAAAATATTCTCAGAGGAGTAACTACAATCTGTTGGACTCTGGGGCAATTGAAGCCTCCTTGGATACTGACCCCCATCACAACTGCTCCTGCCTTATATGTATATTCTCCAGCCTCACGTCTATAATATGTTTGCAATGCCTTGCACAATACCATTTGCTACATTCAAATGGACTTACAACTGCAGCAGGACCTGATTATCCCTTTAACCCTTAGAGTGCCAGAGGGGTATGCAACACATTGCTTTAATGGGTTAAAAATCAATTTAAAAATGTCACACACCCCCGAAATAATTTTAGTTCTGTGAGTAAGCAGTAGAACAATCATTACTGATCTATAGTTTGTTCTGTTTGCAAACATTTAGATCCATCTTCAGCTGCATAAACATTACTTGGAAAGTTATCTTCCCCGTCCTGAGTATATTCCTGCTATCTTACAGCTTTCAGCAGCTTTATCATAGCGCAGGAACAGTCAGCCATCCGCTTATTGACTGCCAGAGTGTTCTGTTCCACTAACACTGTAACACGTACACACACAAAAGCAAACGTGGAGCATTTTTGCAGTGAATAATAAAAATGTGTTTCTGTGTAATTATATTCATTGGGAGGGATGACCTCACACATTCTGAGCTTAGTTACTCATTGGAAAAAAGTTGTGTGCTGCTTGGACAAAAACTTTCACTAAAAAAAAAAAAAAAAAAAAATAGAAAGAAAGAAAAATGGGAATTCCCTTGAAAACGTAAGTTTTTCCCACTACAATACCCAGCATTGTTACTCACTCTGATAGCCTTTGAGCCACATATACCAACCCCCAGCCTTGTCCCACGGTAGCCATAGAACCACATATACTGACCTCCAGCCTTGTCCCACGGTAGCCATAGAACCACATATACTGACCACCAGCCTTGTCTCACTGTCTGGTATCCAGGATGAGGCCCTCCAGCTGCTGCCAGATTGCAACTCCCACCTTTCCCCATCAGACATGAATGAGGGGACTTGTAGCCTGACAGCAGTGGAAGGGCCTCACATTGTTCATCACTCCTTTACTATCCCCCAGCCTAGTCCCACAGTACTGGGGACCATAGAACCACACATACTAACCTCCAGCCTTGTTCTACAGCACTGGGGACCATAGAACCACACATACTGACCTCCAGCCCTGTTGTTCTGCACTGGGGACCATAGAACCACACATACTGACCTCCAACCCTGTTGTTCTGCACTGGGGATCATAGAACCACACATACTGACCTCCAGCCTTGTTCTACTGCACTGGATACCATAGAACCACACATACTGACCTCCAGCCTTGTTGTTATGCACTGGGGACCATAGAACCACACATACTGACCTCCAGCCTTGTTCTATTGCACTGGGGACCATAGAACCACACATACTGACCTCCAGCCTTGGTCTATTGCACTGGGGATCATAGAACCACACATACTGACCTCCAGCCTTGTCCTACTGCACTGGGGACCATAGAACCACACATACTGACCTCCAGCCTTGTTGTTCTGCACTGGGGACCATAGAACCACACATACTGACCTCCAACCCTGTTGTTCTGCACTGGGGATCATAGAACCACACATACTGACCTCCAGCCTTGTTCTACTGCACTGGATACCATAGAACCACACATACTGACCTCCAGCCTTGTTGTTATGCACTGGGGACCATAGAACCACACATACTGACCTCCAGCCTTGTTCTATTGCACTGGGGACCATAGAACCACACATACTGACCTCCAGCCTTGGTCTATTGCACTGGGGATCATAGAACCACACATACTGACCTCCAGCCTTGTCCTACTGCACTGGGGACCATAGAACCACACATACTGACCTCCAGCCTTGTTGTTCTGCACTGGAGACCATAGAACCACACATACTGACCTCCAGCCTTGTCCTACTGCACTGGATACCATAGAACCACACATACTGTCTCCCAGCCTTGTCCTACTGCACTGGGGACCATAGAACCACACATACTGACCTCCAGCCTTGTCCTACTGCACTGGGGACCATAGAACCACACATACTGACCTCCAGCCTTGTCCTACTGCACTGGGGACCATAGAACCACACATACTGACTCCCAGCCTTGTCCTACTGCACTGGGGACCATAGAACCACACATACTGACCTCCAGCCTTGTCCTACTTTACTGGGGACCATAGAATCACTATTGACCCCCAGTCCCGCAGTAGCCAGGGAATCCCTCATACTAACCCCCCAAGCCTTTTATCACGGTAGCCATGGACCTCACATACTGACCTCCAGCCTTGTCCTACTGCACTGGTAGCCTTAAACCCCACATGGGGACCATAGAACCACACATACTGAATCCCAGTCTTGTCCTGTAGTAGCCATAGCATCACACATACTGACCCCCAGTCTTGTCCCGCAGTAGCCACAGAATCACATATACTGACCTTCAGCCTTGTTCCACTGCACTGGGGACCATAAAATCACACATACTGACCCCCAGTCTTGTCCCGCAGTAGCCAGAGAATCCCTCATAGACAACACATACCCCAATTAACACTTGCTACTTCCTGACTTATTCCAACCAGAGTATATGTCCATGCCAGCATTTAGGCTTGGGGGGAATTTTGAATCACATCCCTGACTGGTTGTTCACTCAGGCATTCACTATGGTAACTGCAGTGGGATTGGAGTATTAGTCCCCTAACAATTGGATGATGGGAATATCAATGTATTTAAAAAAAAGCAGTTGTTAAACTGCAAAAGATATATATAAAAACTAAAATATTAAAATGCTATTTCCTTGTATATTGTGGTGTCTCCCCCACCACTTTTTTTTTAACTGAACAAGCAAAAGATACTATTTTACTCCTTGCGGTATACTGAGTATGAAATATAAGGATTTGAAACCAAACTTTAGTTCGTTCTGCTTTTGTTTCAATAGTTAGTTTTGAGTGAATAGTTTTCTTTACGTAGCAACATAGTAAATTAGGCTGAAAAAGCCACAAATCCATAAATTTCAACCTTTGCCTTGTAACCCAGCAAAATGAGAATTATATAAGCCTTCCTGTCACCAAAATGAGTATTAGACTATCTACTCTATAACCCTGTATGTTCCCACTTGAAAGTAATGCATCTAATCACCTCTTAAATGTATCCATTGTATCTGCCATTACCACATCCTTGGGCAAAAAATTTCACAATGTAACATACCTTACTGTAAAAAAACCCTTTCCTCTGCTTAAATTCAAACTTCCATTCCTCTGATTTTAAGGGGTAGCCCTAGTTATTTGATTAGGCCTTGGAATGAAAAGCTCACCAGAGAGATTCCTGTATTGACCTTGCATATACTTATACAGTGTAACAAGATCTCCTCTTAGTCATCTTTTCTTTCGTACTCTGTCTTTTTAATTATTTTTCCTCACAACCCGCCTCTCTGAGCGTCTGAATTAGTTCCTGTGTCTGAACATCAGATTTCTGTGGGTCTTTGCTCTTTCTTGTAATGTACTGCATTTGAGACACTTCATATTGTGTGGATGGTGGTGTCAAGATTACATATAAAGATAATATATAAAGATTAGCCCAAATATATAATTAAAGAGATAGTAATGTTTAGATATGAATGCAAGTTCAATTCTACAACATACTTTTTTTTATAAAGAAGCGTACCTAAATATAAATATCTATGCTACATAAAAGTTGCTAATATTTTTAAGGAGTTTTCACAACTTTGCAGTTACAAACTACGTTTTAGAGATTAGCCTTAGCAAGTGCCTGTACTTCAAAGTATTAATGTCTCCTAAGTTATTGTCAGCATACCTAGCGGCGGCTGCCGAGGCGACCACAGCGTTTCCCGGCAGCCTGCCGCAGCTCTCTTCTGGTGGCTCCAGCCGCATGGTTCTGCCCGTCCTCTGCCTCCTCCGTGGTCGCGGGGGTTGTTGGCGGCTTGGCCACATCCTCTGGCAGGGTGCCGGTTCCTTCTGGCTCCCTGCAGCTGCTGGATGGATCGGATCCAAGCTGGGATGTGCGTTTGATTTAAAGGCACAGTACACCTTTTTTTGCTCCTCCTCCTCCTGGGCCCCCAGGTATTTGTACTTCCAGGACACCACTCTCATTTACCCTTTCGTGGTGTCCTTTGCAGCAGCTTGTTTCCTGTGAATTATTAGGTTTGTCTGACTACCCGTTCTGGTGCCAACATTTGGATTGTCTGATTACCCGCTCTGTGTATGACCCCGGCTTGGCTGACATTCCTTCTGGTGTGGACCTGCGGCTCTGGTAGACTAACTGATCTGTGTATGACCTTTGGCTTGGCTGACTAGCCGTTTTGGTGTTTGACCTGAGGCTCTGTCCGACTGCCCGCTCTGTGTATGACCCTGGCTATCCTAGCACCTTTTGGTGTGGACCTGCGGTACTGGTGTGTGTATTGCTGTGTATTTCCTGCCTGTCTGACTACCCACCTTGGAGATACCTAGGGCTGACCGTTGTGCACCCAGCATACCACCTCTCCAGTGGATAGCTTGCTGGGGACTCCTGGTGGCTCTGGCGGACGTCTCCTTGTCTCTGTACACTTTGGCAGTGTTGCAGGTGCGGACCTGTGCGCTATATCCTTCCTCAGAGACCTTGCCTCTGCAGATGCGGACCTGTATGAGATATCCTTCTGTTGAAGCCTGTCTGTACTGGTTCAGACCGGTACACACTATGTCCTCAGGGTCCTGCCTTACAGGTACGGACCTGTAGCACAGTAGCCTTCTCAGTCTCCTTGTCTGTGCAGGTGCGGATCTTCAGTAGTACTCAGGTGCGGACCTGAGTCGGCTTATCTCTAGCCTACCCTCTGGTACTCAGTTTGGTACCACCACGGCAGTACTACCCTCCCTGAAGTCTTCTGTGTTGTATTGTCTTATTGCTGCGGCCATTCATTCAGTATTTGTATATCTCAATAAAGATTGTGTTACCTACAGTACTGGTCCAAGTTCTCATTCTTGAGTCTGTGACAGTTATAAATCAGCAGATATTTTGGCTAGGATGGGTGAGAAGTGTCACTTTCTTCTCACAGAAATGTATGTGTAATAGGAGTACTGTTTCTCTCTTTTTCAAAAGTTCATGCTGGAAGGAATATTATTAATTTCAGTGGGCTTCACCATCCAGTATGTATGTATGTATGTATATAACTTTATTTATATAGCACTATACATGTACACAGCGCTTTACAGAAGTTGTTATAGTAGAATACAAAAATACAGAACTGGGTTAAGAGCATTAGACTATAGTGCGATCATTGCATTATTTGCGAGGGGAACAGTTCAGCAAAGGGAATCATACACTCCAAAAGGGACCCTGCCCCAAGGAGCTTACAATCTAATTAGAATTCATGACGACATACAGAGACAGTAGGAGGAGGATCATAAGATCAAGTGCAAGGTATAGTGAAGGAAGTGCAGAAGGAATCTGATGTAACTATTGGTGTGCACAAGGAGGGTATTGTTACTGAGATGCCTACTTGCACAGGTGGGTTTTGAGGAGATGCTTGAAAGTAATGAGTGTGGATGATTGGCGAATGGTGATAGACAGGGAATTCCAAAGTTGAGGGGCAGCCAATGAAAAAGATTATAGATGAGAGATGGTTCAAGCTGTGTCAGAGAAGGGCAGGAAGAACCCTTGAGAAAAACGTAAGTGACGGGAAGGGGTATAGCAGAAGATTAGAGCAGAAATGTAAGAGAGCGCTGAAGAACACAGAGACTTACAAGAGAGGAGGAGAATCTTGTAAGAAATACGATACTTTATAGGTAGCCAATTGAGGGATTTCAGGAGGAGATGAGAGGGCAGGTATCTGGGAGCAAATGTGGTGATTCTTGCAGATGAATTGAGAACAGATTGAAGTGGAGAAAGATGAGAGGCAGGAAGACCAGAGAGTAGAAAGTTGCAGTAGTAGAGTCTATAGAGAAGGAGGGCTTCAGTGAGAGTTTTTGTGGTTGACATACAGATGAAGAGTCATATTTTGGCAATATTTTTCAGGAAGAAGTGACATATTGTGGTGAACGCTTGCATATGGGAGAAGAATGCTAATGTAGAATAGAGTATGACCTCAAGACAGTGTGCTTTGGTTACTGAGTGGATGGCAGAATTGCCAGTTGTGATGGAGAAAGGGGTTGATGGGTGGGTTTTAGGAGGGAATACAACCAGTTCTGTCTTAACCACATGAAGTTTAAGATGGTGGTGGGCCATCCATGATGAAATAGCTGAGAGACATTGAGTGACTCGAGACTGCACAGCAAGAGTGAGGTCAGGGAAAGAGAGAAAGATTAGTGTGTCATGTACACACTCCCAAGTCATCACACATGCACACATCTATACAGACAGTAAACAACGTATGAGCCCATAACACATTCAGTTAGAAAGCAATGCAGTTGGAAAACAGTGGCAGAAATGGCCTATTTCATCATGTGGCTACATTTTTCATCCATCCCTATAATTTGCCTGGGATGATATAAAGGCAGTTTAGGAACCGAATATTTTTGATATTCCATCTTCATTCAAAATGACAGATCTGCTTTAAAAGGCAATTATAATGTTTTACAAAGTCTACACCAATGGGAGTGGACTGGACATAGTAACATTCCTGTGGGCTGCACTGTGCAATTCCAAAATGGCTCCTGACAGAGAGGCTGCATGCAACCAGGAAGTTTGTGGCTCACAGCCTCAAACTTTGTTGAGTTTCACAAGACTGCTACCATCTGATTAAACAACCTGTCACTAGCAGTCTATGTTCACTCTCCTCTATGAGACTGAAAGAAAAACAGGGGTCAGGTGTTGGCTCTCCTATTTAGCCTTCCAGAGTCACAATGTATCCCCAAACCAGAGAAGAAAACCTGTTGATAGGACAATATCTAGGTCAGCATGGCCGAATTTAGATTCCAAGCTCTCCTACGCAAGACACTCAGGATGCTCATAGCTTCTCCCATGGCCACACCCCCAAATGCAGTGCTTCACAATGTGTTATAAATCTCGGTAGCATCCAAGGGATTAGATAATAACCTGTAAATGGATACGTAAACTAGTGCGAGGAAATTGAGATTGATCTGGCCACACCCAAAATTCAGAATGTGGGTGAGGCCATCACAACTAAGGCACCACCCCTCAAAATCTGGATCTCTAGGTTGTTACCTACTCTGTCTATTAGGAAATTTGGCCCTGTAGGCCTAGGATAACCAGCACTGGTTCCCAAGTGCTTCCAGCAGTGGATGTTTTCAGGTGTCTTCTGAGTACAGGGGACGGAATCAGCAATTTTAATTAATCCACCTTTACTTTAGAGGTATACTGCAAACATGCAATGCTGGTAGCTCTTAAGGACCCTGGCTGTCTTCCACAATATAGTTGATAGTTATTTTAAAGGGTTTGAATATTGGGAATGAAGGAAAGGACAGAATCCCAGCTGACATCTAAACAGCTGACAGAGGTGCTGGCAGGAGAGTTGTTAACAGGAAAATAGCATTCTGGTCAGTGAATGGTAGTGGGAGGGAGATGTATATATTCTCGACTCTGTTTTAGGTTTGTTACATTTTTGTTGGTGATGGATATGAAGGAGGAGAGAAGGGAGAGAGGCAGTTTGTAACAGGAGGCAGCTGATAAGCTGAAGGTCAGGACTAGACTTGTAGATCTTGATTTCATCAGCACAGAAATGGTACTGACAGATATATGAGTGTGAAAGGTGTCTGGGTCAGCAGGTCTGTGGAACGTGTGTAGTAAATGAAACATCAACTAAACTGTTGGAAACAGGCTTGGGATAACCCTTAGGTGATTTTATATATACGACAGTAGAATGTGTAGTTTAACCCTTTGAGTTGTAGAGGTGCATCCAGTGCATTGTTTGACAATGCTTTATGTACCTTTGTTGCACTGAAAGGCTTGACCCTGAGATGCAAAGAGCAATCCATGCATTGCTATGCATTGTATTCCTCTGTGGTACTCACAGGGTTTAAAACATTCAAGCAGTTATAACAATAATCCCCTGTGTTTAAAGGAGCAGTAAACTTTTTTATGAAAACCTATGTTATAGAGCTTATGCTGCTGAGTAAAACAAGGTCACTCACACCACTGTGTGAACTGTTTTGTTCAAAATTTGTAACAGTTCAAATAATCAGGACGTGAATTTACTGTGTTTACTTCCTGATAATTCTGACAGGAAGTGACTCAGCAGTTTCTATCACATTCTATGGAGAACTGTATGTCACTGACTTTCCTCTCCATTAGAATGTAACAGACAAACTAATTAGAATGTAACAGACAAACTAATTGGAATTTCACCAGAGGACACTGCTAATGTAAAAAAACACAGGTTAAAACTGTAATAGCTCTGTAAATATGCATCTCTCAACAGTGGGAGTACCCTTATTTTACTCAAGAGGAAACATCCTAAAATATATATTTTTCCATAACAAAAGTTTACTGCTCCTTTAAATCAGGCAATACCATATGGTATTTTGTGGGTGGAGTGTTTGAATGCCAAAGGGGCATCCAGTGCATTTGTTTTGTGAATGCATTGACCTTGAAACTTTTCTGTCTCCAATGTGCTTGAACCATGTGAGTGGCAGAGGGTGCAGGTCATCCCTGTGTCATTTAAAGGGTTATATTAAGCAATCTGTGGGAAGGCTATACTAATCTTACCATTTTGGAGCAATTTGGCCTGATAAATACATCAAGCAATATGAGGAGCAGACAAACTGGGTGGGAAAGTGTTCCCTATGAACATTAAAAGAGCAGTAAACTTTTTTTATGAAAAAATATATATTGTAAGGATTTTCCTATTGAGTAAAATGAAGGTACTCCCACTTCTGAGAGATTTATATTTCCAGAGTTATTACAGTATAAACCCATGTTTTTACATTAGCAGTGCCCTCTAGTGGTCAAATTCTAATTAGATTTCCTGTTAGATTCTAATGGAGAGGAAAGTCAGAAAAGTCAGAGACATACATTTCTCCATAGAATGTGATAGAATCTGCCTGTCACTTCCTGTCAGTTAGAACTATCAGGAAGTAAACACAGTAAATTCACTTCCTGGTTATTTAAACAGCTATACATTTTGAATAAAACATCTGACAGCAATGTGAGTGACCTTGTTTTATTCAGCAGGAAATGCTCTGTAAAATATGTGTTTTCATAAAAAAAGTTTACTGCTCCTTTAAGTATGTAAACTGGCCAGTGAAGATGGGGAGAGCAGAATGTAGTCAGTAACAGCAGGAAACAAAGTAAATCATGCGCCTGCTTCTCCCGTTTCACTTTAGGTTAACTTGATCCATTACTATCCCTTTAACGTACCAATTTTGTATTTTGCAAGACATTTTTTGGCGTTAAATACGACAAATTTTCTTTTCGACACTGGAGAATAGTTTAGCCATGCCTTTGCCTGGCAATTCTGGAGTTATATCGTACACAACGGACATTACTAGTTTTTTTGTCATACACTATAGAAAATATGCCGTTCATGTGTACAATTACGTATTTTTGTCGTTCATACAACATTTTTTTGTCATTATCACTTTGAACATACCGCCCATAGACTGCGAAATGCTATGGAGAAAAGCCATCAATGACTTCATACCAGTGTAAACACTCTGCCATCATTAAGATCTTAAAGGGATAGTAATGTTTCATAATAAAAGCAGCTCTAATTAATCATCATAGTATATGGAATTTGGAGAGTGTTATTTCAGTTCTGTCAGAGTTGTATTTCAAGAGTAATCCAATGACAAAGGATCCTCCTCCCACCCCTTTTACTGATGTAACACTGTTCAGTCAGATCAGAAGGGAGGTACCCAGGTAGACTGCAGAGAGGGACAATCTTCAATTAAGATAAGGGAAAAACCTGAAAAACTTGTCAAGGGGGGCAGGGCTTTCATTGTTCTCATAGGAAGAAGATTGTCCCCTGCTGTTATCTGTCTGGTCTATGGAGTGGATTCCACATCTGAGAAGAGAAGGCTTACACTAGGTAAAAGGGGAGGGAGGGGAAACTTTGCTTGTGAATATCTCTCAAACCATAAAGGTTTGAGAGCTAAGACTTGTATCGTTCTTCAAGTTTTTTTTAATGCCTACAAAATAAAATAAAGATAAAACGAAGTATTATTATCCCTTTAATGTGAGTGAGTTTGTAACACCTCCTCCCTATTGCATGTACCAGAAAATGAACACATTTCACGATGATTTCATCTGCAGCTTATTTGTGTATTATGACTAGAGGACTGCAGTGTCCATACACTCTCACATAGCCCTCGCCTTGTTGCTCCACATAAACAAGAGAATTTTCTGCATACATAGCTTATTGGAGTTAGGCAGAATACCAATAAAAATATTCTGTTCTAGATTCTTACCAGATTGTGAACTGAAATTCAAAAAAGAATGTACATAGACATACCCATTTGCTATATGAAGGACACTACCTAGGTATGTACACCTGTTAAACAAATTAAGAGACACTTATTGCTAGGACATTTACCTTCAAAAACAAAGAACTGAATCTGGTTCCAGGTAAGTATATATAAGCGGTGATAAACATGGAAAGTCCACTCAACTATATGATAAAGTATGCTGAGGCCTAGTAGCAAGGCATTACCCACAGAACCCCCTGATTATCAGTAGCCCAAACAATGCTGATGAAGGAGGCCTGTACGTCTTTGAAACGCGTAAGGAATGGGCTACTGTGATTGTGTGTAAGTCCTGTTTTGCTCTTTTCTATGCTGTGTGCTCAATAAAAGAAATTATTTTTTTTATTGAGATCCCCTTCTCATCCGAGTGTTTATGTGGGAAGTTGTACGCTGTGGAGGCAAACCATAGTAGCATTGTTTGGGCTATTAGGACATTTACCTTTCAAATCGGGGCATCTGTGGTTTTGTTAGGACAGCAAATTCAAAGTTTCCTTTGCTTTGTTTAGGAATCAAGGAGCGTGAAGGTCAGTGTAATATGCTCTGTGCCTTGTGATACCTCCCCATAATGTTCCATAAATTAACAGTTGCTCTCAGTGTCTCACATAATGTTCTTAATATAAAAGAAAGAAAAAAGTCAAAAGGGAAGTTAAGCAATAATGAATAGTTTCCTTTGCAGTAGGTTTCTGTTGGATTTAATTTAGTGTTCAAAATATTGTTATATTGAGTTTAATGTCCTGCCAGACACTGTTAGTGCTGCTAGCTTTTGGACGGTGAATCATAGTCTGTAATTTAATGTTAAAGGCTTCCAAGGGAGGAATTTAGGCAAAGTTAAGCTCTGACAATTTTTATACTCACTTCAAGCCATAAAATACAGGCACACTGTCAGTTTTTCCTCTAATATAATGCTGGCATCTCCTCCATCACATATGTGTTATAGGCTTACACGAGGCCCAACCCTAAATGATGTCTGGCTTTAATTTTCAAACATACTAAACAGAGCAGCCGAATACAATAAAAGTTTGATTATTAGATACTAGTTGAACAGCCCGTTACACGGGCCACAGTGTCTCAGGCAGCCGGTCGCGGTGCAGTTACACAGTGGAGACTGCCCGCGCCTCGGCTGATACAGAGCCTCTGGCAGCCGGTCGCGGGGCAGTCACACGGTGGAGACTGCCCGCGCCTCGGCTGATACAGAGCTGGACGCTCCTTCGGAGCGCCCAGCTCTGTATCAGCCGCGGCGCGAGCAGTCTCCACTGCGTGTGACTGCCGCATGCGCAGCAGTATCTACTGCGCATGTCGGGCGTTACACACAACTTGGCGAATTATTATATAGGATTAAAATGTACATTGACTTTAAGAGTTTAAAGAATAAATTTAATCCCTTAATGACAAAGGACTTACAAGGTACGTCCCGCAAAAACTGTCACTTAGTGACAGAGGACGTACCTGGTAAGTCCCGGAAGTAGTACTGGAAGTCCGGGTCCCCGTGTGGCTGCACTTCATTCGGGGACTACGGAATAATATAGCAAAAAAAATTTTTTTTGTATGAAGGCGTTAAGGTGACAGCCGCATGCGCACGCAGCTGTCACTAAGGGGTTAAAGCATTAAGCCTCAATACTATTACCACCTCTAAAACAAAAAACAAAAAACAAAAAAAAAACAGGCATTGTGGTTTTTTAAGTCAGGTTTAAGTATCCTATTACCCGAGTTGTGAAGACAAAATCAGGGGTAATGATACGCACCGCTAGTAAAAAGAAAAAAAAAGCCCATAGGAAACAGCTAAAAACAATGTGCAGGTAGCATTCTATTACCTACGGTCAGTATTAATGCCTGTTTTGTGGTTACATTTCTGTCGGTAATCCTGCTCCTGAGAGTTGAGGTGTAGAAGCCACAATGACAGTTTCAAAACCATTGTTGTTCGAACAAAAGCAGTGCAGAATACAGTATACATCATAGAAATCCAACATAGAGTGTCCACCTTCCACATATTAACCCTCCCCCTTTGAAAGTAGACATTTACATTTTCTGTCGGTAATCCTGCTCCTCAAAGTTCAGGCATAGGAGCCACAACAACGGATTGAAAACCATCGTTGTTCGAACAAAAGCAGTGCAGAATACAGTATACATCATAGACTTCCCACCTTCTATATATTAACCCTCCCCCTTTGAAAGTCAACATATAGTGTTCCCATGGCCTTCTTCATTTTAATTTGACAAATATTGCCCCCTTTCAACATATTAACCCTCCTACTTTGAAAGTTGACATATAGTACTCCTATGAACTTCTTTCTCCATTTCAATTCAACAAATATTGCCCCATCGACATATTAACCCTCCTTTGACATATTAATCCACCCTTTGACATATTAATCCACCCTTTGAAAGTCGACATATAGTGCTCCCAGCCGACCTTCTTTCTTCATTTTAATTCGACAAATATTGCTCCCATCTGACATTGTTCCTTCTCCGATTTTATTTGACATAAACTGCCCTCCTTGTATATGAAATGTCAACAGTGGCATAAAAATAGCGGTTGCAGGGGTCTCACCTGTGACTGGGCTCATCGCTCCAGGGGCCCAGCCGCCCCCTGTGACCCCCCCCACCCGGTGTCCGCAACATGCTGATCACTGAGCTCCCTCTTTGGCGCTCTAGTAATGCACAGCACTGGGAGATGACATCATCTACCAGCGTTCTGCATTTCTGAAGAGAGGACCACGCTGGAGCTCAATCTCTATAGAGGTCTGTGCAGAAGGAGGCACAGACCTCTTCTGCCACGCCGCTGGACCACCAGGGAGGTAGGAGACGGGAACTGGGGAGGGGGCAATAGGGGCAATGTGGAGATTGGGGGCAATGGGGGGTCAATGTGGAGGCAATGTGAAGATTGGGGGTAATGTGGAGGTGGCCAGTGGAGGTAGCCATTGGGGGGGGCCAATGTGGTTGAGGGGGGGCAATGTCGTCAGGGGGGCCCATGGCAATTTTTGCACCAGGGCCCGGTGGCTTCTAGTTACGCCTCTTAATGTTGAGGTGTTTCAAATACCTCAACAAAATCATATTGCCACAGCATTGACCTTTAGTGAATCTAGGCCATCTAATGCTTAATTTGACCTTTCTGTCATCAAACATATGCCTATTTCCTTGGACTTTGACATTTACCGCGTGTTTTTGGACGGTAGTTGAATAGAAGCAGACAGAGCCTTTTTTTGTTAGGATGTTGAAATGTGCTGTCTAGCCGGTATTGTATTACTGTGGTTCTGCGACAGAATACGTGTAAAATGCATGTTTACAAAATACATGTTGCTTGTTTTTATAGTAACGCTGATTTTTGTGCAGTTAATACTATCGAGCCCCTAATCACCTTGAAAGCTTGCATCTTAGAGTTACTCAGTGGCTGGTCTCCTGCATTTTCTGTGGGTAACTTGGTAACACATTTTACCCACAAGTAGTTCCTGCAAGAGCTATACCGGTAATCTGAAGATTACCTTTTGGACTGTGTAAATCAATATTTACATGCTCCTGGGGAGAGACGTTATCTCCAATTTATCACACCTTTGTATATAACCTCCTTGCTCTCTGTTGAATTTATCTGTCTTACATGATTGGGATAGGGCACCATGTGCACCTCTTTCTTTGTTACTTTTCACATTTTTTGGGGGTGAGATTGTTATGTATGTATGGATACCTGTTATCACTAACAATAGATTGAAATAGCAACAGAGCTCCCTCCCATAAAGCTGACAGACCTTGGAAGCACAAAAATATACTGGTTAGCCATGTAATAATGTTTGAATGAAACATCTCACAACAGTGAGAATGTCTTTATTTTAACCATTTGAGTGTCAGAGTGGTACGTAAGCATTGCAAAGCAATGCGTTGCATACCCCTCTGTCCCTCATAGGGTTAAGTCAGCAGGACATACCTAATAAAACGTCTCTATATTTTTTTTCATAATAAGTAATGCATAAGTTAATAATTCAAACAAAATGGTAATTTAAAAGTCAAAGCATTGTAGAATTTAGTATAATCAGGGTCTAACAAAAGCCTCTGGGGCTGATGAATTAAGAAATGTCAAGCAATTCATATGGGTGAAGTAGAAATTACCCAAATTCCAACTCATTTAAAGGAGCAATAAACTTTTTTTTTAATGAAAAACTATAGATGTTTCCTGTTTAGTAAAATAAGGGTACTCCCACTGCTGTTAGATGCATATTTCAAAAGTTATTACCGTTTAATTCTGTGTTTTTTTACATTAGCAGTGCCCTTCAGCGGTCAGTTCCAATTAGTTATTCTGTTACATTCTAATGGAGAGGAAAGTCAGTGACTTACAGTTCTCTATAGAATGTAATAGAAACTACTGAGTCACTTCCTGTCAGTTAGAACTATCAGGAAGTAAACACAGTAAATTCACTTCCTGTCAGTTAGAACTATCAGGAAGTAAACACACAGTAAATTCACTTCCTGGTTATTTGAACTGTTATAAATGTTGAATAAAACAACTGACAGCGGTGGGAGTGACCTTGTTTTACTCAGCAGAAAAAGCTCTATAACATATACGTTTTTATAAAAAAAGTTTACTGCTCCTTTAATGATAGAGAGCTTTCCAAAGTACCGTGTACCAATACATTTTTAAGCACCTTTAGAATTCAGGGGGTTAAGAGCTACATTTAAACGAATGGTAGCTTTTAGTTGTCTTCCCATAGTGCAATTGGTATGATCCGGAATTGGTCACGTTCCGCCTCACTAGGCTTTAGGAAAGCTAAGAGTATTCTAGGGAAAATCCTCGTCTAGTAAAAATGTCAACACGTTTTAATGATGGGAGTATTCTAAAGATAGATCTAATAACACACCAGGACTGAAGTGTAGGTTACGTATGTATACCAAACCCAAGGACTGGGAACATAAAGTGACTCACTCAGATGTGGTTGTTTTTATATTTGAAGTGACACAAATTTAACCCACTCTATGCTGGAGAACCCTGCTGATGTACTAAGAAGAATTGATTGATATGGGAATTTTAACCCCTTAAATGCCAGAGAGGTTTCCAGCGCATTGCAGAGCCCATAAAGCTGACAGACCTTGGAAGCATAAAAATATACTGGTTAGCCGTGTAATAATGTTTGAATGAAACATCTCACAACAGAGTAGCATGTAAGCATTTCAAAGCAATGTGTTGCATACCCCTCTGTCACTCAAAGGGTTAAGTTAGCAGGACATACCTAATAAAATGTCTCTATATTTTTTTCATACTAAGTGATGCATAAGTTAATAATTCAAACAAAATGGTAATTTAAAGGGATAGTAATACTTCATTTTATCTTTATTTTATGTTATAGGCATTAAAAAAACATGAAGAACTATATAAGTCTTATCTCTCAAACCTTTATGGTTTGAGAGATATTCACAAGCAAAGTTTCCCTCTCCCGCCCCTTCTACCTAGTGTAAGCATCTCCTCTCAGATGTGGAATCTGGTTGTAAGACCAGACAGATAACAGAAGGGGACAATCTTCTTCCTATGAGAACAATGAAATCCCTGCCCCCCTTGACAAGCTTTTCAGGGTTTTCCCTTATCTTAATTGAAGATTGTCCCTCTCTGCAGTCTACCTGGGCACCTCCCTTCTGATCTGGCTGAGCAGTGTTACATCAGTAAAAGTGGCGGCAGGGGGGATACTTTGTCATTGAATTACTCTTGTACTACAACTCTGACAGAATTGAAATAACACTCTCCAAAGTCCAAATACTATGATGATTAATTAGAGCTGCTTTTATTATGAAACATTACTATCCCTTTAAAAGTCAAAGCAGTAGTAGTACTTAGTATAACCAGGGTCTAAAAAAAGCCTCTGGGGCTGATGAATTAAGAAATGAAGTAGAAATTACCCAAATTCCAATTCATTTAAAGGAGTAGTAATTTTTTTAATGAAAAACTATAGGTGTTTCCTGTTTAGTAAAATAAGTAAAAAAAAAAAAAAAAAAAAGCCCAATTGAAATCAGTGGGAGTTGGTAGAATTTTTATGACTACTGCTGCACAGTAGGTAGTCTCCGGTTCTCCAAAATGTACCTTAACCCTTTCAGTGCCACAGGCATATGTGACACATTGCGCTTCAATGCGTTGAGTACCCCTCTGGCACTGAAAGGGTTAATGTGTTGGAGTCTGCTCCAGCATCCAATGGTTTAATAATCTGAGTAGCTTAAAGTCAATGAGGGATATTTACTAACGGACAAACTGGATTTTATTTATTTTTTGTTTTTACAATTTTTTTTTTTTTTGCAAATTGTTGTTCATGCATTCCCTGTTTGCAGGATTAAAAATGATAGTAACGTTTCAAAAAAACAGATTCAATTAATCTTTATAGTATTTGGGCCGTGGAGGATGTTATTTCAATACTGTGAGAGTTCTAATTCGAGAGTAATTGAATGATAAAGTATCCCGCTCCTGCCCCTTTTACCCAGTGTAAGCCACCTCCCCTCAGATGTGGACTCTGGTCCTGGGACCAGACAGATCACAGCAAGGGACAATCTTATTACTGTGAGAACAATGAAAGCCCTACCCCCCTTGACAGGTTTTTCATGTTCTTCCTTATGATCACTGAAGATTGTCCCTCTCTGTGATCCATCCGGACAGTCTTGCTGCTCTGAGGTGAACAGTGTTACATCAGTAAAAGGGGCGAGAGGAAGATACTTTATCATTCAATTAATTACTCTTGAACTACAACTGTGACAGTATTGAAATAATGCTCCCCACAGCTCAAATACTATGACGATTAAATGGAGCTGCTTTTATTGTGAAACATTAAACACTATCTGCTTTTGCATGTTCTCTTTGAGAAATTCTGGTACCTGAGTCTTGGTTTAACATAAATTCACTGTTAGCTTATGGGACATATTGTTTGTGTATTTTTCTTGGTCTCAAAATATCTATGTACTGAAAAATGTTTGTTCCAATGCATTTTTTATATGTATGATAGATGCCTTTTCTAGTATTTATATATACCTTATTACTTCATGCTCAAATTTGTTTTTCACCAATGATTAATTTAATCAACAATTTTATATCCTTTTACTGCTGAAATTTGATATATTTTTTACCTTATTAACATTTTTGATTTGTTATCTATTTGTTAAAACATATTCCATTTTTGGTAAAGCAGCAATCTCTTGTCTCGTAGAGTAGATTAATAACTGCAATTTACTGTGCAGACATTTCCGTTTTTAAGGTATGACCTTCATCAGGATAACTGGCAAAAACTTTAGCTTAAAGGGATAGTATCTTTATTTTATTTTGTAAGCATTAAAAAAACATGAAGAACGATATAAGTCTCATCTATCAAACCTTTATGGTTTGAGAGATATTCACAAGGAAAGTTTCCCCTCACTGACCAAAATGGTCAAGTCTGCCATCTAGCTGTCAGATTTGGAATCTGGTCCACAGATCAACAGCTGGCTCTTCAACAGAGCCGAGATCGCAAGATATAAAAATAAATGTTTAATTGGAAGGGTCTAAAAAGTGTGCTTGCAAACCAGGCACACTTAGTAGACTATTCAAATGAAGTAGTTCTTATATCTCGTGATCTCGGATCTGCTGTAGATCCACAGCCGGTCTGTGGGCCAGATTCCAAATCTGACAGCTAGATGGCAGACTTGACCATTTTGGTCAGTGAGGGGAAACTTTCCTTGTGAATATCTCTCAAACCATAAAGGTTTTAGAGATAAGACTTATATCGTTCTTCATGTTTTTTAATGTCTACAAAATAAAATAAAGATAAAACAAAGTATTACTATCCCTTTAAAGCCCGTTTCACATAGTGACATATGTGGTTATGCACTAAGTCATGAGAAAGAGGTGATAAAATGGTTATAACTTCTCCAGTGATATCAGTTCTCCAGTTCCTATGTTATTCTATCTAGCTAATGCACTACAATTTCTCGAACTTTGGAGATTTTAGTGCATAGGTTCTATAGAATAGCTGGAGGAGTGATATCACTGGAGAAGATATCTCTGCATTATCATCTCTTTATCACGCCATAGTCCATGCTCCTCATTGTCTTAGTGACAGCAACAAGTGAGGAAAAAACAAAATCTTGAAGTTATGCACTAAGATGTTATAAAGAGGTGATAAAGAGGAGATAACTTCTATAGTGAAATCACTTCTCCAGTTCCTATTTTATTCTATAGAGCCTATGCACTAAGATCTCCAAAGCTGGATACATTTTAGTGCATTGCCTCCATATA
This sequence comes from Rhinophrynus dorsalis, assembly GCA_037306005.1. Lineage (NCBI taxonomy): Eukaryota > Metazoa > Chordata > Amphibia > Anura > Rhinophrynidae > Rhinophrynus > Rhinophrynus dorsalis. The sequence continues at coordinate 467,526,358 of CM074723.1, forward strand.
CTGACATAGGAGAAGTGATATCACTTGAGAAGTCATCTTTTCTTTATCCCCTCTTTCTCATGCCTTAGCGCATAACCTCCATTGTCTCAGTGACAGCAACAAGTGAGGAAAAACAGATGTGAATCATTGAGGTTATGCACTAAGGTGCTACAATTATTTCACTTCCCCAGTTCGTATATGAATCTATACAGCCAATGCACTAAGATCTCCAATGTTGGAGAAATGGTGCATTGGCTCCATAGAATAACATAGGGTTTGGAGAAGTGATATCACTGGATAATACATTTCCGCTTTATCACCTCTATTACTCCTTAGTGCATCCCCATTCTTGTGCCCTATGGGGTATTACACACAGGCACTATGCACTGCAAACTGATGCAAAGATTTGCAGCATTCTGCAACTTTCCTCCAACAGGATGATAATGCAACTACAAATTGCTGCATGAGTTCCAAAGGAATTACACTGAAGTTTCAGGTAGCTGCTTATATTGAGAGACTGAGATGCTGGGAAAACCTTGCTACACTGTTGTGTACCAACATTTTTATTTGCTACAAATGTCTTGCTACAAAAAAAGTTACTTTACAAAAAAGACTTTCTACAAACATTGCTCACTTAGGCCTCTTTCACATGGAAGACAAACCATTGCAACCCTCTGAAACAGTTCTCACCTGTGTTGTTTTCACCTCCCTCCTGTGTTCCATCAACAATCTGGATGCAGTTGAGGCATGTCTGCCAGCTGTACCATGTGAACTACAGTCCCCCCATAATTCATGGCATGTTCCTGTCACTGGCCCACTCCATTCACTTTAATCGTATTGACCTGCTCTCCCCATTTCATTTCCCTTTGCCACTCCTCCCTTTCCATTTCCTTGGCTTATTTCCTTCTCTTCCACCTCTATGGCCTGCTCCCCTCCTTTCCATCTCCTTTCCTCTCTCTTACCTTCTAATCACACTTCCCTCCATTCCATCTCTTCTGCACATTCCCCTTCACAAAACGAATCCCCCAGCTCCATTGTGCTCCCAGCCCCTGACTTCCCACACTCCGGCTGCTTTCTCCGTCCCTCATTCACATTGCCCTCTTACCTCTGTCCATCAACTGTTCATTCCAGATTCATTCGTTCTTGATCGATCATCTCTACTCCTGACCTACTGTATGATGCAAATATTATTGGAAGTACTTGAAAAACAGTGGATTCGCAAGGGTTTTAATAAGATATCGCTGATTTATTTCCATGTAAATTGCGACCAATAAAAAGAAAGATGATCTATCTTTTCATATGCCTCATATTTTCAGAAAATGGGAGAACCTTATATAAACATGGATTATCCTTTGAACATGAAATATGGGAACAGGAAATCAGAGCTCAAGAATAGAGAACACCCCAAATCCTAAAATATCCTAAAATACTGGTCTTAAACTGTTTCCCAGATCCCTAATATGAATGGTTGAACAGGAATCAATGCTGAGAATATTATCTTTCATTTATAAAAATAATCAACTAACATATAATTCACATTTGATCTTTAATATATAAATAAAACCCCTCTAGGACAAAGAGGAAGGACTTTGTACTGAATGGAGTCCTAAATAAATAACCAACTGCATTGTGTAAATGTCATTTTGTTTGTTTTTTATTGAATTATTATATTCAGAGTCAAGTAAGTCTGAAAATATTTTATGTGAGAATAATAGCCTCTAAATAAGAACAATATTATGCTGATTTTTATCACAAGCTGCTTTTATGAAAAACATTTGCAATAAAAATGTGAAGATGATGAAAGGGAATGCTGGTAGGGAGGGTTGGGCATCTTTCACCTGCATCATCCTACTGTTGTTAGACCAGAGGTTCTCAACCCATGCCCTCTGTGGCCACTAAGACCAGGACATAGGAATTTCCCTGCTATAGCACAGCTGTGTTGATCAGAGGCTCAGTCATATTGATTAACTCACCTGTGCTCTTAAAAGGAAATTCTCAAATCCTGGCCTGTTAGTAGCCACTGAGGGCACAAGCTGAGAACCACTGTGTTAGACTACAAGTTCCATCATCTTCACTTGCTCAGTGGCCAGTTGAGGATGATGGGAGCTTAGTCCAACAACAACAACCCAATGGCAACAGGTTCTCAAGACATATGGTAGTGGAGTTTTGGGAAAAAATTCAGGATCTGGAACTACAAGAACCACAACAATGCACCTGTCCCCCCTCAGAGGATGATCCACAAGGTTGTACACGAGCAGATGTTTTATAACCAGTGAGCAGAAATAAGATTTACTCTGGTGGAGCAAGAGTTGTTACCAGAAATGAAGAACAGGTTTGGTCAAAGGAAGAAGAGGTTTTGTTTGCATAGAGAGGGGATCTGCCAAAGACAGGATCAAGCTGGAAATGGTACACAGAAGACAATCTGGATCACAAAACAAGAAATGTAAAATCTCTGGAGATAATCTCAATAATCAAACAGGGAGATCACAGAACTATATTATAAATGCAGTCATGGCGGAGCTAGAAGGTTCTCTAAGACTTTAGATTGCAATGTATACCAGGACTTATCAGGATAACATTACACTGATAACAGGTGGGGTCTACTTTCTAATATAGAAAGGTGTGCAGAGCCGCTGCTTCAAATGCCAGCAACCCCAGGTAAAATTCTGTCAGTGGGTTATACCATGTTAGCTATGGTTAAAAAGGAGAACCTAATTAGAGTAGAAGTCACATATTTTTAGCTGAGTTTATTCACTTCCAATGTTTTAAGATTACTTGGACATCTTATGTTATGTCTCATGTGAATAAGTGACCTAAGTGGTCTTAAAAATGTGTAATACAACCCAGCACAGTCAATGAAATGTAGAACTTACCTACATTTTAGCGCACTTCCTGTTTTAATGACAGTGCCAGTAATTATTTAATTTGTCTCCAATGGATATAAAAAGTTGCATTGCTCTTAAAACAGTTGCTTTGCACCAGACATGTCCCAGAAGGAAATATATGCATCTGTACATTCCTGTAGACTTTTTAGGAGTAATAGAACTGTTCTCACCCCTACAGACATCTCCAGTATATTGCAAAGCAATGCAATTAAGATGTGTCTAGCATTGAATTACTTAGTAGAAATGCAGCCTCTCTTTTTGGATCAATGCAACTTTTCTACACTTCCACTTTTACACTTAAAACAAGCTTTTCTATTATTCATAAATATTTAAAATGTGACCATAATTCCAGCTTGTTTGTGTGACCAGATGTCATGAATAAGAAGACCCGTGGGACAATCTGTTTGTGGCAGTGTGGTGACATTCCCCAAGGACTATACAGGGATAAATATATTGTATATCCGAGTTCCCTCCCCTCAACACTGGGAAGCACATTATTTGCAATTCAGTTATATGTTAATAGTATGTATTGTGTTGGAAGCAGGGAACCAGAGTTCCCAGTAGATAAAGGTGAAGCTCAGCACTCGGCTCCCTGATTCCAGGTACCTCTTACAGTGTTCCCTGTGTTATATTTTGTTGCATTTTATTTTGTTTCCTCTGATAATAGCATCTGTCATGTGTTGATATAACAGAATAAAGGTTGGAATGTTGGTTGACTCCTGCTGTTCATCTTTTTCAAAGACTTTTGTCTAGAATGGCTTGAAAAGAGGTATAGATTGGATACTAAATAACCCTCTCTGATTGGCTCCCCAGCGCTTCTCTGGATTGGTTAAGTGTGATGACACCGTTCCAAAATCTAATTTGGATTCTAATCTTGATAAGAGTGCCTGGAAGTGTATAAAAGCAGTGTGTTTCATCAAAAAAGGCTGTTCTTTTCTACCCTCCTTAATACAAGTCTAGGCTATATTTCTTGAGAGGATTTGGGCTGGGGATTCTCACATCAGCTACTGCAAGAGTGAATTCATTTGCCTCACTGGTCTACTAGTGTGTGGCAAATGAAAACCCAACCTGGGTCTTTCTGTTACCAGATTCACTAGATCCTCTGGTCTGCCGGTGAGTGGCGGCCATTTTTTCCTGCCTCCTGCCTGAGTTTCTGGACAAGAACCTATTGAGTAGTCCTATTCTGTTGAAGGGCTTCCTGCACATTTCTAAAGTAACTAGAAGCTATGGGGCCCTGGTGCAAGAATTGCCACGGGCCCCCCTCCGACCACATTGGCCCCCCTCAACCACATTGGCCACCTCCACATTGCCCCTTCCACAATACCCCCATCACAATGCCCCCTCATTCTCCACATTTCCCCCCAATCTCCACAATGCCCCTCATTCTTCACATGTCCCCCCAATCTCCACAATGCCCCCATCACAATGCCCCTCAAGCTCTACATTTCCCCCCAATCTCCACAATGCCCCTCATTCTCCACATTTCCCCCCAATCTCCACAATGCCCCCATCACAATGCCCCTCATTCTCCTCATTTCCCCCCAATCTCCACAATGCCCCTCATTCTCCTCATTTCCCCCCAATCTCCACAATGCCCCCATCACAATGCCCCTCATTCTCCTCATTTCCCCCCAATCTCCACAATGCCCCTCATTCTCCTCATTTCCCCCCAATCTCCACAATGCCCCCATCACAATGCCCCTCATTCTCCTCATTTCCCCCCAATCTCCACAATGCCCCCATCACAATGCCCCTCATGCTCCACATTTCCCCCCAATCTCCACAATGCCCCCATCACAATGGCCCTTCATTCTCCACAATGCCCCCATCACAATGCCCCTCATGCTCCACATTTCCCCCCAATCTCCACAATGCCCCACATTCTCCACATGTCCCCCCAATCTCCACAATGCCCCCTTCGCCACATTGCCCCTACTGACCCCCATCCTCCTACCTCTTGGTGGTCTAGTGGTGTGTGTGACATGCTCCCGCGCGGTCCTTAGTAATGCAGAGCGCTGGGAGATTATGTCATCTCCCAGCGCTCTGCATTACTCGAGCGCTGGCCACTGGGATATCAGCTGTGCTGCGGGCGGGTGGCAAGGGGGTCGCAGGGGGCGGCCGGGGCCCTGAGAGTGACGGGCCCGGTCGCAGGTGCGACCCCTGCGACCCCTATTGTTACGCCACTGAGGCCAGGACTTAGGGATTTCCCTGCTAGAGCACAGGTGTGGTGATCAGAGGCTCATTCACATTGATTAATTCACCTGTGCTCTAACAAGGAAATCATGTGATCAGAGGCTCATTCACACTGATTAACTCACCTGTGCTCTAACAAGGAAATCATGTGATCAGAGGCTCATTCACATTGATTAACTCACCTGTGCTCTAACAAGGAAATCATCAAATCCTGGCCTGTTAGTGGCTCCTGAGGACAGGAGTTGAGAACCACTGAAGTAGATCATAATTTTCTGATAAGTAAACTCTAAAGTTCAAGTTTGGGTAATCGTTCTCTAAACTGGTTCTGATTCTATTTATCAGACACAACACAATATGTATCTATTACTGACAATATTTCCCTTCAGCTCAAAGTAAAGTGGACTTCCCCAAGGCTCCATTATTGTCACTCTTCTATTTTCTCTGTTTATAAATGACCCACAGTTTGCAAAGCATCTTCGGTGCCCATTTTTAAACTTAAAATGTTTATTAGATTTTAACAACAATATAAATTAGGAACAATTTCATAAAGAAAACAGAGCAGATGACACCATAATCTTTTCTAAATATTCAAATGTATCTCAACTAGAAGATGTATTACAACATGATTTCTCTGAAGTTGAAAAGTTGATAGCAAAGAGCAAGCTATTCTTATACACCAACGAAATGGTCACAATGGTATTTGGTACAAAGAACAAACTGCGTAATCTCTGCAATACCCATCCACTGTAACAGTCTAATCAGAACTTGGCCCTGGTGGACTCCTACAAATATATTGGTATGTGACCCCAATCTCACTTTTGGTCTTCATATTGATAAATTAACATCCAAACTTTATCACAATATAAGTGTTCTGTTTACAAATAAATCCTGTTTACGTCCCCTGGTAAGAAAATGTATTGGACAACAGATGTTAATGCCAGTAATAGACTATGGGGATTTAGTATAGGCTCCCGCACCAAAAATCCATCTTGTTAAACCTGACACTCTGTATAACTCATTATGTCGCCTTATCCTCTAATGTAATTAAACAACCATCATTGTGATATGTAGATCTGTGCACGGCAAAAATTTTCGGTTAAATTTGATTTCGGACAATTTATTTTTTTCCCCATTCGGAGGATCTGAATTTCAGACTGGACCAGTTTGACTCGGACGAAATTCAGCAATTGTCTGAATTATTCGGCCGAATTTAAAAAAAACTTTAAGATATTCAATAAAAAATTAAAATGAAACAAATAAAAATAAAACAATACATTAAAACTAAATTAATAATAATATTAAATCTCTAATGAGACAGGAAGGGGTATTTTATAAACCCCTACAAACTTATTAACCCTTAATAGGGCAAATATGGGCTGAGTGGCAGAAATTTAACATGGCTGTGTGATACAAATGAATATACAACAAACACACAAAATAAAGCCCTGCGCTCAAACTCCCAATACCACTGGGCAGCAGCAATGGCTATAGTATACATCAGCCCAAAATATATAGTAAAAAATACAAAAAGAGTTACCTGCGCTCTGTCTCAAATCCCTATGCACATTTAAATAATTGGAGGCTTTTAGTTTCACTCCAATGGCCATCTGAATGTAAGCTCACCTGCTGCACCAAGGCAAGCCTCATAGGTGAGTCCATCAGGACAATTACATTATTTTGAATTACTTTTCTTAATCTGCACCCATTATGTAACACATTGTTACTGTGTTTTTTTAATGTTTTAATAATAAATGAGAATTTATATATGTATATATCACATCAAATTAAAGCCCTCTCTGCCCTTTAAAAAATGGTATATAATATGTGTTTGTGTAATAAATGAGAAAGTATCATAGTGCCTGTGATTCCTGTCAGTCTCATCTTGACAGATACTGATTTGCTGTGTTGGTTTGGCCCGCCCCCTGGTGACCTTTTAATACCTGGCTAGCACAACTGTCAGGCGCCCTTTCGTGGTGTTTCTGTGCCAGTTACTGTTGCTGTGTTCCTGTGTTCCGGATTCCTGTGTACCGACTTGGCTTGTCTTGACTATTCTCCTGTGTTCCTGCTCGTGTATGACCCGGCCCGTCTGACTACCACCTTTGGATCCTGACCCGGTTTGGCTGACGTTCCTGCTTGTGTACGACCCGGCTTGTATGACTGCCTTCTACGTGCTCCGACCCGGCCTGGCTGACTTCCCGCTCCGAAGAACGACTCCTGCTTCCTACAGTGACCTGTGTTCCAGTTGTCGCCGCCGCGACATTTCTATCTGCTGTTCCAGCTTTTGGAGTGACTGCCTTGCCTGGTGTACTCCGATCAGTGCAGTGCATTTCCTTTGCAGAGTTGTGCGTATACGTGCCTCCCTCAGACTGCAGAGCCTTGCTATACCGCTGAAAAGCCTCGAGTAAATGTGCTAATTAACCCTAGCAGTGCCGCTGGGTTCCACTCTATCGCTACTCCTGTAAGAGTCTCTTTCTCGGTGAATACTACTGCTGAGCTGGCCGCTCTTCGTCGGCAGCTCAACACATCCTTGCAGAGTGTTTACATCCGTTTGGGCCGGTTGGGCGCCTGAGACTCTCTCTTGTTCATTGAGCGATTCCGCTTTACCGAGTGGTGGCAGGCACAGGCATCAGCATTTGTATTCCATTAATCACGCCCGTGGGGGCTGTCGGCTCTAGCGTGTGCTATCCCGTTGTCCAGTTAAGTCTGAGGAGGCTTGGCAGTTCTAGCATTGAAGGCCGGTTCCATTCACACCCATGGGGGCTATTTGCACTTGCACTATTTGAAGCTGTTCCAGTAGGTACGCCCGAGGGGGCTACGTGGACTCTTGTGCTTCTTACTGAACACCGTGGCGAGGCAGTCCAGTATCCAGCCGGTGATAGTCTTGGTCTCCAGCATCAGCCTTATAACACCCTGGGCATTCCAAACATCCACATCTGAGACTGACTGTTATCAAGGACTTAACCCCTGAGGGGTATACGCTATTTTATTACTGTGTAATTGTACTTATCAGTCATTTGTGCATTTACCATTGTATCCATATATTACCACTGTGTATATTTACCACCACTAGAGGGCGTGTTATTGCCTTATCTTATTTTAATAAAACTGTGTTCTTATTCACCCAATGGTCTGAGTGTCTTAAAAAACCGTGACAGTACGAAAGGGCCATGACCTCAGACGGTAAGGGTGAAAGTCAGACACAGAACATCCATTGGAGAATGGATGTTCATGAGCAGCGCATGGACCAATTGGTACTGGCTTTGCAGACGTTACTTGAATGCACAGTACATTTGGACAAGCCTAGTCCTAATCCGGTGGTCACCCCAGTCCTGACACCGGATAATCAGTCCATAGTCCCATCAGCCAATTCTAAAGGGCTAACGGCATCTGCACCGCTACCGTTAAGGTATGATGGTGAACCTTCCCTTTGCAGGGGATTTATTAATCAATTAGAGATATTTTTGGAGTTGGCACCCCAGGCATTTCCTAACGACCGTAGCAAGGTCGGTCTTATGATATCTCTATTGACTGGCAAGGCATTGGCATGGGCGAATCCGTTGTGGGAGAATGCTAGACCCTGCACTCTGAACTTTAGAGAATTTGTCAGAAAGTTCAGACGAGTGTTTGAGGTTCCTGGCAGGGCTGCCTCTGCTGCCAAAAGGCTGATGGAAATTCAGCAGGGTGAACGCACACTGGGCGATTATGCTATTGAATTCAGGACCTTGGCAGCAGAGGTGGGCTGGAACGAGGAGGCCTTACTAGCTGCCTTTACTCAGGGTCTCTCCGAGCAAATTAAGGACGAGATAGCCGCTCGTGATGTACCCAGTGATCTGGATGAATATATCGATTTTGTCCTACTAATAGACTCTCGCATCCGAGAGAGACGGTTGGCTAAAAGGGCTAAAGTAAAAAACTATGGCCAGACCAGCTTCCTTAACCCACCCACACCACCCGTTCTTCCTGAGCGACCAATCGATAATCCTGAACCTATGCAATTGGGGTTCACTAGGCTCTCTAAAGAGGAAAGATTATATCATAGGAGGCAAGGTCTATGCCTTTATTGTGGCAAAGCTGGGCATCTGTTGCGCAATTGCCCAGTTCGGCCGGGAAACGAACGCACCTAGGGTACCTTGGGGGACAGGCCCTAGGTGGTGTAGAACAGTCCCTAGATTCTAGCACCACTAAACCCACTATTCAGGTGGTCTTCGCTTGGGCGGACAAGGTTATCGAGGTCCTCGCATTGGTGGACTCCGGGGCAGCAGGCTATTTCATGGACCAGTCTTTTGCCAACCTGCAAGGCATTCCTTTATGTAAAAAGGACTCTCCGGTTGCTATTGAAGCCATCGATGGCAGACCCCTGGAGCCGGCATTTATTACGCTTGAAACTATTCCAGTGACAATGACAGTGGGGGCTTGCCACAAGGAGCAGATACGTTTTCAAATCATTCGTTCCCCGCACCATTCAGTTATTTTGGGGTTCCCATGGCTACAGGTACATAATCCCCAATTTGACTGGCAGAGATGTGAGGTTAACTCCTGGTCAGAATACTGTGATAAGAACTGTCTCTCCTTACCTGTCAAGATTATGTGTACCTCTCCGACTGTGCCAGCTGAATACAAACAATTCAGTGACGTGTTTAGTAAGGGAGAGGCCAGCGCATTGCCTGAGCATAGGGCGTACGATTGCGCCATTGATTTGCCTCCTGGTGCGGTGCCTCCCAGGGGGCGCACTTACCCACTGTCCTGTGAGGAGAATAAAGCTATGGAGGACTATATTGCTGATGCCCTGGAGAGGGGCATCATTCGGAAATCTACTTCTCCGGCAGGTGCCGGATTTTTCTTTGTGAAAAAGAAAAGTGGTGAACTTAGGCCATGCATTGACTATCGTGGGCTGAACAAGCTTATGCCTAAGAATGCCTATCTGATTCCACTTGTTACCGAATTGTTTGACAGATTGAAGGGCTCATCGATCTTTACTAAACTTGACTTGCGAGCCGCCTATAATCTGGTCAGAATTAAAGAAGGTGACGAGTGGAAAACGGCGTTTAATACCAGAACAGGGCATTACGAATATCTGGTGATGCCATTTGGCTTATGCAATGCGCCTGCAGTATTTCAGGAGTTTATTAATGACATCCTACGAGACCTACTACAGTCCTGTGTAGTCGTATATCTAGATGAAATATTAATTCACTCTGCCAACCTCTCACAACATATCAAAGATGTTTCAGAGGTCCTGCTACGACTTTGCAAGCACAGGCTATTCTGTAAGATTGAGAAATGCGAATTCCATACATCTCAAGTGCCATTCCTGGGTTTCGTTATCTCTAATAATGGCATTGCCATGGATCAGGAGAAGTTGGCAGCAGTTCTGCATTGGCCTCGTCCTAAAGGGTTAAAGGCCATTCAAAGATTCTTAGGTTTTGCGAACTATTATAGGAAGTTCATCCAGAACTTTTCCACGATTGTCAAACCATTGTCAGATTTGACTCATAAGGGCGCTTCTCCCTCTCAGTGGTCCGAGGTGGCGGAGACCGCATTTGTTACCCTGAAATCTGCCTTTGCATCTACTCCGGTGCTGTCCCACCCTAATCCCTCTCTGCCCTTCACGTTGGAGGTTGACGCTTCTGAGGTTGGGGTTGGAGCAGTACTCTCCCAACGTCCTGTGGGAGGTGTTGCCTTGAGGCCTTGCGGTTTCTTCTCTAAAAAATTGTCCAGTGCGCAGAGCCATTATGAGATTGGGGACAGGGAGCTGTTGGCCATAATTCTAGCTCTGAAGGAGTGGCGTCACCTTTTGGAGGGTACTCGGTCTCCAGTACTAATTCTTACGGATCATAAGAATTTAACTTATCTCTCCGAAGCCAAAAGACTGTCTTCTCGACAAGCTAGATGGGCACTTTTTCTGTCACGATTTAATTTCCTAGTGTCTTATCTTCCTGGCTCAAAAAATATTAAAGCCGATGCATTGTCTCGTCAGTTCGCTTCTGACACTGAGAGGGAGGAGGAACCTGTTCCCATCATTCAGCCAGATCGCATTCTGGCCACTATCCGTACCACCATTACCTGGGGGAGGAGATATTGGCATCACAATCGAGGGCACCCCCTGAGACCCCTGTGGGGAAATGTTTTGTTGATGTGCCATTCCGTGTCCGTTTGTTGGAAACTTACCACGCTTCTAAAGCGGCTGGGCATATTGGTAGGGACCAACTAGTCTGGTCTCTGTCGCAATTATTTTGGTGGCCTACCTTGAGAGCCGATTGCGCCGCTTTTACTGCAGCCTGTACCACCTGTGCCCTAGGCATCTCCCTGTGGGCTTATTGCAACCTGTGCCCAACGGAGACCGTCCTTGGTCTCATATTTCTATCGACTTTTTGGGAGAATTACCAGCGTCTAGGGGATTTACGTTCATTCTTATGGTGGTCGATAGATTCTCTAAAATGGCACATTTTGTGCCTCTGACTGGCCTTCCATCGGCCCAGGAATTGGCTGTAGTCTTTTCTAGGGAGGTATTCCGCCTGCACGGAGTACCCAGAGTGATTGTATCCGACCGAGGGAGCCAGTTCGTTTCTAGGTTTTGGAGGGTATTTTGTGGCCAGATGGGCATTCAATTGTCATTTTCCTCCGCTTACCATCCCCAAACGAATGGGGCTGCTGAACGTGCCAATCAGGGACTGGAGCAGTTCCTGCGTTGCTTTGTCACTGATCATCATGACAATTGGGCTAACCTGTTGCCATGGGCTGAGTTTGCCAGAAACTGTGCGGTTAATTCATCGTCCGGGAGCTCTCCATTTCTCGTTAATTATGGGTTCCAACCTTGTCTGCTCCCTGACTCCTTTCAGGCGCAGCAGATCCCTGCTCTGGATGAGCATTTGGCACAGCTTCATTCCACTTGGTCACAGGTTCAGAGGTCCCTCAGTCAGTCATTTCGGCGTCAGCAGAGGCACGCTAATCGCAGACGTCTGCCAGCGGTCTCCTTTAAAGTTGGGGACAGGGTATGGTTGTCATCCAGAAACCTTAATTTACAAGTACCATCTAACAAACTGGCTCCCCGGTTTATCGGTCCATTTAAGATTATCCGCAAGATTAATCCGGTTTCTTACGCTTTGGAGCTTCCACCCTCAATGCACATTCACAATGTGTTCCATGTGTCGCTCCTGAAACCCTTGGTGTGTAATCGCTATACTACTACGCCAGTGATTCCTGGGCCGGTGGACGTCCAGGGCCAAGAAGAGTATGAGGTGCAGAGCATTATTGATTCTAGGAGATTTAGAGGAAAGCTGCAATACTTGGTTCATTGGAAGGGCTATGGTCCTGAGGAACGTTCTTGGGTTGATCAAGGGGACCTCCACGCACCCAGATTACTACGCAGCTTTCACTCTAAATACCCTTCTAAACCCAGACCTCGAGCAGGGAGAGGGGGTCTTTGAGAGGGGGGTACTATCACAGTGCCTGTGATTCCTGTCAGTCTCATCTTGACAGATACTGATTTGCTGTGTTGGTTTGGCCCGCCCCCTGGTGACCTTTTAATACCTGGCTAGCACAACTGTCAGGCGCCCTTTCGTGGTGTTTCTGTGCCAGTTACTGTTGCTGTGTTCCTGTGTTCCGGATTCCTGTGTACCGACTTGGCTTGTCTTGACTATTCTCCTGTGTTCCTGCTCGTGTATGACCCGGCCCGTCTGACTACCACCTTTGGATCCTGACCCGGTTTGGCTGACGTTCCTGCTTGTGTACGACCCGGCTTGTATGACTGCCTTCTACGTGCTCCGACCCGGTCTGGCTGACTTCCTGCTCCGAAGAACGACTCCTGCTTCCTACAGTGACCTGTGTTCCAGTTGTCGCCGCCGTGACATTTCTATCTGCTGTTCCAGCTTTTGGAGTGACTGCCTTGCCTGGTGTACTCCGATCAGTGCAGTGCATTTCCTTTGCAGAGTTGTGCGTATACGCGCCTCCCTCAGACTGCAGAGCCTTGCTATACCGCTGAAAAGCCTCGAGTAAATGTGCTAATTAACCCTAGCAGTGCCGCTGGGTTCCACTCTATCGCTACTCCTGTAAGAGTCTCTTTCTCGGTGAATACTACTGCTGAGCTGGCCGCTCTTCGTCGGCAGCTCAACACATCCTTGCAGAGTGTTTACATCCGTTTGGGCCGGTTGGGCGCCTGAGACTCTCTCTTGTTCATTGAGCGATTCCGCTTTACCGAGTGGTGGCAGGCACAGGCATCAGCATTCGTATTCCGTTAATCACGCCCATGGGGGCTGTCGGCTCTAGCGTGTGCTATCCCGTTGTCCGGTTAAGTCTGAGGAGGCTTGGCAGTTCTAGCATTGAAGGCCGGTTCCAATCACGCCCGTGGGGGCTATTTGCACTTGCACTAGTTGAAGCTGTTCCAGTAGGTACGCCGAGGGGGCTACGTGGACTCTTGTGCTTCTTACTGAACACCGTGGCGAGGCAGTCCAGTATCCAGCCGGTGATAGTCTTGGTCTCCAGCACAGCCTTATAACACCCTGGGCATTCCAAACATCCACATCTGAGACTGACTGTTATCAAGGACTTAACCCCTGAGGGGTATACGCTATTCTATTACTGTGTAATTGTACTTATCAGTCATTTGTGCATTTACCATTGTATCCATATATTACCACTGTGTATATTTACCACCACTAGAGGGCGTGTTATTGCCTTATCTTATTTTAATAAAACTGTGTTCTTATTCACCCAATGGTCTGAGTGTCTTAAAAAACCGTGACAGAAAGATAGGAATTATGGTTGAACACACACATAGCAAATATGCCAGAATTGCTTGTGTCCTTATGTGGTTAATATCTGCAGTTTGCATGAACTGCAAAGCACCTGTTTTACCAGATCTATTTTTAGTAGCATGTAGCAACATTGTAATAGTTTCAGACGGGAAAGCGGCGTCCAAATTACCAAAATTTACACTGAAATTTCGGACTATGACTGTTTCGGATTCTGACATTTTTTTGTGGGCGGGCCTTGGCTTTCGGAAGGTTTGAATGATGACAAATACGCCTTATTTGTCTGAATTCTGAAATTGGCAGAACCGAATCGCACAAGTCTAGTGATATGTATGAAGAGCTAAATTGGCTAACACTTGAATCTAGACGTACCCTTCGCCTTTCTTGCCTGGTTTATAACCACTTCTTAGAAAGATACCAGACTACCTGAGCAGTATGCTCACTCCAGCTTGCTATACTAACTATTACCTCCGCTCTACTGCTACCAACTCACTGACTATTCCAAACTACAAGAAAGAAGCTGGACAATCTGCCTTCTCCTTCAGAGCTCCAAAAGTCTGGAATAACCTGCCTGAAAAAATCAGATCTCCCACATATATAGATAGTAAGAATGCTTTCAAAATAGGCATGTTAATAGATTATTTTTTAACAGTTAACAAAATATATGAGTGAATAGAAGACAAATCTAAATCAAATCAATATGTGGTGTGACCGCCCTATGTCTTCAAAACAGCATCAATTCTTTTAGGTATACTTGTACACAATTTGTTAAGGAACCTGGTAGGTAGATTATTCCAAACATCATAGAGAACTAATCACAGTTCTTCTCTGGATTTAGGCAGCCTCAGTTGCTTCTCTCTCAGTCCATGTAATCCGAGACAGACTCAGTGATGTTGAGATCAGGGCTCTGTGGGGGCCATACCTTCACTTCCACGACTCCTTGTTCTTCTTTATGCTGAAGATAGTTCTTAATGAGTTTGGCTGTATGTTTAGGGTCATTGTCATGCTCCAGAGTAAATCTGATGCCTCCTTGATGGTATTGCATGATGGATAAGTATCTGCTGGTACTTCTCATCATTGAGGATACTATTAAATCTGAACAAATCCCCAACTCCATTTGCAGAAACGCAACCCCAAATTTGCAAGGAGCCTCTGCCATGCTTCACTGTTGCCTGCAGACACTCATTCTTGTACCATTCTCCAACCTTTCGGCAAACAAACTGCATTCTTCTACAGCCAAATATTTCAAATTTTTACTCATCAGTCCAGAGCACCTGCTGCCATTTTTCTGCACCCCAGTTCCTGCAGTTTCCTATATAGCTGAGTCCCTTGGCCTTGTTTCCACTTTGAAGGAATGGCTTTTTGGCTGCAAGTCTTCCATGAAGACCACTTATGACCAGACTTCTCCAGACAGTAGATGGATATACAAGGGACCCACTGTTTTCTTCCAATTTTGAGCTGATGGCACTACTGGACATCTTCCGATTGAGAAGGGAAGTAAGCTTGATGTGTCTTTCATCTGCTGTACTGAGTTTCCTTGGCCGATCACTGCTTCTGTGGTCCTCAAAATTGTCCTTTCTTTGTGCTTCTTCAAAAGAGCTTGGACAGCACATCTGGAAACTCCTGTCTGCCTTGAAATTTCTGCCTGGGAGAGACCTTGCTGATGCAGTATAACTACCTTGTGTCTTGTTGCTATGGTCAGTCTTGCCATGGTGTATTATTTTTTACCTCAAACAGCCTTCAGCAACCTTACCTTGTTAGTTAAGTTGGGCTGTTCCTCACCCAGTTTTATTCCTCCTCCTACACAGCTGTTTCTGTTTTGGTTAATGATTGTGTTTCAAACTACATATTAAAGTGTTAGTAATGTCCAGAAAAAAAGTTTATTGCATTTAGCAGAGCTTAAAAAGTTGAGCTAAATGTAAAAAAAATGTATCTCTCAAACCGCTATGGTTTAAGAGATACAGGTGTTTAAAGTTTGATCTCTCCTATTGACAGCTGTAAAGCTGTCAGCAGGAGATCTGTGTCGGCCATCACAGAGGTGCTTGAGAAGTGCAGCAATCTCTTTATTTACCACAAATCCCTTCATTGGAATGGTCTAAAACATGTGCTTGGTTTTCAAACACACGTTTTAGACCATTCCAACGAAGGGATTCATGGTAAGTAACGAGATTGCGGCACTTCTCAAGCTCCTCCGTGTCGGCCGACATGGATCTCCTGCTAACAGCTTTACAGCTGTCAGTAGGAGACACCAGACTTTAAACACCTGTATCTCTTAAACCATAGCAGTTTGAGAGAGATGTTTTTTTGCATTTAGCTCAGCTTTTTAAGCTCTTCTAAATGCAAAAAACGTTTTTCTGGACATTACTAACGCTTTAAATTGATGATCATAAGCACCTTTTTGGTATAATTGTTTAATCCCCTGACTCTATGCCTACAAAACCCATTACTTTGTGCAAGTGTACCTAGAAGAATTTATGCTGTTTTGAAGACAAAGGGTTGTCATGCCAAATATCGATTTGATTTAGATTTTTCTTCTGTTCACTCTCTCACTATGCATTTTGTTAATTGATAAAAATAAACTATTAACATTTCTGTTTTTCAAAGCATTCTTACTTTGCAGCATTTTTTCACAACTGCCTAAAACGTTTGCCCTGTACTACAAATATATATATATATATATATATATATATATATATATATATATATATATATATATATATATATACAAGAAGATCACACAAATCCCAGACCAAAAAATGGAAAAGGCACCCACTCAATACGCTGTCCTGTTAAAACACTAAATAAGGTAATAAAAGGGAGGAACAGTCTGTCGCTACAAAAAATGGAGTAATAGGAATCTTCAACAATAAGGAGAGTGCTAAACTGTTACTCTGATAATAATAAACTGTAGGATACAGGTAAGTAAAAAAAAAAAAAATATTTATTAAACATATATGAACAATGTTCTAAATAATCCCTATCATAGGCACATATAGAACTGTAGTATCACTAAAAATAAAAATATACAAAATAGGAACGCCAAAAAATTCTGTATATCCTATATAATAACTCGCTAAATGTGTTTGTCAGAAGCCGTCATGCCCAGTAGAGACGGCTGTGTGTGCTGCAGTCATGAGAACTACAGACTGCCCGCATAGCGGCTAATAACGGAGCGGGGCTCCGAAATCAGACTGTAGTCCTCTCTGCGCACCTTCAGTATGCAGAGAGGACTATGGTCTGAATTCGTAGCGCCCTGTTCCGTATCAGCCACTGCGCTTCTCTACTGTGCATGACTGCAACATGACCGTTGCTGGGTGGCACTGTGGCCCGTGTACACGGGCTGTTCAACTAGTATAAAAATAATATGTTCACTAGTCACTTGATGTGATAGCAGCAGATACCTGATACATACAACTTCTCCTGTTACAGCGGGCAGGTATGTGAGTAGTAGATAAAACAATATGCCCCACTTCAGTGTTGTTCTTTATCAGTGTAACTTCAACAGTGATATATAGTGATTAATAAGTGAAGGGCAGTGGATCCTTTCCAGCTTTTGATGGTATTAAATTCAGCCATCTTTGATACAAGTAATACATCTCCTGACCTTTTGCTCAAATCTTCACTTTTTGCAATCACTGTTTGTTGATGTGTACCAGGGTATATAAAACATAACACTCTACCTCCTGTCCTCAATAGGTTCTCAGGTATATTACAAATTGAATGCTCTTTCTAAATCACGAAACGCGTTGGATAGAGGGCCCCTGTCATTGGTATCCACTGCCCGCTTATTAATCACTAAATATCACTGTTGAAATTACTCTGATAAAGAACAGCACTGAAGTGGGGCATATTGTTCCATCTATTACTCACGTACCTGCCCGCTATAACAGGAGAAGTTATATGTATCAGGTATCTGCTGCTATCACATCAAGTGACTATTGAACATTTTATTTTTATATATACAGAATTTTTTGGAGCTTCTGTTTTGTATATTTTAATTTTTAGTGATACTACAGTTTTATATGTGCCTATGACAGGGACTATTTAGAATATTGCTCATATATGTTTAATAAATATTATAATTTTTTACTTACCTGTATCCTACAGTTTGTTATTATGGGAGTAACAGTTTAGCACTCTCCTTATTGTTAAAGTTCCATATATATATATATAATGTTTCTCTATTTGTGTAAATACACAACTCTTTGCGATCAACACTCCAGGACATACTTGAAAACTAGATAAATCTCAATGTATTCTTCCTGGAAAAAAAAATGTCTAAATAAATAAATAAAACGTATGCTCTTATCAGGGCTTAAACTATGAAGTCCTTTGCTACTAGCCAGACCTGAGAAGTTACTCGCCACTGCAAGCCATAACATACCCACCAGGGCTGAATTTCTACTTGCCAGGGCTAAATTTTCACTCGCCATTGGCTAGTGGCAAGTGGAAATTTTGAGCCCTGCTCTTATTATTAAATTAAACACACTTAGCAGTATACGGATATGAATGATGGTGAAATGATTGAGTCAAATAACAATGGTGTTGTGTATCCATCTTTAAGGTCACACTCTGTATTTAATTCCATCTAGGTCAAGTGTTTACAGATTAACACATTTTTTGTCTGATGATTACAGAGTTAAAGGTCATTGTAAAAAAAAAAAACTTAATGTAACCTCTTGTTGGTTGACTTTAAAAGCCTTAAATCTGTTGTCGATCAGACAATAGTGACATATGAATATTGTACATACTTAACCCCACATAACATTATGCATGGTCTACAAACGCTGCTTACAAATGTTTTCTTTTAGGAAGATTTAACAGAAATAAACTGAATTATTTTGTATAGTTATACGCTCTAAAGTTCATAAAAGGAGAAGCAATATGCCAGGGAGGAAACCAATTAGCTTTGGAGTGAATTTAATTACATCTTGTTGATCTGGTTAAATTGATAATTCTTTACAGATTATATCAGTTAGTGTCAAATCTATTTGAAATCTAATATGTCCTTAAAGAGCAGTAAACTTTTTTTAATGAAATCCTATATGGTATAGATCTTTTCCTGATTAGTAAAACAAAGGCACTCTCACTGCTGTCAGCTGTTTTATTTAAAGGGATAGTAATGTTTCATAATAAAAACAGCTCTAATTAATCATCATAGTATTTGGACTTTGGAGAGTGTTATTTCAGTTCTGTCAGAGTCGTAGTTCAGGAGTAATTCAATGACAAAGTATCCCCCTCCCGCCCCTTTTACTGATGTAACACTGCTCAGCCAGATCAGAAGGGAGGTGTCCAGGTAGATTGCACAGAGGGACAATCTTCAATTATGATAAGGGAAAAATCTGAAAAGCTTGTCAAAGGGGGCAGGGCTTTCATTGTTCTCATAGGAAGAAGATTGTCCCCTGCTGTTATCTGTCTGGTCTTACAACCAGATTCACATCTGAGAAGAGATGGCTTACACTAGGTAAAAGGGGCGGGAGGGGAAACTTTGCTTGTGAATATCTCTTAAACCATAAAGGTTTGAGAGATAAGACTTATATCGTTCTTCAAGTTTTTTTAATGCCTACAAAATAAAATAAAGTTAAAACGAAGTATTACTATCCCTTTAAAGGTTATAACAGTTCAAATAATCAGGAAGTGAATTTACTGTGTTTACTTCCTGGTAGTTCTAACTGACAGGAAGTGACTCAGCAGTTTCTATCACATTCTACAGTGAACTGTAAGTCACTGACTTTGTCCTAAAACCGTCACATAAATACATGACCACAAGGCCTTGACTCAAAATGTATTCAAAGGTATTGTCTAGTTAGTAAACGCTGACGTATATTTAATAATATATATACATACAGCTCTCTCTTTTTAGTATAATTCTTAGGGTAACATAACTAGACAGCTAAAAATGAATAAAGTCTCACTCACACATTCCTAACAGGCACGACTGTTGCAGTAAGATTCTTATACCTGACATTTACAGTCAGAACGTCATGTAACTTTTTTCGTGTTGACGTCAAACAGTAGTTCTACACTTAGTGTGCCCCTGATGAAATCGGCATTGTCCGATGAAACGCGTAGGGCATTAATGCGGTTCTGAGGCTTACAGTCTGCATACCCTGAGTTATAATTAAAGTTAGATAGTAATCATATTCTGGCTCCGGCTCGATGTGGTACCTTTTTCTCAATCCATCTGAATATAGCATTCAGATAGAGTGTGGCATTCGCTACGTTCAGATTTATAGGCCATATATTCAGCTCTATTAGTCTAGTGAGTCAGCTATTTGTGTCCGGCTCCAGCTCAATGTGGGACCATTGTTTCCCAGTCCATCCGAATAGAGCCTATAGATAGCAAGAATCGATTAGTTATCTGATCATTACTTTGACTGCAACAAAAAGGATTAAGTGATAGTAACAGCAATGTTTTTAGCAGATAAAAATTAGCCAATCTGCTTGTGGAAATGTCTCCTTTATCCCATTAATATGGGATACACATACCACATATTAATGTCTTTCATTGTATTTTAACAAAATTAAGTGTTTTGTGGTCCCAAGACACCTGTTATTACCTGCTCAGGAGTCAGGATGGAGAGATAGGGGCATAATATTGTCCTCCCCAAATATCTGATTAGGCTTTTATGGCATTATATTCAATGAATGATTTATGATTAACAAGTTTAACACCTCTATCTGGAACATGTTAATTGCAATGTGTCCCCAACCAATCCAGTAATGGAGGGGTTAATAGTTAAGCTAGTGGGCTGGAGGCTGGGCAAGTATATGTTTATGTTTTTTTTTTCTTCAGTTAACCCTCCATTGCCAGACAATTTACAATGCATTGCACATCAATTCTGTTGCAAACTGTTTGGCATCAGAGAGGTTAAAGGGGGACTTGTGGGTGGGAATGTGTGTGTGGGGGTGCATATGGGTGCACTGAGGAGGCTATGGAGGTTGCTGCCTGTTGAAGCCGAAAAGTTTTTTTTCCCCCTCACTTGGCAGCCCTTACATCAGCGGTAGGGATGAGCGAGCACCCCGATGCTCGGGTGCTCGGGTGCTCTGACCGAGCACCCCCTGAGGCTCGAGTGCTCGGCCGAGCACCCGAGCCCCATTGAAAAGCATGGGAGCACTCGAGCATTAAACCAGGCACCCCCTGCTCTGATGAGCGGAGGGTGCCTGGTCAATGTCCCCCTTCATCTCCGCTATGCCCCTCTTCCACAATGTCCCCCTTCATCTCCTATGCCATAGAGGAGATGAAGGGGGACATTGTGGAAGAGGGGCATAGCGGAGATGAAGGGGGACATTGTGGAAGAGGGGCATAGCGGAGATGAAGGGGGACATTGTGGAAGAGGGGCATAGAGTCTATGCCCCTCTTCTACAATGTCCCCCTTCATCTCCGCAATGCCCCCTTCATCTCCGCAATGCCGCCGTACCTCCAGTCCCTGGTGGTCCAGCGGAGCGTCTTCGGATCTGTGCCTCTTCCGGCACAGATCCCCTTCACCCGAACATGTCGGGCGAGCACATGGCGGTACTCGTACGAGTACCGCCATGTGCCGAGCAGAGCGATGCTCGAGCCGATCCGAGCATCGGCCGAGCACGCTCGCTCAACACTAATCAGCGGTTCTCAACCTTTCTAGTGCCACGACCCTTTGATAAAATGTCCCAATTTGTGGTGACCCCTAACAGTAAAATTATTTTCATTGCGCCTTCATCGCTGTAATTACTGAATGACTCTGTTATAAAGAAATCCGTACTGTTCCGAGCCCGGAAGCCAGGCACCAGCGCAGACATCTTGTCTGAGCGCCTGCGCTGTCAGTTCTGGTCTCCCAGACTATTACAAGTTTTACAGATTAAAATAGACAAAACAACAATTTTCTGATGGTTTTAGGTGATCCCTGGCAAATCGTCTTTCAACCCCCGAAGGGGTTGCGACCACAGGTTGAGAACCACTGCCTTACATGCTGAGTCTGGGAAGTCCTGTCCGACAGCAAAAGTAAGTGATCCAAAGACAGTCCCACTAATATGTGATAGCAGAGTGGCTGCTTGCAATATGCTTTTAGGCCGTTTGGGTATGTATACTGAACTGAAAAAATTCAGTATACACACATGTCGTAATGGAATAGAATGAGTTTAAAAAAAAGGCTAAGCATAGTCTTTTTCTTACTCTTATTGGACACGTTTTGTTCCGGCAGCATACCTCCCAACACATGGCCAAAGAAGGACAATTCGACTTTAGTTGGTGTTGCTGGGGGTGTGGCTGGTGGGAGGGGCATACCCAAGAAGTTTTAGGTTATTTTGTGACCTCTTGGCATCCCTTTGTGTAACTAAATACATGATTTAGAAGAAGACCAATGTATTTTATTTACACAGACTGATGAATAAATACATAAACATTAATGTGAGTTTTATTGGTGTGTAAGGTTGCCACCTTTTCTTCAAAAAAATACCAGCCAGGGCATTCCCTCCATAGACTTAACATTGGACAGAAGCCAATTTTTTACCGGCCTGCCGGTAAAATACCGGCTGTGTAGCAACGCTATTGGTGTGGAGCAATGTGATATGTTTATCTACACATGACCAAGTCTGATCTCCTGAAAAAAGACGGGTACCGGGTTGAGGAAAAAAGGACAGAGGAATTTGGGCCTCAAAGAAGGACCGTCCCTCCTAAAGTGGGACACTTGGGAGGTATGTTGCAGTAATGGAATCTTACTTAAAATTAGGAGGCGTTTTTGGTTACTACAGAGTTCTCTTCCCAGATTGTGATTTTTGTAGTATTCGTCATTCAATTAACTAGCACCAATACAAGGTAGCAGCTATGTGTTTTTCTAGTTACCATCTGTCTCCCTCTAGTGGTAGAAATGAGGCATCGTCTAGGGAGAATCCTATGGAATCACTTAATATTATCATTCTTTAACCCTTTGAGTGCCAGAGGGATACGCAACACATTTTTCTGGCTCTGGCACTCAAAGGGTTAACAGTTCTTCAGAAAAGACATTCAAAATCAGGATAAAATAAATAAAATACTTTTTGAATTCACATTTATGATGCATTACAATGTGATGCTCACACCGCTGGGACTCAAATGGTTAATCCTGTGGATGCTCCAAAAAAGAATAAAAATTTAAAGTCTTTATTCATTTATTATAAGTACTAAAATGTATGGATGAATTGTGCAGATTTATTTGACACTCCGTTATCATCAGTGACGGAGCCAAATATATATACAATATTGATAAAAGCTACTAAATGTTCACAGGCCGGTTCCCAAATTGCACTTGGCATATTGGGCTGTTTGCACAAAATGGTCCAATTCTGGAGCAAAACAACTGCACAATAGGGAGCATATAAAACTTCCCCAAATCCTCACTGATTTAAACAGAGCTGTTAACACCTTGAAGGGAACAATGCTTTGGAGTCGTATCTATCATTAATCCCTTAATGATCAATGATGTGCCAGGACCGCCATGATGGTCTGTGCATTAAAGACCAGTGACAGTCCTGGCCCATTGTGATCCCAGGAGGAGCCTAAAACTGACTTCTCCAAGATAGGAGCAGTCAGTTTCAGCCAATCCCATGCTGAGCCGATATGCGTGATCACTCACACATGTACTGGCTCTCCAATCAAATTAAATAAAAATGACCTTGGTCCTCCAGTGCAGCCAACCCCTGGACCAATCCCTTAAAGGGATAGTAATGTTTCATAATAAAAGCAACTCTAATTAATAATCATAGTATTTGGACTTTGGAGAGTGTTATTTCAGTTCTGTCAGAGTTGTAATACAAGAGTAATTCAATGACAAAATATCCCCCTCCCTCCCCTTTTACTGATGTAACACTGTTCAGCCAGATCAGAAGGGAGGTGCCCAGGTAGACTGCAGAGAGGGACAATCTTCAATTAAGATAAGGGAAAAACCTGAAAAACTTGTCAAGGGGGGCAGGGCTTTCATTGTTCTCATAGGAAGAAGATTGTCCCCTGCTGTTATCTGTCTGGTCTGTGGACTGGATTCCACATCTGAGAAGAGATGGCTTACACTAGGTAAAAGGGGAGGGAGGGGAAACTTTGCTTGTGAATATCTCTTAAACCATAAAGGTTTGAGAGATAAGACTTATATCATTCTTCATGTTTTTTTAATACCTACAAAATAAAATAAAGTTAAAACGAAGTATTACTATCCCTTTAAGGGATTAAAAAGGATAAAAGCACCAATTAAATCCATGGGAATTGAAATGTGTGTATGTGTGTGTTTGTTTGTTGGAGACCTCTCTAGCATCCAAGGGGTTAAATAATGGCCAGTAAAGGAGACTGTAAACTGGCAAATAACCCAGCTTAAATAAACCAGGAACAATGGGATTGTTCTGGCCACACCCACAATTCAGAATGTGGGTGTGGCCAGCACAGATAAGGCACTTCCCCTCGGAACATAGAGATCTAGCTGCCTTCTTTGCCTAATGGCTTTACCCCATGAACTCCAGTAAGGTCTCCACTGCATTACGTCACAAACAGTGGGTGCATTGGCACTTTGGATTGTGGTGGACATCCACTTAGGGTGCCTCCTTCTTTTGCTAAAGCCTTCCAAAAAAATGTAAATGTTGAGTTTCAAATATATATTTATGGAGTTAATCTGATCGTGAGACATAAATATACCTGTATTTTCATGTATTTGTGCCCTTTCTTATTCCTTGACATGACATAAAATGATGGGCGGTCCCTGAAAATTCCATCTTGAGTGTTAGACGTTCCTTGAGCAACAAAATGATTGATAACCACTGGTTTGAGGTGTTATAAGCCACATTTAAATTAATGGGGATTTTCATTTGCAGTTGGTTTGATCCAGAATTCCTCCTCTTTTGTTTTCCTCTCTGCGTACTGCCCTATATGTTTTAACCCTCTGAGTGCCAGAGGGCTTTGCAACATATTGCTCTGCAATGTATTGCACATCCCTCTGGAACTCAAGGGGTGAAGCCAAGAGTGTATGTTAAGCACCAATCACGCATTCAATGGGTTAAAAGCTCCAACTGAATTATGGCTCGGTGGGTTTGCTCCAGAAGTGCTCCTCTTCAGCTTACTAAATACTTATGTCCCTCAGGGACTTATTCATCGAGATAAAGAAGTGCTGTGACAGAGCAAACCAATTGCACTTCAGGGGATGGCTACAAAAACTCGTTGACTTAAATTGGGCTTTTAACCTCTTGGATGTGTCACAATACTATTAAAACCTGTGTAACAGTTGAATGGTTATAAGTCCCATTTAAATGAATGGGAATTTCGGCAGTCTTTTTTTATCCCCTAATGTGCATTTGCTGTGCCCCAGAAGCGCAGCATTGCCCCTCTATTTATAAGGTCCTTAAAGTATGAAATTGATGGTGGAGATTGGTATTGTTTGATTGTCCCCAGGAACAAAAATTACATGTCTTGGCCTCTATTCCGAGGCTACTGAGTGACGGGAAGAAGACAAGACAGACAGGAATCAGAAGCACCTGAAAAGAAAGCAATGCTGCCACCTTGAGGAACATTTTATATTGACAGGAACCTGAAGGTGTCTCAGCCCTTGCTTTCTATCCAGCTCCCAAAAGGCTATGCATTCAACCAGTAATCATTAAAGGATACAGAAAACTTTTGAGCATTTGTTTAATTACATAAGAAACATTAGAAAAGGTGCTATCTTTTTTTTTTTTTTACTTAATTATTAAGATATTACACTTCCAAGTTCTCAACTTCTACATACTGTAGCTGCGGCACAGCTCTCAGGACTTCCCAGCAGCCTGTCATTCTCCTCCCACCTCCCTCCCAGCTGCCCCCGGGAGCGCATCCATGCTTCACATCAGTGTGGTGTGAACAGCTCCTAGAGTTACAGGAAGCAGCGATTAGCATTATACTGAGGTTGCAGTAGTAGTGTTATGAGGTTGCAACCTCAGTATAATGCTAATCGCCACTTCCTGTAACGCTAGGAGCTGTTCACACCTCACCAAAGTGAATCATGGACACGCTCCCGGGGGCAGCTGGGAGGGAGGTGGGAGGAGAATGACAGGCTGCTGGGAAGTCCTGAGAGCCGTCAAGCGACAATCTTCTTACTGGGAACATAAGGAAAACCCTGCACCCCTTGATAGACTTTTCAGGTTTTTGCTTATACTCACTGAAGATTGTCCCTCTCTGTGATCCATCCGGACAGTCTTGCTGCTCTGAGGTGAGCAGTGTTACATCAGTAAAAGGGGTGGGAGGGGGATACTTTATCATTCAATTACTCTTGTACTACAAATCTGACAGTACTGAAATAACACTCTCCATGGCCCAAATACTATGAAGATTAATTAGTGCTGCTTTTATTGTGAAACTTTACTATCCCTTTATCTATAGCAGCAAGATTGTGAGATTTTTCCATGAATCAAGTAGGTTAATGGGTTTTATTGTAAGGGTTCCACAAAGATTCTGTTTTAAATTAAAGTGTTCCATCACATCACATAGTTTGAGAACCACTGGTTTGGACAAATATTACAGTATTACTTGGGGTGAGCTCTAAATCTGATCTAATAAACTACAAGAAAAGACGCATTAATGCCATGGACTTACAATTGTCCTTTATTCAAGGTGTGATTCATATATCCCACACTGGGAAGCAGTGCCCAACAGATAAGCTATACTGTATGAAGAAAGTATATATTTATTTTGTTGGTTATTGTTTCGGTATCTAAGCACAGACTGTTCTTTCGTGTCAGTCTATGTCCTCTTCCTTTAGATATAAAAAGTCATTTGGATTTTGTGGTGCCAATTTAGCTCTTATTCTTCAGAGTTTCCTTGTTAGTATTCCCCGGAGTAATTTAAAATATTTTATGTTGGTCTTGTTGGTTTTTCTTAAATGATAATAACACAATGGAACATATGCATAAAGTAAACAGTGAACAATTCTGGGACAAATTAGCTGCAACATAGACAACAAATACACATTCTCCTTGACGTAACTGAGGTAAAACATATCAACATTCTTTTTGTGTGAATAAATAGTACTGCACTCACTAGGCATTTCTTTAACTCAGATCTTAACAGGGCAGAACAGTATGGTGAAATGACATGTGATAGGAGTGGTGGCATACAACAAGGTGGGAGAGCTGAGATATAGGAAGAAAGGCATGGAGGTGTGAAGATTAGGGAGATGTGGGGTGAGATGTAGGGTAGGGAGATGCAAGAGATGAGATGCAGAGAAGAGAGACACAAGAGATGAGATGTAGAGAAGGGAAAGGTGAGAGGTGGAATGAACAGTGGGGAGATGTGAGATATCCAGTGTGGAGATTTGAGAGATGTGATGTAAAAAAGGGAGACATGAGAAGTATGATGTAAAGGAGGGGGATGTGAGAGGTGTGATGTAAAGAAAGGATATATGAGAGGTGGGGTATAAAGTAGAGATATATGAGAGGTGGGATAGAAAGTAGAGAGATGTGAGAGGTGGGATATACAGTAGAGAGATATGAGAGGTGGTATACGAAGTAGAGAGATGTGAGAGGAGGGATATACAGTAGAGAGATATGAGAGGTGGTATACGAAGTAGAGAGATGTGAGAGGAGGGATATACAGTAGAGAGATATGAGAGGTGGGATATGAAGTAGAGAGGTGTGAGAGATGGGATATACAGTAGAGAGATATGAGAGGTGGAATATGAAGTAGAGAGATGTGAGAGGTGGGATATACAGTAGAGAGATATGAGAGGTGGGATATGAAGTAGAGAGGTGTGAGAGGTGGGATAAACAGTAGAGAGAGATATGAGAGGTGGGGTATGAAGTAGAGAGATGTGAGAGGTGGGATATACAGAAGAGAGATATGAGAGGTAGGATATGAAGTAGAGAGATGTGAGAGGTGGAATAAACAGTAGAGAGCAGTGAGAGGCGGAATGTATGATAGAAAGATGTTAGAAGTGAGATGTATACTAGGGCAATATGAAAGGTGGGATGTAGTGACATGTGAGAACTGAGATATGTATATGTATATATACTCAGGTATATGGTGATTGCTGAAATACAAGATGCTGTTCCAACCCTTCAAAATAACTAAAAACGTTTATTACAGTATAAGATATAATATATGCCAAAAAATGTCCACGCATTTTGCAGAGAACCTACTTTACAAAGACTAAATGTCACAATTACAAATGGAAAAAGAACGGCAGGGTGTACACTAGGGAGATGTGAAAGCTGAGATGTAGTGAGATGTGACAGGAGGGATGTACAGTTGGAAGATGTCTGAGAAGGGATATAGTGAGAAATGATAAGTGGGCTATGGGGAGATGTGAGATGTGTGATGTAGGGAGTTGTGAGTATGTGGGGAGATGTGAGAGGTGGTACGTAGGGAGAGATGGGAGGTGAGATGTAGGGAGGTGTGAGAAGTATGATGCAGGCATATGTTAATTGTAGGATATAGGAAGATAGATGTGGTGAGATGTATGTAGATGAAAGAAGAGGTATGTAGGGAGACAGGAGACATGTTATATAGGAAGTTGTGAGACAAGGATGTAGGGAGATATGAGAGGTGGGGTGTAGGGAGATGGCAGTGATATGATGTCAGGAGATGTGAGGGAGATGTGAGAGACAGGATGTAGGGAGATGTGAGCGGTATGATGTAGGGATATCTGAGTTGTAGGATGTAGGAAAACAGGAATAGTAGGATGCAGGAAGATAGGAGTGGTAATCTGTAGGGAGAGGTTAGAGGTGGCATGTTGAGAGACTGGAGAAGTGATATTTTAGGAGATGGGAGATATGATGTAGGGGTACGTGAATGGTAGGTTGCAGAAAATAGGAGTAGTAGGTTGTAAGAAAATAGGAGAAGTAGGATGTAGGAATATAGGAGTGGTGATATGTAGGGACATGTGAGGTGTGTAAGGAGATGTCAAGTGGTATTATGTAAGGATATCAGAGTGATAGGATGCAGAAAATAGTAGGATGTTGAATGTACGAGTAGTAGGATGTAGAAGATAGGAGTGGTAGGATGTAGAAGATAGGAGTAGTAGGATGTAGAAGATAGGAGTGGTAGGATGTAGAAGATAGGAGTAGTAGGATGTAGAAGATAGGAGTGGTAGGATGTAGAAGATAGGATTAGTAGGATGTAGAAGATAGGAGTGGTAGGATGTAGAAGATAGGAATAGTAGGATGTAGAAGATAGGAGTGGTAGGATGTAGAAGATAGGAATAGTAGGATGTAGGGAAATAGGAGGAGGAGGATATAGGAAAATAGAAGAAGTAGGATGTAGGAAGATAGGAGTGGTGGTTTGTAGGGAGATGTGAGATGTGTAAGGAGATGTCAGGGGTATGACGTAGGGATATGAGTGAAAGGATGCAGAAGATAGTAGGATGTAGGAAAGTAGGAGTGGTGGTATGCAGGAAGATGTGAGAGGTGGTATGTAGGGAGATGTGATAGGTATGATGTAGGGAGATATGAGTGGTGGTTTATAGGGGATGTGAGATATAAGGAGATTTTGGTGCTGGGAGTATGAAGGTAAATTATGTGATAGAGTGTCACTGTAATGGACTCCTCTGGACAGCTACAGACTTATAGGGTACCCACAGGTGTTACTCTACTGTATTCTCCATTTCTTTGTGTTTAGCTGGATATTTGTCTCTTTCTAGGGACTAGTGATGAGCGAGCATGCTCGGCCGAAGCTCGGTTCGGCTCGAGCATCGCTCTGCTCGGCACATGGCGGTACTCGTACGAGTACCGCATGTGCTCGCCCGCCATGTTCGGGTCTCCTCCCCGCACGTTTCGCGGCTGCTGCGCAGCCAATAAACGTGCCGGGAGGCTCTGACATCAGTGTAATGCCAGCAGCCATGTTGGCTGCTGGCATTACACTGATTGGCTGGCCAGAACCCGTGATCGGGTGCTGTATAGCACCCGACCAGCGAGTTCGGCTCAGTCTTAGCCAGGGAGAGATGAGGATAGGAAGGGAAAGTCAGTGTAGGGAGGATAAAAGTGTTGGAACACTATATCAAGACCCAAAAGTCCTTTTTAGGACTCTTGTGTGTGGGGGCAGCATTTATATTTTGTTTGGGGGGGCACAATTTCATTTTTTTTTTGTGGGGGGGGGATATTTAGGTGACATTGTACTAGGTGCACAGGGACAAATAGTGTACAACGCAGCGACAAAAAGGGCCATTTTAATAGTGTGCCTAGCCGCAGATTATTTTCACATTCTGTTTAGTGTGCAAATTTTAAAATTAACGTCACATATTCCGTTCACTGAAAATAGCCGCAGATTAGCGTCACATTCTGTTTAGTGTGCGTAGCCGCAGATTATTTTCACATTCTGTTTAGTGTGCAAATTTTAAAATTAACGTCACATATTCCGTTCAGTGAAAATAGCCGCAGATTAGCGTCACATTCTGTTTAGTGTGCCTAGCCGCAGATTAGCGGCACATATTGTTTAGTGTGCAAATTTGAAAATTAACGTCACATATTCCGTTCACTGTGCCTAGCCGCAGATTAGCGTCACATTCTGTTTAGTGTGCAAATTTTAAAATTAACGTCACATATTCCGTTCACTGAAAATAGCCGCAGAATAGCGTCACATTCTGTTTAGTGTGCCTAGCCGCAGATTATTTTCACATTCTGTTTAGTGTGCAAATTTTAAAATTAACGTCACATATTCCGTTCAGTGAAAATAGCCGCAGATTAGCGTCACATTCTGTTTAGTGTGCCTAGCCGCAGATTAGCGGCACATATTGTTTAGTGTGCAAATTTTAAAATTAACGTCACATATTCCGTTCACTGTGCCTAGCCGCAGATTAGCGTCACATTCTGTTTAGTGTGCAAATTTTAAAATTAACGTCACATATTCCGTTCACTGAAAATAGCCGCAGAATAGCGCCACATTCT
This sequence comes from Rhinophrynus dorsalis, assembly GCA_037306005.1. NCBI lineage: Eukaryota > Metazoa > Chordata > Amphibia > Anura > Rhinophrynidae > Rhinophrynus > Rhinophrynus dorsalis. The sequence goes on from CM074723.1 coordinate 467,557,004, forward strand.
GTTTAGTGTGCCTAGCCGCAGATTATTTTCACATTCTGTTTAGTGTGCAAATTTTAAAATTAACGTCACATATTCCGTTCACTGAAAATAGCCGCAGATTAGCGTCACATTCTGTTTAGTGTGCCTAGCCGCAGATTAGCGGCACATATTGTTTAGTGTGCAAATTTTAAAATTAACGTCACATATTCCGTTCACTGTGCCTAGCCGCAGATTAGCGTCACATTCTGTTTAGTGTGCCTAGCCGCAGATTATTTTCACATTCTGTTTAGTGTGCAAATTTTAAAATTAACGTCACATATTCCGTTCACTGAAAATAGCCGCAGATTAGCGTCACATTCTGTTTAGTGTGCCTAGCCGCAGATTAGCGGCACATATTGTTTAGTGTGCAAATTTTAAAATTAACGTCACATATTCCGTTCACTGTGCCTAGCCGCAGATTAGCGTCACATTCTGTTTAGTGTGCCTAGCCGCAGATTATTTTCACATTCTGTTTAGTGTGCAAATTTTAAAATTAACGTCACATATTCCGTTCAGTGAAAATAGCCGCAGATTAGCATCACATTCTGTTTAGTGTGCCTAGCCGCAGATTAGCGGCACATATTGTTTAGTGTGCAAATTTTAAAATTAACGTCACATATTCCGTTCACTGTGCCTAGCCGCAGATTAGCGTCACATTCTGTTTAGTGTGCAAATTTTAAAATTAACGTCACATATTCCGTTCACTGAAAATACCCGCAGATTAGCGTCACATTCTGTTTAGTGTGCCTAGCCGCAGATTATTTTCACATTCTGTTTAGTGTGCAAATTTTAAAATTAACGTCACATATTCCGTTCACTGAAAATAGCCGCAGATTAGCGTCACATTCTGTTTAGTGTGCCTAGCCGCAGATTAGCGGCACATATTGTTTAGTGTGCAAATTTTAAAATTAACGTCACATATTCCGTTCACTGTGACTAGCCGCAGATTAGCGTCACATTCTGTTTAGTGTGCAAATTTTAAAATTAACGTCACATATTCCGTTCACTGAAAATAGCCGCAGATTAGCGTCACATTCTGTTTAGTGTGCCTAGCCGCAGATTAGCGGCACATATTGTTTAGTGTGCAAATTTTAAAATTAACGTCACATATTCCGTTCACTGTGCCTAGCCGCAGATTAGCGTCACATTCTGTTTAGTGTGCCTAGCCGCAGATTATTTTCACATTCTGTTTAGTGTGCAAATTTTAAAATTAACGTCACATATTCCGTTCACTGAAAATAGCCGCAGATTAGCGTCACATTCTGTTTAGTGTGCCTAGCCGCAGATTAGCGGCACATATTGTTTAGTGTGCAAATTTTAAAATTAACGTCACATATTCCGTTCACTGTGCCTAGCCGCAGATTAGCATCACATTCTGTTTAGTGTGCCTAGCCGCAGATTATTTTCACATTCTGTTTAGTGTGCAAATTTTAAAATTAACGTCACATATTCCGTTCACTGAAAATAGCCGCAGATTAGCGGCACATTCTGTTTAGTGTGCAAAATCATAAATTAACGTCACATATTCCGTTCACTGTGCCTAGCCGCAGATTAGCGGCACATTCTGTTTAGTGTGCCTAGCCGCAGATTAGCGGCACATTCTGTTTAGTGTGCCTAGCCGCAGATTAGCGTCACATTCTGTTTAGTGTGCAAAATCATAAATTAACGTCACATATTCCGTTCACTGTGCCTAGCCGCAGATTAGCGGCACATTCTGTTTAGTGTGCCTAGCCACAGATTAGCGGCACATTCTGTTTAGTGTGCCTAGCCGCAGATTAGCGGCACATTCTGTTTAGTGTGCCTAGCCGCAGATTAGCGGCACATTCTGTTTAGTGTGCCTAGCCGCAGATTAGCGGCACATATTCCGTGTAATATGAAGAAGGCGGGTAAAAAGGGACGGGGAAGTGGACGTGATCCTGATAGTTCAGGGCGCGGGTCAGGACGCGTAGAAACTGTGCCTGGTGCCAGAGCACAAGAAAGAAAGACATCCACCATACCTAGCTTCATGTCTCAGTTTACAGGGCGTCGCAGGACATCACTCTCGAGGTCAGACCACTGCGAACAGGTGGTCGGTTGGATTTCAGCTGATACTGCGTCCAGTCGGTTAAGCACCACCCTGTCTTCCACCAAGTCCACTCTCAGTAGCCAAGAGTCTGGTCAACATAATCCTCACCCTGATCATCCTTCCTCCCACCATAGAGCGTCTGACCAAAGAAGTGATCCCACACTGGGATATAGTGAGGAGCTCGTCTCATCACCAATCCTTCATTTGAACCTCTCTCCAAGCACGCTTGCAGAGGAACATGAGATCTTGTGCCCTGATTCACAACCTCTAGAGGGTACCCAATCACAAGAAGATGACAGAGGGGAACGGCATTTAAGGTCAAAGGAAGTGGATGATGATGATGATGAGACACAGTTGCCAGCAAATCAACCACTATTACTGTCTCAAGACCTTGTTGAGGAGGATGATACACAGTTGTCAATGACTATGTGGTGGGATCAAGAAATGAGGAGGATGATCAGAGTGAGGAAGTGGAGGAGGACTTGGTGGACGATGAGGTCACTGACCCCACCTGGGAAGGTGGAGAGCCGAGCGATGACAGCAGTCCTGAGGGTGAGCCATCTGCAGCACCGCAACAGGCTGGAAGAGGCAGTGGTGTGGCTAAAGAAAGAAGGCGGACCGCACCAAACCGGCCCGCAAATGTTCCACGGAGCACCCCCTTGCATAAATCTCCCTTGCCAAGGGCTAGGTGTTCCGCGGTATGGCGTTTTTTTAAGGAAAGTGTGGACGACAAAAAAATTGTAGTTTGCAACCTGTGCCACACCAGAATGAGCCGAGGCATGAACACTAGAAACCTCACCACCACCAGCATGATCCGACACATGGCATCCAAGCACCGTAATAAGTGGGAGGAACGCCCGGATCGCCAATCTGTGTCTGCAGGCCACACCACTGCCTCCTCTTCCCCTGTTTTCGGTGCCGGCCAATCGCCTGTCGAAGGGACAGGCCCGCATACCTCCCGCCCTGCACCTGTACCATCTGAAGCACCATCAGCGACCACATCCACTTCCCTGTCCCAGCGCAGCATCCAAATGTCGTTACCCCAGGCATTTGAGCACAAGCGAAAATACCCAGCCACCCACCCACAGGCCATAGCACTAACCTCACACCTTTCCAAATTACTGGCCATCGAAATGCTGCCATTTAGGCTTGTGGAGACTCAGTCCTTCCGCAGCCTGATGGCAGCAGCTGTCCCTCGGTACGCAGTCCCCAGCCGCCACTACTTTTCCCGGTGTGCCGTCCCCGCCTTACACCACCATGTGTCCCTTAACATCACCCGTGCCCTGACCAACGCAGTTACTGGGAAGGTCCACTTAACGACTGACACATGGACAAGTGCTTGTGGCCAGGGACGCTACATTTCCCTGACGGCACACTGGGTGAATGTCGTGGAGGCTGGGAGCGACTCGGACCCTGGGATGGCACAGGTGCTACCCACGCCGAGGATTGCGGGCCCTACCTCCATCAGGGTTTCCGCCAGCACCTACGTTATTGGCTCCTCCTCCTCCTCCGTTTCCACCTCCGAATTCTCTGCGCGCAGCGCCACTCACCCATCAGCCGGTAGCTGGAAGCAGTGTAGCACTGCAGTGGGGAAGCGTCAACAGGTCGTGCTGAAGCTGATCTGCCTTGGGGACAAACAGCACACGGCCTCAGAGCTGTTGCAGGGGATTAGTCACCAGACTGAGCAGTGGCTCTCGCCACTCAACCTGCAACCAGGCATGGTTGTGTGTGATAATGGGCGTAACTTGGTGGCGGCTTTGGAGCTCGGCAAGCTCACACACGTACCATGCCTAGCGCATGTATTTAATTTAGTGGTTCAGCGATTTCTAAAAACCTACCCCAATTTGCATGATCTCTTGACCAAGGTGCGCCGCGTGTGTGCACATTTCCGTAAGTCATCTACAGCTTCAGCCGGCCTGTTGAAGCTGCAGCAGCGCTTACAATTGCCAGCTCACCGGCTGCTGTGTGACGTGAGCATGCGCTGGAACTCCACCTTCCACATGTTGGCCCGGCTTTGTGAGCAGCAGAGGGCAGTAGTGGAGTACCAGCTGTTACACGGTCGTCGCCTCTCCGTTCAACTTCCTCTAATCAGAAGTAAGGAGTGGGAATGGATGTCAGACCTCTGTGAGGTTTTACGCAATTTTGAGGAATCGACACAGATGGTGAGCGGCGATAACGCTATTATCAGTGTAACCATTCCACTTCTGTGTCTACTGAAACGCTCGCTGCTCACAATTAAAACCGACGCTTTGCATGTGGAAGAGGTGGAAATGCGGGAGGAAGAGCTTACACAAGGTGATAGCCAGAGCACCCTCACTTCGTCTTCTCAGCGACAATTGGAGGAGGCGGAGGAGGAGGAGGAGGAAGACACGGTTGCCTCCGCTACAGAGGGTAGCCATGGAACTTTAGTTCCATCTCTTCAGCGTGGGTGGGCAGAAGAGGAGGAAGAGGATGAGGAGATTGAGAGTCATCGTCCTGGTGAGGACAGCGAAATCTTGCCTGTTGGTACTCTGGCACACATGGCTGACTTTATGTTAGGCTGCCTTTCCCGTGACCCACGCGTTATATGCATTTTAGACAACACGGATTACTGTTGTTGAAAAATTGCTCCAAAATTTTCCATCTGACAACGCTGGCGGCAGAGTACGTGCTACCTTGGCCAACCGAGAAGGGGAGAAAAGGGGAGCACACAGCAGTTCCGACAAAGGCAGGGCAACACTCTCCAAGGCGTGGGACACCTTCATGACACCCCGCCAGCACCCTCACCCTGATGCGCGGCCTAGTGTCACAAGGAGGGAAAAGTTTTGGAAGATGGTGAAGGAGTACGTAGCAGACCGTGTCAGCATCCTCACTGATCCCTCTGTGCCTTACAACTACTGGGTGTCCAAGCTGGACACGTGGTATGAACTGGCACTCTACGCCTTGGAGGTGCTGGCCTGCCCTGTCGCCAGCGTTCTGTCTGAGCGGGTATTTAGTGCTGCTGGTGGCATCATAACAGATAAGCGTATCCGCCTTTCCACCGAAAATGCTGATAGGTTGACACTTATAAAAATGAACAAGGCCTGGATTTCCCCTGACTTCTCCACTCCACTGGAGGAAAGCCCCGGGTGAACATAAAGTCACTTTAGATATGTTATTTACAATGATGGGAATACTCTGTATTCCCATTCACCCCTTCCACCCAAAAAACGGTTATATGGTTGACTCTTAATCTTCTCATCCTCCTCCTCCTCTTCCATATGCCCTGTGATATAATTTTTATATAGGGCCAGCTCACCAGCGGGTCCTGTGATATCATTTTTATATAGGGCCAGCTCACCAGCGGGCCCTGTTTGACAATTTTTGTATAGGTCAGCTCACCAGCGGGCCTTCTCATATAATGTTTTATTGGGTCAGCTCTCTAGCGGGCCCTCTCATATAATGTTTTATTGGGTCAGCTCTCTAGCGGGCCCTCTCATATAATGTTTTATAGCGTCAGCTCACTAGCGGGCCTTCGCATATAATGTTTAGGATGGTCAGCTCCGCAGCAGACCCTCACCCATAATGTTTTAGATGGTCGGCTCAGCAGCAGACCCTCATTCCTAATGTTTTAGATGGTCAGCTTAGCGGCATGCCCTCGCCCCTAATGTTTTAGAGGGTCACCAGCAGGCCATTAATCCTAATTTTTCAAGGCTGTGTATGATGCCCTCCTTTATGTGTAATAAAGGGTGTATTGGAGTGACATTTCAGTCTAATTTTTGGCAGCCCTTTCACTTAGTGCATAGGCTTTATGAGTGTTGGACCACTACCTGAACTATTGTACCACAATGTGAATGAGGCCCTCCATTTTGTGATATACAGGTTGTATCGGAGTGCCTCAGGTCCTCCCATTGAATTAAATAGGGCTGGGGTGTTCGACAGAGCAGAAGGTAGTTCTTGGCTTCATCCACTAAGTCACTTCGTCACTTTTACTCAATGGATCAGACCCCACTGTTCCGACTATAAATTTTGTACTTAACAAGGGCAAACGGACATGTTGTAAAACCTGTGGTAGCTGCGGCCTCCGTTCCTGAATGCTGTACCTTACCCGGGCCATAAACACGTTGAACACCTGCTTTACGCTGCGCACGTTTCCCTCTTAATCATGTCCCCAGTTCCGAAAAATCGATGAAATTTTTTGCAGAATTTGCAGATGATATACAAGTAAATATACAGCAAATACTGTTTGGTAACAATTTTTCGCCTAAAGTCGTTTTTATCTTCCTTTTTGTGTGTTTTACGGTCAGTCTGTAAAAATGGCGTACTACGGGCGAAACATCGTTCCCAGCAGCGACGTTGGAGTCCAAGATGCATCCAGACATCCTCCCTATGCTGTCCCTGAACCATTTCTGTGGTGTTTCCATCATTTTCTGACCTTTTCCTATGAACCAGGCACCCTCCCCCCATCAGAGCAGGGGGTGCCTGGTGTAATGCTCGAGTCCTCCCATTGACTTCAATGGGGCTCGGGTGCTCGGCCGAGCACTCGAGCCTCCGGGGGTGCTCAGCCAGAGCACCCGAACACCCGAGCATCGGGGTGCTCGATCATCACTACTAGGGACCCATGTGTATGTGCTCACTGTGTTTTATATGTTCCCTTTTCAAAAAGTTGGCAGCTTCCTGATTTGTTGCTGTGGTCTGTTTGACAAGTAGGCAGCCTACTAATTGGTTGACACTTCTCTGTCTTTTCCCTTTCACTGCTTGGTTTTGTCTGACAAGTAGGCAGCTTGCTGAATGGTCACCCTAGTCTGCTCGACAAGTAGGCAGCCTGCTGATTGGTGGCCTACAGTTCCATGGGGAAAATAGAAGGTAGGTGTCTAATCATGTAATGTCAATGTGTAACTTTGTAAATTTGATTCTGTAATTCTGTGTTTGACCATTAGGTGGCTCCCTGTACATTATGTGCTGTCGATGTTCTACAATATGTTCGACAGGAGGCGCTGCTCTCACCGGTTGCCTCTTGTCGAGCAATGCCACTGCAAGAATGCCATTGCTCCAACCCTCTTCCTCCCTTACCATTAATTTCCACAAGATCCCTTGGGGTGATTTAGGGGGACTGGACAACATTGGTTCTGTAGTGCTCACTTCCTTCTCCTCCTAAGACTCAGTGGACACATAAGGGTCCTTCCAGTTCCTCCTTTTACTATTTTTAAACCTGCTCATAATGATAGCAGTCACTATGAGCCTCATCTGCCTCAATTTTTCAAATCAATAACAGCAGAACAGCACATCACGTCTGCCTCGTTCTGTAGATGCTTCTATTGTGTTTCACTTCCGCAAATAGGTTACATTTGTATAGCAAAAAGGAGAAAACCATTTAAATTAATGTGCTGAAACTTTCTAGCCACTGAAAAATTGACAGGGAATTTTGGCCAATGGGCAAAAAACACGAAGAGTTTAATAGTTGTTTTAAAAGCAGATTTTCCTGCAGAAAAGCGGACAATAACGTGGTTTTCAAGGGATTTCTTGTGGGATCACGGCTACTTTCACCCACCCCTTCTAATTATCTATCTATCTATCTATCTGTCTAGAGATTTTATATATATATATTCTTCATGACTCCTACAACAACTATCAATATAATCATCTTTGAGTCTAATGTAATCTATCATTCTGAGATTTTTAACACACATTACTCAGTGGTCATAGCAGTGGTCCCAACAATGGTAGATGGTAGCAGCTCTTCACATCTGTCACGGTAATCAGGTAAATAAGGACAGATACAAAGATAAAATATAACCACCTTTATTTATTATAACAACAATAATGGTAGAGCCCACACATAACCCCAGACATATGAAAATAGGACCCAATGTCCCATTGTGTCTAGTATCATTCTGCCTTAGTCACAGCTCCCCTCAATTAATTTTTTTTAATTAACTGTCCCCCATGTCTCTATCACTGTAAAAAAAAAAATAAAAAAAAAATACAAACTCCTTGTTCAACTGCTTCTTTCCCCCACACTCCCCAAGCAGAGACATAACAGCCAGATCAGTAAGGATCTTGGATCATGGCCGCCTGTGCCTTTCCAACCAGTCACACAGCATTTTGGGGTATTTGTGGTACACATCCTTTGCTCCATTCTCACAACCCCACATTCCTGTAGCACAGAGATAACAGCCAGACCAGGAAGAAAATTTGATCACAGCTGCCTGTGTCTTTTCTCTCAGTCATACAAGATTTTGGGTTATTTGAGTATATCTCCTTTTCTCCATTCTCACACCCACAGACTTCCCTAGCACAGATGTAACATTCACATCAGGAAGGAACTTAGATCACAGCTGCTTGTGTTTTCCCAGTCAGTCAGGCAAGATTTTTGGGCATTTGGGGTCAACCTCATTTCTCCTTTCCTGTCACACAGAGTGCCTCCTGACTCCTGTAATACAGATAACAAATGTCCTGCCTACAAGACTCCCTAAAGTAAGCTCCAACTCCACTTTATTAGCCTGTCTTTTCTAGCTACTCTCTCTTCCTCTCACAAACACAGACTTTTATGACACTCTTTTATACTATGCTTGTGGGAAAAGAAAGTAAGCATGCCACATGGGGAGAAATTCAGTCTTCCCATCAATTTCAATGCAATGAACTTGATGAAAACCCCCCAGCTCTTTTCATGAAAAATGTACAGCTAGGCGGAATGAGCCATTTTTCTCCTGTTTATTTACTGAGGTGGACACTTTTGCCCATCCCTAGTCATGGGCAAATTGAATTATTTATGCAAAGAGCTGAGCTAAGAACAAGAGGTCATCCATTAAGACTTGAGGAAAGGCACTTTTGACTAAAACAAAGTCAGGGATTCTTTACAGTAAGGACAGTAAGGCTATGGAATTCTTTGCCTCGGGATGTTGTGCTTGCAGATAATGCAACTGCATTCAAAAAAGCAATGGATGCCTATCTGGCACAGAACAATATTATCATGGTGCCCGTGATTTGCTGCAGTTACTTGTCTGTCACCAGTAGGGGGCTTCTATTGGTTGTCTGCAGATAGCCCGCCTCTTATTGACTATTTAAACCTGGATTGGGCACCCTTTGAGTGCCCTTTCGTGTTGTTTCTGACCTTCTTGCTATCTTGTTTGGAGCAAACCAGTGTCCGCACGCTGGGACAAACACAGAACTGTATAGCTGATAGGCTTAGGAGCAAACCAGTGACCGCACACTGGTGTAACAAGCGAGTTTGTATAGCCGCAAGGCTTTGGAGCAAACCAGCGTCCGCACGCTGGGACCAACACAGGATAGTACAGCCGATAGGCTTTGGAGCAAACCAGTGACCGCACACTGGTGTAACAAGTGAGTTTGTATAGCCACAAGGCTTTGGAGCAAACCAGCGCCCGCACGCTGGGACTAACACAGGATTGTATAGCCGATAGGCTTTGGAGCAAACCAGTGACCGCACACTGGTGTAACAAGCGAGTAGTATAGCCGCAAGGCTTAGGAGCAAACCAGCATCCGCATACTGGTGTAACAAGTGAGTTTGTGTAGCCGCAAGGCTTTGGAGCAAACCAGCGTCCGCACGCTGGGACAAACACAGAATAGTACAGCCGATAGGCTTTGGAGCAAATCAGTGACCGCACACTGGTGTAACAAGTGAGTTTGTATAGCCACAAGGCTTTGGAGCAAACCAGTGCCCGCATGCTGGGACCAACACAGGATGGTACAGCCGGTAGGCTGTGGAGCAAACCAGTGACCGCACACTGGTGTAACAAGCGAGTCGCCGACGCGACCAGGCAGGAGGTCGCCAGGATACAGGAGACAGGCGATGCGATGACAGGAACCAGCAACGATCAGTCAGGTCAGGAAACAGCAGAGAAGAAGTTCAGCAGGAACTGCAACACCAGAGACTAGGCCGGAACCAGGACTGGAAGTACTGCAGCATGCAGGAAACACTGGAACAGTAGAGATCAGGAACTCAGGAACACATGAGATCAGGAACTCAGGAACAGTGGAACAGAGGCCCAGCTATCACTAGCATAGTGATAGCAAGAAGGTCAGAAACAACACGAAAGGGCACTCAAAGGGTGCCCAATCCAGGTTTAAATAGTCAATAAGAGGCGGGCTATCTGCAGACAACCAATAGAAGCCCCCTACTGGTGACAGACAAGTAACTGCAGCAAATCACGGGCACCGTGATAGTACCCCCCTTTCAAAGACCCCCTCTCCTAGAATAGGGTTTAGGTTTCTGCGGGTAATTGGCATGAAAGGCCCTAGTTAACCTAGGTGCATGAAGGTCCGTACTATCCACCCATGATCGATCCTCAGGACCATACCCTTTCCAATGTACCAGGTACTGTACCCTTCCTCTAAGCCTACGGGAATCAATAATGCTCTGAACCTCGTACTCCTCCTGGCCCTCGACCTCAACAGGTCCTGGCACCACAGGTGTGGTAGTATAGCGATTGCAAACCAGAGGCTTAAGAAGGGACACATGGAACACATTATGGATACGCATGGATGCAGGTAGGTCTAGTGCATAGGAGACAGGGTTAATTTTGCGAATAACTCTGTATGGACCAATAAACCGAGGAGCCAACTTATTAGACGGAACCTGCAGCTTGAGATTTCTGGAGGAAAGCCATACTCTATCCCCAACCTGAAAGGAAACCGCTGGAAGCCTTCTGCGATTAGCATGGCGCTAATGACGCTGAAATGACTGACCAAGTGCCCTCTGAACTTGTGCCCATGTGGAACGGAGTTGCTCGATATGCTCATCCAGAGCTGGAATCTGTTGCGTCTGAAATGAGTCTGGAAGCAAACAGGGCTGGAACCCATAATTAATCAGAAACGGAGAGCTCCCAGATGAAGAATTGACCGCACAGTTCCTGGCGAACTCTGCCCAAGGCAACAAGTCGGACCAATTATCATGATGGTCAGTAACGAAACAACGGAGAAATTGTTCCAAGCCCTGATTAGCTCGTTCAGCGGCTCCATTGGTCTGGGGATGGTAGGCAGAGGAGAAGGACAGCTGTATGCCCATCTGTTGGCAAAATGCCCTCCAAAATCTAGACACAAACTGGCTCCCCCTGTCAGACACCAGTACCCTAGGCACTCCATGCAACCGGAATACTTTTCTGGCGAACACCATTGCCAATTCCTTCGCTGAAGGAAGACCACGGAGGGGCACGAAATGAGCCATTTTAGAAAACCTGTCCACCACCATGAATATAAAGGAGTACCCCTTGGACATAGGCAACTCTCCCATAAAATCAGTGGAAACATGAGACCAGGGGCGTTCGCCATTAGGCACAGGTTGAAGCAAAAATATATATATATATACACACACACAATGTATATACGATTCAGGCGATTCCAAACTTCACATTGATTCCAGGATATAATGGAGCAGTGAGATACTGTTTCACAGAGTCCGTTATTAACCACTTGTTTGTAGTAATCTTGTATGTCTTATCGCTCCGTATTATGTATATGAAAACAAAGGAAAATGTCCAATTAATCCTCCTTTATATAGTGACAACAAAAGAATAAAATATCCACTTACAATTAAGTAGCTATTATCTCACTTCCACCGATCCCGTGGTATTGCTTCCCTGTTGAAGCAAGCCCACAGGGAGATGTCTTGGGGTCTTAGCGCGGGCACAGGTGGCACAGGCATTTGTAAATTCGGCACAATCGTTTCTCATGGAGGGCCACCAAAATAACTGAGAAAGGGACCATAACAATTGGTCTCTACCAATATGTCCCGCAGCCTTAGAGGAATGGTAGGTTTCAAGCAGCCTAGTACGAAATGGTTCATCGACAAAACATTTGCCCACTGGAGTTTCATGGGGAGCGGACCCCTGAGAGGCCAGGATCTCCTCCCCTAAAGGAGAAGTGATACTCGTGCGTATAGTAGCCAGTATTTTATCAGGTTGGATGATGGGTGCTGGTGCTTCCACTCTGTCACTGTCGGCCTTAAATTGTCTTGACAGTGCATCCGCCCTGATATTCTTTGACCCCGGTAAGTATGATACAATGAAATTAAATCGAGACAGGAACAGTGCCCACCTGGCCTGACGGGAGGACAATCTCTTGGCCTCCGAGAGATAAGTCAGATTTTTATGATCCGTTAGGATTAATACGGGAATCTTGGTACCTTCAAGCAAATGACGCCACTCCTTAAGAGCGAGGATAATGGCCAATAATTCTTTGTCACCTATCTCATAGTGGCCTTGAGTGACAGTCAACTTCTTAGAGAAAAACCCACAAGGTCTGAGAGTACCACCTTTCTCGTGTCGTTGCGAAAGTACTGCCCCAACCCCAATATCTGAGGCATCCACCTCTAACGTAAATGGAAGTAGAGGATTGGGGTGGGATAACACAGGAGCCGCAGCAAATGCCAGCTTCAAATTCTCAAAGGCATTCTCAGCAGATACCGGCCAGCAAGAAGGATTAGCGCCCTTGTGCGTAAGATCGGACAAAGGTTTAACAATGGAAGAAAAGTTCTTAATAAACCGCCTATAATAATTAGCGAAACCCAGGAAACGCTGTATGGCTTTAAGCCCCTTGGGTTTTGGCCATTGTAAGACAGCTGACAACTTATCCTTGTCCATGGCAATGCCATCATTGCCAATTATGAACCCCAAGAATGGCACACTGGTTCTATGAAAGTCACATTTTTCCAGTTTACAAAATAATTTGTTCTCACGGAGTCGTAGCAATACTGCGGATACATCTTTGATGTGCTGTGCCATGTCTTGAGAGTAAATCAATATATCGTCCAGATAAACCACAACACATGTCTGTAACATATCTCTCAGAACATCGTTTATCAGTTCCTGGAAAACTGCGGGGGCATTACATAGCCCAAATGGCATTACAAGATACTCGTAGTGCCCAGCTCGAGTATTAAAGGCAGTTTTCCACTCATCACCTGCTCGAATGCGCACCAGATTGTAAGCAGCCCGTAGGTCCAATTTGGTAAAAATCGAAGCGCCCTTAAGCCTGTCAAAAAGCTCGGTGATGAGTGGTATTGGGTATGCGTTTTTTGCCATTAGTTTATTCAAGCCCCGGTAGTCAATGCATGGTCTTAATTCGCCATTTTTCTTTTTTACAAAAAAGAACCCAGCCCCAGCTGGAGAGGTAGATTTTCGTATGATCCCTCTAGCAAGGGCATCAGAAATGTAATCCTCCATAGCCTTATTTTCATCACAAGATAATGGATAAGTGCGTCCTTTCGGAGGTACTGCCCCAGGCTGCAATTCGATGCAACAATCATAAGGTCTATGCTGAGGTAGCAAACTGGCCTCTCCTTTGCTAAAAACATCGCCAAACTGTTGGTACACCTCCGGTATAGCCGAGGAGGTGCACAGGACTTTAACAGGCTGGATGACACACTTGTCCATACAAAACTGGGACCAAGCAGCAATTTCACACTTTTTCCAATCAAATTGTGGGTTATGTAACTGTAACCACGGAAAGCCCAATATTACCGCATGGTGCGGAGAATTAATCAGTTGAAACTGCTGCTCTTCTCTGTGAAGTGCCCCAATAGTCATAGACAGAGGCATAGTTTCAAACATAACCTGAGGCGGTTCTAAGGGTCTGCCATCAATCGCTTCAATAGTCAAGGGATTTTCTCTTTCAATGCGTGGAACTCCGTGCAATTCAGCAAAGGTATTATCCATAAAATACCCTGCTGCACCAGAGTCAACCAAGGCCAAAACCTCCACAGAGCGTTGTGCCCAAGATAATACCACCTGTATGGTGGGTTTCATTGTGCCCGACACTGGGGACGATTGTACACCACCTAGGGCCTGTCCCCCAAGGTACCCTAGGTGTGTGCGTTTCCCGGACTTCCCGGGCAGGAATTTAGCAAATGCCCTTTTTACCGCAGTATAAACACAACCCTTGTCTTCTGCGATAAAGTCTCTCAGCCTTGGTTAGTCTAGTGAAGCCTATTTGCATAGGTTCACTTGTCTCCCGTACAGGTTCACTAGACTTCAATGCCAAGGGAGGGATGGGTGGGCAAAACATGCCACTAGGCTCATTATTCTTTGACCGTAACTTACGATCTCTGGCAATTGATCTCTCACGTATTCTGGAGTCAATTATCATAACATATTCAATGTAGTCATCTAGATCAATAGGTAGATCTTTAGCAGCGATTTCGTCCTTAATGTGGTCATTCAGGTCTTGAGAAAAAGCTGCCAATAATGCCTCGTTATTCCAACCTACCTCTGCTGCCAATGTGCGGAATTCGATGGCGTAGTCGCCTACTGTACGCCTGCCCTGATGTATCTCCATAAGGCGTTTGGCAGCAGAGGTGGTTCTACCAGGAGGCTCAAACACTCTTCGAAAGGATTGCACAAATTCTCTAAAGTTTTTAGTACAAGGTTTAGCATTCTCCCACAAGGGGTTAGCCCAAGCCAAAGCTCTACCAGTGAGCAAAGATATTGTAAACCCCACCTTACTACGATCATTGGGAAATGCGTGTGCCGTCAATTCCATAAAAATCTCGAGTTGGTTGATGAACCCTCTGCAGAGACTAGGGTCACCATCGTATCTTAGCGGCAAGGGTGCAGAAGCCGTTAACCCTTTAACAGTGCCCCCTAGGGGTCTGGTATCACTCTCCGGTGTCTGACTTGGCGAGACCACCGGGCTAGAGCTAGATTTGTCAGCAATTACCGTGCGTTCAAGGATCGTTTGAATAGCAACTGCCAACTGATCCAATCGTTGCTCGTGCACATCCATCCTCCAATGGATATTCTGTGCATTACCTTCACCTTTGCTGTCTGAGGTCATGGCCCTTTCGTACTGTCACGGTTTATTATGACTCTCAGACACAAGTTTTAGGTAAAAATCAATTTTATTGAAATAATAAATTGATAACGTAGGATGGCAATCACATACATACAGATATATACAGAATATAACAAGACAGAAGGCAGACTCTACCGGTCCTGTCAAATACCGGACAGGACAGTCAGAAGTAATAGAATGTTAGGCTCTACTGGCCTTGCCAAGACCGGGTAAGGCAACCTGCAGATGGAATCGCATAACGGTTCTACCGGCCTTACCAATTTACCGGGCAAGGCAGCCTCAATAGATTCAGAATGTAGGCTCTACCGGCCCTGTCAATACCGGGTAAGGCAACCTCAGATGGAATGTGGCAAAAGGTTCTACCGGCCTTACCAATACTGGGCAGGGCAGCCCTGAGATAGTAGCAGCAGTCAGATGGTAATGGCAAATTGACAGAATTGTAAAGCCACAAGGCTTTGGAGCAAACCAGCGTCCGCACGCTGGGACCAACACTGAATTGTATAGCCGATAGGCTTAGGAGCAAACCAGTGACCGCACACTGGTGTAACAAGCGAGTTAGTATAGCTGTAAGGCTTAGGAGCAAACCAGCATCCGCATACTGGTGTAACAAGTGAGTTTGTGTAGCCGCAAGGCTTTGGAGCAAACCAGCGTCCGCACGCTGGGACAAACACAGGACTGTATAGCTGATAGGCTTAGGAGCAAACCAGTGACCGCACACTGGTGTAACAAGCGAGTTTGTATAGCTGCAAGGCTTTGGAGCAAACCAGCGTCCGCACGCTGAGACCAACACAGGATAGTACAGCCGATAGGCTTTGGAGCAAACCAGTGACCGCACACTGGTGTAACAAGTGAGTTTGTATAGCCACAAGGCTTTGGAGCAAACCAGCGCCCGCACGCTGGGACTAACACAGGATTGTATAGCCGATAGGCTTTGGAGCAAACCAGTGACCGCACACTGGTGTAACAAGCGAGTAGTATAGCCGCAAGGCTTAGGAGCAAACCAGCATCCGCATACTGGTGTAACAAGTGAGTTTGTGTAGCCGCAAGGCTTTGGAGCAAACCAGCGTCCGCACGCTGGGACAAACACAGAATAGTACAGCCGATAGGCTTTGGAGCAAACCAGTGACCGCACACTGGTGTAACAAGTGAGTTTGTATAGACACAAGGCTTTGGAGCAAACCAGCGCCCGCACGCTGGGACCAACACAGGATGGTACAGCCGATAGGCTGTGGAGCAAACCAGTGACCGCACACTGGTGTAACAAGCGAGTCGCCGACGCGACCAGGCAGGAGGTCGCCAGGATACAGGAGACAGGCGATGCGATGACAGGAACCAGCAACGATCAGTCAGGTCAGGAAACAGCAGAGAAGAAGTTCAGCAGGAACTGCAACACCAGAGACTAGGCCGGAACCAGGACTGGAAGTACTTCAGCATGCAGGAAACACTGGAACAGTAGAGATCAGGAACTCAGGAACACATGAGATCAGGAACTCAGGAACACTGGACTACATTGGGACTACATTGGAAATTGCTCCAGAGGGCTTTTTTGCCTTCCTCTGGATCAACAGGGGTGTTTTTGACATGGGCTGGACTTGATGGACGCATGTCTTTTCTCAGCCTTATCTACTATGTTACTATGTATGTTACTATGTAAATGACAAAGGAACTCAGCCTCCTAACAATGTTATTAAGGTTCTTGTTCCTGTAGGGCTCAGCCTGCTAACATTTTTTACTTTCAGGTGTGGATTTAACCACTTCAGCCCATAGCATACCTCCCAAGGGTCCCTCTTTAGGAGGGACAGTCCCTCTTTAAGACCTAAATCCATCTGTCCCTCTTTCCCACCCTGATGTCCCTGTGTTTAGGAGATCAGATTGTGTGATGTGTATATAAGTGTATCACATTGCTCCACAACAAAAAAAACTCACATCAATGTTTCTTTAAATGTCACTATATGTGTTTATACATTAGTCTATGTAAATAAAATACTTTGATCTTGTTATAAGTCATTTATTAGGTAACACAAGGAGGTGACAATAGGTCATGAAATAGCCTAAAAATGTTCGGTAGTGCCCCGCCTACCAATCACGCCCCCAGCAACACCCCCTAAAACACAAGTGTCCCTCTTTGGCAATTTGAAATGTTGGGAGGTGTACCATAGCATCAGTAGCATTGCAAAGATAATTCTCATAGCCAAAGAATGCAAAAGCATTTGGCAAAAAATAACAAAGTTCTCTCAGAAAATTAACTGGTGACATTGAAAAGGAGGACATTTTATATATTTTCTATGCTCAGGAATTTCCACAGATAAAGTGGCAAACTGTTATTTTATTTAACTTTATTTAGAAAATGTTTTACCAGGAAGAATACATTGAGATTTCTCTTGTTTTCAAGTATGTCATGGACAGCTTTTACAGTAAGAAGTCACATAACAATATAAATACATATTAAAAGTTATACACAGCTACACATTGTTTTAGATACAAAGAAGCTGTATTTCCAGGGATTTTTAGACAGGGAAAAGATATGATTTTTTCCGGTAGGTTATTCAAGGCTTTCAGAATCCTGAAGGAGAAGGCAGATCGACAGGCTGTTCAGGTAGTCTGGTAGCTTTCTAGAGGTCGTTATAAACTGGTATCCTTTTAAAAGGTTGCATGCAAAAGAGCGTGCAACCTTATGACTCATTAACCATGTTGCCATAATAAAAATGGCAACATGAGAATCTCGCACTGCAAGTCAATGCGAGATTTTCATGTCAGGTAACAAAAGGTCACATGAAGAGGAATGAAGCGTATTTCTGGGGGTTCTGAAGGCTTTCCTGGAGAATATATATTTCTAAGTGTTTCTAAATGGCGTTTCACTGATTTGAACCACTACCACTAGCACTGCCGGGGTTAAAAATAATAATAATCATTTAACCTTTTGATTGCCAGAAGGGTATACAACGGATTGTAGAGCAATGCTTTGCGTACCTCTGACACTCAAAGGGTTAAATGATGATGATGATGATGATTATTATTATTTGTAACCCTGGCAGTGCTAGCGGTTCATGCAATGCATCGCTAGGCAGTTGATTTGCTATATCTGAGGCACATAAAGTAATTACTAGGAATATACACAACATGTAATAACCAGAATGGAGACTGTTATATAACTAGGCAATTGACAGACACAGACATGACCCGGTCCAGATTTAGAAAATCATGCACCATTCCATTCATTAAAATATCCCTAATATCAAAGATGCAACCTTTCATTACCAGACATGAGAATCTCACTCTGTCTTGCATGTTGGCATTTTTATTATGGTGACATGGTTAATGCGTCAAAAGGTCGCTCACTCTTTTGTGTATGACCTTTTAAAAGTAAACCTTATAAACTAGGTAAGAAAGGTGAAGGGTGTTTTAGGTTTCGACTTATAATTAGGATGTTTAGTGTTACTTCAATTAGCAAGGTTCGTTGGTGGCTTAACCCTTTGGTGCTACTCACTCCAAAACATTTTATGTGTGTGTCAGCTGGGTGTGCATGAGTGTCAGTTATGTGCACACAGAAGTTTGCTTGTGTATTTATTGTGCGTTCAAGTGTGTGTTATTTGTTATGCGTATGAGTTTGTATTTTTTTACTGTGTGTGTATGTTTACTTATTATTTACTTATTATATGTTGTGTATATGTGCCACGGTGAGAGTTTGATGTGTAAATATAATTATTTTTTAAAAAATTTTTAGGTTAATATATGTACAATTTACATTATAGCCATGTGTCCTCATCTGAAAAATCTTGAAATAGAAGGTATAAATAACAAAAAAAATCTGTGTGTTTTTTCTCATAGCGCAGTACTGCATCATTTGAAAAACATGCTAAAGGGATAGTAATACTTCGTTTTATCTTTATTTTATTTTGTAGGCATTAAAAAAACATGAAGAACGATATAAGTCTTATTTCTCAAACCTTTATGGTTTGAGAGATATTCACAAGCAAAGTTTCCCCTCTCGCCCCTTTTACCTAGTGTAAACAATCTCTTCTCAGATGTGGAATGCAGTCCATAGATCAGACAATCTTCATCCTATGGGAACAGTGAAAGCCCTGACCTCCTTGACAAGTTTTTCAGGTTTTTACCTTATCTTAATTGAAGATTGTCCCTCTCTGCAATCTACCTGGGCACCTCCCTTCTGCTCTGGCTGAACAGTGTTACATCAGTAAAAGGGGCAGGAGGGGGATACTTTGTCATTGAATTACTCTTGTACTACAACTCTAACAGAATTTAAGTAACACTCTCCAAAGTCCAAATACTATGATGATTAATTAGAGCTGCTTTTATTATGAAACATTACTATGCCTTTAAAATGAACTTCTGTGCACTGGGATGGATCATTTTTAAGAGTATATTTCCATCTAGTGGTCAATATTGTTGTTGCTCAAAAAGTTTCTAAACCAAATAGTAAGTGAAGATCATTGATTTTACCAACATTTTATTTAGCTTATTTGACCCCTGTACCTAAGTGTCAGCTTAGCTCTTACAGACATTTATTTTGACATATCTTCTTTAGTCAAAAATGCAATTTAATTCCATTTTAAATCAACAATGCTCTGTTAAAGGGAAATACTCATGATACTTTTATTTCCTGGTAAGGACAACATAGACAACATTGTCACAACAAGCTTCACTGAACAGCTGTCATTGCTTTCTATGGCGTAGCTCACATCAGAGACTTCTACAGTTACAATTATTTCAATGGCTACATTGGGGGAAATGCACTAAGGTTCAATGCTGAGCCGATGTGTATCTGGCAATGTGTTGGGAGCACATCACCTTGGCAATGCACTAAGAATTAGGGGAGCAAGAGGAGGGGGATAAGCCCATCACTAGCATACAGGGTTGTCAAACTGCTGGCAATGTTTAAGGGATGTCCTCCCTTACACGTCTACAGCATACTTCCCAACATTTCAAATGGCCAAAGAGGGACACTTGTGTTTTAGGTGGTGTTTCTGGGGGCGTGGCTGGTGGGCGGAGAATTTTTAGGTTACTTTGTGACCTATTGACACCTCTTTGTGTAACTGAATAAATGATTTAGAGCAAAACCAAAGTATTTTATTTACACAGATTCAATTACAAACATATATACTGAAGATTAACTAAACATTTATATGAATTTCATTAATGTAGAGAAATTTGATAGACTAATATATATACCACTCATTCTGATGTCCTAAAAAGAGGGACAGCAGGGTAGAAAAGAGGGACAGGGGGATTTGGGTCTCAAAAAGGGTCTGTCCCTCCTAAAGAGGGACACTTGGGAGGTATACTACAGAAGTACGACAATCCAGTTTGAGTCTGAGTCCATTCTCTCTGTTTCCCCAATTGCCCACTGGAGGAATGGATCCACACAGAATTCAGAACCACAAACAGCATCACTCCCTTAACCCTTTGATTGCTACAGTGATGTACACTGCAAATCCCCTATTCCCCTGTAGTATTTTTCTATCATTTATATTCACCATTTTGCCACATTTCCTTCACCTCTTTCTTCCACCTCTCCTCACCATCACTCCCTTAAAGGGATAGTAATACTTAAAATGTAAAAAAAATATATGTTGTAGGGTTTATCCCCCTGAGTAAAACAAGAGTACTCCCACTGCTGAAAGGTGTTTCATTTAAAAGTTATTAATTTTCAAAGTTGAATTTTTTAGGTGCAATATCACAGTGGCCTGAAATTGTACAGTGGCGCTGTTGCTACACGATCCTATGGACAGCTCTGGTCCCAGGACCATAAATCTCCATAGGATGGTGTAGCGACAGCGCCACTGTACAATTTCAGGCCACTGTGATATTGCACCTAAAAATTCAACTTTGAAAATGAATAACTTTTGAATGAAACACCTTTCATCAGTGGCAGTACTCTTGTTTTACTCAGGGGGATAAACCCTACAAGATTTTTTTTTACATTTTAAGTATTACTATCACTTTAACAACTCTGTTCTCCTCTCCCATTTGCCACTCTGCTCCTCCCATCACTCTGTCTTTCTTTTTCCCTCTCTCCCATTCTCTACTCTGTGTCTATCTTTCTCTCTAACTCCCTGCCCTACCATTCTCTACCCCCTAATCCCTTTCACCACTCTAAACCCTCCCCTCATTCACCATTCTGTGTCTTTCTCCCTCCCTCCCCCCATTCACTACTCTGTTCGCCTCGGTATCTTTTTCAAAGGTTGCACGCCAAAAGAATGTGCAACCTTATCATTCATTTACCACGTCAGCAGGATAAAAATGGTGACCTGAGAATCTAGCACTGCATGAAAGCGCAAGATTCTCAGGTCACGCTATAAAACATGTCAATCTACGTCATCTGAAGCTGCTCCTCTAGTTCTTCAGATAATTTAATTTACCCAGCCTCCTCAGAAATTTATTTGTCCTCCATTGCTGCTCCACCCTCCCTCTCTCCCTCTTAATAAGTAAATATGCGCTTTTAAGTAGCTCGGTTAAGATGGAGATCCGCAATTATGAACAGGTCTCACCCAGTTCTGCTCAGCCCTCTCTCGCCTTCTCTGCCTTCACATTGACAGCTCCTAGAAGCAGGCCCGGGTGATGGACTTGTAGAAGTCCACTCCTTCCACCCCCTCATGCAGTGATTCAATCTCCAGGCCAGCCTGGGTGCTGGATGACAGGGTGTGCTTTGCCCACTCACAGGCCTCTCTCTCCCTTTCTGTGTGCTCCGCTCTGTCAGTCTGAAGGCAGAAAGGGAGAGAGAGGCTGGAGCAGTGCTGGATGAGACTTGTTCATAACTGGGGATCCATCTTAACCCCTTAACGACCGACCGCGCAGGCACGCGGCGGTCACTACAGGACCACAGAGCTTTTTTTTATTCTGGACTCCCCGAACAGCGTGCAGCCACGGGGGGAGCCCGGAATTCCATGATGGTCAGGTTAACTCAGATCGACCCATGATGTTCTATGACTGTCAAGGGTTGTTAAGGGGTTAACTACTTAAAAGTGCATATTTATTTATTAAGAGGGAGAGAGGCCGGAGCAGCGCTCGATGACAAATAAATCTCGGAGGAGGCTGGGTAAATTAAATTCTCCGAAGAACTAGAGGAGCAGCTGCAGATGAGTAGATTGTGATGTTTTATAGAGCAACCTGAGAATCTCACGTTTTCATGCAGTGTAAGATTCTCAGGTCGCCATTTTTATCATGGAAACATGGTAAATGAATGAAAAGGTTGCATGCTCTTTTGTGTGCGACCTTTTAAAAGTGAACCGTCCCCCTCTAGATGAAACGACTCCCACTTGCATGTACCTATACCCCTCCACCAATCAAACTGCTTTCAGTTTTCATTTAGCAAAGTCAGAAAGATAAACAATAGAACAGAGGTGCCAAGTAATGGCGGGGCACCCCTACCCAAATTAATATTATGTGTATTGGATGCCCTGCATCCCTCAAGAGAAAAGGATTTATCGGTAAGTACAAGAATCCCCTTTTCTCTAGTTTCATTGAGGGATACAGGGACCATGGGTACGTTCGAAGCAGTCCCAAAAATAGAGGGAAGGTAGGAAATATAATGAACAATGGCCTGCAGAACTTTACGGCCAAAACTTGCATCTTTAGATGCAAAAATATTATATTTATAAAACTTAGTGAACGTGTGAACAGGTGAACATGTTGCTCCTTTGCATAGTTGGTTAACAGCAGCTTGATATTACAAGGCCCATTAACTACTGATGGAACGTATTGAATGGTTTGTAATTCTAAAAGAAGCAGGAATAGACAAATTTAGTCATATTGTCTCTTTAATAGACGAGAGAACACAGGTGGAGGTGCTCACGGTAACCACCAGAAGCATTAGATCACAGCCGTCAGTGTAGATAAAACTGCACTTTATTCGATCATTTAAAAGCAGAAAGAGGACAAAAAGATTGAGACATAATCTGAGGGCATACAAAAACGCCTGAAGCGTTTTCGTAAACATGAAGTTTACTTAATCATCACAAGCCTATGATTAAGTAAACTTCATGTTTACGAAACGCGTTAGGCGTTTTTGGATGCCCTCAGATTATGTCTCGATCTTTTTGTCCTCTTTCTGCTTTTAAATGATCGAATAACGTGCAGTTTTATCTACACTGACGGCTGTGATCTAATGCTTCTGGTGGTTACTGTGAGCACCTCCACCTGTGTTCTCTCGTCTGTGAAAATCTTTTGCTAAAGATTGTGGAAGTAGCACCTGTTCCACCGACACTTCATTAATGGGTGAGTCCGAGGTTTTTTTGGATACTTGTATCACTTAAATATATCTTTTGGTATCAAAATATTGAGATAAATTGTAGCAACTGCTGTGGAACTCTTTGAGTGATGTATACTATATTGTTTCTTTAAGCCACAAGGCAATAGTTGTCTTTGAAGCTGATCTGTACTTGTTTTGGGCCTCAGGAG
The DNA here is from genome assembly GCA_037306005.1 of Rhinophrynus dorsalis. Classification (NCBI taxonomy): domain Eukaryota; kingdom Metazoa; phylum Chordata; class Amphibia; order Anura; family Rhinophrynidae; genus Rhinophrynus; species Rhinophrynus dorsalis. The sequence goes on from CM074723.1 coordinate 467,580,273, forward strand.
GAATGTCAAACAGTGTATCCGTCTGTCTGAGTGACTTGAACATACTTGTTCAGACCAGGAAGGCCTTTTTCTCCTTTATTCTATACTTGTTCAGATATTGAACCACATCCAAACTATGAAGGACTTCCTCTTTTTTATTACTCGGATTAGGAAGGAAAAAATAAATTCTTGATTGATATGGAATGCTAAAACAATTTTGGGTTGGAATCCAGGGACAGTCCTTATCTTGGTGGAAGATATGGTGCGGAGATGCGCAGGATAAGGGGATGAGTTCTGAAACTTTTCTTGCTGACACAATAGCAATGAAAATGGGGTAGGAGCCCAATATGGAGACAGTATCCGATTCACTCCTTAAATAAATGTTTGACTCTCAGAAATGGTAGCAGTTTTTTTTTTTAAACTGATAAAGTAGAGACTTGTAGCTTGAGAGAACTAACTCTCAGTCCTTTTTTAACCCTTTGAGTGCCACAGGGGTATGCAACACATTGCAAAGCTATGTTTTGCGTACCCCTCTGGCACTCAAAGGATTAAACCCCACTGGCATAAATTATAGACCTGAAGGAAGATGGAATTATAATAAATCTATTGAAAGATGATTACAGAAAGGAATATATAATCTCCAAATTTGATTATCATCCTATATAATAATTCACTAAAAGGTGTGTAACGCCGCGTCATGCGCAGTAGACACTGCTGCGCGTGCTGCAGTCATGCGCAGTAGAGGCTGCCCGCGCCGCGGCTGATATAGAGCTGCACGCTCCTTCTGAGCGTGCACCTCTGTATCAGCTGCGGTGCGGGCAGTCTCTACTGCGCGTGACTGCCCCGCGACCGGGTGGCAGTGTCACTGTGGCCCGTGTAACGAGCTGTTCAACTAGTATATTTATATAACAAAACAAAAAGGAAAAGAAAATCTTATATAGCACCAGACCCACACCTATAACATAGACATGTAAAGTGAGCAGGATCATGTCTTTACTAATGTTGAGGGAGAAAAATGAGACACAAAAATTTAAACTTAACCTTTATTATCCCCTCATAAAATAGCAAGTGAATTTAAAATAAAAAACATAAAAAATTGTGTTAAAAAAGCAGTCTAATTGCATTCCACATAAAGTGAATGCCATTTAATTACTAGCGTAATCGGGGTTAAAGTGAAAGTTATAAAAGAAAGACTGAAATACCTACATATCGGAGGTGATTGATTATAAAAACTAGTCAGTAGACAAATAAAGATACTAATCAAGAGAAGGCGTTATTTCTCTCTTGGAATAATTAGTCACTTTAACCCCGATTATGCTAGTAATTAAATGGCATTCACTTTATGTGGAATGCAATTAGACTGCTTTTTTTAACACAATTTTTTATGTTTTTTATTTTAAATTCACTTGCTATTTTATGAGGGAATAATAAAGGTTAAGTTTTAATTTTTGTGTCTGATTTTTCTCCCTCAACATTAGTAAAGACATGATCCTGCTCACTTTACATGTCCATATTATAGGTGTGGGTCTGGTGCTATATAAGATTTTCTTTTCCTTTTTGTTTTGTTATATATTTATATCATAATGTTAGCACATTCCTTATATTCATAGAATAGCCTAGATGCTAACTCACTGGTGGTGTGACTATCACCTATATTATTTTTGATTATATATTTAGCTGAGATAGGTTTGAATGTGTGAATAGCTCAGTCCTTTGTTTCTCAAGATTTTGGTTTCAAAGTCCATGCCATCAAAGTGAGATTTTATAAACTGTGATGATGTCTAGGTCCTTGTGATAGAAATTCTGGTATCTGAGGAAGATGCAGTGGTTCCGTTAACGACATGTCTCTTAGATGGTGAAACCAAGCCCTTCTTGGCCAAAACGGGGCGATGAGGATGGTGTGAACCTTTTATCACTTCATTTTGAGGAGGACCCTGGTAATCATAGCTAGCAGTGGGAAGACATGCACTACCTTGTAGGGATGGGTGAAACTTTTCGCCTCAAAAGAGAAAAAGGGCACCTTTCGCAAGCTGTACATTTTTTCACGAAAAGTGACTAAGTTCCATTTTTTTTTTCACCTAGATCATTGCTATGAATTATATGAGCTTTTCTCTCCACCATGTGGCAAGTTTCTCTTCTTTTCCCTAAGGCACAGTATAAAAGGGTTGACACGTTCCCACAGCATGACACTCTATGTTTGTGCGAGGAAGAGAAAACAGCACATTTTTGAGGTATAGAAGACAGGTTAATAAAATAAGGAGTTCAAGCTTATTTTATGGAGACTTTCAGTCAGGAAATCTGTTCTGTGCATTAGGGGAGTCTGGGGGACCGGAAGGGAGAAAGCATGTTTACCCCGAACACCTCAAATTCTTGTGTGACTGACTAGGATGACAGACAGCTGTGATCCATTTTTCTTCTTGATCTGGCTGTTATCTCTGTCCTAGGGGAGTAAAATGACCAAAGGTGTAGGCAGCTCAACCAACTGCTGAATTTGACAGTGAGACAAACAGGAACAGAAACACCTATCCAGAAAGCACTACAGAATGTTGTGAAAATCCCTCAAAGGTTTGAGACCTCTAAACATATAGGAAAATAAAAGTAGTGGGGAAGAAGCATTGGGGGAAGCAGAGGATGACCTGACAATTACTGGTGATGATGATGCAGCTCTAGAAAACACCCCTCTGACATCCTCCTCTTCTTTAGATGAAGCTGAGAGTGAAAGAGATGATGACATGGCCAGAAATTATTTCTGTCTGTCTATAACTGCTTGAGAAAACAACTGGAAAGTCTGACCCTGGACAAGCAAAGATTTAAAAAAATACATAGTCCACCTGTCAACATCAGCATTGTCAAGCCCCACTCAGCCACACACCTTACTAGAATTGAGTAACCTGCAGCAACACAGCTTATCAACATCCACAACCTTAGCTATGATGAATGCATCTGCTGCTCTGTGAAATGCAGCACCTGTGACCCCCAATAGTAATACAATTGCTGCAATATCTAGCCCCAGTAGCAGCCTCTCAGAAACCCCACAATCTATAAAGTCCTCAGTGAGATCCCACCTGAAGCGCAACCACAAGTCTGACTGTAGATAGACCATCAACAGGTCAGATGTGCCACAACTAGCAGCAGCGGAAGCACTGCTAAAAGTTCTGGGGTGCATACTAGAGTAGTGATGTTGGTGTAACATTGTAACATAGTAAATTAGGCTGAACAAAGACACAAGTCCATCATCTTCAACCTTTGCCTCGTACCCCAGTGACTGAGAATTTTTTTGCTTTCCTGCCACCAGATAAGTTAGTCTTTATCTGACCTTCCTGATCTGCCTACTGATAAACATTATAACTCTGTATGTTCCCTTTTGAAAGAAATGTATATAATCTTCTCTTGAATGTATCCATTGTATCTGCCATAACCACTTTCCTGGGCAATGAATTCCACAATTTAACAGACCTTACTGTAAAAAAACCCTTCCTCTGCTGAAGTCTAAACCTCCTTTCCTCTAATCTAAAAGGGTATCTATCTGGGCGACATTCTGTCCATCTCCCTGATACTGCTTTGCTATTGGCTGCACTGTCTGCTCCTCCTAGTGACCAGCCCTTTTATACCCTAGGCTGTCACTTCGCTAGTGCCCTTTCGTGGTGCACCTGATGCCTGGCGCTAGTTGTCGTTGTTCTGATCAAGTGTATGACCCCGGACTTCCTGACCATGCTATTGTCTCGTTCCTGATTCTGTGTACCAATTTGGATTGGCTGACATTCCTGCTTCCTGTTCTGACCCGGCCTGGCTGACGTTCCTGCTCCGTGTACCGACCTGGCGAGATTGACGACCCAGCTCTGTGTGCCAGCCCAGCTCGTCTGAGGATCCTGCTCCGTGTACAGACTTGGCCTGGCTGACGTTCCCGCTCTCTCTCCTACTCTTCTTGGCGTGGTTCCTGTTTCTGCCGTTACAGTTGGCTGAACCGCTTTACCCCTGTTTGCCCACCAGTTGGGCACCGTTCCTGTGTACTGGTCCTAGTATCTGTGTTCCGGTTGCTCGCACACTAGACCAGTGGTCAGAGTCTCACTGTTTCCACTCCGTGTTGCACTCGCTTGGTCTGTGTTGGTTCAGTAGGGCGCCTCCGGTGATTACCGTTGTACAGACCATAGCACCATTAACCCCTTCGGGGGAAGGGGCCTCGCATATCACTACCATCTTGGGTTCCGTTGGGCTGCGCTTCTTGGGCTATAGTCTCCTGTTGATCAGTTGGGCGCTTCCGGTTGCCATCCATTTATATCATAGCCCCTTAACCCTTTCAGGTAGTACGTGCACACGGTGCTGGGTTGCTCCGGTAGGGCCTTCGTTTAAGTATGAGTTCTGACCAGTCTGTTAGTCATTGGTGGGCATCCACCATTGGTCACTATTACAGGCGTCCAGAGCCTGGGGTTGCAGTCCTGTCCTTGTTGCCTCCTACTCCACTCAGGTGACATTGAGTCTGATTGTCGTTACGACCAGCACTGCACTGGTTAATTTGGACATTCATACACTGTATCTTACTATTTACCTGACCTGTGTCAGTATTGTGTTGTTCACTTTACTGGACCCGTGTGGGTTAATCATTTGTAACCTGTCTTGAGTCAGTCTGTGCTATACTGGACCCGTGAGGGTTACATTATACATTGTGTGTCTTAATAAAGCTGTGTTTTTACCTATACCTAACGTGTCTGAATGTACTGAACCGTAACAGTATCCTCTGGTCACCTGATCAGGCCTTGGAATAAATAGCTCACCACAGAGATCTTTGTATTGACCTCTCATATACTTGTACAATGTGATAAGGTCTCTTCTTAGTCGTCTTTTCTCTAGAGTAAATAAGCCAAGTTTGTCTAGTCGTTCCTCAGGATTTTGTTTGCCTTTGCTACTGCTATCTGACACTGGTCACTATTTCCAAGTTTGTAGTTGACAAGGATACCAAGGTCTTTCTCTAGCAATGAGTCCCCTAAAATTATTCAATTAAGTTTATAATTAGCCCTGGGATTACTTCCTCCCAAATGCATGACTTTACACTTCCCCACATTAAACTTCATATTATATTTGTTTGCCCAATCTGACATTTTATGTAAATCCATCTGTAGAGAGCAATTATCCTGTTGTGAATTAATTACCCTGCTTAATTTAGTGTCATCTGCAAATATTGATATTTTGCTTTCTATATCTATTTCTAGGTCATTTATAAACATGTTAAAAAGCAGCGGACCTAATACTGAACCCTGAGGTACTCCACTCTCCATTTTGACTATATTGGAGCATTTACAACCACACACTGTTCCCTATCCATCAACCAGTTTTTTATCCAATTGAAAAGCTTATCTCCTAGCCCCGATTTCCTTATTTTATACCCCAGCTTTCTGTGTGGCACTGTATCAAATGCCTTTGCAAAGTCTAGATATACTACATCAACTGCCTTGCCATTATCAAGGTTGCTGCTTACTTCCTCATAGAAGCTGAAAAGGTTAGTTTGGCATGATCTATTCTTCATAAAACCATGTTGATTCGTGCTAATGATCTTATTTTTTGTGTTGTAATCCTGAATATAGTCCCTTATTATCCCTTCTAACAGTTTTCCCACTACAGAGGTCAAACTAACAGGTCTATAATTTCCAGGTTCTGTTTTAGTTCCCTTCTTAAATAGAAGCACTACATTGGCTCTTTGCCAATCTTGTGGCACTGAGCCTGTGGTGAGAGAATCTTTAAAGACTAAATACAGGGGTTTTGCTAACACTGCACTAGTTCCTTAAGAACCCTTGTATGTATACCATCAGGACCCGGTGCTTTGTCAGTCTTAATTTCGTTCAGTCTACCCATGACATCTTCTTGAGTTAACCCAATATCTGATAATTGTATTGTTTTATTAGTTACTTGTTGAGGCTCTTCTACCATTCCTTGCTCCCTTGTATATACTGATGCAAAGAAAGTGTTTAGAACATCGGCCTTTTCCTTATCTTCACTAATCAACTCACCCGTCTCATTTTTGAAAGGTCCAATATACTCCTTCTTAAGTTTTTTGCTATTTATATATTTGAAAAACTTTTTTGGATTACTCTTGCTTTCCCTTGCAATTCAAGTTTCATTTTCTAATTTTGCTACCCTAATTGCCTTTTGCAACCTTTTTTGCAATCCTTGTATTTTATGAAAGAATGTTCAGTTCCTTCAGACTTAAATAGTTTGAATGCTTTTTTTCCTTGCCATTTCCTTCTTTACATGTGTAGTTAACCACATTGGCTGTGACTTACTTCTTTTGCATTTGTTCCCCATTGGCATATACTGTTGGGTACATTTTCCGCAACCTAAATTTGAATTCTGACCATTTATCCTCAGTATTTATGCCTTTAAATAATGTATCCCAGTCTCTGTGTTGCATTGAAGCCCTTAACAATTTAAAGTTAGCTTTTTTAAAATTAAGAGTTTTGGTCGAACCTATACAGTTTTGCTTTACCAGACTGATCTTAAATGTAACCATGGTATGATCACTGTTTCCCAAATGTTCACTTACCTTAATATTGGATACCATTTCTGTGTTATTCGTTATCACTATGCCCAATATTTTGTTATTTCTTGTCGGCACTTCCACCATTTGTGACATGTAGTTTTCCCAAAATATGCTCACAAACCTGCTACCCTTAGCACTGTGACAGGTCTCATTTTTCCAGTTGATATCTGGATAGTTAAAATCTCCCATAATTATAGTATGCACAAGCTGAGCAGCTTTCCTTATCTGCAATAGCAGTTGGGCCTCAACATTGTCACCAATATTTGGTGGTTTGTGGTATATACCCACGAACACTTTTTTTTACCTTTTACACCACATTTAGTCTCAATTTCTACCCACAAGGACTCCACATCTTGACCAGTATCCTCACTAATATCACCCCTCAAAATTGGATTTAGCTCTTGTTTAAAATATAAGCACACACCTCCCCCTTTTCTATTAATCCTGTATCTCCTAAACAGAGATCTTATAGAAGACACAACTCCTGAGTAGTGTTGAGCGAGCATGCTCGGCCGATGCTCGGATCGGCTCGAGCATCGCTCTGCTCGGCACATGGCGGTACTCGTACGAGTATCGCCATGTGCTCGCCCGGCATGTTCGGGTGGCGGGGATCTGTGCCGAAGGAGGCACAGATCTGAAGACGCTCCGCTGGACCACCAGGGACTGGAGGTAGGGGGCATTGCGGAGATGAAGGGGGCATAGCGGAGATGAAGGGGGACATTGCTGAGATGAAGGGGGCATAGCGGAGATGAAGGGGGCATAGCGGAGATGAAGGGGGACATTGCGGAGATGAAGGGGGCATAGCGGAGATGAAGGGGGCATAGCGGAGATGAAGGGGGACATTGCTGAGATGAAGGGGGCATAGCGGAGATGAAGGGGGACATTGCTGAGATGAAGGGGGCATAGCGGAGATGAAGGGGGACATTGCTGAGATGAAGGGGGACATTGCTGAGATGAAGGGGGCATAGCGGAGATGAAGGGGGACATTGCTGAGATGAAGGGGGCATAGCGGAGATGAAGGGGGACATAGCGGAGATGAAGGGGGCATAGCGGAGATGAAGGGGGACATTGCGGAGATGAAGGGGGCATAGCGGAGATGAAGGGGGCATAGCGGAGATGAAGGGGGACATTGCGGAGATGAAGGGGGCATAGCGGAGATGAAGGGGGCATAGCGGAGATGAAGGGGGACATTGCTGAGATGAAGGGGGCATAGCGGAGATGAAGGGGGACATTGCTGAGATGAAGGGGGCATAGCGGAGATGAAGGGGGCATAGCGGAGATGAAGGGGGACATTGCGGAGATGAAGGGGGCATAGCGGAGATGAAGGGGGCATAGCGGAGATGAAGGGGGACATTGCTGAGATGAAGGGGGCATAGCGGAGATGAAGGGGGACATTGCTGAGATGAAGGGGGCATAGCGGAGATGAAGGGGGACATTGCTGAGATGAAGGGGGCATAGCGGAGATGAAGGGGGACATTGCTGAGATGAAGGGGGCATAGCGGAGATGAAGGGGGACATTGCGGAGATGAAGGGGGACATTGTGGAAGAGGGGCATTGTGGAGATGAAGGGGGGCATTGTGGAAGAGGGGCATTGTGGAGATGAAGGGGGGCATTGACCAGGCACCCTCCCCTCATCAGAGCAGGGGGTGCCTGGTGTAATGCTCGTGTCGCCCCATTCAATTCAATGGGGCTCGGGTGATCGGCCGAGCACTCAAGCCTCAGGGGGTGCTCGGTCAGAGCACCCGAGCACCCGAGCATCGGGGTGCTCGCTCAACACTACTCCTGAGATATTTAATTTAGAAAACAAAGTTTGATCATCAGGGCTGGATTTACATTGCAGACTCCTCAAGGCAAGGCAACCTAGACTCCCTTAGCTTTGCCCAAGGCCATTACCCCTTTCATCACACAACCCTTCCAATAGTACCATCCACTGTTTCCTAGAACCATCAAGAACTAAATAGCTTTAAAATGCAACTTTCACCTTAATTCAAGTTTGAATATTTGAAAACTGCATTAAAACTGCCTCTTTGTCATGTTAGCCAAAAGTCTAGCGAATGTACAGTTCAGGAGATATTCATACTTTTTACCATAGGCTAATGCATGCTCATTGTGGTACCAGTGATGTTTCATATGCTAATTATGCTTTTCAGAGACGTTTCATTTGCTGATGAAGCATGTCATATGCTAATAAAGGTTTTCATGACATTTCATATGCTAATGATATTTTGTGCAGTACCAGGAAATGTTTACTTTCACTTTGTTCAGAAAAAAGTGGGAATATCTCCTAAAAAAACATCTGCTTGACTTTTTGTTAACATGACCTATAGGCAGTTTTAGTGCAGTTTTCAAATATGCAAACTTGAATTAAGGGGAAAGTTTCACTTTAACCCCCTTGTTTGCTAGAGAGATCTCCAACACATTGCTCCACAATGCATTAGAGATCTCTCTAGAATACAAGGGATTATGTAAAGGGTTACACAACTCATTGTTTTGCAAAACATTGCATACCCCTTTGACGCTCTAAGGGAAAGTAGCCTGTAAATGGTTACAAAACTGGTGCAGGGGCATTGAGATTACCCTGAACATACCAACAATCCAGAATGTGGGTGTGGCCAGAAGATTTGAGGCACTGCCCCTCAGAATTTGTAGCTCTAGGCAGGTGCATACACTGCCTATTGGGAAATCCGGTCCTGTTGATCATGTGCAGGACGTGTGCAGTACATTTTAACACACAGGGATTGCAGTTTAATGTATGTACAGTTGAGACCTGAGCTAGTTCAACTAAGGGCCATATGTTCAAAGAAGTAACTAAATAGCTTTTGTCATTTGTAACGACTTTTCAAAGTACAGTGTCACTGGGCTCATTAATATTTTCCGAGAGTGTCGGTTGTGATTGGAAATATGTTGTTCGTCCTAACTGAATTTGTTGTATGTAAAGACAACAACGTTATATGTAATGACAAAAAATGTCTTACCTAACGACAAAAACATCTTAACTAAAGACAAAAATTCTCAGATTCAGATATTTCTATTCCCTCTACTTTTTTCTTAACGTATAAATTTTGTCTTTTCCCCAAAAGGCAAAAACAAACAAGGGGCGCTAATAGTGCTTAGATCTGATGAGCAATATATCAATATCAATATGAAAGGAATTCCATTCACATTAAGATGTGGCTGTATGTACACTTATGTATACGTACAGCTGATCAGGCTTGCAGGGATATCTTACTGCCCTTGCTTGGTATCTATTCGGTCCGACCTCTCGGAATTCTATCATCCAGCTCCAACAGGATCCACTGTCAGTCTTTGCTTGAAAAAAGTAACTTCTCCAGCAAAGTAATAACAAAAATTTCAATTTATTCAGCAACAATTGAATCCAAATATAAAATTGCCACAAGTTAAAACAACCCACTAGAAAACACGTTTTGCATCATTAAAATGCTGCTTCTTCAGTAATGTAGGCCATAACTGAAACCAGGACGCTGGTATGAGTGGATATTTAAATTTACCACCGTCCGGCTTATTGGTCAGTGAACCAACCGCTCCCACACTGGAACACTCCCATGTATTGCTGAAATCAGCCTTAATCCGTGTAGTGCCGTGCAACAACGGCTAGCCACCTCACCATAAGTTCATTACAAATTTAATCATCATATGTGCACACACATATAAAACATATCATTTACCACATTTGAAATATGAAATACATTACATTCATGCTTCTCAATTGATCGTTGGTGCGATAATTAACAACTTTCCATTTTAATATACATGCTGGATAGAACACAGTGCAAATACGGCACTGCCTGGGCCAAGGTCAAAATCCAGCCTTAACCCCTGCAGCACCGCAACAACCGACCACCTCAAATTTTAACTTCCATATTGACAGGTCATATGTATCCGTCCATTCCCAACTTCGATATATACACAAGCAAAACATATAACATATAATAGAATAAAATAAAATACTTTTACATTAAAACTTCCCAGTTAGTTGCCAATACAATAGCCAACATACTTTACATTTCTGACATACAAATTAGACAAAGCACAATGCGGACCCAGGATTGCATGGGCCAAAGCTAAAAATCAGTCTTAACCCCTGCCGTGCCCCACAGCAATAAAAGGCATTTTTTTGTTGTGGTGTACGACAAATTTTCTTTTCCTCTATACGACACTGGAGAATAGTTTAGCCATGCCCTTTGCCCAGCAAATCTGGAGTTGTGTCGTACACAACAGACAATACTTGTTTTTTGTTGTATATTCTATAGAAAATATGTTGTTCCTGCATACAATTACTTATTTTTGTCGTTCATAAATCATTTTTTGATCCTTATCCCTTTAAACATACGGCCCTAAGAGTCATTTAAAGTGTTTCTTTGATTAATCAAGAAGGTGATTCTCACTTGATCAAGCAAATAAAAAGGCAAACATAATAGAATGAAATATTTTATTTATAAAACAAAAAAAAAAGTAAAACAAATATAATTTAGATTTTGTCCATCGTGCAATCCAAGCAGGCTCAGTCGAACAAAATATTTAACACAAATTCAATCAAACAAAACATTTTACAAAAAGAAAAGGTTGGTTTTATCTATGCAATGTCTCAGCTGAACAAAATAATAAACATTAAATGACAATTATAGAGTCTTACAAAAAGGGTGGAAATTCAAGGTAAAAAGTACAATGAAGTCAACATACAGTTCTCATGCATCAAAAGCAAGTGAGTTATAGTTTGAAGATGAGAACATTAACTCTATAACATGCCAACTGTTTTCTGTCATCAATTATACATAGTAAGAACCAACAAAGCATTGGGGTGTCCTGGAGTTAAAGTTCTTCTCTCCAAACTATAAACTGAGTTTACCTGCTTTCCATCAAATTAGCGAGAATTAAAACGTCAGCTTTAATGTAAAGTTTTTTTTTGTGAATGTATAAACATTTTGTATTAAAATTCCAGATATGTCAATAGAGAGCATTTTATACCACATTTCTTTACAAATCAGCTCCCCCACAAAGCCAGCCTCATCTCCAAGTATTTGTTGAATCACCCTTTGCACCATGCCAGTCATCCCTCACTCACACTTAGACATTTTCAGAGCTTATCCATCTCTGGAACCTGCTGCTCTGGTCTGCAAACCTATTCCCCAGCTTTCCTACCTTCAAGTTCTCTAAATAGAGATCTGTTTGGAGAAGTCTATCCCCAAGTTGCTTAAGGTCTTTCGTACATTGACCACAAATCTCTCTCAATTTCACTTCAACAGATGCTCTCTTCTATGTGCACACTTACCTACCCTGTGACCAGCCTTCATGTTGGCATGAAGTCAGGATACAAAGCAGGTGTGGCACTCTTATATATACAACAAGAATTGATATAGAAGATTTTTTTTTAATTTGTTGGTTGCAATTGTTGATCAACAGCTTGGACCAAAGGCAACCGGTAATAGCAACAAGGGATTGTGAACCCTGCCCCTGTACAGGCACTCCAAAGGTTCTGCTAGTACATCCAAATTCTTCTGACCAGGACAACGGATGATCGGTATCAAAAAGTAATTTATTTAAAATATATAAAATTAACAAACCAAAATGTAAAAATACAAGAAATTGGATGTACTAGTGGTACCTTTGGAGCGCCTTTACAGAGGAGGGATTTTTTTGGGGCACCGCTCAAAAGATGGTATCAGAGAAGTAACGTTAAAAATCAAATGTATTTATTGATATCAAACAGCAAAAAAGTATTTACCATATCCCAGGCATCCGATTACAGTCTCAGGTCTTTCAGTAGCAAATTGTATAATCAACGCGTTTCAAGGTACACATGCTTATTCATGACTTACAAGCTCCCCTGCTTTGAATTCTGTGTTCCTATTTTTCTCCTTCTTGTTTCAAAGGTCGTTATCCAGGGAGCAGCTGATGCGAATATTATCTGTGTGGAGGGCAGTAAAATATCCCCCACTTGCCTTTTAGCCACAAGTGATCTGAATGTGGCCACTACAATATGTGAGTGCATTTAAATATTGATACATATCTTGGTTCCAAGAACTTATTAACCCTATGAGCACCTCCATTTTGTTTTTTTTTGTTTTCATGCTGGCATAACTTTCAGACCCCCACTCTAACCTTGCCATTAACTTGTCAACAAACTTTACCTCATGTTTACTTGTACCCGTACTACTTCTAGATTGTAAGTTCTCATGAGCGTGCTTCAGTCTGCATGTACCGGTCTAGACATGTATGCTACATTGTTTGTATCCCCATTCCTTGTGCGGAACCAATTTACCCCTTAGTGACCAGCCCCGCACACATGCGGGCGTCACTTAACACCCGGCTAAGAATTTTTTTTTAATTATTCCGGAGTCCCCGAATGGCGTGCAGCCGCACGGGGACCCGGACTTCTGAGACACACATGTACATCCTCTGTCACTAAGTGACAGTTTTCCATTGCCGGGAAGGGGTTAATATATCAGTGCTTTATAAATAATAATATCCACAAAAGATTTATAGGTTCACTGAGACTTTCTTTCATCTTGATTTTAATCCCACAAAGTTATAATTATGTTCAAAGAGAGAAGTGATAAAGGCATACACAGCAGAACAACATTTGTATTTCACCACTGGATGCCTCAGGATTCCCATGATCCTAAACAACCCAGATAAATCGCATTGTGTTGTTCCTGAGAATGTGTCCTTACCAGCTGCTTCATATAATTTCACTGATGATTCATTTCCTCTTCAGCACAAAGTTATTATACTGATCCGTCAACTCTATAAGAATGAAAATGGTGTCTATTCAATGCTCAGAGTTCCGTTTACTGTCTAAATTGGAAGTGATGTTTAAGCCAACCTTTTCTATTCACTAGTTTCTCTTGAGTGGGAACATGGTGTAACTGACCTGTTCTCCGTAATGCCAAATTTTAATTAGTGCTTGAAAGGGATTCTCTCTTTTTTTCTTTTCATTTTTTATTTTCTTCTATTTTTTTGTTGTTGAGGGGGTTGTTAACCCTTTGAGTGCCAGAGGGGTATGCAATGCATAGCTTACCCCTCTGGCACTCAAAGAATTAAGTCATCTGGGGCTTTATGTATAAAAGCAAACTGGCACAAACCAGATGCTTCGTAGGGGACCATTGAAAAATCCCCAAATTCCCCAAATTGATTGAAATAGGGCTTTATAAGCCCTTGAATGCCAGAGAGGTTTCCAGTGCATTTGAATCAATCCTTTGGAGGCCATTCTAGCATTCAAGGGGTTAAAAGTCCTATTTCAAGTAATGGCAGCTTTTTAAATTCTACCTGGAGTGCAGTTGGTTTGCTCTATAGATAAGGCACCTGCTTATACAGATAGCAAAAGATAAGTAGTTCTGGAACAGACTAACATCTCCATAGGGCACATATAAAATCCTTCAAATTCCCTTCACATTGGTTTGTATGTGTCTTCTAAAGGGATAGTGATGTTTCACAGAAACGCATCTCCAATTAATCTTCATAGTATTTGGGTCATGGAGAGTGTTATTTCACTACTGTCAGAGTTGTAGTTTAGGAGTAATTGAATGATAAAGTATCCCCCTCCCGCCCCTTTTACCTCGTGTAAGCCACCTCCCCTCAGAAGTGGAATCTGGTCTCTTGACCGGAGAGGTCACAGTAAGGGACAATCTTCTTACTGTGAGTTTAATTGCACCCTGCCCCCCTTGACAGGTTTTTCAGGTTTATCCTTATAATCACTGAAGATTATCCCTCTCTGTGATCCATCCAGACAGTCTTGCTGTTCTAAGGTGAGCAGTGTTACATCAGTAAAAGGGGCGGGAGGAGGATACTTTATCATTCAATTACTCTTGAACTACAACTCTGACAGTATTGAAATAACACTCTCCATGGCCCAAATACTATGCAGATTAATTGGAGCTGCTTTTATTGTGAAACATTACTATCCCTTTGTGCTGTTGAAAGAATTAACAAATGAATAATTTCTTAACCTTTTACAGAGCTCTAGAACCTTGTTTTTGTTTAACCCTTTCAATGCTAGAAAGGTATTGAATGCATTGCAATGTGCTGGAGACCTCCCTGGCATCCAAAGAGTTAATAAAGTGTCTCAGAAGGAATAGTTCAGTAATGTTGTTACTCTGTCCATTACAAGATATCTTTTCTGGGTATAAGAAGGGTAGGTACTGATAATTACATATATATTCAAGACACAAGTGGGGTAATCATTTGGCAAACCAACTGTACCACTGGAAACAAATAAACATGCCAAATGAGTTATTTGAGGCTTTTAACCCCTCGATTACTAGAGACGGCACCGAATCATTCTCAACAGGCACCTTCTCTTCTTCATTCAAGCAGGCACAAGCAATCAAACCCCTGCTCAAGAAGGCAAGCCTCTGCCCCTCCTGTCTCTCTATCGACCTGTCTCCCTTTTACCTCTTACTTCAAAGCTCTAAAATACTTTCACTTCTCCCAAAGGTTTACTTTTAAAAGGGCACACACAAAAGAGCGCACGACCATATGACTAGGGATGGGCAAAACGTGTGAAAAATTTCCCGCGAAAAATTTTGCAAAAACATGCCGATATCTCACCTTTCCTCCTATGCAAAATTTTCATCCTTTTCGCCTATTTTAACAAATTTTCCGCCTATGTTAACACATTTTTTGCCTTTTTAACACATTTTACACCTATATTTCCTATATGTACTACATTTCCCACTGTAATATTACTTCTTCTGAGGGCTGAAGTTTAGACATAAGTGGCTGAAAGTCAAAGTTATGAGTCCTACAGCAAAATATGGCTTGAAAATGTGTTAGCATGCAGAATGCATTTGTCCTTTGCCCACAACACTTTCTTGCTTAAGTGACGCTGGCACATATTCATGATGGTGTAGCATTAGCGCCACTGTAAAATTTCAGGACACCAGGGGCGTGGCTTGGCGGCCATCTTGAGAGGACGTGTGTGTTTAGACCTCCGCCTGGGATAACTGTTTTTGGACTTATTTTTGGCATCTGTCGGTCTTTGAGCCCTGTAATTGGAAGGATTGTCTTCTCCACATCCTTAGCTGCCGAACGACACATCTTTTACTGCAGCAGGAACTAGGTGGAGGTATATTGGATCCAACGGTGATTAGGTCGCAGGACCTCTGCCTCGCTTGACGGAGCCGCTGGACGGATGGAAATTAATTAAACGCTCTGTAGCCACGGTAACGCAAGACAGATTACTCATCTGTTAACCCGAAGGACATTATAACACCTAGAGAGGGATAGGTAATTTCAGAAGCTCCAGTGTACAGTAATATAAAAAGGCATTGTAGTGTTTTGCAAATAAGGTACCATATTTATATATTTACTGGCTAACGGTACAGACCAGTGGTATAGAGACACTTAAAAAGCGGACTACATCTTTGAGGGTCAACCACTATCTCATTAAAATGGTGCCCGCTTTAGCACTATCCTGAAGATGCCCCAAAATTTGATTTTACTTTAACCCTTAGAGCACCATTTCTGTTTTTTTTTATTTTGATTCCAAGTTCCCTAACCCTCCCAATAGATCTGTCGTGTGAGACGGAGATAAGAAAGTAAAGATAGAGAAATACTAAACTCTAAGTCATAATTTTTTGCTATTAAATCTCTATTCCTTCAAGTTATTGCTTTTAGAAGGTAACACCATGCACACCTGATCCTATACATGGCCTCCTGATGCCCATGTCTGTGTAATTGCAAGATGTGGAAATTTCCACAATATTAAAGGGATAGTAATACTTCGTTTTAACTTTATTTTATTTTTGTAGGCATTAAAAAAACATGAAGAATGATATAAGTCTTATCTCTCAAACCTTTATGGTTTAAGAGATATTCACAAACAAAGTATCCCCCCCCTGTTCAACCAGATCAGAAGGGAGGTGTCCAGGTAGACTGCAGAGAGGGACAATCTTCAATTAAGATAATGGAAAAAGCTGAAAAACTTGTCAAGGGGGGGAAGGGCTTTCATTGCTTTCATACAAAGAAAATTGTCCCCTTCTGTTATCTGTCTGGTCAACCAGATTCACATCTGAGAAGAGATGGCTTACACTAGGTAAAAGGGGCGGGAGGGGAACTTTGCTTGTGAATATCTCCTAAACCATAAAGGATTGAGAGATAAGACTTATATCATTCTTCATGTTTTTTTAATGCCTACAAAATAAAGTAAAGTTAAAACGAAGTATTACTATCCCTTTAAGGTGCTAGTTTTCGCACTTATTCAATGTTAATTTTGCTAGGGATACTTAAGGAGATAAATGACAGACATGGGATCGTATTTTCTATGTCTACAGTTAATATTGTTATTGTTTGTGTGACATCTCTTGTTATGTTATCTACAGTACAAGAATATGCTCCTGAACTTTAGCTTTGTTATTCTTACGGGAGTATGGATCATACATTCACTTTACTAGTTCCTTTATTTAAAGGGATAGTAATGTTTCATAATGAAAGCAGCTCTAATTAATCATCTGTCACGGTTTATTATGACTCTCAGACACAAGTTTTAGGTAAAAAAAATCAATTTTATTGAAATAATAAATGATAACTTAGGATGGCAATAACATACATATATATATATACAGAATATAGCACAGACAGAAGGCAGACTCTACCGGTCCTGTCAATATACCGGACAGGACAGTCTTTAGGCTCTACCGGCCTTGCCAATACCGGGTAAGGCAACCTGCAGATGGAATAGCATAACGGTTTTACCGGCCTTACCAAATTACCGGGCAAGGCAGCCTCAATAGATACACAATGTAGGCTCTACCGGCCCTGCCAATACCGGGTAAGGCAACCTCAGATGGAATGTGGCAAAAGGTTCTACCGGCCTTACCAATACCGGGCAGGGCAGCCCAGAGATAATAGCAGCAGTCAGATGGAACTGGCAAATTAGCAGAATCGTTAAGCAGCAAGGCTTTGGAGCAAACCAGCGTCCGCACGCTGGAAACAACACTGAATAGTATAGCCGTTAGGCTTAGCGAGCAAACCAGTGACCGCACACTGGAGTAACAAGCGAGTAGTATAGCCGCAAGGCTTAGGAGCAAACCAGCGTCCGCACGCTGGGACCAACACAGATTTGTATAGCTGAAAGGCTTTGGAGCAAACCAGTGACCGCACACTGGTGTAACAAGTGAGTTGTATAGCCGCAAGGCTTAGGAGCAAACCAGCGTCCGCACGCTGGGACCAACACAGATTTGTATAGCTGATAGGCTTTGGAGCAAACCAGTGACCGCACACTGGTGTAACAAGCGAGTTTGTATAGCCGCAAGGCTTGGGAGCAAACCAGCGTCCGCACGCTGGGACCAACACAGAATTGTATAGCTGATCACCAACGCGACCAGGCAGAAGGTCGCCAGGATACTGAAGACAGGTGATGAGATGACAGGAACCAGCAACGATCAGTCAGGTCACAAAACAGCAGAGAAGTTCAGCAGGAACTGCAACACCAGAGACTAGGCCGGAACCAGGACTGGAAGTACTTCAGTATGCAGGAAACACTGGAACAGTAGAGATCAGGAACTCAGGAACACATGAGATCAGGAACTCAGGAACACTGGAACAGAGGCCCAGCTATCACTAGCATAGTGATAGCAAGAAGGTCAGAAACAACACGAAAGGGCACTCAAAGGGTGCCCAATCCAGGTTTAAATAGTCAATAAGAGGCGGGCTATCTGCAGACAGCCAATAGAAGCCCCCTACTGGTGACAGACAAGTAACTGCAGCAAATCACGGGCACCGTGATAGTACCCCCCTTTCAAAGACCCCCTCTCCTAGAATAGGGTTTAGGTTTCTGCGGGTAATTGGCATGAAAGGTCCTAGTTAACCTAGGTGCATGAAGGTCCGTACTATCCACCCATGATCGATCCTCAGGACCATACCCTTTCCAATGTACCAGGTACTGCACCCTTCCTCTAAGCCTACGGGAATCAATAATGCTCTGAACCTCGTACTCCTCCTGGCCCTCGACCTCAACAGGTCCTGGCACCACAGGTGTGGTAGTATAGCGATTGCAAACCAGAGGCTTAAGAAGGGACACATGGAACACATTATGGATACGCATGGATGCAGGTAGGTCTAGTGCATAGGAGACAGGGTTAATTTTGCGAATAACTCTGTATGGACCAATAAACCGAGGAGCCAACTTATTAGACGGAACCTGCAGCTTGAGATTTCTGGAGGAAAGCCATACTCTATCCCCAACCTGAAAGGAAACCGCTGGAAGCCTTCTGCGATTAGCATGGCGCTGATGACGCTGAAATGACTGACCAAGTGCCCTCTGAACTTGTGCCCATGTGGAACGGAGTTGCTCGATATGCTCATCCAGAGCTGGAATCTGTTGCGTCTGAAATGAGTCTGGAAGCAAACAGGGCTGGAACCCATAATTAATCAGAAACGGAGAGCTCCCAGATGAAGAATTGACCGCACAGTTCCTGGCGAACTCTGCCCAAGGCAACAAGTCGGACCAATTATCATGATGGTCAGTAACGAAACAACGGAGAAATTGTTCCAAGCCCTGATTAGCTCGTTCAGCGGCTCCATTGGTCTGGGGATGGTAGGCAGAGGAGAAGGACAGCTGTATGCCCATCTGTTGGCAAAATGCCCTCCAAAATCTAGACACAAACTGGCTCCCCCTGTCAGACACCAGTACCCTAGGCACTCCATGCAACCGGAATACTTCTCTGGCGAACACCATTGCCAATTCCTTCGCTGAAGGAAGACCACGGAGGGGCACGAAATGAGCCATTTTAGAAAACCTGTCCACCACCATGAATATAAAGGAGTATCCCTTCGACATAGGCAACTCTCCCATAAAATCAATGGAAACATGAGACCAGGGGCGTTCGCCATTGGGCACCGGTTGAAGCAAGCCCACAGGGAGATGTCTCGGGGTCTTAGCGCGGGCGCAGGTGGCCCAGGCATTCGTAAATTCGGCACAATCGTTTCTCATGGAAGGCCACCAAAATAACTGAGAAAGGGACCATAACAATTGGTCTCTACCAATATGTCCCGCAGCCTTAGAGGAATGGTAGGTTTCGAGCAGCCTAGTACGAAATGATTCAGCGACAAAACATTTGCCCACTGGGGTTTCATGGGGAGCGGACCCCTGAGAGGCCAGGATCTCCTCCCCTAGAGGAGAAGTGATACTCGTGCGTATAGTAGCCAGTATTCTATCAGGTTGGATGATAGGAGCTGGTGCTTCCACTCTGTCACTGTCGGCCTCAAATTGTCTTGACAGTGCATCAGCCCTGATATTTTTTGACCCTGGTAAATATGATACAATGAAATTAAATCGAGACAGGAACAGTGCCCACCTGGCCTGACGAGAGGACAATCTCTTGGCCTCCGAGAGATAGGTCAGATTCTTATGATCTGTTAGGATTAAGACAGGATTCTTAGTACCTTCAAGCAAATGACGCCATTCCTTAAGAGCAAGGATAATGGCCAATAATTCTCTGTCACCTATCTCATAGTGGCTTTGAGTGACAGTCAACTTTTTAGAGAAAAACCCACAAGGTCTGAGAGTTCCACCTTTCTCGTGTCGCTGCGAAAGTACTGCCCCGACCCCAATATCTGAGGCATCAACCTCTAACGTAAATGGAAGTAAAGGATTGGGGTGGGATAACACAGGAGCCGCAGCAAATGCCAGCTTCAAATTCTCAAAGGCTTTCTCAGCAGATACCGGCCAACAAGAAGGATTAGCACCCTTGTGCGTAAGATCGGACAGAGGTTTGACAATGGAAGAAAAGTTCTTAATAAACCTCCTATAATAATTAGCGAAACCCAGGAAACGCTGTATGGCTTTAAGACCCTTGGGTTTTGGCCATTGTAGGACAGCTGACAACTTTTCTTTGTCCATGGCAATGCCATCATTGCCAATTATGAACCCCAAGAATGGCACACTGGTTCTATGAAACTCACATTTTTCCATTTTACAAAATAATTTGTTCTCACGGAGTCGTAGCAATACTGCGGATACATCTTTGATGTGCTGTGCCATGTTTTGGGAGTAAATCAGTATATCGTCGAGGTACACCACAACACATGTCTGTAACATATCTCTCAGAACATCATTTATCAGTTCCTGGAAAACTGCGGGTGCATTACACAGCCCAAAAGGCATTACTAGATACTCGTAGTGCCCAGCTCGAGTATTAAAGGCAGTTTTCCACTCATCACCTGCTCGAATGCGAACCAGATTGTAAGCGGCCCGTAGGTCCAACTTGGTAAATATCGAAGCGCCCTTAAGCCTGTCAAAAAGCTCGGTGATGAGTGGTATTGGGTATGCGTTTTTTGCCATTAGTTTATTCAAGCCCCGGTAGTCAATGCATGGTCTTAATTCGCCATTTTTCTTTTTTACAAAAAAGAACCCAGCCCCAGCTGGAGAGGTAGATTTACGTATGATCCCTCTAGCAAGGGCATCAGAAATGTAATCCTCCATAGCCTTATTTTCATCACAAGATAATGGATAAGTGCGTCCTTTCGGAGGTACTGCACCAGGCTGCAATTCAATGCAACAATCATAAGGTCTATGCTGGGGTAGCATACTAGCCTCTCCTTTGCTAAAAACATCGCCAAACTGTTGGTACACATCCGGCATAGCAGAGGAGGTGCACATGACCTTAATAGGCTGGATGACGCACTTGTCCATACAAAACTGGGACCAAGCAGCAATTTCACACTTTTTCCAATCGAATTGTGGGTTATGTAACTGTAACCACGGAAATCCCAATATCACCGCATGGTGCGGGGAATTAATCAGTTGAAACTGCTGCTCTTCTCTGTGAAGTGCCCCAATAGTCATAGACAATGGCATAGTTTCAAATATAACCTGAGGCGGTTCTAAGGGTCTACCATCAATCGCTTCAATAGTCAAGGGGTTTTCTCTTTCAATGCGTGGAACTCCGTGCAATTCAGCAAAGGTATTATCCATAAAATACCCTGCTGCACCGGAGTCAACCAAGGCCAAAACCTCCACAGAGCGTTGTGCCCAAGACAATACCACCTGTATGGTGGGTTTCATTATGCCCGACACTGGGGACGATTGTACACCACCTAGGGCCTGTCCCCCAAGATACCCTAGGTGTGTGCGTTTCCCGGACGTACCGGACAGTAATTTAGCAAGTGCCCTTTTTTACCGCAGTATAAACATAACCCTTGTTTTTTGCGATATAGTCTCTCTGCCTTGGATAGTCTAGTGAAGCCTATTTCCATAGGTTCACTTGTTTCCCGTACTGGTTCACTAGACTTCAATGCCAAGGGAGGGATGGGTGGGCAAAACATGCTACTAGGCTCATTATTTTTTGACCGTAACTTACGATCTCTGGCAATTGATCTCTCACGTATTCTGGAGTCAATTATCATAACATACTCAATGTAATCATCTAGATCAATAGGTAGATCTTTAGCAGCGATTTCGTCTTTAATGTGGTCATTCAGGCCTTGAGAGAAGGCTGCCAATAATGCCTCGTTATTCCAACCTACCTCTGCTGCCAATGTGCGGAATTCGATGGCATAGTCGCCCACTGTACGCCTGCCCTGTTGTATCTCCATAAGGCGTTTGGCAGCAGAGGTGGTTCTACCAGGAGGCTCAAACACTCTTCGAAAGGAACGCACAAATTCACTAAAGTTCTTAGTACAAGGTTTAGCATTCTCCCACAAGGGGTTAGCCCAAGCCAATGCTCTGCCAGTGAGCAGTGATATCGTGAACCCCACTTTACTACGATCATTGGGAAATGCGTGTGCCGTCAATTCCATAAAGATTTCGAGTTGATTGATGAACCCTCTGCAGAGACTAGGGTCACCATCATATCTTAGCGGCAAGGGTGCAGAAGCCGTTAACCCTTTAACAGTACCCCCTAGGGGTCTGGTATCACTTTCCGGTGTCTGACTTGGCAAGACCACCGGGCTAGAGCTAGATTGGTCAGCAGGTACCGTGCGTTCAAGGATCGTTTGAATTGCAACTGCCAACTGATCCAAACGTTGCTCGAGCACATCCATCCTCCAATGGATATTCTGTGCGTTACCTTCACCCTTGCTGTCTGAGGTCATGGCCCTTTCGTACTGTCACGGTTTATTATGACTCTCAGACACAAGTTTTAGGTAAAAAAAATCAATTTTATTGAAATAATAAATGATAACTTAGGATGGCAATAACATACATATATATATATACAGAATATAGCACAGACAGAAGGCAGACTCTACCGGTCCTGTCAATATACCGGACAGGACAGTCTTTAGGCTCTACCGGCCTTGCCAATACCGGGTAAGGCAACCTGCAGATGGAATAGCATAACGGTTTTACCGGCCTTACCAAATTACCGGGCAAGGCAGCCTCAATAGATACACAATGTAGGCTCTACCGGCCCTGCCAATACCGGGTAAGGCAACCTCAGATGGAATGTGGCAAAAGGTTCTACCGGCCTTACCAATACCGGGCAGGGCAGCCCAGAGATAATAGCAGCAGTCAGATGGAACTGGCAAATTAGCAGAATCGTTAAGCAGCAAGGCTTTGGAGCAAACCAGCGTCCGCACGCTGGAAACAACACTGAATAGTATAGCCGTTAGGCTTAGCGAGCAAACCAGTGACCGCACACTGGAGTAACAAGCGAGTAGTATAGCCGCAAGGCTTAGGAGCAAACCAGCGTCCGCACGCTGGGACCAACACAGATTTGTATAGCTGAAAGGCTTTGGAGCAAACCAGTGACCGCACACTGGTGTAACAAGTGAGTTGTATAGCCGCAAGGCTTAGGAGCAAACCAGCGTCCGCACGCTGGGACCAACACAGATTTGTATAGCTGATAGGCTTTGGAGCAAACCAGTGACCGCACACTGGTGTAACAAGCGAGTTTGTATAGCCGCAAGGCTTGGGAGCAAACCAGCGTCCGCACGCTGGGACCAACACAGAATTGTATAGCTGATCACCAACGCGACCAGGCAGAAGGTCGCCAGGATACTGAAGACAGGTGATGAGATGACAGGAACCAGCAACGATCAGTCAGGTCACAAAACAGCAGAGAAGTTCAGCAGGAACTGCAACACCAGAGACTAGGCCGGAACCAGGACTGGAAGTACTTCAGTATGCAGGAAACACTGGAACAGTAGAGATCAGGAACTCAGGAACACATGAGATCAGGAACTCAGGAACACTGGAACAGAGGCCCAGCTATCACTAGCATAGTGATAGCAAGAAGGTCAGAAACAACACGAAAGGGCACTCAAAGGGTGCCCAATCCAGGTTTAAATAGTCAATAAGAGGCGGGCTATCTGCAGACAGCCAATAGAAGCCCCCTACTGGTGACAGACAAGTAACTGCAGCAAATCACGGGCACCGTGATATCATCATAGTATTTGAACTTTGGAGAGTGTTATTTCAGTTCTGTCAGAGTTGTAGTTCAATAGTAATTCAATGACAAAGTATCCCCTTCCCGCCCCTTTTACTGATGTAACACTGTTCAGCCAGATCAGAGGGAGGTGCCCAGGTAGACTGCAGAGAGGGACAATCTTCAATTAAGATAAGGGAAAAACCTGAAAAACTTGTCAAGGGGGGCAGGGCTTTCATTGTTCTCATAGGAAGAAGACTGTCCCCTGCTGTTATCTGTCTGGTCTATGGACTGCATTCCACATCTGAGAAGAGATGGCTTACACTAGGTAAAAGGGGCGGGAGGGGAAAGTTTGCTTGTGAATATCTCTCAAACCATAAATAAGAGATAAGACTTATATAGTTCTTCATGTTTTTTTTAATGCCTACAAAATAAAATAAAGCTAAAACGAAGTATTACATAATCTTCAGACATAATCTCTTTCTATTAAAAACATTATATAGAATGACTAATTGGATGACAAAATCTTCTCTAATCAGTTCAAATTTTATGTCAGAACGGAGGCTTCATATTATGCTTTACTCTCTCTTCTGCCACCCTCAGCAGCAAAGGAGAAAATTTATTTGCACCAGAAATACAAAGTAAAAAAACTGCATAGTAACAATAACCCCACCCCTCAACCAATCAACA
Organism: Rhinophrynus dorsalis; assembly: GCA_037306005.1. NCBI lineage: Eukaryota > Metazoa > Chordata > Amphibia > Anura > Rhinophrynidae > Rhinophrynus > Rhinophrynus dorsalis. The sequence goes on from CM074723.1 coordinate 467,604,801, forward strand.
GTTCATCTCCACAATAACTGGGCTGCAGCAATAAGAAACTCCCTCTTTCTTTGCTGCTGGCCCTCAGATAAGTATCATGTACCTTATCTCTACCTTATCTCTAGTTTCTGACTGGATTTTTTAGTCCTATTGTTTAATGTTCAACTGCTGTATATATATATTTTACAGGGTTAGAATCTTTATTTTGCATTTTATGTGATTGTTGTTTCTCTAATTTTCCACCCTAAGGTTTTCGGACGGGCTGGGAGAGGTAGGGGTCGCTCTCCCGGCCGGGCTCGTCCGTCTCAACAGAGATACCAAGGCCCTAATACTGCCTCGTTTAGGGGCCAACCGCAAACAGACCAGAGAGACGGTCCATTTTTCCCCAGAGGGGCAGATCATGGAGATCCAGACCAGGCAGAGGGCAATTCAGATCTCGATCTTACGCAGGTGAGTATGTTTCAATCAGCCCTTTCTTTCCAGGGAAAAGTGGGGGGCAGACTCTCCCATTTTTCCCATCAGTGGTGCAATCTAACATCCGATCCGTGGGTATTGCAGACGGTCCGGGGCTATCAAATAGAGTTTTACGCCCCTCCCGTTCAAAGACGCAGACCTTGTCCTCTGTTTTTCTCAGACAGCGATTTCAAAATGGTGGATTCCGAAATCGGAGAGTTGCTCAAGAAAGGTGCAATTCAAATGGTTACAGATTGCGATCCGGGTTTCATAAGCAATATTTTTCTGGTGAAAAAGAAAGATTCCGGCCTCAGACCGGTTATCAGTCTTCGCGATCTAAATCATTTTGTTTTACACTGACATTTCAAGATGGAAGGTATCCATCTTTTAAGGGATCTTCTCCTTCCCTCGGACTGGATGGTAAAAATCGACCTGAAGGATGCTTACCTGACGGTTCCTATGGCTCCGGCCTCCAGGGTTTTCCTTCGTTTCCTGTGGCGGAATCAGGTCTGGCAGTTCACTTGTCTGCCATCTGGTTTGTCCTCAGCTCCCTGGTGTTTTACCAAGTTGCTCAAACCAGTGGTTGCATTTCTGAGACGTCGCGGGGTGCGACTAATTATTTACCTGGACGACATACTAATTATGTCTCAAGATCGACAACGTCTTTACGATCATGCGGAGTGGACCCTACGGCTGCTGACAGACCTGGGTTTCCTCATCAACTGGAAGAAGTCTCACCTGATACCAATGCGGAAGATGGAGTTTCTCGGTTTTGTGGTGGACTCTGTCCAGGCATCTCTTTGTCTCCCGGGCCACAAGGTTCGGACTATCCGAAAGGAGATTCGCTCCATCCTTCGGAAAGATCTGTTTTCTCTACGGATGTTGGCACGTGTAGTGGGCCTGCTGTCTGCCTCAATTCAGGCGATTTTTCCGGGTCCACTGCATTACAGGGCCCTGCAACGCCTGAAAGCCATTCACCTACGCAGAGGTCTAGGATATTCCGACCTCATCAGCCTATCCCCCGACGCAAGGGAAGAGCTGGTATGGTGGTTAAAACATTTAGACGCCTGGAATGGCAAAGCCATTTTTGGTATGGTGCCGGATCTGGTGATAGAATCAGATGCAATTCGGCTAGGTTGGGGCGCGCGTCTCGGCGACGTTTCTACAGGCGGAAAGTGGTCAATTCAGGAATCGGATCTACACATAAATTGCCTGGAGCTTCTTGCAGGATCTTTTGCTCTCAAGAGTTTAGCAAAAGACAAGGTTCAGTGTTGCATTTTGCTGAAGATGGACAACGTCTCAGCTGTGCAGTATATCAACCGCCTCGGCGGCACGAAGTCCAAGATGTTGTCAGAGTTAGCCAAAGATTTTTGCCATTTTTGCCTCGATTGCAATGTTACAGTCCTGGCGGAGTACTTACCTGGCCTTTCCAACGCGGTAGCGGACTGGAATTCCAGGTACCTCTCCGATCGCAGCGACTGGATGCTGCACAAGGAGGTGTTCTCTCAAATACTACGCCTGTGGGGTCCTTTTCGAATAGACCTTTTCGCATCTCGCCTGAATTGCCAGCTCCCCATTTTCTTCAGCTGGAGACCAGATCCGGAGGCGGCAGCCACGGATGCTTTTCTGCAAGACTGGATTCCGGGAAGGAATTATGCGTTCCCTCCGTTTTCCATGATCCCTCGCACGATTTTGTCAATCAGACGTTTGGCCCACACAGCCGTGGTTTCCTCCTCTTCTGGAATTATCGGCAGACATTCCTCGGAACTTCCGTCCTTCCCTTATCTCTTGACGGACCCACTGGGCTCTCCTCACAACCTTTTGGTTTCCGGAGAACTTCGTCTAATGGCGTGGTTATTTTCAGGGGTTCCGCAGGTTCCGATGCGTTTTCGGGCTCAGCTCAGTTCCTCTTATCGGAATCTTGGGCTCCGGGTACCAGAGCGATGTACTCTTCGGCATGGTCATTCTGGAATAGTTGGTGCATGGAACGGGGTTTGGATCCCGTCTCAGCCCCTACTGTAGATGTGGTGAATTTTCTATCTTACCTTTTTGATCTGGGGAAGGCTTACAGAACGATTAACACTTATCATTCTGCTATTTCGGCGGGTCATGTTCTTGTTGAGGGTTCTCCCATTGGCCAACATTCTTTGGTGTGTCGCCTTTTAAGGGGCATTTGTTTTTCCAGGCCGCCTCAACCGAGGTATTTGTCACTCTGGAATGTGAATGATGTTTTACGTTTTTTAGAGGCTTGGCCTTCAAATGCATCTCTTTCTTTGAAACAATTATCGGCGAAGTTGACTTTGCTCCTTTGTCTTATTTCATTTAAACGTGTCTCGGATGTGAGAGCGTTGGATCTTAACGGTAGATCTTTTACTCCTTCAGGCGTGCAATTTCGGATTTTCAGGCGTGCTAAGACTTCTGTACGTACGATTTTTTACCCTGCTTTCGCATCCCAACCACAATTATGTGTTGTTAAATGCTTGCAGGAGTATGAGGAAAGGACGGCTCAGTTGTGGAATTTAGCTTTCCCGCAACTCTTGATTTCGTTTCATAGCCCGTTTTTGCCGGTTTCAGCGGCTACTTTGGCCAGGTGGGTTCGTTGGATTTTACATCTGGCTGGCATTGATATGTCTGTGTTTGGGGCACATTCCTCCAGGGGTGCCATGGCTTCCATGGCATTGCGTCTTGGGGGTCGATTGGAAGACATCATGAGGGCCACAGATTGGTCCCAGGAGTCTACCTTTAAAGATTTTTACTGCAAACTCATTGACCATGTGGCTTCTCAGGTGATTAATCAACTTTAGTTTGCAATTTATCTGCATGATGTATTGACAATGTTTAGCTTTAAACTTGCATAATATGAAGCCTCCATTCTGACATAACATTTGTGGATTTTCCTAACTTATGTGATGGAAAGTCAGAATTTTATTAAGACACTGAGGCAAATATTATCCCTCCCTGTTCCCCCACCCCCCCTATGACCTAGTTTTCTGTTTTTCCTTCAGGTTGACTTTGTGTGGTGGAATACAGATACGGCTGCGAGATTATTGTTCTGTTATGCGGTTTTCAAGTATTGAAGAATTCCAGTTTGAGTCATTGATGGACTTCATCATCAATAGGTGATACAGATGAAGTATATTGGTTCCTGTTTCTTCGGTTGCAGAAAGAAAGAGGGAGTTTCCTATTGCTGCAGCCCAGTTATTGTGGAGATGAACTGTTGATTGGTTGAGGGGTGGGGTTATGGTTACTATGCAGTTTTTTTACTTTGTATTTCTGGTGCAAATAAATTTTCTCCTTTGCTGCTGAGGGTGGCAGAAGAGAGAGTAAAGCATAATATTCGCCTCCGTGTCTTAATAAATTTCTGACTTTCCATCACATAAGTTAGGAAAATCCACAAATTATATTATTCTACATATTCCATCAACTAGGAAATTCCATCACTTGATTATTGTTACATTATTACATTATTGAGAATTGCAATGTCTGCCACTAGCCCCACTACTTTTCGCCCACCAGAATATTCACACTATAGGTATTTCAAATGGATTGCATTTCTGTTGTATAATGGTGAACTAATGTTTTGTTCATTCATGATCACCCAGCTATTTTCTATTTGTTGGGATTTCTTCTTTACTACTTTAACTGTCTCTGACTTCTTTTGACACTCTTTATTCTTGATAGAGGACTCATAGGGCTGAAAGCTTGCTAACACCACCTATTTAGAAGTATTATGTCTAGTACCTTTAATCTGAAGGTTCTATCAATCAACGCGAAAGGATTAAACAATCCACAAAAGAGGTCTCTTTTACATAGGGACTGTAAGAGACTAGGAGGTCAGGTATGTTTCATAAAAAAAACTCATTATAATAGAAATAAACTACCTAATCTGAAACACAAATATTTTCTTAAACAATATTATAGCTCATTACACAAAAAAAGGGGGGTAGCTATTCTCATTGGTAAAAACTTAGCTTTTTGAGGAATCATCTGTCTGTGTAGATCCAGACGGTAGGTATATATATTTATAAAAGGAAATCTGGGAGATATGAAACTTACCTTAGCTAACATATATTCTCCCAATTCTAATCAAACATCCTTTATTTCTGATATTCTTTGAAACTATTCCAAGAGGAATTGGTGATATTTGGTGGGGACTTTAATTCACCTATGGATCCAGTTATTGATTGCTCCTCTGGTTAATCTCATTTATCTCATTGCCATTTTCGACAGATTAAGAAAAACTTGATTACACCCTGTTTCTTAGACACTTGGAGATTACTTCACCCATCATAAAAAAATTACACTTTCTACTCCTTGTCCTTTACGGTAAAGACAATAAAGGTATGGAATTCACTTCCTGAGGAGGTGGTGCTATCAAATACATTAGACGCCTTTAAAAGGGGCCTGGATACTTATTTAAAAGAGCATAACATAGAGGGCTATGTACGTTAGTATTGGGATTAATATTTAGTTAGGGTTTGTTGATCCAGGGAGAAATCTCTTCTTTTGGATCAACGATGGTAAACAGGAATAGGAAAAGAGTTGAACTAGATGGACGCAAGTCTTTTTTCAACCTAAATTACTATGTTACTATGTTACTATGTTACTCACATGTTCATAAGACATATACCAGAATATATCACCTACTTACTTATAAATCAACTCTATATTCATAAAGTCACTTCCTCAGAGATTCATCCCATTACATGGTCGGATAATTCTACTATTGAAATTAACATTTTCTTCAATCTTTTTCCTGGTGTTTGAATTCCATATTATTGAATGATCCGACTATCGTCACATCAATGACAACACAGATACTTCAATTTTGAACATTTGGGAATCTCTGAAATGTGTGATTAGAGGGGAATTCATAAAAATATCTACATATAAGAATAAAAAAATCTCAAAAGGAATTACAGACAATTTTAAATTCTTTAACTGATTTAGAACTTAAACATAAACACTTGACCCGCTATATTTCAATGACATTCAATTACTTAGAAAGAAAGCTAAATTACTTCTACAATCAAATGTTGATAAAACGTTTCTATATCATAGAAGCAGATTCTATGAATCTGGTAATAAGAGCGGCAAACTATTATCCAATATCTCGAAACCAGAAATGTTTAAGAATAATGTCACCCAGCTACAGACCACTGGTGGAGGCTTAAAGGGATAGTAATACTTCGTTTTAACTTTATTTTATTTTGTAAGCATTAAAAAAACACGAAGAATGATATAAGTCTTATCTCTCAAACCTTTATGGTTTAAGAGATATTCACAAACAAAGTATCCCCCCCTGTTCAACCAGATCAGAAGGGAGGTGCCCAGGTAGACTGCAGAGAGGGACAATCTTCAATTAAGATAAGGGAAAAAGCTGAAAAACTTGTCAAGGGGGGCAGGGATTTAATTGTTCTCATAGGAAGAAGATTGTCCCCTTCTGTTATCTGTCTGGTCTATGGACTGGATTTCACATCTGAGAAGAGATGGCTTACACTAGGTAAAAGGGGCTGGAGGGGAAACTTTGCTTGTGAATATCTCTCAAAACATAAAGGTTTGAGAGATAAGACATATCATTCTTCATGTTTTTTTAATGCCTACAAAATAAAATAAAGTTAAAACGAAGTATTACTATCCCTTTAACCATTAATTGCCAAGAAATTTCTGATACGTTTAAGGATTATTACGAATCCTTGTACAATCTTAGACCCAGTCCATCAGATGAACATAAAAAGATGATTGATTCCTATATTAAAAATGCATAACCAAAATAATGACACAAATAGGAACTACACTAACATAAAACTGCGTGAGGTAGAATTGGCACTCTCTCAAATGAAAACAGGTAAATCACCGGGCCCAGATGGACTACCAGTAATTTTTTATAGGACTTTTTCCCCTTTTTCAGGCAAATTATTAATTAGAACATTTAATGCCCTACCTTCCCTAATTCATCAACATCCTACATGTCCGGAAGCACATATCACTGTCATACATAAGGAGAAGGATCCTAAATTATGTGTGAGTTACCGACCTATATCTCTATTGAATATAGACATAAAATTATATTCAAAAGTCTTAGCGAACAGATTAAAACCCCTAATTCCTGTTTTAGTACACGGAGATCAAGCAGGCTTCGTATCTGGACGTGAAGCTAAAGATAATACTATGAGAATGATAAACCTGATAGACTATGCCAATTCCAAAAATGTTAAATCACTACTTCTTACGATTGATGTTGAAAAAGCATTCGATAAAGTCGACTGGTACTTTCTAGATTCCACACTTCGTCATATTGGACTCAATGACAAATTTTGCACATTTGTTAAAGCTTTATATATAAATCCAAGAGCAAGAATTAGGGTGAATAATTATCTATCCCTACACTTCACCTTAAAGGGATAGTAATACTTTATTATTACTATCCCCCATCTTGTAGATATTTGTAAAATAATTTAATAGCCCCCAGGTTCATCTCTCAAACCTTTATGGTTTGAGAGATAACCGAAGGCAAAGTTCCCCCCTCCCTCCCCCTTCCCTGAAGTTAGCGTTGTGCTGATTGCAGGGATATCCGGTTCGACTTTCATCATGCGTCTCTGCAGCAGAGCCGCAATCACGTTACTGAAAAATAATTATTTCACTGAAACGGTCTTCTACATGTGCTTGCAAACCAAGCACATGTAGAAGACCGTTTCAGTGAAATAATTATTTTTCACTAACGGGATCTCGGCTCAGCTGCAGAGCCGCAAGCCTGTCGTACAATAGACTTCCCCTGCAGTCAGTACAACGCTGACTTCAGGGAAGGGGGAGGGAGGGGGGAACTTTGCCTTCGGTTATCTCTCAAACCATAAAGGTTTGAGAGATGAACCTGGGGGCTATTAAATTATTTTACATATATCTACAATATGGGGGATAGTAATAATAAAGTATTACTATCCCTTTAAAGTCATATGCACACACAAACGCAAAAACACAAAATTATGCACAAAATCCATTCACAAACACATAGTCATACACACACAAATGCACACAGTCAGTCATATGCACATACATAAACACACAGTCATTCACACAATCATACACATGTATGTATGTATGTATATCTTTATTTATATGGAGCCACACAATGTACACAGCACTTTACAATAGTAAACGTAGTAGGTTAAGATAAATAGGTGTCACAGTCATAGAAAAATAGGAGAGAGGTCCCTGCCCCAGTAAGCTTATAGTCTAATACAATCACACATTCAACTACACACATAAATCTCTCTCACACACACACACACAATTTCTTATTCACCTCTCTTGACCACTCACAGCTCCAAGTCAGAGGAAGGAGCAGTAGATGGTTAAAGGGCCAGCAGTCAGAAACATCTCCCAGTACTTCCATTTCTCTCTTTATTTATATTGGGATACGGTTAAAGGGATAGTAATACTTCGTTTTAACTTTATTTTATTTTGTAGGCATTAAAAAAACATGAAGAACGATATAAGTCTTATCTCTCAAACCTTTATGGTTTGAGAGATGTTCACAAGCAAAGTTTCCCCTCCCTCCCCTTTTACCTAGTGTAAGCCACCTCCCCTCAGATGTGGAATCCAGTCCATACACCAGACAGATAACAGCAGGGTACAATCTTCTTCCTATGAGAACAATGAAAGCCCTTCCACCCTTGACAAGTTTTTCAGCTTTTTCCCTTATCTTAATTGAAGAATGTCCCTCTCTGCAGTCTACCTTGGCACCTCCCTTCTGATCTGGCTGAACGGGGGGGATACTTTGCTTGTGAATATCTCTTAAACCATAAAGGTTTGAGAGATAAGACTTTTATCGTTCTTCATGTTTTTTTAATGCCTACAAAATAAAGATAAAATGAGGTATTACTATCCCTTTAAGCCATATTCCCAATTACTTTTTGTATATGGCAACTCAAATGATTGATTCTCCTCAACTTGCAAGTAATACACCAGATCATTCTGATCATATAATAAGAAATCAAGAAGCGTTTATATGTTTAAATAGAAACAGAAGACGGCAAAAGCTAATGACTCAATATCTGAAATTAGACAATGAAAATCAAAATATTCAAAAGGTACCAATGAATGAACAGTCATCTAACAATATAAAGAAAAATGTTTTTGCTCTGGAAAAACTCCTCGAAAAAGAAATTAATTATTGGTGGAAAAGCGCTACATTAAAGAAATATATGGAAATTCAACACATGACTAGAGGTCTAAGATTGACAAAAGAACCAGCCTTCGGAAAAGAGGATCAAATTTTCTATGAGCAATGGTTTCTAATTTTGGATGAATGTTCATTCACATTAATGAATCATATAGTTAAATATAGAGAAAAAAGTCTACAGCTTCTGAAACAAGAAATAGAATTAAAACGGCAAGAATTAGATCCTTACAAGACTTCAATAGAATTCAGAAGCATGGACAAAGAAATCAATCAGAAGGTGAAGAGATATGAAATTGAATTAGCGACAACAAAGGATAAGAAACTACAACGGGATAATGAAGACTACACAGCCAATAGAGTGTATAGATGGGGAAGAAATAGTAGAGGAAACAAATTTCCATACAATAAATCAAATACTTTTAAAAGAAACACAGAAAGATACAGTAATATACAACATTCGCAAAGGATGGAAAAAGAAAGAAAAAAGAATCAGTTAAAAGTTAATATGAAACAACAGGGAAATCAAACTCAAGTTACAACTAAATTAGACGAACAACATATGTCAGATAATCAATATGATGATTCAATAAAAAAGACGGAACAGCGACTTGAACACTCCTCTCATATGGAACAAAAAAATAGGGAGAATGAAGTAAACAATCAAGGAGAAAATAGAAAACAACGATTTGAAAATCCAGTTCAAATTGAACAAGTAAGTAGGAAAGATGAAGGAAAGAATCAAGGAGGGAACACAAAATATTCAACAGGAAAAATGGAAAATACCCTTCCATTACAAACACAATTGAGGGAAAATATCACAATATTGGAAGAGAATATTACAGATAATAAACCTACCTATTGTAGTAAACAAGAAACAAAAATAAGTTCAAAACAATTAGAACCTCAAATGGAGGCAAAAGATACATCAGATAAGAATAGGAAACAAAAAGAAGGATGCAATCAAGTACAACAGATAGTGCAAAAGAAACAAGAGAATAAAGGAAGTTCCATTGAACAAGATAAAGATTTTTCAACTAGAAAACATCAAAATCAAAGGAAAAACAATAAACAGATGAGTACAACTAATGACAGTATCAAAGAAGACACAAAATTGGAAATAAAAAAGAAATGAAGAAGTAAATAATATGATGATGTATAGACACACAGATCAACAATACATAGATATGGGTGCACTACCAAAAATCTCCAAAAAGGATCATTTTTTATCCAAAGGCCAACAACAACCCTTTCAACAATGGATACGACAGGAATGGAAGAACCACCAGCTGAATCAGGTGAGCACACCACACAGAAGAAAGATCCATAAAAAGAAAACCAGTGAGTCCAATGATCAGCAACATCAAGGTATCTTCAACCTCTCCAATTATCAACTAAACAATGAAGAAATAAAACTTTTGAGAAAAGGCTTGAAATAAGCTCCTTCGAGTGGTCCTAATCATTTTGAATTATTCGTGGATCTCCAGCAATTCATTAGAAAACTTACTCTCAAACGTCATTTTGCTCTAAAAGGAAAAGAAATAAGAAGTGAAGAGAAAAATATGATCCTGAATGAGGAGGATCAAGAAATTGTTGAAATCCTTAAAGAACTTAAGTCAGGAGAAAATTGCAACACGGAGACTGAAATTAAAATGAAACACACAGATCTAAAAGCACCATCTAGATTTTACCCTCAAGGATCAAAAGGCCCTTTTATAGAGGCTTTTAATGAAATGGTGTTGAGAGATATTAATGAATTATTCAAAGGAGACCAGAGATATAAATCTAATCTTACCAAAAAAGAAAAAGAATTTCTTCAAATGTTGGCAGATAATCAAGATTTGATTATTCGAGCAGCTGATAAAGGTGGAAGTATAGTAATTCAATCAAAAGAAGCATACTTGGAAGAAGCGGAACGGATTCTAAGTGATGAAGAATCTTATTTGAAATTGAAGAAGAACCCTAAAGAAATATATCAGAAAGAATATACGAATTTCATAGAATGGGCAAATCAATTGAACATAATCAATCAACAAGAATTTCAGTTCTTACAGGTTCCATTCCCCATCACAGCCATATACTACCACTTACCCAGAATACATAAAAATCGTATCAAACCTCCAGGACATCCCATAATATCTGGGATTGGATCTCTGACAAGCAACCTATCCCAACATTTAGATTTTCACTTACAAAAATATGTACAACAATTACCGTCCTATACACGTGACTCTACGCATGTGTTGCAGAAATCAGTTGGAAGGAGTATTTTTGGGTAACCTGTGATGTATGTTCCTTGTATACTTCAATTCAACACAACCTGGGCTTAGAAGCAATACAATTCTTTTTGGATAAAGAAAACATAATACTGGAAATACAAAAAGATTTCATATTGAAAGGAATCAGATTCATATTAGATCACAATTATTTCCTGTTCCAAAAACAATACTTCCTCCAAATGTGTGGGACGGAAATGGGGATGAGATTCGCCCTGAGCTACGCCAACTTATTTATGGGTATGTGGGAAGAAAAACATCTTTATACTCAATATAGGGGCAACCTCGTCCTGTATGCCCGCTACATAGATGATTTACTCATCATATGGGAAGGAAGTGAAGAAGGATTGATTAACTTTGAACAACAACTCAATCAAAATAATTTTGGAATACAATTCACTGTGACTCATAGTAAGGAGGAAGTAGAATTTTTGGATCTTAAACTCAGTATCAATAAAGAGAACATAATTTGCACAAAGACACATTAGATGTAAATGTAAATAGTTACATACATAAATCTAGTGCTCACCATCCAAGATGGTTAGAGAGTGTGCCTTTAAGTCAATTTTATCATTTGAGGCGTAATTGCTCTGAAGAACAGGTTTATCTACAGCAAGCAAATGACCTTAAAAAGAAGTTTACAACAAAAGGATATTCTGAGAAGAAGATAGACGAAGCTTTAATCAAAGTATGGAAAACCCCAAGAGAAAATGTACTTAAGGACTATGATAAGCACAAGAGAAGGTGGAAAATTCCAAAAATACCATTTATTACAAGGTACAACACATCAAGACAGAAAATAGAAAGTATCATTTGAAATCACTGGCCAATTTTACAAAGTGATAAAACTTTACGCACAATACTTCCAAAGAAACCAGATATTAACTATCGGAAATCCAAGGGTTTGAAAAACAGATTGGCACCAAGTGATATTGATAAGAAGAACATGAATAAAACCACACATAGGACTTCACTGAATGGCTCAAGATTAAATGGGAACTTCAGATGTGGCCATAAGATTTGTATGACTTGCAAACACATTCAACACAGAAAAACATCTTTTCATAGTCACCAGACAAAAGAAGAATTCAATATTAAGGCTTTTTTACAGTGTACTTCCACCTATATTATTTATATGTTGGAGTGCCCGTGTGGCCTCCAGTATATAGGAAGAACAATCAGATCAGCGAAAGAACGCTTCCCAGAACATCGGAGAAATATTACCAAGGGAAGTCAAAAACATAGTGTGGCAAGACACTATTCAGAATATCATAATAAAGATTCAAGAGGTTTGAAATTGTACATCATTGATCATGTCCCTCCACAAACAGGAGGTGGTGATCGCTTCAGGAAATTAGCAAGACAGGAAGGTTTCTGGATCTTCAAACTTCAAACCTTAAATCCTCTAGGACTTAATGAAGAAATAGACTTATGGTGTACTTAATGAAGAAATAGACTTATGGTGTTTGAGATAACTTTTTGAGTAGAAAATATTAAGAAATAAAAAAGTGAGGGGAGCGTTGGAAGTATTGTGAAAACTCTTAGTATAAGAAACACACAAAAGCACAAATTTTTTAGAAAATACATATCATATTTAATGTTTATATTTATTAATTAACAAACAAAATACATTCATAAAAAAAGCTCAAATTTTTGATAATACATATAATATATCAAAGTTTAGACCTAATTAGTAACATTTAGAGTAGGTGTAACATAATTTTCATCCAATCTATTATTTAGTTGATAGCAAAACTTTAGGCAACGATTATTCGGATCCAAATTTCAAAGATTGCATCTCTTCTTAATTATATATTTAAACATTATCTCAACATAAATATATAAGAAACATACCATAAAGCAGAATTTTGGTAATACATATTATATGAAAGTTTATACATAATTAGAATGGATGCAACACATTTTGCATCCAATCTATATTATTCACTTCACAGAAATACTCAGACAATGGATATTCAGATTTTAATTTTAATTTCAAAGGCAGCATCTTTTTTTAATAATAGATCTAAATACTATCTTAACATAGGAGGGTTGAATAATAGTGATGCTACACTAAGATTTTCTATGTAATATTATTTAACAAATATAAACAAGATTTGGATATTTTTAAATACATTTAATATTCACACTTAGGCTTTATTATATTCTTGATTTGAGAAGAGAGATATACTGTTTTGAGCAAAAGAAACATTGTTACAAAACTTTGACCCCGTCAAAAATCTCTGATTGGCTGTGAAAGTAATAAATTAAGGAAAGTTAATTGGGCCCCATACAGCACGTCCAGACGAAGGTGCGTTTTTGCACCGAAACGCGTTGATGCAGAGAGGCTGAGTCTTCGGCACGGAGAGAAACGCTGAGACTGAAAGAAGAGACAATTACAGGATCGTGCAACATTCAGAGGCAGTGAGAATCGGACCAAGGCTGGGAGAAGAGTCGGAGTAGGACGAGCAACAAGATCAAGCAAGTCTCTTATACAAGTGTGATACGCGGAGACCCATCGTGGATGTCAAGTAAGCGGCCACCTACACCGGGCATCCGGTTTGTTTTTGGACACATATTGACCGCGTTGAAGTAAGAGGCCATCAACACCGGGCACTCATCTTATACTTCCACGATAGATGATAGATCCCTTTAGCAAAAGAAATATCATTGCTATTACGCAGTCACACTTGTATTTATTTAGCTTTGAGACTACCACTCCGTATTATCTCCCTACTGACGACCCACCAAAACCCTTATACATCAAGGGTCCTCTGTATACAAGGTTGCACGTTTACCCTTATTCTTGTCTATCACCCCTTCAATTTCTATTGATTATAGTTTTATATATTCATTTTTTATTGTACCTGTATGATATTTATTGTCTCACTATACACATGGTTTGTCTTTTATAGTTATGGTCAATGTATTGACTCACTTATGATTTGAAGTGTTTTATTTTGTCATTTTCATTATATTTCATTTTAGTTTATTTTGTATATATTTTGCTTGATATTAAATACTACACTTAGATGTGTTTGATGCGCTGTCTTGCTCCATCCTTCTTCTAATGTAAGATAACACAGCAAGAATTGGGCATCTCCTTAGCAGATACAGGTTTAATGTTAAAGCCACAATGCCAGCGCACTGTTGTGTATGATTTATTTAAGCAGACGAAATGGAGAGACTGTCTCTAATAAGCTCTTTGAATGAATATCCACACTGCTTTTATTGTTTTTAATGCCTCCATGATTAGAGATATTACAAATAAGGCAGCAATGGGAGTGATTAATTCAGAGAGGTTATCAGAGTCAGTCTGCCCCTTCTGTCAGCTTAAAAATATCATAGACAGTGGTGTGCAGGCATTGTGGTTTCAGTGCTAACCATTTAGGCGCCAATGAGAAGTTCAGTGCTGGTTGAAACCTGCTGCATAAGTGTTATCACTCAGACAACCAAGAATCTGAGCAGCAGCAGCACAATTTCTAGGGATTGGCGACATAAGGAGCTCCAACTACTGCCAGACTACAACTCCCATCACCCTCTGCCAGCCAATAGTCCGGTAGCAGCTGCAGGGCCTCATGTTGTCCAACTCTGGACTTTTTTATATATAACATTAAAGGGAAATGCATTAATGTGCACAGTAGAAGGGCCCCCTGAGAAGCTTGGCCAGGTCACACTTGTGCCCTCTACACCCTCTATAGTTACACCACTGAACCAATCATATCTTAACTGACCAATTTAAGAGTCAATTGTTACTAGGGTAAATTTTAAAGGAATAGTAACCCATTATGTTGACTTTAAATATTATGTAAGTGCAAAATATGTAAAGTCAAATTAGCTATACTTTTTTTAGTATTTTTTTTTTATCTTCACCAATTTTTTTTATATATATATATATATATATATATATATATATATATATATACTTTTACTTCCCTGACTATGACCTTTGTGGATCTGTTTGCAGAGATTTTTCAGTTGAGGAAAATGAAAGCAGAACTAGAGATACAATGTAAAAGGTACAATGTAAAATAGAAAGAGCACAGAGCATGCCATGATGCAGATAGACTGTAACATTGTATTACATCACACAGAGCATTCCATGCTGCAGAGACTATAACATGGTATTACATCACACAGTGCATTCCATGCTGCAGAGAGACTGTAATATTGTATTACATCACACAGTGCATTCCATGCTGCAGAGAGACTGTAATATTGTATTACATCACACAGAGCATTCAGTGCTGCAGAGAGACTGTAACATTGTATTACATCACACAGAGCATCCCATGCTGCAGAGACTGTAACAACGTATTACATCACACAGAGCATTCCATGCTGCAGGGACTGCAACATTGTATTACATCACACAGTGCATTCAGTACTGCAGAGACTCTAACATTGTATTACATCACACAGAGCATTCAGTGATGCAGAGAGACTGTAACTTTGTATTACATCGCACAGAGCATTCCATGCTGCAGAGACTATAACATGGTATTACATCACACAGTGCATTCCATGCTGCAGAGAGACTGTAGCATTGTATTACATCACACAGAGCATTCCATGCTACAGAGAGTGTAACACTGTATTACATCACACAGAGCATTCAGTGCTGCAGAGAGATAGCAACATTGTATTACATCACACAGAGGATTCAATGCTGCAGAGATAAGGTAACACTGTATTATATAAGACAAAGCATTCCACACTGCAGGGAGACTGTAACACTCTATTACATCACAGAGAGGATTCGATTCTGCAGAGAGACCAAGGCATTGTATTACATCACATAGATTATTCAGTGCTTCAAGGAGAGTGCAGTATTATATTACATTGCACAGAGTATTCATTGCTACAGGGAGACTGTAACATTGCATTACATCACACAGAGCATTCAGTACTGCAGAGAGTTTGACATTATAGTATATCACACAGAGCATTCAGTGCTACAGTGAGACTGTAACATTGTATTACATCACACATAGCATTCAGTACTGCAGGGAGACTATAAGATTTTATTACATTACACAGTACATTTAGTGATACAGGAATAGTGTAACATTGTGTTACATCTCACAGAGCATTCAGTGCTACAAGAAGAGAATAATATAGTATACCATAGAGAACATTCAGTGCTATAGAGAGACTGTTACATTATATTACATCACACGGAGCATTCAGTGATGCAGAGAGACTGTAACATTGTATTACATCACACAGAGCATTCAGTTATACAGGGACAGTGTAACATTGTATTACATAACACAGAACATTCAGTGCTGCAGAGACTGTAACATTTTATTACATCACACAGAGCATTCAATTATACAGGGGCAGTGTAACATTGTATTACATCATACAGAACATTCAGTGCTGCAGAGAGACTGTAACATTGTACATGGGCGGATTGTCCCATCGGGGGATCGGGCATCCCCTGGTGGGCCGCTAGATCATGGGCTGGTGGGGGAGCTCAGAGGATCTCACCTCACTGTCCCACAATATTTTGAAGGAGAGGTCTGTGTTGCCACCGGCACAGGCACTCTCTGTGACAGCCTTTGCGTTCCTTCTTAATGCAGAGTGACAGGATATGACATAATATCCTGGCGCCTGCTCTCCCATGCTGCACAGGGACCACATGGGGGCATTGATAGGGACGTCGGTGCTGGAGGCTGCACTGACTTCTCGCTCCCCACACTGGACCACCAGAGAATGCAAGAGAGTTGCTAGGGTTATATCTATCCCTATGAGTGCCAGATATGTATCAAAAATTATATATATATATATAACACTGGAATAGAGACAAACGCACTCACGGTATACAATGTAAAAAAATATATTAAATTACATCATACAAAACATCTTATAGCAATAGCAACGTTTCGGTCCTCTCAACGGGACCTTCCTCAAGCTAGTTTTATATATAAACACCAGCTAATGGTCTGCTTTTAAAAAAAAAAATGCCCGGGCTCGTATTCCCCTACAATCTGCCCCTGACATTGTATTATACCACATAGAGCATTCCATGCTGCAGAGAGACGGTAACATTGTATTACATCACACAGAGCATTCAGTGCTGCAGAGATACTGTGACATAGTGTATCACACAGTGTATTCAGTGCTTCAGGGAGACTGTTACATTGTATTACATTACACAGTGCATTTAGTGCTACAGTAATAGTGTGACATTGTGTTACATCTCACAGAGCATTCAGTGCTAAAAAAAGATTATCATATATTATATCACAAACAATATTGAGTGCTATAGAGAGACTGTTACATTGTATTACATAACACAGAACATTCATTGCTGCAGAAAGACTGTAACATTGTATTACAGCACAGAGAGCATTCAGTGCTGCAGAGAGACTGTAACATTGTATCATATCACACACAGCATTCAGTGCTGCAGAGAGACTATAACATTGTATTACATCACACAGCATTCAGTGCTGCAGGGAGACTGTAACATTGTATTACATCACACAGAGCATTCAGTGCTGCAGAGAGACTGTAACATTGTATTACATCACACAGAGCATTCAGTGCTGCAGAGAGACTGTAACATTGTATTACATCACACAGAGCATTCAGTGCTGCAGAGAGTCTGTAACATTGAATTACATCACACAGAGCATTCAGTACTACAGAGAGACTGTAACATTGTATTACATCACACAGAGCATTCAGTGCTGCAGAGAGACTATAACATTGTATTACATCACACAGAGCATTCAGTGATGCAGAGAGACTGTAACTTTGTATTACATCGCACAGAGCATTCCATGCTGCAGAGACTATAACATGGTATTACATCACACAGTGCATTCCATGCTGCAGAGAGACTGTAGCATTGTATTACATCACACAGAGCATTCCATGCTACAGAGAGTGTAACACTGTATTACATCACACAGAGCATTCAGTGCTGCAGAGAGATAGCAACATTGTATTACATCACACAGAGGATTCAATGCTGCAGAGATAAGGTAACACTGTATTATATAAGACAAAGCATTCCACACTGCAGGGAGACTGTAACACTCTATTACATCACAGAGAGGATTCGATTCTGCAGAGAGACCAAGGCATTGTATTACATCACATAGATTATTCAGTGCTTCAAGGAGAGTGCAGTATTATATTACATTGCACAGAGTATTCATTGCTACAGGGAGACTGTAACATTGCATTACATCACACAGAGCATTCAGTACTGCAGAGAGTTTGACATTATAGTATATCACACAGAGCATTCAGTGCTACAGTGAGACTGTAACATTGTATTACATCACACATAGCATTCAGTACTGCAGGGAGACTATAAGATTTTATTACATTACACAGTACATTTAGTGATACAGGAATAGTGTAACATTGTGTTACATCTCACAGAGCATTCAGTGCTACAAGAAGAGAATAATATAGTATACCATAGAGAACATTCAGTGCTATAGAGAGACTGTTACATTATATTACATCACACGGAGCATTCAGTGATGCAGAGAGACTGTAACATTGTATTACATCACACAGAGCATTCAGTTATACAGGGACAGTGTAACATTGTATTACATAACACAGAACATTCAGTGCTGCAGAGACTGTAACATTTTATTACATCACACAGAGCATTCAATTATACAGGGGCAGTGTAACATTGTATTACATCATACAGAACATTCAGTGCTGCAGAGAGACTGTAACATTGTACATGGGCGGATTGTCCCATCGGGGGATCGGGCATCCCCTGGTGGGCCGCTAGATCATGGGCTGGTGGGGGAGCTCAGAGGATCTCACCTCACTGTCCCACAATATTTTGAAGGAGAGGTCTGTGTTGCCACCGGCACAGGCACTCTCTGTGACAGCCTTTGCGTTCCTTCTTAATGCAGAGTGACAGGATATGACATAATATCCTGGCGCCTGCTCTCCCATGCTGCACAGGGACCACATGGGGGCATTGATAGGGACGTCGGTGCTGGAGGCTGCACTGACTTCTCGCTCCCCACACTGGACCACCAGAGAATGCAAGAGAGTTGCTAGGGTTATATCTATCCCTATGAGTGCCAGATATGTATCAAAAATTATATATATATATATAACACTGGAATAGAGACAAACGCACTCACGGTATACAATGTAAAAAAATATATTAAATTACATCATACAAAACATCTTATAGCAATAGCAACGTTTCGGTCCTCTCAACGGGACCTTCCTCAAGCTAGTTTTATATATAAACACCAGCTAATGGTCTGCTTTTAAAAAAAAAAATGCCCGGGCTCGTATTCCCCTACAATCTGCCCCTGACATTGTATTATACCACATAGAGCATTCCATGCTGCAGAGAGACGGTAACATTGTATTACATCACACAGAGCATTCAGTGCTGCAGAGATACTGTGACATAGTGTATCACACAGTGTATTCAGTGCTTCAGGGAGACTGTTACATTGTATTACATTACACAGTGCATTTAGTGCTACAGTAATAGTGTGACATTGTGTTACATCTCACAGAGCATTCAGTGCTAAAAAAAGATTATCATATATTATATCACAAACAATATTGAGTGCTATAGAGAGACTGTTACATTGTATTACATAACACAGAACATTCATTGCTGCAGAAAGACTGTAACATTGTATTACAGCACAGAGAGCATTCAGTGCTGCAGAGAGACTGTAACATTGTATCATATCACACACAGCATTCAGTGCTGCAGAGAGACTATAACATTGTATTACATCACACAGCATTCAGTGCTGCAGGGAGACTGTAACATTGTATTACATCACACAGAGCATTCAGTGCTGCAGAGAGAGTGTAACATTGTATTACATCACACAGAGCATTCAGTGCTGCAGAGAGACTGTAACATTGTATTACATCACACAGAGCATTCAGTGCTGCAGAGAGTCTGTAACATTGAATTACATCACACAGAGCATTCAGTACTACAGAGAGACTGTAACATTGTATTACATCACACAGAGCATTCAGTGCTGCAGAGAGACTATAACATTGTATTACATCACACAGAGAATTCAGTTATACAGGGACAGTGTAACAATGTATTACATCACACAGAGTATTCAGTTATACAGGTACAGTGTAACATTGCATTACATCACACAAAGCATTCAATTCTGCAGAGAATGTAACATTGTATTGAATCACAATGAGCATTCAGTTATACAGGGAGATCGTATACTGTATATGTATGTTTTGACTGACCAAAAAATTCAGTGCTCCTGCTGCCAGGGATTTCAATGTGTAAAATAATAGGTGGCTATGGAAAAAGCAATAAAAAATGTAGGTAATTTGGCTGTACATATTGTATACTTGAAGAATGTGCAAAAGTCATTATAAAGGGATACTATTCCTCTATAATGTATCCTACTGTACTTGTGATTAATAGTCATCCGCACAGTTAAAGTTACATTTGTGCTTTTTATTTATTTGTTTACTTATTTTACCACATCCCTAATTAGATTCTAAGAGCCATGGCTCAGGGAACTGCTTCTCCTTGTGGTTTAATTATTAATACACTTGAATGTATTCTAGTTTTCTAACTGTAAACTGTTAATTATGTAAAACACACCGTTCCCAGTGGCAGGGTAAAATACACACATACACATGTAAATACAAAGCAGACAAATGTTTTTGTAGCCAACAACAGAGAAGTTATCAATCACACAGCTTCTTGTTACGTTACATAGCAGCATATTGTGGCCAAGAAATTCCTATAAAGGGGGAGTATCATGTACTATTTTCCTTCTGATACGTCTGCTCCAAATGGGGAGGAACTGCAGATCTCTTAGGCTCTGCATTGTACAGCTCCAAGATGCAACCTAGTAGCAGATTCAGGGGTCAAAAATCTGACCCTGGCCTCCGTAGACTGTAACGGGCCTTGTCAAATCTCCATGAATATGACAGATCAATAAATCTGGTGTGATCCAGTTAGTATGTTGATTCATGAACATGCCTGGGAACTCAATGGATTTGCTCCGGAGACTCTGGTTTTAAGATTGCATTACCTGGTCTCCGTGGCAAAGGCTGATTCTCCAGATATTTGGAGTTTTCTTTAAAGGAGCAGTAAACTTTTTTTATGAAAACACATGTTTTAGAGATCTTTTCCTGCTGAATAAAACAAGGGTACTCCCACTGCTTTTAGATGTTCTATTCAGAATTTACAACAGTTCAAATAACCAGGAAGTGAATTTACTGTGTTTACTTCCTGATAGTTCTAACTGACAGGAAGTGAATTTACTGTGTTTACTTCCTGATAGTTCTAACTGACAGGAAGTGACAGGCAGTTTCTATCACATTCTATGGAGAACTGTATGTCACTGACTTTTCTGACTTTCCTCTCCATTAGAATGTAACAGGAAAAACTAATTAGAATTTGACCACCAGAGGGCACTGATAATGTAAAGGAACATGGGTTTAAACTGTAATAACTCTGGAAATATGAATCTCTTGGCAGTGGGTGTACCCTTAATTCACTCAGTAGGAAAATCCCTACAATATTATTTTTTCATAAAGAAAAGTTTACTGCTCCTTTAAAATTATTCCCACTTCTGCTCCTTTCCACCATGCTCCTCCCACTTTTCCTCCTCCCCCACCCAGTTCCTCCCACTTCCCGCTCAATTGTGTGGTGCCCTGGAAAGCCGTGTCCCCACTTGCGGGTATATCCTGCCCACTTTTTGCTGTGATGTTGGCAATAATACTTCCCAGCAGCATCAGAGAAATCCCCAGAGGTATGTCCATGGAAGCCAGGGGAATTGCTGTGCTCTCAAGAGACCCGGAACTTGTGTCAGCCTAATCCTATATAATAATTCGCTAATGATGTTTGTCAGAAGCCGTCAAGCGCAGTAGAGACTGCCAGAACACACAGAATGCTGGGAGGTGTAGGCGTGCTGGGAGGTGTAGGAATGCTGGGAGCACAGAATACTGGGAGCACAGAATGCTGGGAGGTGTAGGAATGCTGGGAGTTCTGTGCTGGGAGCAGTCTGTGCTTTCAGGCAGTCTCTACATTGCATGACTGCGTCGGCGTCAGAACGTAGAGCAGGACCGGCATCTTAACCCTTTCAGTGCAAGAGGGATACGCAATGCGTTGCAAAGCAATGAGTTGCGTACCTCTCTGGCACTCAAATGGTTAACATCACCCGGACCTTAGCCCGTGTACACGGGCTTTTACACTAGTGCATTAATAGTCCACGATGCATACCAATTGCACCATTACTAGTAGGGAGATGAAAACCATTACATGCCTCAAGCTGGCAGCAACACATGTGGCTTTAAGCCTTAGACATGGTCTTCTCCCCTTCAGCTACAACCTAATAAAACCTTTGGTCAAAGTCCCAAGAAAGTGTGGGATTTAAGGCCATATATAAAAAGCTGATGAAGTGCATTTTTGGAGTAAACTAACTGTACCATTGGTGGAAAAATGAAAATCTAACAAATTTCTTTAGCGTTCAAGAGGTTAAAAATACAATTTAAAGGGATAGCAATGCCTGCTATTAAGAAACTTAATATTGTAGACATTAAAAATCAAATTCAATGATGTATGCATTGTCTCTCAAACATGTATAGTTTGAGAGATATATGCTGCTAAAGTCCCCCTCCCCTTTCAGTGACGTCAGTCTCTAGCTGACAGCAGGAGATTCTAGTCATGTGACACGATGGCGGATCTTCAGCAGAGCAGAAATAGCGCTATCTAAATATAAATACTTCATTGGAATGGTCTACAAAGTGTGCCTGGTTTGCAAGCACACTTTGTAGACTGTTCCAAGTAAGAAGTGTTTCTTTTTAGAAAGCGCTATTTTGGCTCTGCTGAGGAGCCACCGTGGCATTGCACGACCCGAACATCCTGTTGTCAGATACAGAATGACGTCAGTGAAAGGGGAGGGGGACTTTAGCAGTGTATATCTCTCAAACTATACATGTTTGAGAGACAATGCATACATCATTGAATTTATATTTTTAATGTCTACAATATTAAAAAGTTTCTTAACAGCAGGCATTACTATCCCTTTAAATAAATGGAGATGTTTATTTCTCCCTTATAGTCCAGTTAATTTGTGCCAGAATTGATCTTTTTTTTTGAAAATGTAATGTTAAAGGGATAGTAATACTTCGTTTTATCTTTATTTTATTTTGTAGGCATTAAAAAAACATGAAGAATGATATAAGTCTTATCTCTCAAACCTTTATGGTTTGAGAGATATTCACAAACAAAGTTTCCCCTCCTGCCCCTTTTACCTAGTGTAAGCTATCTCTTCTCAGATGTGGAATCCAGTCCATAGACCAGACAGATAACAGCAGGGGACAATCTTCTTCCTATGAGAACAATGAAAGCACTGCCTCCCTTGACAAGCTTTTCAGGTTTTTCCCTCATCTTAATTGAAGATTGTCCCTCTCTGCAGTCTACCTGGGCACCTCCCTTCTGATCTGGCTGAGCAGTGTTACATCAGTAAAAGGGGTGGGAAGGGGATACTTTGTCATTGAATTACTCTTGTACTACAACTCTGACCGTATTGAAATAACACTCTCCAAGGTCAAATACTATGATGATTAATTAGAGTTGCTTTTATTATGAAACATTACTATCCCTTTAACCTTACGAGTGCCAGAGAGGTATCCAACGCATATTGTGTTGTTACTTTGTTCCCAAACTGGTGACAAACTTAAGGGGCATTATCTTTAATACTGGTGTTTAGCCC
Organism: Rhinophrynus dorsalis; assembly: GCA_037306005.1. Lineage (NCBI taxonomy): Eukaryota > Metazoa > Chordata > Amphibia > Anura > Rhinophrynidae > Rhinophrynus > Rhinophrynus dorsalis. The sequence continues at coordinate 467,628,422 of CM074723.1, forward strand.
TATGCCTGGGTGAAGATATATTAACTCTAAATAAATAAACTACTGACTATATGTAAAAATAATTAAAATTAAGGACAGAAAAATAACATAAAATACAAACATAAAATAAAAATAAATCAATAATAAGTGTCATGCGAAAAAATGATACGAAGAATTTTGCAAAAAAAAAAAAAAGAAAAGAAAAAATCTCATAATTCTTTTAACTAATTACTAATAAATACTTATGGAAAAAGAACAATCTGTCTAAATATGTAGGACAATACTTCACAATGCATTGCTCATCTCCCTGGTCATTAATGGGTTAATTAAATTCATGCACTCTGCCTGCTTTAAAGTCAACACTATATGCCCTTTCAGGGTTTTTTTTTCCCACACAAAGGTTTTCTTCTCTTTTAAGACTCATAGGGTAATCAAGACTTTCATCTAAGAATTTTTTTTTTGTGATTTTTTTTTTCCATTTAGCCATGAAGATTATTTACTGTCAGGACCGCATACTAATGCTACTTAGATAACATTAATCTCCTTAGGCGTCTCTCTCAATTAGTTCATTCCACTTCTATTTTGCTCAAATTGCACATATTTTAGGGAGACAGACAATAGGATCTGATTGGAGTGGAAAACAAGCCTAAATGCCCAGAGCTTGCAACCATCAACTTGGGGATTGTAATAAAAATTCAATAAGCTTGTCTTCTAAGAGACTTAAAGGGATTCTGTTCCTAACATCTTAAACCACATTCCGCAGGGCACTTGGCATCAGCGGTGTACTGTGTTGACTTTCCTTTTGCCAACATCCTTCAATCTGCTGAATAGCAGTTGTTAAGTATATGCAAATTATGTTTTCTTATGTAGCTCAGCACAATGATTCTCCTTTTGGTGCTTTCTTTTCCTATCCATCTCAAATTTATTTTCCCACACCAAACTCTGTCATACTTTAAAATCAAACTTTCTTTTTCAGAATTCTAAAATATTCATGTGATCTTGCTTAAAAAAATAAAACAAAGAAAAATAGAGTACTGTGCAAAAGTCTTAGGTGTGAAAAAATGCTGTAAAGTAAGAATGCTTTCAAAAAATAGGCATGTTAATAGTTTATGTTTTATAAATTAACAAAAATGTGAGCACCCTTTGCATTCAAATACACTTGCTCAAAGTCAGCTGGGAACAAAATCAGGCCTCTGTAATTAGATAGCAGCAGCCTTCAACAGCACCAAGGGAAGGTAGTGGCACTGTGAGGTATTGCACCAGACTGAGGAGAGGACAGGGTCATGACAGGTGTGGTGTTATTAGAATACAAATTTTCCCTTGAGAGCAGGATCTGTGCCTCTCATCAGCAACTGCATGGTGCACAGTGTGTGTGTGGTAAATAACACCTGGGGGCTCAACTGTCTCCAAACACCATGACACCAGAAACCAAGTACTGCCGTTGTCACTATACTCCTTGTCCATGCCTCACTAAGGACACTTGACAACTTGCTGACAGTTTAATGGTAACAATGAACCCTCCCTGCCACCAGCTTAGCATATTCTGCAGGATGGAATCTCTTCAGATGTTGCTTGATGCCCTGCTTGCAATTCTCCTCCACCACACTGCCATGTGTTGTCAGTGCACCACACAGTGTGCAATAGGTGGACACGAACTGCCACAACGTAACATCTACAGAGTGGCTAACACTTGGCGGGGGAGGTAATGACGAATGAGGTGGATTGGAAGAAGATGTAGTTACTAGTGATGAGCGAGCATGCTCGGCCGAAGCTCGGTTCAGCTCGAGCATCGCTCTGCTCGGCACATGGCGGTACTCGTACGAGTACCGCATGTGCTCGCCCGCCATGTTCGGGTCTCCTCCCCGCACGTTTCGCAGCTGCCGCGCAGCCAATAAACGTGCGGGGAGGCTCTGACATCAGTGTAATGCCAGCAGCCATGTTGGCTGCTGGCATTACACTGATTGGCTGGCCAGAACCCGTGATCGGGTGCTGTATAGCATCCGACGTGCGAGTTTGGCTCATTCTTAGCCAGGGAGAGATGCGCTTAGACAGGGAAAGTCAGTGTAGGGAGAATAAAATTGTTGAAACTCTTTCAAGACCCAAAGTCCTTTTTAGGACTGTTGTGTGTGGGGGCAGCATTTATATTTTGTTTGGGGGGCACAATTTCGTTTTTTTAGTGGGGGGGATATTTGTAAGGTGACATATAATACTAGATGCACAGGAAGTCAGTGTAGGGAGAATAAAATTGTTGAAACTCTTTCAAGACCCAAAAGTCCTTTTTAGGACTGTTGTGTGTGGGGGCAGCATTTAATTTTTTTTTGGGGAGGCAGAATTTCATTTTTTGTGGGGGGGGGACATGTTCTAAGGTGACATTGTACTAGGTGCACAGGGACAAATATTTCACAGTGCAGTGACAAGCTGACATATTCTGTTAGGTGCACAGGGCCAATGATTTTACAACGCAGCGACAAAAAGGGCCATTTTAAACGTGTGCCTAGCCATAGATTATTGTCACATTCTGTTTAGTGTGCAAATTCACAAATTAACGTCACATATTCCGTTCACTGTGCCTAGCCACAGATTAGCGTCACATTCTGTTTCGTGTGCCTAGCCGCAAATTAGCGTCACATTCTGTTTCGTGTGCCTAGCCGCAGATTAGCGTCACATATTGTTTAGTGTGCCTAGCCGCAGATTAACGTCACATATTGTTTAGTGTGCCTAGCCGCAGATTAGCGTCACATATTGTTTAGTGTGCTTAGCCGCAGATTAGCGTCACATTCTGTTTCGTGTGCCTAGCCGCAGATTACCGGCATATATTCCGTTTAATATGAAGAAGGCGGGTAAAAAGGGACGGGGAAGTGGACGTGATCCTGATAGTTCAGGGCGCGGGTCAGGACGCGTAGAAACTGTGCCTGGTGCCAGAGCACAAGAAAGAAAGACATCCACCATACCTAGCTTCATGTCTCAGTTTACAGGGCGTCGCAGGACATCACTCTCGAGGTCAGACCACTGCGAACAGGTGGTCGGTTGGATTTCAGCTGATACTGCTTCCAGTCGGTTAAGCACCACCCTGTCTTCCACCAAGTCCACTCTCACTAGCCAAGAGTCTGGTCAACATAATCCTCACCCTGATCATCCTTCCTCCCACCATAGAAGGTCTGGCCAAAGAAGTGATCCCACACTGGGATATAGTGAGGAGCTCTTCTCATCACCAATCCTTGATTTGAACCTCTCTCCAAGCACGCTTGCAGAGGAACATGAGATCTTGTGCCCTGATTCACAAACTCTAGATGGTACCCAATCACAAGAAGATGACAGAGGGGAACGGCATTTAAGGTCAAAGGAAGTGGATGATGATGATGAGACACAGTTGCCATCAAATCAACCACAATTACTGTCTCAAGACCTTGATGAGGAGGATGATACACAGTTGTCAATGACTGAATATGTGGTGGGATCAAGAAATGAGGAGGATGATCAGAGTGAGGAAGTGGAGGAGGACTTGGTGGACGATGAGGTGACTGACCCCACCTGGGAAGGTGGAAAGCCGAGCGATGACAGCAGTCCTGAGGGTGAGCCATCTGCAGCACCGCAACAGGCTGGAAGAGGCAGTGGTGTGGCTAAAGAAAGAAGGCGGACCGCACCAAACCGGCCAGCAAATGTTCCACGGAGCACCCCCTTGCGTAAATCTCCCTTGCCAAGGGCTAGGTGTTCCGCGGTATGGCGTTTTTTTAAGGAAAGTGCGGACGACAAAAGAATTGTAGTTTGCAACCTGTGCCACACCAGAATGAGCCGAGGCATGAACACTAGCAACCTCACCACCACCAGCATGATCCGACACATGGCATCCAAGCACCGTAATAAGTGGGAGGAACGCCCAGATCGCCAATCTGTGTCTGCAGGCCACACCACTGCCTCCTCTTCCCCTGTTTTCGGTGCCGGCCAATCGCCTGTCGAAGGCGCAGGCCCGCATACCTCCCGCCCTGCACCTGTACCATCTGAAGCACCATCAGCGACCACATCCACTTCCCTGTCCCAGCGCAGCGTCCAAATGTCGTTACCCCAGGCATTTGAGCGCAAGCGAAAATACCCAGCCACCCACCCACAGGCCATAGCACTAACCTCACACCTTTCCAAATTACTGGCCATCGAAATGCTGCCATTTAGGCTTGTGGACACTGAGTCCTTCCGCAGCCTGATGGCAGCAGCTGTCCCTCGGTACGCAGTCCCCAGCCGCCACTACTTTTCCCGGTGTGCCGTCCCCACCTTACACCACCATGTGTCCCTTAACATCACCCGTGCCCTGACCAACGCAGTTACTGGGAAGGTCCACTTAACGACTGACACATGGACAAGTGCTTGTGGCCAGGGACGCTACATTTCCCTGACGGCACACTGGGTGAATGTCGTGGAGGCTGGGAGCGACTCGGACCCTGGGATGGCACAGGTGCTACCCACGCCGAGGATTGCGGGCCCTACCTCCATCAGGGTTTCCGCCAGCACCTACGTTATTGGCTCCTCCTCCTCCGTTTCCACCTCCGAATTCTCTGCGCGCAGCGCCACTCACCCATCAGCCGGTAGCTGGAAGCAGTGTAGCACTGCAGTGGGGAAGTGTCAACAGGCCGTGCTGAAGCTGATCTGCCTTGGGGACAAACAGCACACGGCCTCAGAGCTGTTGCAGGGGATTAGTCACCAGACCGAGCAGTGGCTCTCGCCACTCAACCTGCAACCAGGCATGGTTGTGTGTGATAATGGGCGTAACTTGGTGGCGGCTTTGGAGCTCGGCAAGCTCACACACGTACCATGCCTAGCGCATGTATTTAATTTAGTGGTTCAGCGATTTCTAAAAACCTACCCCAATTTGCATGATCTCTTGACCAAGGTGCGCCGCGTGTGTGCACATTTCCGTAAGTCATCTACAGCTTCAGCCGGCCTGTTGACGCTGCAGCAGCGCTTACAATTGCCAGCTCACCGGCTGCTGTGTGACGTGAGCACGCGCTGGAACTCCACCTTCCACATGTTGGCCCGGCTTTGTGAGCAGCAGAGGGCAGTAGTGGAGTACCAGCTATTACACGGTCGTCGCCTCTCCGTTCAACTTCCTCTAATCAGAAGTGAGGAGTGGGAATGGATGTCAGACCTCTGTGAGGTTTTACGCAATTTTGAGGAATCGACACAGATGGTGAGCGGCGATAACGCTATTATCAGTGTAACCATCCCACTTCTGTGTCTACTGAAACGCTCGCTGCTCACAATTAAAACCGACGCTTTGCATGTGGAAGAGGTGGAAATGGGGGAGGAAGAGCTTACACAAGGTGATAGCCAGAGCACCCTCACTTCGTCTTCTCAGCGACAATTGGAGGAGGCGGAGGAGGAGGAGGAGGAGGAAGACACGGTTGCCTCCGCTACAGAGGGTAGCCATGGAACTTTATTTCCATCTCTTCAGCGTGGGTGGGCAGAAGAGGAGGAAGAGGATGAGGAGATTGAGAGTCATCCTCCTGGTGAGGACAGCAAAATCTTGCCTGTTGGTACTCTGGCACACATGGCTGACTTTATGTTAGGCTGCCTTTCCCCTGACCCACGCGTTATACGCATTTTAGACAACACGGATTACTGGGTGTTCACCCTTCTGGACCCCCGCTACAAAGAGAATTTCTCATCTCTCATTCCTCCGGTGGAGAGGACAAGCAAAATGGTGCAATACCAGAAGGTTCTTGTCGAAAAATTGCTCCAAAATTTTCCATCTGACAACGCTGGCGGCAGAGTACGTGCTACCTTGGCCAACCGAGAAGGGGAGAAAAGGGGAGCACACAGCAGTTCCGACAAAGGCAGGGCAACACTCTCCAAGGCGTGGGACACCTTCATGACACCCCGCCAGCACCCTCACCCTGATGCGCGGCCTAGTGTCACAAGGAGGGAAAAGTTTTGGAAGATGGTGAAGGAGTACGTAGCAGACCGTGTCAGCGTCCTCAATGATCCCTCTGTGCCTTACAACTACTGGGTGTCCAAGCTGGACACGTGGTATGAACTGGCACTCTACGCCTTGGAGGTGCTGGCCTGCCCTGCCGCCAGCGTTCTGTCTGAGCGGGTATTTAGTGCTGCTGGTGGCATCATAACAGATAAGCGTATCCGCCTTTCCACCGAAAATGCTGATAGGTTGACACTTATAAAAATGAACAAGGCCTGGATTTCCCCTGACTTCTCCACTCCACTGGAGGAAAGCCCCGGGTGAACATAAAGTCACTTTAGATATGTTATTTACAATGATGGGAATTCTCTGTATTCCCATTCACCCCTTCCACCCAAAAAATGGGTATATGGTTGACTCTTAATCTTCTCATCCTCCTCCTCCTCTTCCATATGCCCTGTGATATAATTTTTATATAGGGCCAGCTCACCAGCGGGCCCTGTGATATAATTTTTATATAGGGCCAGCTCACCAGCGGGCCCTGTGATATAATTTTTATATAGGGCCAGCTCACAAGCGGGCCCTGTTTGACAATTTTTGTATAGGTCAGCTCACCAGCGGGCCTTCTCATATAATGTTTTATTGGGTCAGCTCTCTAGCGGGCCCTCTCATATAATGTTTTATAGCGTCAGCTCACTAGCGGGCCTTCGCATATAATGTTTAGGATGGTCAGCTCCGCAGCAGACCCTCACCCATAATGTTTTAGATGGTCGGCTCAGCAGCAGACCCTCATTCCTAATGTTTTAGATGGTCAGCTTAGCGGCATGCCCTCGCCCCTAATGTTTTAGAGGGTCACCAGCAGGCCATTAATCCTAATTTTTCAAGGGTGTGTATGATGCCCTCCTTTATGTGTAATAAAGGGTGTATTGGAGTGACATTTCAGTCTAATTTTTGGCAGCCCTTTCACTTAGTGCATAGGCTTTATGAGTGTTGGACCACTACCTGAACTATTGTACCACAATGTGAATGAGGCCCTCCATTTTGTGATATACAGGTTGTATCGGAGTGCCTCAGGTCCTCCCATTGAATTAAATAGGGCTGGGGTGTTCGACAGAGCAGAAGGTAGTTCTTGGCTTCATCCACTAAGTCACTTCGTCACTTTTACTCAATGGATCAGACCCCACTGTTCCGACTATAAATTTTGGACTTAACAAGGGCAAACGGACATGTTGTAAAACCTGTGGTAGCTGCGGCCTCCGTTCCTGAATGCTGTACCTTACCCGGGCCATAACCACGTTGAACACCTGCTTTACGCTGCGCACGTTTCCCTCTTAATCATGGCCCCAGTTCCGAAAAATCGATGAAATTTTTTGCAGAATTTGCAGATGATATACAAGTAAATATACAGCAAATACTGTTTGGTAACAATTTTTCGCCTAAAATCGTTTTTATCTTCCTTTTTGTGTGTTTTACGGTCAGTCTGTAAAAATGGCGTACTACGGGCGAAACATCGTTCCCAGCAGCGACGTTGGCGTCCAAGATGCATCCAGACATCCTCCCTATGCTGTCCCTGAACCATTTCTGTGGTGTTTCCATCATTTTCTGACCTTTTCCTATGAACCAGGCACCCACCCCTCATCAGAGCAGGGGGTGCCTGGTGTAATGCTCGAGTCCTCCCTTTGACTTCAATGGGGCTCGGGTGCTCGGCCGAGCACTCGAGCCTCCGGGGGCGCTCGGCCAGAGCACCCGAACACCCGAGCATCGGGGTGCTCGAACATCACTAGTAGTTACCCTAGAGGAAGAGGGTGATGGCTACCTAGTTGTTTTGCTCATCATGGAACTTACAGTCTCTGCCTGGGTTTCTCTATTCTTCCTCCTCTTTGATCTCTGCCTCGCCTTTCTGGGGAGTCAGGGGCTATAGGACCAGGGGTGCTTGATGTCTGTGGTGTGTGTTTGGCTTTAACATTAGTGATGAGCGAGCACCCCAATGCTCGGGTGTTCGGGTGCTCTGACCGAGCACCCCCGGAGGCTCGAGTGCTCGGCCGAGCACCCGAGCCCCATTGAAGTCAATGGGAGGATTCGAGCATTACACCAGGCACCCCCTGCTCTGATGAGGGGAGGGTGCCTGGTCCATAGGAAAAGGGCAGAAAAGGATGGAAACACCACAGAAATGGTTCAGGGACAGCATAGGGAGGATGTCTGGATGCATCTTGGACTCCAACATCGCTGCTGGGAACGATCTTTCGCCCGTGGTACGCCATTTTTACAGACTGACCGTAAAACACACAAAAAGGCAGATAAAAACGACTTTAGGCGAAAAATTGTTACCAAACAGTATTTGCTGTATATTTACTTGTATATCATCTGCAAATTCTCCCAAAAATTTCCTCGATTTTTCTGAACTGAGGCCATGATTAAGAGGGAAACGTGCGCAGAGGCAAATTCTCCCAAAAATTTCCTTGATTTTTCTGAACTGAGGCCATGATTAAGAGGGAAACGTGCGCTGAGCCGACCATCTAAAACATTATGGGTGAGGGTCTGCTGAGGAGCTGACCATCCTAAACATTATATGCGAAGGCCCGCTAGTGAGCTGACGCTATAAAACATTATATGAGAAGGCCCGCTAGAGAGATGACCCAATAAAACATTATATGAGAAGGCCCGCTGGTGAGCTGACCTATACAAAAATTGTCAAACTGCGCCCGCTGGTGAGCTGGCCCTATATAAAAATTATATCACAGGGCCCGCTGGTGAGCTGGCCCTATATAAAAATTATATCCCAGGGTATATGGAAGAGAGTCAACCATATACCCGTTTTTTGGGTGGAAGGGGTGAATGGGAATACAGAGTATTCCCATCATTGTAAATAACATATATAAAGTGAGTTTATGTTCCCCCGGGGCTTTCCTCCAGTGGAGTGGAGAAGTCAGGGGAAATCCAGGACTTGTTCATTTTTATAAGTGTCAACCTATCAGCATTGTCGGTGGAAAGGCGGATACGCTTATCTGTTATGATGCCACCAGCAGCACTAAATACCCGCTCAGACAGAACGCTGGCGGCAGGGCAGGCCAGCACCTCCAAGGCGTAGAGTGCCAGTTCATACCACGTGTCCAGCTTGGACACCCAGTAGTTGTAAGGCACAGAGGGATCATTGAGGACGCTGACACGGTCTGCTACGTACTCCTTCACCATCTTCCAAAACTTTTCCCTCCTTGTGACACTAGGCTGCGCATCAGGGTGAGGGTGCTGGCGGGGTGTCATGAAGGTGTCCCACGCCTTGGAGAGTGTTGCCCTGCCTTTGTCGGAACTGCTGTGTGCTCCCCTTTTCTCCCCTTCTCGGTTGGCCAAGGTAGCACGTACTCTGCCGCCAGCGTTGTCAGATGGAAAATTTTGGAGCAATTTTTCGACAAGAACCTTCTGGTATTGCACCATTTTGCTTGTCCTCTCCACCTGAGGAATGAGAGATGAGAAATTCTCTTTGTAGCGGGGGTCCAGAAGGGTGAACACCCAGTAATCCGTGTTGTTTAAAATGCGTATAACGCGTGGGTCACGGGAAAGGCAGCCTAACATAAAGTCAGCCATGTGTGCCAGAGTACCAACAGGCAAGATTTCGCTGTCCTCACCAGGAGGATGACTCTCAATCTCCTCATCCTCTTCCTCCTCTTCTGCCCACCCACGCTGAAGAGATGGAACTAAAGTTCCATGGCTACCCTCTGTAGCAGAGGCAACCGTGTCTTCCTCCTCCTCCTCCTCCGCCTCCTCCAATTGTCGCTGAGAAGACGAAGTGAGGGTGCTCTGGCTATCACCTTGTGTAAGCTCTTCCTCCCGCATTTCCACCTCTTCCACATGCAAAGCGTCGGTTTTAATTGTGAGCAGCAAGCGTTTCAGTAGACACAGAAGTGGGATGGTTACACTGATAATAGCGTTATCGCCGCTCACCATCTGTGTCGATTCCTCAAAATTGCGTAAAACCTCACAGAGGTCTGACATCCATTCCCACTCCTCACTTCTGATTACAGGAAGTTGAACGGAGAGGCGACGACCGTGTAACAGCTGGTACTCCACTACTGCCCTCTGCTGCTCACAAAGCCGGGCCAACATGTGGAAGGTGGAGTTCCAGCGCGTGCTCACGTCACACAGCAGCCGGTGAGCTGGCAATTGTAAGCGCTGCTGCAGCTTCAACAGGCCGGCTGAAGCTGTAGATGACTTACGGAAATGTGCACACACGCGGCGCACCTTGGTCAAGAGATCATGCAAATTGGGGTAGGTTTTTAGAAATCGCTGAACCACTAAATTAAATACATGCGCTAGGCATGGTACGTGTGTGAGCTTGCCGAGCTCCAAAGCCGCCACCAAGTTACGCCCATTATCACACACAACCATGCCTGGTTGCAGGTTGAGTGGCGAGAGCCACTGCTCGGTCTGGTGACTAATCCCCTGCAACAGCTCTGAGGCCGTGTGCTGTTTGTCCCCAAGGCAGATCAGCTTCAGCACGGCCTGTTGACGCTTCCCCACTGCAGTGCTACACTGCTTCCAGCTACTGGCTGATGGGTGAGTGGCGCTGCGTGCAGAGAATTCGGAGGTGGAAACGGAGGAGGAGGAGCCAATAACGTAGGTGCTGGCGGAAACCCTGATGGAGGTAGGGCCCGCAATCCTCGGCGTGGGTAGCACCTGTGCCATCCCAGGGTCCGAGTCGCTTCCAGCCACCACGACATTCACCCAGTGTGCCGTCAGGTAAATGTAGCGTCCCTGGCCACAAGCACTTGTCCATATGTCAGTCGTTAAGTGGACCTTCCCAGTAACTGCGTTGGTCAGGGCACGGGTGATGTTAAGGGACACATGGTGGTGTAATGCGGGGATGGCACACCGGGAAAAGTAGTGGCGGCTGGGGACCGCGTACCGAGGGACAGCTGCTGCCATCAGGCTGCGGAAGGACTCAGTCTCCACAAGCCTAAATGGCAGCATTTCGATGGCCAGTAATTTGGAAAGGTGTGAGGTTAGTGCTATGGCCTGTGGGTGGGTGGCTGGGTATTTTCGCTTGCGCTCAAATGCCTGGGGTAACGACATTTGGACGCTGTGCTGGGACAGGGAAGTGGATGTGGTCGCTGATGGTGCTTCAGATGGTACAGGTGCAGGGCGGGAGGTATGCGGGCCTGCGCCTTCGACAGGCGATTGGCCGGCACCGAAAACAGGGGAAGAGGAGGCAGTGGTGTGGCCTGCAGACACAGATGAGCGATCCAGGCGTTCCTCCCACTTATTACGGTGCTTGGATGCCATGTGTCGGATCATGCTGGTGGTGGTGAGGTTTCTAGTGTTCATGCCTCGGCTCATTCTGGTGTGGCACAGGTTGCAAACTACAATTCTTTTGTCGTCCGCAGTTTCCTTAAAAAAACGCCATACCGCGGAACACCTACCCCTTGGCAAGGGAGATTTACGCAAGGGGGTGCTCCGTGGAACATTTGCAGGCCGGTTTGGTGCGGTCCGCCTTCTTTCTGTAGCCACACCACTGCCTCTTCCAGCCTGTTGCGGTGCTGCAGATGGCTCACCCTCAGGACTGCTGTCATCGCTCGGCTCTACACCTTCCCAGGTGGGGTCAGTCACCTCATCGTCCACCAAGTCCTCCTCCACTTCCTCACTCTGATCATCCTCCTCATGTCTTGATCCCACCACATACTCAGTCATTGACAACTGTATATCATCCTCCTCATCAAGGTCTTGAGACAGTAATAGTGTTTGATTTAATGGCAACTGTGTCTCATCATCATCATCATCCACTACTTCCTTTGAACTTAAATGCCGTTCACATCTGTCATCTTCTTGTGATTGGGTACCCTCTAGAGGTTGTGAATCAGGGCACAAGATGTCATGTTCCTCTGCAAGCGTGCTTGGAGAGAGGGTCAAATGAAGGATTGGTGATGAGACGAGCTCCTCACTATATCCCAGTGTGGGATCACTTCTTTGACCAGACCCTCTATTGTGGGAGGAAGGATGATCAGAGTGAGGATTATGTTGACCAGACTCTTGGCTACTGAGAGTGGACTTGGTGGAAGACAGGGTGGTGCTTAACCGACTGGAAGCAGTATCAGCTGACATCCAACCGACCACCTGTTCGCAGTGGTCGGACCTCGAGAGTGATGTCCTGCGACGCCCTGTAAAATGAGACATGAAGCTAGGTATGGTGGATGTCTTTCTGTCTTGTGCTCTGGCACCAGGCGCAGTTTCTACGCGTCCTGACCCGCGCCCTGAACTATCAGGATCACGTCCACTTCCCCGTCCCTTTTTACCCGCCTTCTTCATATTAAACGGAATATGTGCTGCAAATCTGCAACTTTGCACAGTACACAGAATTTGCTGCTAAACTGCGGCGACGCACACTGAATGGAATATGTGACTTTGATATTTTACAGTTTGAAGACTTAACAGTATTTTTTCCTATTCTGAAACTGTGCACAGTACACAGAATGTGCTGCTAAACTGCGGCGACGCACACTGAATGGAATATGTGACTTTGATATTTTACAATTTGAAGACTTAACAGTATTTTTTCCTATTCTGAAACTGTGCACAGTACACAGAATGTGCTGCTAAACTGCGGCGACGCACACTGAATGGAATATGTGACTTTGATATTTTACAGTTTGAAGACTTAACAGTATTTTTTCCTATTCTGAAACTGTGCACAGTACACAGAATGTGCTGCTAAACTGCGGCGACGCACACTGAATGGAATATGTGACTTTGATATTTTACAGTTTGAAGACTTAACAGTATTTTTTCCTATTCTGAAACTGTGCACAGTACACAGAATGTGCTGCTAAACTGCGGCGACGCACACTGAATGGAATATGTGACTTTGATATTTTACAGTTTGAAGACTTAACAGTATTTTTTCCTATTCTGAAACTGTGCACAGTACACAGAATGTGCTGCTAAACTGCGGCGACGCACACTGAATGGAATATGTGACTTTGATATTTAACAGTTTGAAGACTTAACAGTATTTTTTCCTATTCTGAAACTGTGCACAGTACACAGAATGTGCTGCTAAACTGCGGCGACGCACACTGAATGGAATATGTGACTTTGATATTTTACAGTTTGAAGACTTAACAGTATTTTTTCCTATTCTGAAACTGTGCACAGTACACAGAATGTGCTGCTAAACTGCGGCGACGCACACTGAATGGAATATGTGACTTTGATATTTAACAGTTTGAAGACTTAACAGTATTTTTTCCTATTCTGAAACTGTGCACAGTACACAGAATGTGCTGCTAAACTGCGGCGACGCACACTGAATGGAATATGTGACTTTGATATTTTACAGTTTGAAGACTTAACAGAATGTGCTCTAATCTGCAACTTTGCACACTAAACAGAATGTGCTCTAATCTGCAACTTTGCACACTAAAAAGAATGTGCTGCTAATCTGCAACTTTGCACACTGAACAGAATGTGCTCTAATCTGCAACTTTGCACACTAAACAGAATGTGCTCTAATCTGCAACTTTGCACACTAAACAGAATATATGAAGTTTTTTTTTTTTTGTTTTTTTTCCCCACACACAAAATAAACTGCTGCCCCCACACACAGTAGTCCTAAAAAGGACTTTTGGGTCTTTTTTTTTACAAATTTGCTTTTCTTCTCCCTACACTGACTTTCCCTTCCTATCCTCATCTCTCCCTGGCTAAGACTGAGCCGAACTCGCTGGTCAGGTGCTATACAGCACCCGATCACGGGTTCTGGCCAGCCAATCAGTGTAATGCCAGCAGCCAACATGGCTGCTGGCATTACACTGATGTCAGAGCCTCCCTGCACGTTTATTGGCTGTGCAGCAGCCGCGAAACGTGCGGGGAGGAGACCCGAACATGGCGGGCGAGCACATGCGGTACTCGTACGAGTACCGCCATGTGCCGAGCAGAGCGATGCTCGAGCCGAACCGAGCATCGGCCGAGCATGCTCGCTCAACACTATTTAACATGTTTGACATAAATGTCATGGAGTTTGTGTTTCATGTGTGTTATCAGGGGGGTTGTGTCAAGGTGCATTCCCTCCTTTCCTCTTCACACTGACTTGTCACAAATTATGCACAGTGCCATTGGTGATGACTGCAATGTGCCTGCCCCAAGAGAAAAATAGTCCCACGCCCATGACTTCAGGGGATAGGGAACGTGTCGTCCACATTCCACTTCACTTTCTGTGGCATCAGATGATATTGCTGCTGTTGCTGCTACTGCCTCAGAATCAGCACTGCAACTAGGACTAGGAGTATTGCTGCCGCTGGCAAGTGGAATTCCTCAGAAGAATGGGTGAAAATTTTCACCTCAGACTGAAATCGGCGAAAAATGGTGCTTCCCGATTGGCAAAAAATTTCCAGTGAAAGTGCCATTTTTCTGCTTTTTACTGCTTTTTTTCATCTAGCTCATTGCATTGAACTCAATGGGTAGAAACATATTTCTCCACCACACTAAAGTTTTCTACAGCCATATAAAAGGCTGCCAGGCTCTCACAGCCGCCATTCTGTGTTTGTGAGAGGAGAGAGCAGCATGTTTTTGAGGTAGAGAAGATAGTAGAATAAAGAGGAATTGAAACTTAGTTTAGGAAGTCATTAAGGTAGGACATTTGTTCTCTGTAGTAGGGGAGTCTGGGGGCACAATGGGAAAGAAGAAGGGAGGAAGGAGGTTGACCCAAAATACCCTAAAATTTGGTGTAACTGACTGGCAAGACACAGGCAGCTGGGGTCCAAATTGCTTGATTATTTTACTTTTATTGTCTCTGTGTTGGGGAAGTCTGGGAAAAGAAGTTGCTGATTTTGTTTATATATATATATTTTTTGGACTAACTGTGATAAGAGAGAGTAGACAACTTAAAGGAAAAAATATATAATTAAACAAATAAATATATTAGACAGCTTACTGGGGGCTCTGTGACTGCGGCAGACTTGATAGACAGCAGACACTGAGAATTTTGTTGAGGGCCAAGGCAAGACATCCCGCTCCATCAGTTACATATATGTATACTGTAGAGAGTAAAAGCACACACAGTAGTTGAGTAATGTCTAGCAAATGCACAAGTGAGTGGGGGAAAGGTGGAGTAGTGCAGGGATGTGGGAGTAAAGTGGTAGTACAAAAACTGACTGCAGCAATTGTTGCTGCAGCATGTGCAATAAATGACGATGTTCCCTCTCATCCTGGGGTGGATGCAGTTTGTCAAGGTCCCACCAATCACACCACGCCAGTCCCCCACCAACACTACCATACACAGGTGCCACATTGTAGGTTGTACATTATTTTTTTTTAATCACTTGACATCATCATGAATATGTGCCAGAGCCAGGAAGTTAGTGTTGTGGGCAAAGGACAAATGAACTCTGTATGCCAACACATTTTCAAGGTACATGTTGCTGTAGATCTCACAACTTTGACTTTCAGTTACTTATTTCTCCACTACAGTCCTCAGAAGAAGTAATGTTGTGCTGGGAAATGTTGCACCATATTAAACATAGGACAACAATGGGTTGGAATAGGAAAAGATGTGTTGGAATAGGTAAAAATGTGTTTAATAGGTGAAAATGTGTTGGAATAGGAGAAAAATGTGTTGGACTAGGCGAAAATTTTGCTGGAACAGGCACAAAGGAGTAAAATGTAACACTGGAGAAAAGGAGAAAACTTTCATGAAAAAAAGAGAAAAATCATCAATTTTTCACGAAAAGTCATGCAGGAAATTTTTCTCACTTTTTGCCCACCCCTACTCATCAGCATCCTTCTGCCCTTGCAGCTCAGCAGCAGCAGGAATTAGAGCAGCTGCAAATTCCAAAATCTCACTGCTGGTGGTGGTGGTGATGCCCATCCTCATACCTGTCTCCCATTCCTTCTCAGTTTCTGCTAAAAGGCCATCAATGTCTCTTCCACCCCAGCTTCTCCACCATCATCATCACCACCACCACCACTAGTCCCTACGTGCTGCTGCTGCTCTATTACAGACATCTCACTGCTGGTTGGAGGAGGTGATGAGAAAATGTGACAGTGGGTGCCCTAATGTCACACTTGCCATTTCTTGGTGATGTAGCTGATCTGTGCTCCTGGTGGTGGTATTATTATTTCTGCACCTGCTATCTACCAACAGTTCTGGCTTCTTCAGCATCATGTTCCACTTGGACACTGTCTTGAAGGGAAGGGGACTCCCAGGGCCAGAGGAATGGTGTAGGCTCCCTTGATTGCTAGTCTGGATGCTCTCAAATGCTTCTCCTACCACTTCGCTAACACTAGTCCCACCGGCTGCTTCACCATTACTGTTACTACTACTAACATCAACCACATCAAGTTCAGCTACAGAGTCTTGCACCATACAGTCACTAGTAATATACGTATATTGATTACCCTCTCCTTCACTCCTAACACTAACAACCTGCTGGGCCTTCTCAGTAGTAGTAGTAGCAGCACTGGAGGTACTGACTGGGAATGGCAAGTGTGACTTAGGGTCCCCTGCTGTCACACTTGGCATAATCTTCTCCTTCCCCCCTTCCTGAGTATTACAAGACACACTAGCAGCAGGTTCAGTACTGGTGCCAGCAGGTTCAGCACTGGCAGCAGGATCAGCTTTGGGGGCAGCAGGGGCAGCACATCTGACAGCAGGCACCGTACTGGTGGCAGCAGGTTCAGCACTGGCAGCAGGCACAGCACTGGTGGAAGCAGGGTGTCACATACACTTAGGATAAAGAATCACAAAACACAGGTACAGGTGAATTTAATCAGTTTATTAAGAACAATATACAGGAGCAAAACACTTCCCCAACCTTCCCAGGAACAGGCATGAGGACATTGCTCAGTCCACTAACCAGGAGCTGACACTGAGCTACAACATGTGACCATGGATCGCCAATGCAGCAAAGGAGGTAGAATCTAGCCTATGATTCTACAGAGCGAGCGTGCAGAAACCTAGAGAGCTAGGGATCAGGTGCAGGACCGTGGTTACAGACAGGTAATAGCCTCGGAGGTATAGTCAGTCAAGGATGCACGGAGTGAGACTGCTATAGCAATACCTGGAGGGATCAGGCAACAGGAATGCTACTGGGGTCATAGATAGGTAATAGCCTTGGAGGTATAGCTAGTAAAGGATGCACTGAGTGAAATTGTTAGAGCAATACCTCGGGTGAGACTAACCCTGAGCTACCGAGCGGAAGGCAGCCGCAACAATACCAAGGCTTAAAGTTTGCTCATAGGCTGTGCGGAGCGAGAGCCAGCAAAATCTGGTTGAGACAGAGTGAAGAGTCAGACAGTACCGGGGTCAAGCACAGAGTGGGTAGTCAGAAAGAGCCATGGGTCAAAACTGGATCAGGTAGTCAGCCAGAGCCACAGAACTCATGGAGCTGGTAGTCAGCCAGAATCAGGATCAGACTGGAATGGGTAGTCAAACAAGGCCTAGGTCATACACGGAGTGGGTAGTCAGACACAGCCACTGGTCAATACCGGAGCGGGTAGTCAGACAAAGCCAAGGATCAAATCGGAGAATCAATGGAAGCCAAGCAAGGGTCAAACAAGAGCACACACATGCAGTAGTAAAGCACAGGTACACCACAAAAGGGCAACTAAGTCCAGTATTCAGACCTTATATTAGGCCAAAGGAGAAGGCAGTACACAATTGGCCAAATAGTGCCAAAGGCTACAAAACATCAAGCACGATGTCAATGATGCCCGCCCGTGACAGAGAGGCCAGCAGACAGGCAGTAGCAAAAAAGTTATATGGATATGGACTAAGACAACAGTTAAATTTGCATCCTCTGTTTTATCTTAATGTCCATAAACTAAGGTGCGCTACCTATAACTTCTCTGAAAGTTCTTGGGCAAATCTATATTATTACAGTCAATCCAAATACTCAATTAGTTCCAATCTCAACTGGATATTACTCCAGTAAGATCTATCTGTTGTTAATCTGTAGGGAACCTTCTCCTAGATCCATCTGCCGCTTGGTCTTGATCACTCGGTCATGTGATCTTCTCAAATCAAATGGAAAGACTAAAAAATAAAAAAGACACAGCGCAAGCAGGTGGCTCTTAGATGCGCTTTTTGCGCTGTGTCTTTTTTATTTTTTAGTCTTTCCATTTGACAGGCAGTAGCAGCCTGCAACTCCGCTGCCCTCTTGCCAGAGGGAACAGGACAGGCACCCATACCAGGCAGGTAATAATCACGGGCACCATGATACAAGGGCAGCACTGGCATAAGGCACAGCACTGGTGGCAGCAGGGGCAGCACTGGCAGCAGGCACAGTATTGGTGGCAGCAGGAGCAGCATGTCTGACAGCAGGCACAGCACTAGTGGCAGCAGGTACAACAATGGTGGCAGTAGGGGCAGCATGTCTGGAATCAGGCACAGGCAGCTGACCTGTCCTGCTCTCACTACTACCCTTTTCATTCTCCCTTGCAATTAATTTCCCCAAGATCCCTAGGGGTGATTTAAGGGGATGAGACAGCATTGCTTCTGTAGTGCTCACTTCCTCCTCCTCCTCAGACTCCGTGGACACCAAGTTCCTACTTTTATTATTTTTACACTTTCTCATAGTGATAGCAGTCACTATGAGCCTCTCCTGCCTCAATTTTCCAAACAAACCAAAGCAGAACAGCACAGCACGTCTACCTCAGTCTCTAGCTGCTTCTATTATGTTCCACTTCCTGGAATACAGCATGTTTTTATAGCGAAAAGGTGAAAAACACATAGATCAATGGACGGAAACTTTCTAGCAACTGAAAAAATGGCAAAGAATTTTGGCCAATAGGCGAAAAACGTGAAGATTGTAATTGCTGGTTTTAAAGCTGATTTTTTTGCAAAAAAAGCAGACAACAATGTGGTTTCTCTGAATTTCACACGGGAACAAGGAGAGAGCTCCCCCCCCTCTAGTTGTCACACATCTTCTGAGTACAGTGATAGACAATTAGAACACGTTACACACAGTTTCCAAGAGAAGAAAAAACAGAGCTGGCAGTCTGTGCAGCAGTGCAACATGTGCGTGTGAATGTGGGATTTGTGTAGGTCACTAAAGACTCATTTAACTCCTTGGATGCTAGTGATGTTTCCAGTCCATTGCTTCTCCATGCATTGTAGACACTTTTAGCATTTAAGAGTTTAAACAATTATGAAGTATTTCTATACCTTCAGCCTCTTCTGGGGAGGTACATTAAGGTGTGATAAAGAGTAGGGATGGGCGAAAATTTTATAAGCTGCCCCAATTTTTACATGGTGGCACCGCAGATTTTAAAACTCAAATTCCATTAGTAACAACCCTACATGGGGCGTGGATGGAAGTGAAAAAGTTGCTGGGATACATAGCCATGGATCCAGATACCCCATTGTGGGGCGCTGCGGGGATATACCATTTACTCAGTAGTGTGTTTGGTTCCTTGTGGGCTAGATTTGGGGTTAATACCCTTGGACAATTATATCGGGATAACCAATTGAAATCCTTTGCACAATTACATGACGAGTACCATATACCACATAATCTTTTTTACTCATATTTATGTATTAGGCATGCTCTTCGAGCTCAGTGGGGCGATCAAGCCCCGATGATTTCTATGTTCCTGCTTCTTACTGGATTGATGATTCTTGAGCCTTCGAGACCTCTTTCTTTCATTTACCAGTGGCTGGAATCTCATATGAGGTGTCAGGAGTTTCCCTCATGGAACAAATGGGAAACGGATGTGGGTCCACTGGAAAATTGGGAATGGGATCTGGCTAAGGCAGGGCCAGCTCTGGTGGCGACATCGACTAGACATCAAATGATTCAGTTGAATATTTTACATAGAATTTATTATACACCGGTCAGACTGTTTAAAAGGGGGAACTCTGGCACTGATTGTTATCTTCTATGTGATAATATTAAAGGCACATATTTGCATATGATCTGGAATGTCCTGGAGTCAGAGGGTTTTGGACAGAAATAATGCATATTGTGGCCCTGGTGTTGGGAAGACCTGTTCCTGTGACTCCAAAGCTTTTGTTTATTGTCTGTTTTCTCAGATGAGATTGAGGATGTACATGACAGGTCTCTATTGAGTGAGCTCTTGGTGATGGTGAATAAGGTGGTGGCCTTGAACTGGATGTCAAACAGAGTTCCCAACTGTAGAGCGTGGATAAACCTGGTCTTACAGTGCATTCCACATTATAAACTGGTTTACTTGCACCGGGGTACTCCGACTAAGTTTGACAAGATCTGGGGAAGGTGGCAGACCTGGTGGACAATTAGGGCGGATACTACTGTGGCACCTGATGAAGTGCAACTTATTGGAGATGGTTCACTGAGATCATACCTGTTTGCTGTATGGGTGGTTGTGATGTATACTTGATGCATGACACTGTGTACGAATCCTGTACGTACAGGGATTCTGTGAAATCATTGGCTGGCGGGCGAGAGGGGGGGTGCTGTGGGCTCGGAGGAGAGAGGAATTGGGGTTGAGGGGTATAGTAGAAGTTAAGTTAAGTTAGATTTTAGAAGTTTGGGTTATTGCAGGTTGAAATAAACATAAAAAACCTCAGGTCGACTCTGTACGTCCTACTAATATGCATATGTTCTTTTCATTGCAATAAATGTTTCCATACTTTTGTGTATTTGAACGATTTACCTGTATTTCCCTTTTTTTTTTTATTTAAGACTGTGTATGGAGTGGTCTGATAATAAAATATATTTAAAAAAAAAAAAAATTGATTGAGACTTCCAAAAGCTTAGAGGAATATAAGGGTAGTGGGCAAGAAGTGGCAGATGATGCTGATGCTGATGCTGCTGGGGATGACCTAATGATGACTGATGATGATGCAGACCTAGAATATATCCCTCCAGCATCCTTGTCTTGTTCAGATACAGATGAAGCTGAGAGTGAGGATGATGACAGGGCTATAAGTTTAGCAAAAAGTTAAAGTCTGAATCTTCCACCACGTTTAAGGAGCACTGTGCCTGTCTATAAACTGTTTGAGAAAGCCATTGGAAAGTCTGACCCTGGACAAGCACAGATGTCAAAAACCACACAGTCGCCCTATCAGTAATCATCAGCATCATCACCTCTTCAAAGTCCAAGTCCCACTCAGCCACACACACCTGTTTTGAGTACCCAGCAACAACAACACAGCTTAACATCCACAATGTTAGATATGACGAGTGCCTCTGCTGCTGTAAGTGCTGCACCTTTGACACCTAGTAGTAGTGGCAGTAAAACTGCATTAACATCTAGCCCCAATAGTAGTAGTAGCAGCAGCACCACCTCAGGAACCCCTCATTCCATGAAGTCCACAGTATGGAGATACTTCACTCAGGATCCTCAAGCTAGCCATGTTGCTATCTGTTGTCTATGCACAAAGCCCGTGAGCAGAGGGAAAGCAGGCTCACACCTAGGCACCTCCTCTATGAGATCCCACCTGAAGCACAACCACAGGTCTGACAGGGAGACACACTATCAGCAGGACAAAGGTGCCACAACTATCAGCAGCAGAAGCACTTTAAAAAGTTCACAGGGCTCTAGGGCAGAAAAAAGAAGTAGTGAAGTTATTAATGTGTCATAGAGTGTGCTACTGCCAGTGTCAACAGCTAGTTCAGTCCAAATAACACCTACGGCTCCTGCTACAGAGGAGTATGATGACTCTGGCTTTGCTGTAGGAGATGGCAAGAGTCATAGACTGTCCACACATGCTGTATCTACCACCACCACCTCCTCTAGTAATGTTAAAGCAATAAAGTTTCAGGGTTCTTAAGCCATGTCCTGCCAAACCACACTGACTGAGGGAAGGAGTCAAAAACTTCACAAAAACAATCCCAAAGTACGCCTTTGGAATGGCAAGGTTGCCAAGATGTTGGCAATGGACATGCTGCCTTATTATTTTGTAGAAAACCGAGGTTTCAGAGAACTAATGTCATGTGTAGCTCCACGCTGGAATACCCCAAGCCACAGTTATTATTTTCTTCCTGTGCCTGAATTGTACAAGCAGGTGGTTAGTGTGGTGGGCAAAGGATTTAAAAGTGCGTATGGCAAGAAAATCCACCTAATAACAGATATGTGGACAAGTGGGCAGAGCACAGACTATATGATTGTGACTGCTCACTGGGTTTCCCTCCCAGCACCAACAGTGGACAACACTAGCTTAGAGCATCAGGTGAAAGCCAGTAATCGTGCTTCTGGTTGTGGCACTGTGATTAAAAGGTAGCAGCAGCAGCAGGATAGCCCATACCATCATCATGCCACCTTGTGCATGCAGAGTTTTGAGAGACAATCCCATAAAGCTGTAGATGTTCTGAATAAGGTAGATCAGGTGATAGTGGAATGGCCTGTAACCTGCTCCTTAAAAGCTGGTTTTGTGTTTGCTGATAACGACTCCAACATAATCACTGCTTTGAGAATTGGTGGTATGGTGCATGTGCCCTGCTTTGCCCATGTGCTAAATTTAGTTATGACCAGATTCCTGGCAGAATCCGAAACCCTCAAAGAGATGCTTACTATTGCCTGCAAAATCTGTGCCCATTTTAGTCGCTCCTACAGTGCACGCAATGCTCTATATTCCATACAACAGCGTAACAACCTGCCCCATCACCAGCTGAAAATGGAGGTCCCTGCCAGGTGGAATTCTACCATGTACATGCTAGAGCATATGTACGAGCAGAATAAGGCCATTAGCGAGTACACCAGGCAAAAATGGAAGGCTTTGGAGGAAGCCTCTTTGTCATCTGGCCAATGGCAACTAATGTGCGATGTATGTGAGCTGCTGAAACCCTTTGAGGAGGCAACCATGCTGGTGAGTCGCCTTGGGGCAGGAATTAGTGAAATTTTACCACTGATATTTTTATTGCAGAAAAAAATGAGGCGCATGGCTGAGGATTCTTACCAGAATGACAACACAGACATGCACCAGCTGGTAAAGGACATGTTATAGTGCTTTGAACAAGATCCTCGCATAGTGTCCATTAAAAGCAATGAGGAATACATTCTTTCGACTTTGCTGGACCCCCGCTTTAAACATAAAATTTCAGAATTTCTGCCAAAGGGCCATCAGCGGTTTGTCACAACAAGGAGTCATGGCGATCAGCAGCAACTCTCTGATGAATCGGATTCTGTCAATGAATATCGTGACATGCTTATTGATCAAGTGGAGGGTTGCATTGTGGAGGATGAGAGGGAGAAAGTGAGGGCACAACAAACATCTAGGCAGTATAGTGAAAAGGAAGGCAGCAAAGCATTTGAACCAGCAGAAGCAGCTACATCATCAACCAGAATATCCCATTCGGAACATAGGGCAATTCATGAGTCTCAGCAGGGGCAGCAAAAACCCAGCATTGGTAGTGGTGGTGGTGATGGTGGTGGCACATCTCTTTGGGACTTTGTCCCTGAGTATGGGTTGGTAACTGACATAAAGGAACACCATGTAACTCCTAGAAGTGGTCCCAATGCAGGTGAGATGGTTTCTGCATACTTGCAGGATAGCTATGTTCTAGGCAGAAACAATTACCCCTTGGATTACTGGCAAACAAAGCAGTGTGTGTGGCCAGCATTGACACATACTGCAGTGGAAACCCTCAGCTGTCCTCCAGCAAGCGTTGAGTCTAAGAGGGTTTTCAGTGCGGCTGGTTATATTGTCAATGACCGCAGGACACGGCTATCAAGCTATCAAATTTTGACTTTCAGCCACTTATTTCTAAACTTCAGCCCTCACAAGAAGCAATATTACAGTAGGAAATGTAGTAGCTACAGGAAATATAGGCGAAAAATGTGTTAAAATAGGAGAAAAGGAGGACATCTTTGCATAGGTGGAAAGGTGAAATTTTTTGCGGGAAAAGTGAAAAATTGTTACGTTTTCGCGAAAAGTCATGCAGGAAATTTTCCACACTCTTAGCCCACCACTAATAAAGAGGTAATAAAGAGGAGATAACTTCTCTAGTGATATCATGTCTCCAATTCCTGTGGTATTCAATGAAGCCTATGCACCAAGATTTCTCAAGTGGGAGAGATCTTAGTATATGGGCTCCACAGAATATCACAGGAATTGGAGAAGTGATGTCACTGGAGAAGTTATAGCTTAACTTATCACCCCTTTCCTTGCCAATCCTGGGCAGCACATCACATGAAGACCCTTGTGCTGCCCTGGGATATTCTAGGACAGAATGGAGCACAACAAAATTAAACTACCCATAAAAGTCATCATTGCTTTTCTGTCCAGCCCCAGGCAGGATGGAGTACACTGTTCTGAGCATAGTAGGCCTTCCAAAGAAGGTTCAGATGATTGGGCAGGCAAGGAGGTCTGGGAACTTCCGACTCTGCATGTCATTCATGCTGTGATGATGACATGGGCATAATTGGATTTGGCAGCTTGGGGGCTGCTTCTTTTACATTCATGACATGGATGTTTTAGATTATTTATAGGAGGCAAATATAGTTTTTGATACCTTTTATTGGCTAACTAAGCAGATTTAAATGCAAGCTTTCAAGACCTTAGGTCTCTTCCTCAGGCATGTTATACAGATAAATATGAAAACATCTCTCTTAAATACAAGTACACATCACATTGTTTAGCATGGAAATCAGATAACAGAATGCAGTCCAGATCCAGATATCTTTGATCAGTCAATGGTAAATTGCACTCTTAAGCAGAAAAGTGTAAAAGAAAATCTTTTTTATTGAAGAGTTAGATCAAGAGTACAAAGTAGTATAAAAACAGGGTGGCTATCAGGTCATCATCAGATGCATTTGGCACATTTGGGGAGCTATATCAAGAAAAAAAAATTATGATAAATTATCACAAACGTGGTATCATCAAAATATATATTTACAAGTGTAAAAGCCCGTGTACACGGGCCAATGTCCGGTTAGGTAAAGGGGCCAGTGCTGCTGTGCGTACTGCCGCCGCCTCACGGGAGGCCCATGTGATGCAGTCATGCACAGTAGAGACTGCCCAAATGCACAGAATGCTCCAGCACAGAACTCTCAGCATTCCTACACCTCCCAGCATTCCGTGCTCCCAGCATTCCGTGCTCCCAGCATTCCTACACCTCCCAGCATTCCTACACCTCCCAGCATTCCGTGTTCCCAGCATTCCATGCTCCCAGCACAGAACTCTCAGCATTCCTACACCTCCCAGCATTCTGTGTTTCCAGCATTCCATGCTGGAAACAACCATGTGTCGTCAAGCAATGTCAGGTGGCTGGTTTTAATTTCTCTTATTGATTTTATTTATTTATTAATATTTTTAAAGATTTTCTTGTCATCATCTCTGGGAGAATCAACAAAAAAGGGATCCTGAATACGAGTTATTAACACGAAACATGTGGATCAACCTGATATGCTTCACCATTACATCTGACTGCATATACTGATCACTCACCAGTCTTTCCATTAGCTATCCATGTTGTCTGTTACTTTTGTGAAGGTATGCCTTTTGGTTACAAATAAAATTGAATTGATTGTATATTTGGACTGATTTGAATATTTAGCGGTAGTGCGTGAGATCCACATTGTATTTCATGTTGTTTTAGAGCTCAGACGTGGAGCTCTTTCACTGCACCCACCACCACAACGGTCTTTTTATCTTACCTGAAGTGTCCACATATATGTGGATGAAATCAGACTTGAAGACTGGTGGATACATTTAGCAAGGAGGTCTACTAAAATGGAAGTAAGAGCTGCTAAATTTCACATATAATAGAATCGGCAAAACTACAACCTCTCGAACAAAGATGAGTGCTAAATTCCTCTTTATATATATTTTTTAAAACATTTTTATTGAGAGGATAGTAATAAAACATTACAAAATCATAGATAATGCACATAATAATCAAATAAGAGATACAATGCAGACAGTCAAGTAGGTATCATAACATGAAGATACAGCTGTCCCATTTTAAGTTTTGTAATTGAAAAACTAAACTTAAAGGAGCAGTAAACTTTTTTTTATGAAAAAATATATATTGTAGGGATTTTCCTTTTGAGTAAAATAAGGGTACTCCCACGGCAGAGAGATTTATATTTCCAGAGTTATTACTATTTAAACCCATGCTTTTTTACATTAGCAGTGCCCTCTAGTGGTCAGATTCTAATTAGATTTCCTGTTAGATTGTAATGGAGAGAAAAGTCAGAGACATACAGTTCTCCATAGAATGTGATAGAAACTGCCTGTCACTTCCTGTCAGTTAGAACTATCAGGAAGTAAACACAGTAAATTCACTTCCTGATTATTTAAACTGCTATAAATTTTGAATAACAGCGATGGGAGTGACCTTGTTTTATTCAGCAGGAAATGCTCTGTAAAATGTGTGTTTTCATAACAAAAAGCTGACTCCTCCTTTAACCAAAACCAAAACTCCCATCCCAATCTCCAACCTCCACCATATCTCTAACAGGACTCATCCCTCCCGCCCTCCCTTCCTCCCCGGGAGACGAGCGCAGCCTCTCTCTCATTACTTATTATTAATTGTAACAGATAACAGCGTAGGCATCAATTAGCAGATAAACCTATAGATAGATAAGTAGCCAGATTCTCCAGGGACACCACACACGGAACATAGAATAATAATTATTTATCACATAGCCCTCATTGATAGAGAGTTCTAGAGTTACAATAAGAGGTCCATGAACCCCATATTAGGTTAAATTTGTTCGGGGTACCCTAAGCTCTTTATATTTTTACTGTCATGTCCATTATATGATCACATTGACCATCCTAATATGTGAGTAGTCTTTCATGTACAAGTAGATTGTGATCATGTTTTACATTTCTAAGACACTATAAACACCTTATGTTGTCTTTTTTCTTTCTTATTACTGATTGGTTGCCTTGAGGTGCTGCTGCCTATATATTGAGAGTAAACTGGAGTAGATGACTGAGTAGGTGGCAGTCAAAATGTCTCTTAAAAGCATAGCTTAGCTTAGTAGTACATAAGTACTGCCCTAGCCAAGACATATTGACCTAGGTTTTCCCATTATTTCTATTTCTACTGTATTATTTCAAAGCTTATTGCATTCTGTAATTTTTTGGCAAAATATGGCTAATACTGTCAGTTTAAAAAAGTGATGTTATGCTTTGCATATATGCTTCACAAGACATTGGAGATTCATTTAGCATTCAAGGGGGCAATAGAGAACAGCTTCCAAATAGCTATTTTTGCCTTAAATGTGTTCTATCAGACTGACCACTATGTAATGAGTGCTAAATGTCAGACTGCAGGTTTCCCTTCATAGACTGTCCTAAGATTATCCCTTTAAGTTATATCTGAATTTTGAGATTGGAAGATATTTGTTTATCTTGAATAGTGTTCTGTTTTCATCTCTGATATTACAAAAGGCACTAGGGCCAAAACTGTATATCATCAGATTGTTTTAAAGGGATAGTAATATTTCATAATAAAAGCAGCTCTAATTAATCATCATAGTATTTGGACTTTGGGGAGTGTTATTTCAATTCTATAAGAGTTGTAGCTCAAGAGTAATTCAATGATAAAGTATCCCCCTCCCGTCCCTTTTACTGATGTAACACTGCTCAGCCAGATCAGAAGGGAGGTGCCCAGGCAGACTGCAGAGAGGGAGAATTTTCAATTAAGATAAGGGGAAAAACCTGAAGAACCTGTCAAGGGGGGCAGGGCTTTCATTGTTCTCACTGGAAGAAGATTGTCCCCTTCTGTTATCTGTATGTTCTATGGACTGGATTCCACATCTGAGAAGAGATGGCTTACACTAAGTAAAAGGGGCGGGAGGGGAAACTTTGCTTGTGAATATCTCTCAAACCATAAAGGTTTGACAGATAAGACTTACATCGTTCTTCATGTTTTTTTTAATGCCTACAAAATAAAATAAAGATAAAACAAAGTATTACTATCCCTTTAATCAGTCTGCAACAGTAATTGTGTTATGTGTAGCAATCTGTAAGACATTTGAGCACTAAAATGTAGAACCATGACAGCTGGCACAATAAACAGTTTATGCTATTAGAAAAAAAGTGTGGTTATGTACACAGGTACAGAGGAAAGATGGTAAAATGAGTCATACCAGGGACTTAAACACTTGGGGACAGATTTAAGGGCAGCTGATAGCAAGAAAAACAGGTAACGGCATTTTAAAGATTTTAAGATTAGTGCTATGGAAAAATGCCAGCAAAAAAAAACTCTACCGGCAGCTAAATTTAGATGTGTTTTGGCCCATTGAAAATAAAAAAATACTACAAGTTGCCATTTAATGGACTGTGTTAGCTGATAAGATCTGATAAGGGACTCACTTTATCACATAAAATTTAAGACCCTTTTTTTTTTTACTAAAATCCATTATCGGATCTTTAGTCAGCCAACGCAGCTATTAAAAGGCAAAAAAACTTAAAGGGATAGTAATACTTCATTTTAACTTCATTTTATTTTGTAGGCATTAAAAAAACATGAAGAACGATATAAGTCTTATCTCTCAAACCTTTATGGTTTGAGAGATATTCACAAGCAAAGTTTCCCCTCCTGTCCCTTTTACCTAGTGTAAGCCATCTCTTCTCAGATGTGGAATCCAGTCCATAGACCAGACAGATAACAGAAGGGTACAATCTTCTTCCTATGAGAACAATGAAAGCCCTGCCCCCCTTGACAAGTTTTTCAGGTTTTTCCCTTATCTTAATTGAAGATTGTCCCTCTCTGCAATCTACCTGGGCACCTCCCTTCTGATCTGGCTGAGCAGTGTTACATCAGTAAAAGGGGCAGGAGGGGGATACTTTGTCATTGAATTACTCTTGTACTACAACTTTGACAGAATTGAAATAACACTCTCCAAAGTCCAAATACTATGATGATTAATTAGAGCTGCTTTTATTATGAAACATTACTATCCCTTTAAGACCCACATCAATACATCCAAAGTGCCTAAAATGTGTTCAGTGTTAGTAGAATTAACCTTATGATTGCCAGTTGGGTATAATTACCCCGCCGGCACTCATAGGTTTAATCCAACTAAAGTTATGCATTTTGGGTATAATAATAAAAATGCAACATACAGTTTAAATGGTGTTTCTCTGGGGAAATCTACTAATGAAAAGGATTTAGGAGTAATGGTAGACAATAGACTTTGCAGTAGCATGCAGTGCCAGCTGGCAGCTGCAAAGGCCAATAAGATATTGGCATGTATTAAAAGGGGTATTGACTCAAGGGAGGAAGATATAATTATGCCTCTTTACAGGTCCATGGTAAGACCCCACCTAGAATATGCTGTTCAATTCTGGGCGCCCTTTCTGAAGAAGGACATTATGGAACTAGAGAGAGTGCAGAGGAGGGCTACAAAACTAGTAAGGGGAATGGAATGTTTTAGTTATGAAGAGAGGCTAGAAAAGTTAAACTTGTACACACTAGAGAAACAGCGTCTTAGAGGGGATATGATAACACTATATAAATATGTTCAAGGCCCATATAAAGGGCTTTCAAAAGACCTGTTCATTAACAGAACAGTACACAGGACAAGGGGCCACCCGCTTAGACTTGAGGAAAGGAGATTTAGTCTACAACAGCGGAGGGGTTTCTTTACAGTAAGGACAATAAAGGTATGGAATGCACTTCCGGAGGAGGTGGTGCTATCAAATACATTAGATGCCTTTAAAAGGGGCCTGGATACTTATTTAAAAGAGCATAATATAGAGGGCTATGCACGTTAGTATTGGGATTAATATTTAGTTAGGGCTTGTTGATCCAGGGAGAAATCTGATTGCCATTTGGAGTCAGATGCCTTCTTTTGGGTCAGCGATGGTAAACAGGAATAGGAAAAGGGTTGAACTGGATGGACGCAAGTCTTTTTTCAACCTAAATTACTATGTAACTATGTAAGTAACAAAGCAACATCCCATTATAAGTAACACTTACCATTAATCCTGATGTCCAGCAGAGTCCTCAGCATACTGGTCATCTTCTGTCCTTCTTTCTTGTATCTTCTCGTCTGCCTTCTTTCTTCTTGCTGTAATAAAAAAAATATATAAATATAAGTGTTTTCCAAATACAGCGGACAATGAAACATTGTTTAACCCTTTGAGTGCCAGAGGGGTATGCAATGCTGTATTATTTCCATAAATGCTGTATTAGTGCCAGAAAAATATGCCACCATTATTTTCGTTCCAGATAAGCCAAGTGAAATTTAACCCATTAATAGTGTTGAGCGAGCATGCTCGGCCGATGCTCGGATCGGCTCGAGCATCGCTCTGCTCGGCACATGGCGGTACTCGTACGAGTACCGCATGTGCTCGCCCGCCATGTTCGGGTCTCCTCCCCGCACGTTTTGCGGCTGCTGCGCAGCCAATAAACGTGCAGGGAGGCTCTGACATCGGTGTAATGCCAGCAGCCATGTTGGCTGCTGGCATTACACTGATTGGCTGGCCAGAACCCGTGGTCGGGTGCTGTATAGCACCTGACCATCGAGTTCGGCTCAGTCTGAGCCAGGGAGAGCTGAGGATAGGAAGGGAAAGGCAGTGTAGGGAGGAAAAAAAAAAAATTGTGAAAAAAAAGAACCAAAAGTCCTTTTTAGGACTACTGTGTGTGGGGGCAGCAGGTTATTTTGTGTGGGGGGAAAAAAACAAAAAAAAAAAAAAAAAAAATATTCTGTTTAGTGTGAAAAGTTGCAGATTAGAGCACATTCTGTTTAGTGTGCACAGTTGCAGATTAGAGCACATTCTGTTTAGTGTGCAAAGTTGCAGATTAGAGCACATTCTGTCTAGTGTGCAAAGTTGCAGATTAGAGCACATTCTGTTTAGTGTGCAAAGTTGCAGATTAGAGCACATTCTGTTAAGTCTTCAAACTAAAATATCAAAGTCACA
Organism: Rhinophrynus dorsalis; assembly: GCA_037306005.1. Classification (NCBI taxonomy): domain Eukaryota; kingdom Metazoa; phylum Chordata; class Amphibia; order Anura; family Rhinophrynidae; genus Rhinophrynus; species Rhinophrynus dorsalis. The sequence continues at coordinate 467,659,093 of CM074723.1, forward strand.
TATTCCATTCAGTGTGCGTCGCCGCAGTTTAGCAGCACATTCTGTGTACTGTGCAGAGTTGCAGAATAGGAAGAAATACTGTTAAGTTTTCAAACTCAAATATTAAAGTCACATATTCCATTCAGTGTGCTTCGCCGCAGTTTAGCAGCACATTCTGTGTACTCTGCAGAGTTGCAGAATAGTAAGAAATAGTGTTAAGTTTTCAAACTCAAATATCAAAGTCACATATTCCATTCAGTGTGTATCACCGCCGTTTAGCAGCCTATTCTGTGTACTCTGCACAGTTGCAGAATAGTAAGAAATACTGTTAAGTTTTCAAACTCAAATATCAAAGTCACATATTCCATTCAGTGTGTATCACCGCCGTTTAGCAGCCTATTCTGTGTACTCTGAACAGTTGCAGAATAGTAAGAAATACTGTTAAGTTTTCAAACTCAAATATTAAAGTCACATATTCCATTCAGTGTGTTTCACCGCCGTTTAGCAGCCTATTCTGTGTACTCTGCACAGTTGCAGAATAGTAAGAAATACTGTTAAGTTTTCAAACTCAAATATTAAAGTCACATATTCCATTCAGTGTGTTTCACCGCCGTTTAGCAGCCTATTCTGTGTACTCTGCACAGTTGCAGAATAGTAAGAAATACTGTTAAGTTTTCAAACTCAAATATCAAAGTCACATATTCCATTCAGTGTGTATCACCGCCGTTTAGCAGCCTATTCTGTGTACTCTGAACAGTTGCAGAATAGTAAGAAATACTGTTAAGTTTTCAAACTCAAATATTAAAGTCACATATTCCATTCAGTGTGTTTCACCGCCGTTTAGCAGCCTATTCTGTGTACTCTGCACAGTTGCAGAATAGTAAGAAATACTGTTAAGTTTTCAAACTCAAATATTAAAGTCACATATTCCATTCAGTGTGTTTCACCGCCGTTTAGCAGCCTATTCTGTGTACTCTGTACAGTTGCAGAATAATAAGAAATACTGTTAAGTTTTCAAACTCAAATATTAAAGTCACATATTCCATTCAGTGTGTATCACCGCCGTTTAGCAGCCTATTCTGTGTACTCTGCAGAGTTGCAGAATAGTAAGAAATACTGTTAAGTTTTCAAACTCAAATATCAAAGTCACATATTCCATTCAGTGTGTATCACCGCCGTTTAGCAGCCTATTCTGTGTACTCTGAACAGTTGCAGAATAGTAAGAAATACTGTTAAGTTTTCAAACTCAAATATTAAAGTCACATATTCCATTCAGTGTGTTTCACCGCCGTTTAGCAGCCTATTCTGTGTACTCTGCACAGTTGCAGAATAGTAAGAAATACTGTTAAGTTTTCAAACTCAAATATTAAAGTCACATATTCCATTCAGTGTGTTTCACCACCGTTTAGCAGCCTATTCTGTGTACTCTGCACAGTTGCAGAATAGTAAGAAATACTGTTAAGTTTTCAAACTCAAATATTAAAGTCACATATTCCATTCAGTGTGTTTCACCGCCGTTTAGCAGCCTATTCTGTGTACTCTGTACAGTTGCAGAATAATAAGAAATACTGTTAAGTTTTCAAACTCAAATATTAAAGTCACATATTCCATTCAGTGTGTATCACCGCCGTTTAGCAGCCTATTCTGTGTACTCTGCAGAGTTGCAGAATAGTAAGAAATACTGTTAAGTTTTCAAACTCAAATATCAAAGTCACATATTCCATTCAGTGTGTATCACCGCCGTTTAGCAGCCTATTCTGTGTACTCTGAACAGTTGCAGAATAGTAAGAAATACTGTTAAGTTTTCAAACTCAAATATTAAAGTCACATATTCCATTCAGTGTGTTTCACCGCCGTTTAGCAGCCTATTCTGTGTACTCTGCACAGTTGCAGAATAGTAAGAAATACTGTTAAGTTTTCAAACTCAAATATTAAAGTCACATATTCCATTCAGTGTGTATCACCGCCGTTTAGCAGCCTATTCTGTGTACTCTGCAGAGTTGCAGAATAGTAAGAAATACTGTTAAGTTTTCAAACTCAAATATCAAAGTCACATATTCCATTCAGTGTGTATCACCGCCGTTTAGCAGCCTATTCTGTGTACTCTGAACAGTTGCAGAATAGTAAGAAATACTGTTAAGTTTTCAAACTCAAATATTAAAGTCACATATTCCATTCAGTGTGTATCACCGCCGTTTAGCAGCCTATTCTGTGTACTCTGCACAGTTGCAGAATAGTAAGAAATACTGTTAAGTTTTCAAACTCAAATATTAAAGTCACATATTCTGTGTAAGATGAAGAAGGCGGGTAAAAAGGGACGGGGAAGTGGACGTGATCCTGAAAGTTCAGGGCGCGGGTCAGGACGCGGAGAAACTGTGCCTGGTGCCAGAGCACAAGAAAGAAAGACATCCACCATACCTAGCTTCATGTGTAATTTTACAGGGCGTCGCAGGACATCACTCTCGAGGTCCGACCAATGCGAACAGGTGGTCGGTTGGATGACAGCTGATACTGCTTCCAGTCGGTTAAGCACCACCCTGTCTTCCACCAAGTCCACTCTCAGTAGCCAAGAGTCTGGTCAAAATAATCCTCACTCTGATCATCCTTCCTCCCACCATACACGGTCTGGTCAAAGAAGTGATCCCACACTGGGATATAGTGAGGAGCTCGTCTCATCACCAATCCTTCATTTGACCCTCTCTCCAAGCACGCTTGCAGAGGAACATGACATCTTGTGCCCTGATTCACAACCTCTAGAGGCTACCCAATCACAAGAAGATGACAGATGTGAACGGCATTTAAGGTCAAAGGAAGTAGTGGATGATGATGATGATGATGAGACACAGTTGCCATTAAATCAACCACTATTTCCGTCTCAAGACCTTGTTGAGGAGAATGTTATACAGTTGTCAATGACTGAGTATGTGGTGGGATCAAGACTTGAGGAGGATGATCAGAGTGAGGAAGTGGAGGAGGACTTGGTGGACGATGAGGTGACTGACCCCACCTGGGAAGGTGTAGAGCCGAGCGATGTCAGCAGTCCTGAGGGTGAGCCATCTGCAGCACCGCAACAGGCTGGAAGAGGCAGTGGTGTGGCTACAGAAAGAAGGCGGACCGCACCAAACCGGCCCGCAAATGTTCCACGGAGCACCCCCTTGCGTAAATCTACCTTGCCAAGGGGTAGGTGTTCCGCGGTATGGCGTTTTTTTAAGGAAAGTGCGGACGACAAAAGAATTGTAGTTTGCAACCTGTGCCACACCAGAATGAGCCGAGGCATGAACACTAGAAACCTCACCACCACCAGCATGATCCGACACATGGCATCCAAGCACCGTAGTAAGTGGGAGGAACGCCTGGATCGCCCATCTGTGTCTGCAGGCCACACCACTGCCTCCTCTTCCCCTGTTTTCGGTGCCGGACAATCGCCTGTCGAAGGCGCAGGCCCGCATACCTCCCGCCCTGCACCTGTACCATCTGAAGCACCATCAGCGACCACATCCACTTCCCTGTCCCAGCACAGCGTCCAAATGTCGTTACCCCAGGCATTTGAGCGCAAGAGAAAGTACCCAGCCACCCACCCACAGGCCATAGCACTAACCTCACACCTTTCCAAATTACTGGCCATCGAAATGCTGCCATTTAGGCTTGTGGACACTGAGTCCTTCCGCAGCCTGATGGCAGCAGCTGTCCCTCGGTACGCGGTCCCCAGTCGCCACTACTTTTCCCGGTGTGCCATCCCCGCATTACACCACCATGTGTCCCGTAACATCACCCGTGCCCTGACCAACGCAGTTACTGGGAAGGTCCACTTAACGACTGACACATGGACAAGTGCTTGTGGCCAGGGACGCTACATTTCCCTGACGGCACACTGGGTGAATGTCGTGGAGGCTGGGAGCGACTCGGACCCTGGGATGGCACGGGTGCTACCCACGCCGAGGATTGCGGGCCCTACCTCCATCAGGGTTTCCACCAGCACCTACGTTATTGGCTCCTCCTCCTCCGTTTCCACCTCCGAATTCTCTACACACAGCGCCACTCCCCCATCAGCCAGTAGCTGGAAGCAGTGTAGCACTGCAGTGGGGAAGCGTCAACAGGCCGTGCTGAAGCTGATCTGCCTTGGGGACAAACAGCACACGGCCTCAGAGCTGTTGCAGGGGATTAGTCACCAGACCGAGCAGTGGCTCTCGCCACTCAACCTGCAACCAGGCATGGTTGTGTGTGATAATGGGCGTAACTTGGTGGCGGCTTTGGAGCTCGGCAAGCTCACACACGTACCATGCCTAGCGCATGTATTTAATTTAGTGGTGCAGCGATTTCTAAAAACCTACCCCAATGTGCATGATCTCTTGACCAAGGTGCGCCGCGTGTGTGCACATTTCCGTAAGTCATCAACAGCTTCAGCCGGCCTGTTGAAGCTGCAGCAGCGCTTACAATTGCCAGCTCACCGGCTGCTGTGTGACGTGAGCACGCGCTGGAACTCCACCTTCCACATGTTGGCCCGGCTTTGTGAGCAGCAGAGGGCAGTAGTGGAGTACCAGCTGTTACACGGTCGTCGCCTCTCCGTTCAACTTCCTGTAATCAGAAGTGAGGAGTGGGAATGGATGTCAGACCTCTGCGAGGTTTTACGCAATTTTGAGGAATCGACACAGATGGTGAGCGGCGATAACGCTATTATCAGTGTAACCATCCCACTTCTGTGTCTACTGAAACGCTCGCTGCTCACAATTAAAACCGACGCTTTGCATGTGGAAGAGGTGGAAATGGGGGAGGAAGAGCTTACACAAGGTGATAGCCAGAGCACCCTCACTTCGTCTTCTCAGCGACAATTGGAGGAGGCGGAGGAGGAGGAGGAGGAGGAGGAGGAGGAGGAAGACACGGTTGCCTCCGCTACAGAGGGTAGCCATGGAACTTTAGTTCCATCTCTTCAGCGTGGGTGGGCAGAAGAGGAGGAAGAGGATGAGGATATTGAGAGTCATCCTCCTGGTGAGGACAGCGAAATCTTGACTGTTGGTACTCTGGCACACATGGCTGACTTTATGTTAGGCTGCCTTTCCCGTGACCCACGCGTTATACGCATTTTAAACAACACGGATTACTGGGTGTTCACCCTTCTGGACCCCCGCTACAAAGAGAATTTCTCATCTCTCATTCCTCCGGTGGAGAGGACAAGCAAAATGGTGCAATACCAGAAGGTTCTTGTCGAAAAATTGCTCCAAAATTTTCCATCTGACAACGCTGGCGGCAGAGTACGTGCTACCTTGGCCAACCGAGAAGGGGAGAAAAGGGGAGCACACAGCAGTTCCGAGAAAGGCAGGGCAACACTCTCCAAGGCGTGGGACACCTTCATGACACCCCGCCAGCACCCTCACCCTGATGCGCAGCCTAGTGTCACAAGGAGGGAAAAGTTTTGGAAGATGGTGAAGGAGTACGTAGCAGACCGTGTCAGCGTCCTCAATGATCCCTCTGTGCCTTACAACTACTGGGTGTCCAAGCTGGACACGTGGTATGAACTGGCACTCTACGCCTTGGAGGTGCTGGCCTGCCCTGCCGCCAGCGTTCTGTCTGAGCGGGTATTTAGTGCTGCTGGTGGCATCATAACAGATAAGCGTATCCGCCTTTCCACCGACAATGCTGATAGGTTGACACTTATAAAAATGAACAAGGCCTGGATTTCCCCTGACTTCTCCACTCCACTGGAGGAAAGCCCCGGGGGAACATAAACTCACTTTATATATGTTATTTACAATGATGGGAATACTCTGTATTCCCATTCACCCCTTCCACCCAAAAAACGGGTATATGGTTGACTCTTAATCTTCTCATCCTCCTCCTCCTCTTCCATATGCCCTGTGCTATAATTTTTATATAGGGCCAGCTCACCAGCGGGCCCTGTGATATAATTTTTATATAGGGCCAGCTCACCAGCGGGCCCTGTGATATAATTTTTATATAGGGTCAGCTCACCAGCGGGCCCTGTTTGCCAATTTTTATATAGGTCAGCTCACCAGCGGGCCTTCTCATATAATGTTTTATTGGGTCAGCTCTCTAGCGGGCCCTCTCATATAATGTTTTATAGCGTCAGCTCACTAGCGGGCCTTCGCATATAATGTTTAGGATGGTCAGCTCTGCAGCAGACCCTCACCCATAATGTTTTAGATGGTCAGCTCAGCGCACGTTTCCCTCTTAATCATGGCCTCAGTTCAATAAAATCAAGGAAATTTTTGGGAGAATTTGCCTCTGTGCACGTTTCCCTCTTAATCATGGCCTCAGTTCTGAAAATCAAGGAAATTTTTGGGAGAATTTGCCTCTGCGCACGTTTCCCTCTTAATCATGGCCTCAGTTCTGAAAATCAAGGAAATTTTTGGGAGAATTTGCCTCTGTGCACGTTTCCCTCTTAATCATGGCCTCAGTTCAGAAAAATCGAGGAAATTTTTGGGATAATTTGCAGATGATATACAAGTAAATATACAGCAAATATTGTTTGGTAACAATTTTTCGCCTAAAGTCGTTTTTATTTTCCTTTTTGTGTGTTTTAAGGTCAGTCTGTAAAAATGGCGTACTACGGGCGAAAGATCGTTCCCAGCAGCGATGTTGGAGTCCAAGATGCATCCAGACATCCTCCCTATGCTGTCCCTGAACCATTTCTGTAGTGTTTCCATCTTTTTCTGCCCTTTTCCTATGGACCAGGCACCCTCCCCTCATCAGAGCAGGGGGTGCCTGGTGTAATGCTCGAGTCCTCCCATTGACTTCAATGGGGCTCGGGTGCTCGGCCGAGCACTCGAGCCTCAGGGGGTGCTCGGTCAGAGCACCCGAACACCCGAGCATTGGGGTGCTCGCTCATCACTACCCATTATAGTAAAGTTGCTCAGTATGCCCAAAAATTAATTCTTAAAAAACTTAGCTTAATAAACTGTCTCCGCTGCTGTGTGCGGCCACAGAGGAAGTGGCAGTGGAGACAGTGCTGTGTGCCACAGGCCTTCCCATCCAGAGATTGCCTTTATATATGGGCAGTCTCGGATCAAATTCCCTCACAGCCATTGGCTGATATATGCTTACACACATCCTAGCCAATCAGTTTAAAGCACAGCTGAAAACTATTCTATCTCCTGTTTTGGTGTAAAACCATAAGGTTGGCTTAAAGTTGCTGACTATAACAGAGTATTGGTACAATGAAACTCATGACCGGGAAATAGTCATACCCAGTTATAGTGTGTTCAGGAAAGACCGAAAAGGTAAGAAAAGTGGAACTACTTTCTTTGAAGTATAACATTAAAGCTAATTTAATACACTATGCAGAAAATAGATTAGAAAGCATTTGGTTAGCCATTGAAACTGTAGATAAAGTTGTTGTTCATATTGGAGAAATATATAGGCCTACAAGGCAAAATGAAGAATTAGAGAATTGGTGGGGGAAATATTTTAATTGTAAACAATGACTGAAGTAATAGTTATGGGGGTCTTTAATAAGCCAAACGTGAAGAAGGAAGTTACTGCTGCAGAATTAACAAGTAGTATGCATATAATGGATTCCTTGTAAGGGACATCACTTAGACAACTGGTTAATGAGCAAGCTCACAAGAACACAATGCTATATTTAATACACGCAAATGGTCCTAGAGTATTTGATGTATTGGTTGTAGTAAACAATCACCAATTGTTGTGGCTGAGTATACAGGTAAAAGTGGAGTGCAATCAGCCTAAATCAGTCAGGCCCCAAAATGTTAGGCACATGCTCTGTGCATAAGCACACACTTACACTTTGGCCTATGTGGGCCTTGTTGGTGTGGTGCAGCTGATTCCCTTGAGGAACATGGGGGAGATGCACTGAGGCTCAATGTCATGGTGATGTGTGTCTGGTGATGAGTCGAGAGCAAATTGCCTTGGCAATATAAACACATATCACCACGTGCACTAATAATTAGGGATGAACAGAGAGGGGTAGAGAATTAATTAATTAGCAGGTAATCCTGTTGTTCTGCTAGTGATTTGTAAGGGATGCCCTCCAATAACCTGAAGTACCATATATCTGAAGTCTGAGAGCATCCTATCTGCTCTCCCACTTGCCTGGTGGGGAAATGGAGAGAATCCACTTAGACGTCAGCACTACAATCAGCATTTCTCCCTAACCCTTTCTGCATTGGGCTGTGCACTGCACACACTTGTGGAATTGAATGGGTCAGGACCAGACCTATGACAGAGTGTACTCATTTGTATGGAAATCTTCCCACTTTGGGCTGAATATTTAAGTTCAGTTCTCATGGCTAAAATCCCAGTAGCAATTTATGCCATTGCTGACAGTTCCTGTGATCTCCTGTTTCAGACAGCATTACTACACCAATTAGACTAACAGTTTTTTCTATAGCACTTTACTGCCAGATGGAACTGCAATCAGTGCAACTCACAAACAATCAGAAATGGCTTAAACTATTACAGATAAATCACCACCATGTTGCGAAAAGTAAAAATAATGCCATCTGCAGCTGTATACTGTACTGTTCTCTCATAGTGGAATAAAATACAATAGGGAGGGTTTGAAAGCTGTTCTTTTACATGTAAAAAAGGCTCCAATGCTCCGAAGACTGGATGAGAGTGGATGAAACTTCTCCAAACTACATTGCTGGCATCTGCTCACATCCACCCGCCTCGACAGACAGGGTCTTGGTCCCACCAATAGACAATCCAGAATAAAGTGTATACTAGATTAAAGAGATAGTAATACCTCATTTTATCTTTATTTTGTTTTGTAGGCAATAAAAAAACATGAAGAACGATATAAGTCTTATCTCTCAGTCCTTTATGGTTTGAGAGATATTCACAAGTAAAGTTTCCTCTCCCGCCCCTTTTACCTAGTGTAAGCCATCTCTTCTCAGATGTGGAATGCAGTCCATAGACCAGACAGATAACAGAAGGGGACAATCTTCTTCCTATGAGAACAATGAAATCCCTGCCCTCCTTGACAAGTTTTTCAGCTTTTTCCCTTATCTTAATTGAAGATTGTCCCTCTCTGCAGTCTACCTGGGCACCTCCCTTCTGATCTGGCTGAGCAGTGTTACATCAGTAAAAGGGGTGGGAGGGGGATACTTTGTCATTGAATTACTCTTGAACTACAACTCTGACAGAACTGAAATAACACTCTCCAAAGTCCAAATACTATGATGATTAATTAGAGCTGCTTTTATTATGAAACATTACTATCCCTTTAAGAGGACATGCTGTAAAATTAAATGGTCAAATTTAAGATGAAATGTAAGAAAAATTACATTTAGGAAAGGGTGGTAGATGCATGGAGTAGCCACCTGGAAGAAGTGGTTGAGGGAAAAACAATAAATTCGTTGAATAGACATATGCCTACTCTAAAAATCAAATAAGTCTCAGTTAACTAGATAGGGAAATTGGCAGATTAGATTGGTCAGTTGGTTCTTTACTGCTATCCAATTCTATGTTTCCATATAGTACATCTTCTCTTACACATGTGGTATAATAGAATAATGCTCTAAATTCATTAGAAATTAAAATATTAAGAAAATTAATATGAAATAAGAGCTTTGGTAATATGATACCTAAAATAATTAGAAATTAGAACTTGATTTCCAAATGTGAACAGTCTCCGAGATGATTAGCCGCACTCAAATCTACTAATACAGTGGAGATTCCCTCTCATGCTACCAGCAGATTGTATTAACCCCTTGAGCACCAGGGGGATGTACAAACATTGCATAGCAATGCCTTGTGCACCCTTCTGGAGATTAAAGGGATAGTAATGTTTCATAATAAAAGCAGCTCTAATTAATCATCATAGTATTTGGACTTTGGAGAGTGTTATTTCAATTCTGTCAGAGTTGTAGTTCAAGAGTAATTGAATGATAAAGTGTCCCCCTCCCGCCCCTTTTACTGATGTAACACTGTTCAGCCAGATCAGAAAGGAGGTGCCCAGATAGACTGCAGAGAGGGGCAATCTTCAATTAAGATATGGGAAAAACCTGAAAAACTTGTCAAGGGGGCGGGGATTTCATTGTTCTCATAGGAAGAAGATTGTCCTCTGCTGTTATCTGTCTGGTCTATGGACTGCATTCCACATCTGAGAAGAGATTGTTTACACTAGGTAAAAGGGGCGGGAGGGGAAACTTTGCTTGTGAATATCTCTCAAATCATAAAGGTTTGAGAGATAAGACATATATCGTTCTTCATGTTTTTTTAATGCCTACAAAATAAAATAAAGATAAAATGAAGTATTACTATCCCTTTAAAGGGTTAACCCTTTGCAATGTGTTGCGTACCCCTCTGGCACTCAAAGGGTTAAGCTTTGCTGCCAGTTTATGACTGAAAACCTTTTCTGAATAGGCGGCACTGCAGCAACCTGACAATTATGTTTCAAAAGACATTTAGTATTAACATTTTGAAAAGCTTAGAAGATAAATTAGAGCACATTGTGTTATTTAACATGTTTCAAAAGAAATTGTTTTAACCCATTGGAGACCAGAGGGGTGAACAACACATTGGGGATCAATACATTGAACAACCATGTGTTCCTTCCTTAAAGGGATAGTAATGGCTTAAAAGAATAAAATGTAATATTGTAGATAATGCAAAAAGAAATTGACTGGTGCTAGTCCTATCTCTCAAACCTTTATGATTTGAGAGATAGAACAGTTTAAATTTTCCCTCTCCCTGCTCTCAGCTGTAATCTGACAGCAGGAGTTTTGAGTCGGCCAACTCAAAGCGGCTCTTCAGCAGAGCTGAGATACCAAAATCTAAAATGAAATACTTCATTGGAATGGTCTATAAAGTGTGCCTGGTTTGCAAACACACTTTGTAGACCATTCCAATTAAGTAGTTCTTTTTAGATTTCGGGGTCTTGGCTCTGCTGAAGAGCCACCTGACGATCCTCGGTCCAGGATTTCCTACTATGAGCTAGACGTAAAATGTTCTTTCTCTCAAACCATAAAGGTCTGAGAGATCGGACTTACACTGATCAATTTCTTTTTGCATTATCTACAATATCACTTTTTATTCTTTTAAACCATTACTAACCCTTTAAGGGCTGAAGACACATTTAATATTCATCATGTCATAGTAATATTTCTACATTAAAAATGTAAATAGCTTATATATTTGATCAAAATAATGCTGACAACTAAGTCGTGAGATTTCGCAGGCCAGAAAGGATTCTTAGACACAACATCTTGAATTTGTGCAGATCTAAAGCTGTATACACTTAAATGTTGAATTAGTCCTTTCTTGCATAAAAAGGGGTATTGAAGCAAGAATGGATAATATCATTTTTCCACTGAACAAATATTGGTAAGACATCTCCTCGAATAAGCAGTGCTCTGAACTCTGCATTGTAAAGTGGTCCTGGACAGATATTTTTTCCCCTCTAAGGAGTGAAATTCACAGGGCCGAGGACGGCCAGCAGAACTATGACAAGCCGCCATTGACACAACATGGGAAAAGTAGGCAGCTTCCGGATTGGCTGAAGCCCTGGGTGACAGGTTTAAAGGATCCCCATAGAGTTAACATGGGGAAAAGTAGGCCACCCAGGGATTGGTCAGTCAGCTACCCACCCAAAGGTTCTGATTGGCCGAGACAGCCGTGACGAACTTGGCCAGGATTGGTCAGCCAATTCTAGGCACTGGATTGGCCAGGGGTTGAAGCGGAATATTCAAAGATGCTTCAACCCCCTGGCCATTGTTTTAGAAATGTGTATTTGAGCCCCTCAACCTTTTGTCCAAGTGTTTATCCATTGTTAAATCCCTTGCCTAGATAACCTAATCATGTCTGACCCTTTGTACTGTGTATTTGTCATATGTCTCAGTCTTTTGTATGCTTTGTCTGGTTCCTGGGAGTAACTGTGTATATAAGCCCAAAGAGTTGTTCAATAAAGAGTTCTAAGTTTTACCCTCCAAACTGGTCCTGTCTGGTTCTTGGAGGAGTTATGCTGAACGAATGATGGAGATTGGGATGTCAGTGAAGCAGAAGCAGAGAAGTGACGGTGGTACTGACCTCTAGTATCAGGACTCACATCACAGGCATCAGTTCTGAAAAAGGATATTCTGGAACTGGAGAGTGTACATCACAGTGCAGCACAATTAATAAAGGGAATGGAGGACTTGAATTATGAAGAATATCTAGACGAACTAGGTTTATTTACTCTAGAGAAAAGACTACTAAGAGGAGATCTTGTTACACTGTATAATTATATGTGAGGTCAATCAATACAAAGATCTCTCTGGTAACCTTTTCATTCCAAGGACTGATCAAATACCTAGGGGCCACCCCTTAAGATTAGAGGAAAAGAGGTTTCAGCAGATGAAGGTTTTTTTTTTACAGTAAGGTTTGTTAAATTGTGGAATTCCTTGCCCACGCATGTGGTAATGGAAGATACAATGGATACATTTAAAGATGCATATCTAGCAGTATGGAGCACATGTATTAGTAGGTAAAACAGGAAGTTCTGGTGAACAGAGTAATACCCATTTAGGAGTTGTGAACGCTTAAATAATTCTTCTTTTCTTTGTGATACTGTGACAAAGGTTGAACTTGATGGACTTGTGTCTTTTTTCAGCCTAATTTTCTATGGAACTATGAATTAGCAAAATGGTACAAATATCATGCAAACATGTATATGTCTACATGCCCTTGTGGTTATAGCTTGCAGAGCCATCTGGGTGGCAGACATGGGCTCCAAGGCCTATCTAGGCCTACATGTTTGTTTGTATGTCTGTCTTTTTTGACTGCGTTGGGGCTTATCCAGTGGGTGCCTGTGAGCGTGACAGTGTGTCTGTGATGTGTGCAAGAGGGTTATTATCTCACTAACACAACCAGCCATTCTCCAGTCTCTAAGGGAGCTGTGAGCATAGCTCAATGACACTGAAATTATCCTTATAACATAAAGTGGTAGAATGTGTTGCTCACTGTGAGCCGTACCGCACATGCACAGTCGAGAGTCTCTACTGTGCATGTGTGATTTTGCACACAGGGAGCTTCACTGTGAGCCATCTGGAGCTTCCCGCTAAGGATCAGCTCGTTTGGCGAGTCTCTACTGAGCATGACAGCGCAGTAGAGACTCACCAAATGTGCTGCCCCGCTCCGGACGGCTCATGTCATGTCTCTGCTCCTGGCTCCAGGGCAGCAGCCGGGGCAGCTGGGTGCACTTTAGCCCGTGTATACGGGCTTCCATACTAGTATGTATATACATTTTTAGTACAAAAAGGTTTTTCTTTTGTATGATATCAGCCTTTTTTATGGCCTTTGCTCATTTTATCACTTACCTATCTCCAAAAATTTCCTGTAGTCTACACTAGGCAATTTTGAGATTAAATCAAGCAATAATTATTTCACAGGTAATAGAATTTCACCCAATTTTTGAGCTTATCTAATTTACATTTATATTGCTTTTGTGTTTTTAATTTAAAGATGGAATCCACATTCCTGCTGGAAAAATGTAATTGTAATTCTCCTCTCATGGATGACTTACTAAATGACAAATTAACCACTTAGATACATTAGAGAAATCTTTAGCACAAAAGTTTCAGCTGATTCATTTAATAACCTGCAATATACTTTTTCTAAATAGGACAGAACAGAAATAATGGGACAGATGTATAAATTTGTCAGTGCAACCTCAATGGCATTAGCCTCTAACTATCCACTGTCTCTGCAGAGTGCATATGAAAAGCCAATCAGTGTTAGAAATGTTGTATTCCCTATAGAATGCAAGCTTTGTGGATCACTTCTTGTGTAGTTTTTAAGTTACATATTCAGGTCTCTATACATGTGTGGTATCAGACAGTGTACTTAAGAGATAAGTAACATTCATACATGATACATATTGTCTGTGACATTTAGATGTTGTGGTGCAAATTGTGATGTTCAAGTACATTCAAGAAAAAAATAAAATCCATCATTATAAACACTTTTTTTAGAGCGGTGATTCTCAACCAGGGTGCCGTGGCACTTTGGTGTGCCACGGACTTCAAATTAGGGTGCCCCATGTTGTACATGAAGACTGGCAAAAAAAAAGTGAAACTTGTCTATTAAATGTAGAAATAAGTAGTGATGAGCGAGCACCCCAATGCTCGGATGTTCGGGTGCTCTGACCGAGCACCCCCTGAGGCTCGAGTGCTCGGCCGAACACCCGAGCCCCATTGAAGTCAATGGGAGGACTCGAGCATTACACCAGGCACCCCCTGCTCTGATGAGGGGAGGGTGCCTAGTCCATAGGAAAAGGGCAGAAAAAGATGGAAACACTACAGAAATGGTTCAGGGACAGCATAGGGAGGATGTCTGGATGCACCTTGGACTCCAACATCGCTGCTGGGAACGATCTTTCGCCCGTAGTACGCCATTTTTACAGACTGACCATAAAACACACAAAAAGGAAAATAAAAACGACTTTAGGCGAAAAATTGTTACCAAACAATATTTGCTGTATATTTACTTGTATATCATCTGCAAATTCTCCCAAAAATTTCCTTGATTTTCAGAACTGAGGCCATGATTAAGAGGGAAACGTGCGCAGAGGCAAATTCTCCCAAAAATTTCCTTGATTTTCAGAACTGAGGCCATGATTAAGAGGGAAACGTGCGCAGAGGCAAATTCTCCCAAAAATTTCCTTGATTTTCAGAACTGAGGCCATGATTAAGATGGAAACGTGCGCTGAGCTGACCATCTAAAACATTATGGGTGAGGGTCTGCTGCAGAGCTGACCATCCTAAACATTATATGCGAAGGCCCGCTAGTGAGCTGACGCTATAAAACATTATATGAGAGGGCCCGCTAGAGAGCTGACCCAATAAAACATTATATGAGAAGGCCCGCTGGTGAGCTGGCCTATATAAAAATTGGCAAACAGGGCCCGCTGGTGAGCTGGCCCTATACAAAAATTATATCACAGGGCCCGCTGGTGAGCTGGCCCTATATAAAAATTATAGCACAGGGCACGCTGGTGAGCTGGCCCTATATAAAAATTATATCCCGGGGCATATGGAAGAGGAGGAGGAGGATGAGAAGATTAAGAGTCAACCATATACCCGTTTTTGGGGTGGAAGGGGTGAATGGGAATACAGAGTATTCCCATCATTGTAAATAACATATATAAAGTGAGTTTATGTTCCCCCGGGGCTTTCCTCCAGTGGAGTGGAGAAGTCAGGGGAAATCCAGGCCTTGTTCATTTTTATAAGTGTCAACCTATCAGCATTGTCGGTGGAAAGGCGGATACGCTTATCTGTTATGATGCCACCAGCAGCACTAAATACCCGCTCAGACAGAACGCTGGCGGCAGGGCAGGCCAGCACCTCCAAGGCGTAGAGTGCCAGTTCATGCCACGTGTCCAGCTTGGACACCCAGTAGTTGTAAGGCACAGAGGGATCATTGAGGACGCTGACACGGTCTGCTACGTACTCCTTCACCATCTTCCAAAACTTTTCCCTCCTTGTGACACTAGGCTGCGCATCAGGGTGAGGGTGCTGCCGGGGTGTCATGAAGGTGTCCCACGCCTTGGAGAGTGTTGCCCTGCCTTTCTCGGAACTGCTGTGTGCTCCCCTTTTCTCCCCTTCTCGGTTGGCCAAGGTAGCACGTACTCTGCCGCCAGCGTTGTCAGATGGAAAATTTTGGAGCAATTTTTCAACAAGAACCTTCTGGTATTGCACCATTTTGCTTGTCCTCTCCACCGGAGGAATGAGAGATGAGAAATTCTCTTTGTAGCGGGGGTCCAGAAGGGTGAACACCCAGTAATCCGTGTTGTCTAAAATGCGTACAACGCGTGGGTCACGGGAAAGGCAGCCTAACATAAAGTCAGCCATGTGTGCCAGAGTACCAACAGTCAAGATTTCGCTGTCCTCACCAGGAGGCTGACTCTCAATATCCTCATCCTCTTCCTCCTCTTCTGCCCACCCACGCTGAAGAGATGGAACTAAAGTTCCATGGCTACCCTCTGTAGCGGAGGCAACCGTGTCTTCCTCCTCCTCCTCCTCCTCCTCCTCCTCCGCCTCCTCCAATTGTCGCTGAGAAGACGAAGTGAGGGTGCTCTGGCTATCACCTTGTGTAAGCTCTTCCTCCCCCATTTCCACCTCTTCCACATGCAAAGCGTCGGTTTTAATTGTGAGCAGCGAGCGTTTCAGTAGACACAGAAGTGGGATGGTTACACTGATAATAGCGTTATCGCCGCTCACCATCTGTGTCGATTCCTCAAAATTGCGTAAAACCTCGCAGAGGTCTGACATCCATTCCCACTCCTCACTTCTGATTACAGGAAGTTGAACGGAGAGGCGACGACCGTGTAACAGCTGGTACTCCACTACTGCCCTCTGCTGCTCACAAAGCCGGGCCAACATGTGGAAGGTGGAGTTCCAGCGCGTGCTCACGTCACACAGCAGCCGGTGAGCTGGCAATTGTAAGCGCTGCTGCAGCTTCAACAGGCCGGCTGAAGCTGTTGATGACTTACGGAAATGTGCACACACGCGGCGCACCTTGGTCAAGAGATCATGCACATTGGGGTAGGTTTTTAGAAATCGCTGCACCACTAAATTAAATACATGCGCTAGGCATGGTACGTGTGTGAGCTTGCCGAGCTCCAAAGCCGCCACCAAGTTACGCCCATTATCACACAACCATGCCTGCTTGCAGGTTGAGTGGCGAGAGCCACTGCTCGGTCTGGTGACTAATCCCCTGCAACAGCTCTGAGGCCGTGTGCTGTTTGTCCCCAAGGCAGATCAGCTTCAGCACGGCCTGTTGACGCTTCCCCACTGCAGTGCTACACTGCTTCCAGCTACTGGCTGATGGGGGAGTGGCGGTGTGTGTAGAGAATTCGGAGGTGGAAACGGAGGAGGAGGAGCCAATAACGTAGGTGCTGGTGGAAACCCTGATGGAGGTAGGGCCCGCAATCCTCGGCGTGGGTAGCACCCGTGCCATCCCAGGGTCCGAGTCGCTCCCAGCCTCCACGACATTCACCCAGTGTGCCGTCAGGGAAATGTAGCGTCCCTGGCCACAAGCACTTGTCCATGTGTCAGTCGTTAAGTGGACCTTCCCAGTAACTGCGTTGGTCAGGGCACGGGTGATGTTACGGGACACATGGTGGTGTAATGCGGGGATGGCACACCGGGAAAAGTAGTGGCGGCTGGGGACGGCGTACCGAGGGACAGCTGCTGCCATCAGGCTGCGGAAGGACTCAGTGTCCACAAGCCTAAATGGCAGCATTTCAATGGCCAGTAATTTTGAAAGGTGTGAGGTTAGTGCTATGGCCTGTGGGTGGGTGGCTGGGTACTTTCTCTTGCGCTCAAATGCCTGGGGTAACGACATTTGGACGCTGCGCTGGGACAGGGAAGTGGATGTGGTCGCTGATGGTGCTTCAGATGGTACAGGTGCAGGGCGGGAGGTATGCGGGCCTGCGCCTTCGACAGGCGATTGGCCGGCACCGAAAACAGGGGAAGAGGAGGCAGTGGTGTGGCCTGCAGACACAGGTGGGCGATCCAGGCGTTCCTCCCACTTACTACGGTGCTTGGATGCCATGTGTCGGATCATGCTGGTGGTGGTGAGGTTTCTAGTGTTCATGCCTCGGCTCATTCTGGTGTGGCACAGGTTGCAAACTACAATTCTTTTGTCGTCCGCACTTTCCTTAAAAAAACGCCATACCGCGGAACACCTACCCTTTGGCAAGGTAGATTTACGCAAGGGGGTGCTCCGTGGAACATTTGCGGGCCGGTTTGGTGCGGTCCGCCTTCTTTCTGTAGCCACACCACTGCCTCTTCCAGCCTGTTGCGGTGCTGCAGATGGCTCACCCTCAGGACTGCTGTCATCGCTCGGCTCTACACCTTCCCAGGTGGGGTCAGTCACCTCATCGTCCACCAAGTCCTCCTCCACTTCCTCACTCTGATCATCCTCCTCAAGTCTTGATCCCACCACATACTCAGTCATTGACAACTGTATAACATTCTCCTCAACAAGGTCTTGAGACGGAAATAGTGGTTGATTTAATGGCAACTGTGTCTCATCATCATCATCATCATCATCCACTACTTCCTTTGACCTTAAATGCCGTTCACATCTGTCATCTTCTTGTGATTGGGTAGCCTCTAGAGGTTGTGAATCAGGGCACAAGATGTCATGTTCCTCTGCAAGCGTGCTTGGAGAGAGGGTCAAATGAAGGATTGGTGATGAGACGAGCTCATCACTATATCCCAGTGTGGGATCACTTCTTTGACCAGACCGTGTATGGTGGGAGGAAGGATGATCAGAGTGAGGATTATGTTGACCAGACTCTTGGCTACTGAGAGTGGACTTGGTGGAAGACAGGGTGGTGCTTAACCGACTGGAAGCAGTATCAGCTGTCATCCAACCGACCACCTGTTCGCACTGGTCGGACCTCGAGAGTGATGTCCTGCGACGCCCTGTGAAATCAGACATGAAGCTAGGTATGGTGGATGTCTTTCTTTCTTGTGCTCTGGCACCAGGCACAGTTTCTCCGCGTCCTGACCCGCGCCCTGAACTTTCAGGATCACGTCCACTTCCCCGTCCCTTTTTACCCGCCTTCTTCATCTTACACAGAATATGTGACTTTAATATTTGAGTTTGAAAACTTAACAGTATTTCTTATAATTCTGCAACTGTACAGAGTACACAGAATAGGCTGTTAAACGGCGGTGAAAGACACTGAATGGAATATGTGACTTTAATATTTGAGTTTGAAAACTTAACAGTATTTCTTATAATTCTGGAACTGTACAGAGTACACAGAATAGGCTGTTAAACGGCAGTGAAAGACACTGAATGGAATATGTGACTTTAATATTTGAGTTTGAAAACTTAACAGTATTTCTTATAATTCTGCAACTGTACAGAGTACACAGAATAGGCTGTTAAACGGCGGTGAAAGACACTGAATGGAATATGTGACTTTAATATTTGAGTTTGAAAACTTAACAGTATTTCTTATAATTCTGCAACTCTGCAGAGTACACAGAATAGGCTGTTAAACGGCGTTGAAACACACTGAATGGAATATGTGACTTTAATATTTGAGTTTGAAAACTTAACAGTATTTCTTATAATTCTGGAACTGTACAGAGTACACAGAATAGGCTGTTAAACGGCGGTGAAAGACACTGAATGGAATATGTGACTTTAATATTTGAGTTTGAAAACTTAACAGTATTTCTTATAATTCTGCAACTCTGCAGAGTACACAGAATAGGCTGCTAAACTGCGGTGACGAACACAGAATGGAATATGTGACTTTAATATTTGAGTTTGAAAACTTAACAGTATTTCTTACTATTCTGCAACTGTGCAGAGTACACAGAATAGGCTGCTAAACTGCGGTGACACACACTGAATGGAAAATGTGACTTTAATATTTGAGTTTGAAAACTTAACAGTATTTCTTCCTATTCTGCAACTGTGCAGAGTACACAGAATAGGCTGCTAAACTGCGGTGACACACACTGAATGGAATAAGTGACTTTAATATTTGAGTTTGAAAACTTAACAGTATTTCTTCCTATTCTGCAACTGTGCAGAGTACACAGAATAGGCTGTTAAACGGCGTTGAAACACACTGAATGGAATATGTGACTTTAATATTTGAGTTTGAAAACTTAACAGTATTTCTTATAATTCTGGAACTGTACAGAGTACACAGAATAGGCTGTTAAACGGCGGTGAAAGACACTGAATGGAATATGTGACTTTAATATTTGAGTTTGAAAACTTAACAGTATTTCTTATAATTCTGCAACTCTGCAGAGTACACAGAATAGGCTGTTAAACGGCGTTGAAACACACTGAATGGAATATGTGACTTTAATATTTGAGTTTGAAAACTTAACAGTATTTCTTATAATTCTGCAACTGTACAGAGTACACAGAATAGGCTGTTAAACGGCGGTGAAAGACACTGAATGGAATATGTGACTTTAATATTTGAGTTTGAAAACTTAACAGTATTTCTTATAATTCTGGAACTGTACAGAGTACACAGAATAGGCTGTTAAACGGCGGTGAAAGACACTGAATGGAATATGTGACTTTAATATTTGAGTTTGAAAACTTAACAGTATTTCTTATAATTCTGCAACTGTACAGAGTACACAGAATAGGCTGTTAAACGGCGGTGAAAGACACTGAATGGAATATGTGACTTTAATATTTGAGTTTGAAAACTTAACAGTATTTCTTATAATTCTGGAACTGTACAGAGTACACAGAATAGGCTGTTAAACGGCGGTGAAAGACACTGAATGGAATATGTGACTTTGATATTTTAGTTTGAAGACTTAACAGTATTTCTTCCTATTCTGCAACTCTGCACAGTACACAGAATGTGCTGCTACACTGCGGCGAAGCACACTGAATGGAATATGTGACTTTGATATTTTAGTTTGAAGACTTAACAGTATTTCTTCCTATTCTGCAACTCTGCACAGTACACAGAATGTGCTGCTACACTGCGGCGAAGCACACTGAATGGAATATGTGACTTTGATATTTTAGTTTGAAGACTTAACAGTATTTCTTCCTATTCTGCAACTCTGCACAGTACACAGAATGTGCTGCTAAACTGCGGCGAAGCACACTGAATGGAATATGTGACTTTGAAATTTTAGTTTGAAGACTTAACAGTATTTCTTCCTATTCTGCAACTCTGCACAGTACACAGAATGTGCTGCTAAACTGCGGCGAAGCACACTGAATGGAATATGTGACTTTGAAATTTTAGTTTGAAGACTTAACAGTATTTCTTCCTATTCTGCAACTCTGCACAGTACACAGAATGTGCTGCTAAACTGCGGCTAAGCACACTGAATGGAATATGTGACTTTGATATTTTAGTTTGAAGACTTAACAGTATTTCTTCCTATTCTGCAACTCTGCACAGTACACAGAATGTGCTGCTAAACTGCGGCGAAGCACACTGAATGGAATATGTGACTTTGATATTTTAGTTTGAAGACTTAACAGTATTTCTTCCTATTCTGCAACTCTGCACAGTACTCAGAATGTGCTGCTAAACTGCGGCGACGCACACTGAATGGAATACGTGACTTTGATATTTTAGTTTGAAGACTTAACAGAATGTGCTCTAATCTGCAACTTTGCACACTAAACAGAATGTGCTCTAATCTGCAACTTTGCACACTAAACAGAATGTGCTCTAATCTGCAACTTTGCACACTAAACAGAATGTGCTCTAATCTGCAACTGTGCACACTAAACAGAATGTGCTCTAATCTGCAACTTTGCACACTAAACAGAATATATATATATTTTTTTTTTTTTTTTTTGTTTTTTTCCCCCCACACCAAATAACCTGCTGCCCCCACACACAGTAGTCCTAAAAAGGACTTTTGGTTCTTTTTTTTTCACAATTTTTGTTTTTTTCCTCCCTACACTGCCTTTCCCTTCCTATCCTCAGCTCTCCCTGGCTCAGACTGAGCCGAACTCGATGGTCAGGTGCTATACAGCACCTGACCACGGGTTCTGGCCAGCCAATCAGTGTAATGCCAGCAGCCAACATGGCTGCTGGCATTACACCGATGTCAGAGCCTCCCTGCACGTTTATTGGCTGCGCAGCAGGTGCAAAACGTGCGGGGAGGAGACCCGAACATGGCGGGCGAGCACATGCGGTACTCGTACGAGTACCGCCATGTGCCGAGCAGAGCGATGCTCGAGCCGATCCGAGCATCGGCCGAGCATGCTCGCTCAACACTAGAAATAAGCAAATTGTTAAACACAATATGTTTATTTTTATTACTGTGATTGGAGACCTAATAATATCTGTATATTTATGAATTGTACCCTCTGTTATGTTCTTGATAAATTACACTAAACATGCTAGGGGTGCCCCGAAAGTTCCAGATTGCTTGTTAGGGGTGCCTTGAGCAAATGAAGGTTGAGATCTACTGTTTTAGAGAAATCCTGCAAATTACAACACAATGCATTGGATTATTTTTTGGATTGGATTCTTGAACTACAACTCTGACAATATTGAAATAACACTCTCCATCGCCCAAATACTATGAAGATTAATTGGAGCTGCTTTTATTATGAAACATTACTATCCCTTTAAACATGGGAAAACTGATTAGGGGTTTCCAGTTTCCCAGAAATTCCCATTGCACAGATGTACAAAGTTTTAGAATGTCAATATTGAGAAACGGCTGCTGTTGTTGAACATGTCTAGAGCCAGGGGTAGGGAATCTGCCTCCTTACAGCTTTTGTTGGACTGCAACCCCCATTGTGTGTCAGCTGTTGGAAGATGACGTCCAACAAATCCTGGAGGACTTATTTATTGCCTACCAGTGCCAATCTACTTTATGCACAGGAAGCTTCAATGGATTTTGGATACAGAATTACCAATACCAATTCCAGCAATCGTTATTGCATACTTTTTTTGTTTTTTTTAATAAATTTTGTTTATTGACAAATGGGTTGAATAATAGTACAGAGAAACAGTTATAATGGCATCATGCATGATACATAAATGATACAGTAGTAAGAGCAATACAAAGAGTCAAATAATGCTTACCATCATCAAAAGACAACCCACTTGCATTTTCTGTTTATATTTAAAGGGATAGTAATGTTTCATAATAAAAGCAGCTATAATTAATCATCATAGTATTTGGACTTTGGAGAGTGTTATTTCAATACTGTCAGAGTTATAGTTCAAGAGTAATTCAATGACAAAGTGTCCCCCTCCTGCCCCTTTTACTGATGTAACACTGCTCAGCCAGAGCAGAAGGGAGGTGCCCAGATGGACTGCAGAGTGGGACAATCTTCAATTAAGATAAGGGAAAAAGCTGAAGAACTTGTCAAGGGGGGCAGGGCTTTCATTGTTCTCATAGGAAGAAGATTGCCCCCTGCTGTTATCTGTCTGGTCTATGGACTGCATTCCACATCTGAGAAGAGATTGCTTACACTAGGTAAAAGGGGCGGGAGGGGAAACTTTGCTTGTGAATATCTCTTAAACCATAAAGGTTTGAGAGATAAGACTTATATTGTTTTTCATGTTTTTTTAATGCCTACAAAATAAAATAAATATAAAATGAAGTATTACTATCCCTTTAAACTAACACACCTATCCCTACTAACCGCCCTCCCCAAACAACCTCCTCCCTATCCACCCATACGAGGCACTCCCCCCCAGGCAGTTTGACACCCATCCCACCTGTGAAAGATTGAGTGTGGAAAGCAAAGCAATGATATGAGTTAGTGCATGAGTCTGCATTGCCTCACCACTAGATGTTTCTATTCTGCAATTCGAACCACGACATCCACTTCCCCCAGATTTGCACTAACCTATACTCCGATCCCCTATGTACATGGACCAGCTTATAATGAGGAATATTGGCCGCAATTAAATTGAGCCAAGCGCTTCTCTCAGGGGCCCAGACAGACATCCAACCCATAGCCACCACCTTCCTTGCCATGATCAAAAGCTCTCTGATCAATGATTTGTCAGACAAGCTAGCAATGTCTTCAGGTATCAAGGAGAGTATGCAGAACTTTGGAGACATGGGAAGTTCCATTGCATACTTTTATATTTTGAAAACCTCACTCTGGAAATCTTGGCTTTACTTTAGTTAAAGGATACCATCATCTAAAAACTGCTTTGGTGATCTTAAAAGATCATTCCCAAACATCGAAGTGCGCGAATCTTTTACCCGCTCTAAAACTGGCATTACTTTAAAACCAGCAAAGTGTATTTTGCAAATGTGTTACGTCGGTATTCTATTGCAGAACCACGGTAAATCAAAACTGGAGTAGACAGCATATTTCTACGAACTAACAAAATTGTCTCTCTCTGCTTTTATTCAACTACTGCCAAAAAAAAGGGCAAAATGTTAAAGTCCAAGGAAATAGGCGTACGTTTGAAAACAGAAAGATCAAGTTTAGTGTTAGATGTGTTCCCCACATTATCAAAATCTGACATAGAAGTGCCCCATTTGACATATTAACCATATTCACCATTTTAATTCAACAAATTTTAAAGGGATAGTAATGTTTCATAATAAAAGCAGCTCGAATTAATCATCATAGTATTTGGACATTGGAGAATGTTATTTCAATTCTGTCAAAGTTGTAGTTCAAGAGTAATTCAATGACAAAGTATCCCCCTCCCGGCCCTTTTACTGATGTAACACTGTTCAGCCATATCAAAAGGGAGGTGCCCAGGTAGACTGCAGAGAGGGACAATCTTCAATTAAGATAAGGGAAAAACCTGAAAAACCCTGTCAAGGGGGGCAGGACTTTCATTGTTCTCATAGGAAGAATATTGTCCCCTTCTGTTATCTGTCTGGTCTATGGACTGGATTCCACATCTGAGAAGAGATGGCTTACACTAGGTAAAAGGGGCGGAAGGGGAAACTTTGCTTGTGAATATTTCTCAAACCATAAAGGTTTGAGAGATAAGTCTGATATCGTTCTTCATGTTTTTTTAATTCCTGCAAAATAAAATAAAGATAAAATGAAGTATTACTATCCCTATAAAATTCGACTTACAGTGCTCCCATGACTTTCTTTCTCCATTAAAATTCAACGTTGCTCTTCTACAATTTTTTTTGACATGCCCTTGCTGCATTTGTATTGCATGATTAACCCAGCTGCGCACCTTGCCTATTAATCCTATGAGTACCAGAAGCTTAGCAAACACATTGCAATGCGTTATTACCTCTCTGGTACTCATAGGGTTAATCATGCAATACAAATACAACGAGGGCATGTCGAAAAAAGTGGAGAAGAACAATGCCGTATTTAAATGGAGAAAGAAAGTCATTGGAGACTTGTAAGTCAAATTTTAAAGGGAGGGGGTTAAAATGTCGAATGTGAACAATATTTGTCAAATGAAAATGGTGAAAGTAAGCACTATAATTTGAATTTCAAAGGGACGGTTAATATGTTGAAGGGGGGCACTCTATGTTGGATTTCTAAGATGTATACAGTATTCTGCACTGCTTTTGTTCGAACAATGATGGTTTTGAAACAGTCATTGTGGCTTCTACACCTCAACTCCGAGGCACAGGATTACCGACAGAAAATGTAACCACAAAACAGGCATTAATACTGAGTGTGGATAATAGAATGCTACCTGCACATTGTTTTTAATTGTTTCCTATGTTTTTTTTTTTTTTTTTTTTTTGACTGGAGGTGCGTATAATTACTCTGATTTTGTTTTCACAAGTCGGGTAATAAGATACTAAAACCTGACTTAAAAAAACACAACGCCTGTTTTTTTTTTTTTTTTGCGTTGGTAATATAATGTTTATTAGACATTTTAATTTTTAATATTACATTTTTGACTTGTTTAAATTTAAAGACTATTCTAATTAAGGCATGCCACGCAGGCACTTCCTCAACCATTGACACTGGTACTGCAATTTATTAGGTCGGACTGCATCTCATTGGCAATACTTCCCAATCTGTTCTGAGACTCAGGACGAAGCACAGACATCTTTCCATACTGATGTCTGAGCGCCTGCTCTGTCAGTCCGTTTTGGAGCCGAACGGCTCCTAGCAACGCCTCCTAGAGCCAGCTGGGACTGACAGAGCAGGCGAGCAGACGTCACTATGGAAAGATGTCTGCGCTCCGTCCTGCCTCTAAGTCCCAGAGTAGTAGCTCATTCTCATGAACCCGGTAAGAAGTGTCACTGTGCCACCAACAAATAAAGGTTCGTTTCTCTATAACTATTTATATTACAAACAAATAGCCAATAAAATCCATAACGGTAAGACATTTCTATTATCTTTAAAATTAACTAAACACATCTTAACCCTTTTAGAACCAGAGGGGTATGAAGCACATTGAGAAGAAATGTTATACATAAATGGTTAAGGTGACAGGTCCACTTTCAAATCCATCTTCTCAGTACTTTAGAGTTGTTAGACTTACTCCAGCAAATCCACATTTCTACTGATTTCATTTATTTAAAAAAAATCTGTACTTTCTTAGGTCTGAGTAGTTCAGAGGAATAAATATAACTGTGTTGCTAAGCAATAAATGTTCAGGTTTATATATAATGCTTTGTATGCTTTTGTGTTCCTGTCTTTGAGCTGGAACATCCCTTTAGGCCTGTGTGTGTGTGACTCATTCCTGGTATCTTCCTCTGTAATTTCCCAGAACGATGTGGGAAAATTATCGAACAGGTAAAATTATTAGGTAGGTTGCTAAGAAAACAACTATTGTACATATTGTAACTAGAGATGAACACATTCCGTCTTTATACCTTATGCAGAAAAAAGGAAAAGAGGAACAATTCTGGAACAAACCGATTACTCCATGGAGTGAAATAAAAATTCTCTAAACTTTTCTTGATTTAAACAGCGAACCCCAGATGTACGTTTCGGCCTTGTTGGGCCTCATCAGTGAGTTGCAGCTGATCTCTCTAGGCACTGTGTGCAAGGGGTCCACGTCTGGATTACCCTGGGGTACCCTTGGGATGGCTGCTTCTCTTGTTCAGAGAGGATTTGCCTGGCACTTCGTGGCTGGACTTCCTTTTGGTAGGATCAGTATGATGTGCTTTAGGATATTTCCTCTCTGTGAAAGGCACTAGTGAGCTAAAAGAGATTGCACCCTGGGTAGGATACTTATCCTATAGAGCCTCATCACTTTGAGGGCAGGCTCATTCCTAGTTGAGCGTCTCTGACTAGCTCTTTGCATATGCAAATTATCCTTGGGACTAGTCACCCTAAGGTTAACAGGGTAATCCAGAAGTGGACCCCTTGCTCTCAGTGCCTAGAGAGATCAGCAGCACCTCACTGATGAGGCCCAACAAGGCTGAAACGTACGTCTGGATCTGGTTGCTTCTCTTGTACAGTAAGGAATTGCCTGGCACTTCGTGGCTGGACTGCTTTTTGGTAGGATCAGTATGATGTGCTTTAGGATATTTCCTCTCTGTGAGAGCCACTAGTGAGCTAAAAGGGATTGCAACCTGGGTAGGACACTTATCCTATAGAGCCTCATCAATTTGAGGGCAGGCTTGTTCTTAGTTAAGCATCTCTGACTAGCTCTTTGCTTTATTCCATTGTCTGCTGGTTATCTCAGAACCACACATATACTGCCTGACATCCTAGGTTTGTTCCTCTTTTCACCATTACTTTATGTTTGTTCTGTGGAACCCTTGTTATTTTACAGGGAACCATGGGCCATCTGCACAGCACCAGAACACCAAGCACAGATGAACAATAAGAGCTGTATTTTCAGAAGAGAAGTGGGGTTATTTTGAGGCAATCCAATTGTACTGTAGAGTAGAACTTAAAATTCCCATGTATTTAAAATAGATTAATTAACTGTTTGAATGCTAGCAAGATTCTGATGCATTGCTTCGCACTGGCACTGGAACAAAGCAAAGCAAACTTGACTCCAATAATACGGTACACCTCCAAGCACTTCCATTATTACTACCAAAACAACAGCTTGGTTATCATTAAGGACGAGTGGAACGATGCTATGAATTCAGAATGCAAATGAATCATGCTGTTTCACAAGACACAAATGACATCTTGTGAAATGTGTGTTTGTTTCTCCATTTAATTTCCCAAGTGATCAGGTGATGAAGGTTTGCTTATGTTCAGATGACAATCAAACAGGTCCAGGTTGGGTCACTCATCTGAACAAGAAGGAGAACATCTGCAAATGGCAAACCTACTGAACAACTCTCCTCTTAATCTCCACCTTGATGTAACCCATGATCTCCTGTTCTTTCTTCCATACCCTTCCATCTCTCTCCTGCTCCTTCCACCATTCTCTAATCACTTTCTCACTGCCATTGCCACTCTTACAGCTCTCTCTGCTGCTTCTTCCTGTTTCCCCATGCTCTCACTGCTGCTTCCTCTTCCATTATACTCCCCAATCTCTCCTACTCTCCCACTATGCTCCCCTCTCATACCTTCTCATGCTCCTTACTCTGGTTTCTTCTTGCTTGTATGCTCACTGTTACAGTTTCCTCTGTTTCTTATGAGTCATCTCCTCTTAAAGGGATAGTAATACTTTTTTATCTTTATGCTATTTTGTAGGCATTAAAAAAACATGAAGAACGATATAAGTCTTATCTCTCAATCCTTTATGGCTTGAGAGATATTCACAAGCAAAGTTTCCCCTCCCACCCCTTTTACCTAGTGTAAGCCATCTCTTCTCAGATGTGAATCTGGTTGTAAGACTAGACAGATAACAGAAGGGGACAGTCTTCTTGCTATGAGAACAATGAAGGCCCTGCCCCCCTTGACAAGTTTTTCAGGTTTTTCCCTTATCTTAATTGAACATTGTCCCTCTCTGCAGTCTACCTGGGCACCTCCCTTCTGATCTGGCTGAGCAGTGTTACATCAGTAAAAGGGGTGGGAGGGGGATACTTTGTCATTGAATTACTCTTGAACTACAACTCTGAGAGAACTGAAATAACACTCTCCAAGCTCCAAATACTATGATGATTAATTAGAGCTGCTTTTATTATGAAACATTACTATCCCTTTAAACCCCTCTGTCATTGGTATGCTGTAGTCTATTTTTCTCCCTCCTCTACCCATGACCCTCTCTTACCCTCCTATCTATGTGTTTCATTTCAGTTCAATTCTTATGGACCTGAATTTTCACATATCTCTAGTAATCAGCTGGAATTTTCACCAGTCCATGTTATTCATATAAACAGTTTAAAATGAGTACAGATTCTGAATCTTTACCTAACAGTATTAGAAATAAAGGATAGATAACCACTTCATGATGTCTGACTCTGATAGGTACAAACTGAATGCTGGATATTCATGCCATACAGATTAGATTTAATATTTAATTTAGGGGATATTCTCTTTATTTAGGAATTGCTTAGCTACTCTTTGGAACACATTTGGGGGATTCACTAAGGCATGATAAAGAGGTGATAAAGTGGAGATGACTTCTCCAGAGATATCACTTCTCCAGTTCCTGTGCTATTCTATGGAGCCAATTCAGTAAAAATTCTTAAAGCGGAACTACCACCCGACACAATCTTTAGCTTCACTAAGTCCCCATCTGGCGACTAGCTGCTTAGTAGCGCTAATGCCAGAATAATTATCTTATTTAATAGATTTCTGCTCTCTTCCTCGGCTGACAGGCAGGGCGGAGAGCGGACATCTTGCCATTGTGACATCCGCGCACCTGCTCTGTCAGTCTCAGCTGGAGCCAAATGGCTCCTAGCAACGCCTCCTAGACCCGTCTGGGAATGACAACGCAGGTGCGCGGATGTCACAATGGCAAGATGTCCTCGCTCCGTCCTGCCTGTCAGCTGGGGAAGAGAGCAGAAATCTATTAAATAAGGTAATTATTCTGGCAACTAGTGCTACTAAGCAGCTAGTCGCCAGATGGGGACTTAGTCAAGCTAAAGATTGTGTGGGGTAGTAGTTCCACTTTAAGTTTTGGAGATCTTAGTGCATTGGCTCCATAGAATAAGAGGAAATGGAGAAGTGATATCACTGGAGAACTCATCTCTGCTTTATTACCTGTTTACCACGCAGCAGTGCATAACTCCCATCCTATCTTTAAAATATTTCTTAATCTTCACTTTCTCTAACCACTGCTGACAAACTTAATGAATGCTGTGTTGTCCTGCTTACTCTGCTGTAATGGCTTCAGTGCTGGGGCTATCATCAGACAAGCAACCTTTACCCATAATGCACAGTGAAACTAGTCTATATCTGATGAGTAGTAGGGAGAGATAAGAAGCAGAATTGCCACAACAATACATGATCATCTACAAAAATCATGCTTAAGATTTTTATCTGCTTCATGGTTTCCACAGTAAAAGATAAAAATAAATTGAATCATCGTGATTTTCTCTATTAAAAATAAAAATCAAATTGGTATATTTTTAGATAATTATAGGAAAGTTCAGCATCTCCATAGTAACCATATGTATTGGCAGGAAGGTTATTCATCTAAGGTCCTTCTCATTTGCTGTTGTGTTTTTCTAAATATGGCAGCATACTTAGTTTAATAATGATTACCTATAAAAAAGAGCAGAAAAACATGGTGTTTGAAATTAAAATCTCTCTCTCTCTCTGTCTTTCTGTCTGTCTATATGTCTATACACATACAGATAAACTAGCAATATTGACACTGCTTTTCCTATGAGGTTAATAAAGCAATGACTGCTTTAAAGGGATAGTAATGTTTCATAATAAAAGCAGCTCTAATTAATCATCATAGTATTTGGACTTTGGAGAGTGTTATTTCAATTCTGTCAGAGTTGTAGTTCAACAGTAATTCAATGACAAAGTATCCCCCTCCCACCCCTTTTACTGATGTAACACTGTTCAGCCAGATCAGAAGGGAGGTGCCCAGGTAGACTGCAGAGAGGGACAATCTTCAATTAAGAGAAGGGAAAAACCTGCAAAACTTGTCAAGGGGGGCAGGGCTTTCATTGTTCTCATAGGAAGAAGATTGTCCCCTTCTGTTATCTGTCTGGTCTATGGACTGGGTTCCACATCTGAGAAGAGATGGCTTACACTAGGTAAAAGGGGCGGGAGGGGAAACTTTGCTTGTGAATATCTCTCAAACCATAAAGGTTTGAAAGATAAGACTTATATCATTCTTCATGTTTTTAATGCCTATAAAATAAAATAAAGATAAAATGAAGTATTACTATCCCTTTAAAGACTGCTGTACTGAATATTCACTGCTTAGCCCTTTCTGCTCCAAAAAGGAGAGCAACACATTGCAAAGCACTGTGATATACAACTCTCCATCAATGAGTGTGCATGTGAGCATGTGTGTGAGAAAGCATGAGTGTGTGTGAGTGTGTGAGAGCGTGTTTGAGCAAGAGCGCCTGAGAGTGAAAGCATGTGTGTTTATGTAAACAAGAGCACATGAGAGCGTGTTAGCTTGTGTGTTTGTGTGTATAGTGTATTGCCTATAGCATTGTGCACACAGCATTGTGAGTATAGCTTTTTGCCTTTTGCATATAGCAGTTTGCCAATAATAGCGTTTTGCCTATTGCATGTACTGTATAGCACATTGCATTTTTCCTAATGTCTATAGTGGTTTTCCTATTGCATATAGAGGTTTTCTTATTCTATATAGCTTTAGGCATATAGCGTCTTGCATATAGCGTTTGGTGTATATTGTCTTTTGTATGGTGTCATGCATATAGTTACTTGTGTATATTATTGGGTGTTTTGCTTATAACATTTGCCATATAGTGTTTGGTGTATTACTTGTAGCGTTTGAAGTATTGTATATAGTGTTTAGTTTATTACTTGTAGCGTTTGGAGTATTGAGTATAGTGTTTGGTGTATTACTTGTAGCATTTGGAGTATTGCATATAGTGTTTGGTGTATTACTTGTAGCGTTTGGAGTATTGTATATAGTGTTTGGTGTATTACTTGTAGCGTTTGGAGTATTGTATATAGTGTTTGGTGTATTACTTGTAGCGTTTGGAGTATTGTGGAGTATTGCATATAGTGTTTGGTGTATTACTTGTAGCGTTTGGAGTATTGCATATAGTGTTTGGTGTATTACTTGTAGCGTTTGGAGTATTGCGTATAGTGTTTGGTGTATTACTTGTAGCGTTTGGAGTATTGCATATAGTGTTTGGCATTTATCAGTTGGCGTTTTGCTTATAGCTTTTGAAGTATAAGGTATAGAGTTTGGCGCATTGCGTATAGCATTTGGCATATTGTGTATAGGGTATTGTGTATAGCGTTTTTGTATATATCGTTTGGAGTATAGCGTCTTGTGTATAGTGTTTGGCGTTTTACTTATAGCGATTGGCATATTGCTTATAGCTTTGGTATATAGAGTTTGGTATATATAATTATTTATAGCATTTGGGGTATAGAGTATATCGTTTGGCATAAAACGTTTGATGTATTATGTATAGCGCTTGGCATATAGCATTTAGTGTATAGTGTATTGCATATAGCATTTGGGGTCAGTGGCATAACAATAGGGGTCGCACCTGCGACTGGGCCCGTCACTCCAGGGGCCCGGCCACCCCCTGCAACTCCGTCTGTAGCTTATCTGATCTCCCACTCCAGCTGCCGGCGCGCCGCTCTATTAATATAGAGCGCTGGGAGATGACATCATGTCCCAGCCTCTGCATTACTAGATAGGCACGTGGGAGCTTCACTTCTGGAGATCTGTGCCGAAGGAGGCACAGGTCTGTCAAGCCACACCGCTAGACCACCAGGTACTGGAGGTAGGGGTATTGTGGAAGGGGCAATGTGGAGATGAAGGGGCATTATGGAAGGGGAAATGTGGAGATGAAGGGGCACTGTGGAAGGGGCAATGGGGAGATGGGGGCATTGTGGAAGGGGCATTGTGGAGATGAAGGGGGCATTGTGGAAGGGGAAATGTGGAGATGAAGGGGCAATGTGGAGATGGGGACATTGTGGAAGGTGAAATGTGGAGATGAAGGGGCAATGTGGGACATTGTGGAAGAGGCAATGTGGAGATGGGGGCAATGTGGAGATGGGGGCATTGTGGAGACGAAGGGGGCATTGTGGAAATGAAGGGGGCATTGTGGAAGGGGCAATTTGGAGATTGGGGGGCAATGTGGAGATGGGGGCAATTTGGAGATGAAGGGGCAATGTGGAGATTGAGGGGCAATGTGGAAGGGGCAATTTGGAGATTGGGGGCAATGTGGAGGTGGCCAATGTGGTTGAGGGGGCCAATGTGGTCACGGGGGCCCATGGCAATTCTTGCACCAGGGCCCGGTGGCTTCTAGTTACACCTGTGTTTGGGGTATAGAGTATATCGTTTGGCATATAACGTTTCATGTATTATGTATAGTGCTTGGCATATAGCATTTGGCATATTGCATATAGCATTTTGCGTATAGTGTATTGCATATAGCATATGGCAAATAACATTTTGCGCATAGTGGTTTACATATTGCATTTTGTGTATAGCAATTTGCACATTGTGTTTTGCGTATTGCAAATAGCATTTTGCATATATTGTATGTATTGTTTGTGTGTGTGTGTAATGCGTGTATTTGTTTTATGTGTGTTTTGTGTAGAATGTTTATTGCTATTTACTACCTCAATACAGACCAGAAAAAAACAGCTATCCGGCCTCCAGATTTCCACTGCCCACAACTGCTTTTCTGTTCCTGAAGTTCATATATACAGGAGAGAGTGCTCAGGTTGTAGAAAGTCGTGAGATCTTTATTACATCTCTGCATGCTATCCATTACCAAGAGACCCCCTGAATATTAAAGGGATGGTAATACTTAAAATGTAAAAAAAAATATGTTGTAGCGTTTATCTCCCTGAGTGAAACAAGGGTACTCCCAATGCTGAGGTGTTTTATTCAAACGTTATTACAGTTCAAACCTGAATTTTTTAGGTGCAATATCTCAATGGCCTGAAATGTTACAGTGGCGCTGTTGCTACACCATCCTATGGACATCACTGGTCAATTGACCATAAACCAATTAATCATTACTATCCCTTTAAAGATGTTTATTTTTTCACTATAGCAGGGAGACAAACACACCAGTCAACTTTTCATGATTTGTCTGCCTGCTTCATGTAACCCTACTCGAATACATTAGTGGGGCGTGGAACTGACTTCATTGGTAGTAAGGCCAGTAAATTCCCAGCATCGTTTTCATCTAATTCATCCATCCTTACATTAAATGCAAAAGGCTATATTTTTTTAAGAGATCACATATAAATTGTTTTGGCCATTCATTTAGGGATGTAGCATTGATATATACAGTGAATCCTCTTGATTATATTTTTAATTATCAGGCTGTTTTTTATGATATATATAATATTTTGTAATCTTGATAAAGGCTGTGCAATACAGCCGATACGCCGATACTAATAAATTGCTTCATTTTGAAATTGAAAAGAACCCGAGAGTGCCGTCAAGTTTCTATTGATTCATATATATATATATATATAGAAGGAATGATGCAGGGCAGCACCTGTGGGACCACTCCTTGACCATTCCGTGAACCACTCCTTGACGTTGTAACCCTATTCCCTTTATGGTGCCCAGCATCTTGGTTAGTCATGTCGGTCCCGCTATAATTTTTGAATCTCTATTTATGACCAGCATCTACACAGTCTGTTACTGGTGACTCTAAAACTTTTGTGATTTCCCTCAAAGGACCCCATACGGTGACTCTTGGATATTCTTTCCCGTTTATGGTGCTTCGATCTCATGTACGGTCTGACGTTCTGTTTTTTAGCTGTGAATGCTAGTGAGCGCTTTGGACTCACGGACAGGCAGGACGAACTATGGAAGCAGCCCACGCAGTGAGCGAGTCTGCTTCCAGTTCGGTACTTGCATATGCCTCATGAGTCAGATAGGGTACTGTTCATTCTTGCAGAATCTATTGTCTTTATTGTACTTTATATTCAATTAATTACACTCGTTGTATCAAGACATCCACACTATCACACACTGTAGTATTGTGACCAATGGGATTCGTCCACTCCCAGCCAGCCAATCGCTCACGGGGGAGTGATGACGTTACTAGCGTCACAAGCAACGCCGAGGAGAGGTGAGTTCAAATACACGAGGTTGTACTGTTATTAGTTGTCTTGAGAAAGGCCCCATTCTGGGACCGAAACATTGACCCAGCTGTTTGCCGATTGTAATAATAAAGTATCTCTTAAAAAATCCCATGGGTGCTGCCCTGCATCATTCCTTCTACATTTCTATATTGGTGATTGTGCACCTGGGCAAAAGGCTATACCTTTTTGTATATATATATATATATATATATATATATATATATATATATATATATATACCAGGGCTTAAAATTTGAAGTCCTTTGCTACGAGCCAGACCTGAAAAGTTACTCACCACTGCAAGCCATAACATACCCACCAGGGCTGAATTTCTACTTGCCAGGGCTGAATTTTCACTTGCCATTGGCTAGTGGCGAGTGGAAATTTTGAGCCCTGTATATACACACACACACACACTCACACACTCTTCTCTTTATACCGTATTATTTGCTGCTCTATGTATCTATTACATTTATTTCCTATTCTCCCTTCCCAGATATTTTTATGCTTTGTATTACTTTTGTTCTATTTTAGTATTGCTGTTTCTTTTATTTTCTCTTTGTTGCTATTATCACCAATTAGGTGTGGAGAGTTTGCACAACCATGCCTAATGGAGAGAACAGAAGCCTTTGCAAGCAGTGGGCAAGCCATTATTCAACTGCCTAGTCAAGAGGCTGGTGAGTCAATTACAGTTTCTGAAAAAAATGATTTAAGTAGCGTTGTCAGATCCTTATCTAAAATTCTGAAGCAGTTAGCTGGGGATAGCATGGGAAAAGTGAGTAGTATATAAGCAAGTTAAAAAAAAATCTCACTTTGAGCAGCCCCCCTGGTGAAGAACTGGTTCAGGCTGTAAAGTCTGCAGGTCAGTGTTCTAGATTAGTTGGAAAAGAAGTAAAACCCAAAGGTATAGATGAATGTAATTTCAAGGAAGCATTAGCTCATCAGGAGTCACCATTGGGATTTCACTTGGCAATGAATGTTAAAGAAAACATCTAGAAGGTCGAGTTTATATACTTATTACCGGCTTCTAAAGAATTTGTATCAAAATGTGATAAAAAGTCAGATGAGGAAGGTAGAAGGAGACTGGTCCCTAGAACATTTTATAATTGGTTGCAATCCTTCTGTATTTATGTAGCAGTGTTAGGCAAGAACATCCTATACAATAATTCGCTAAATCGTGTGTAATGCCACGACTGCACGTGCTGCAGTCATGCGCAGTAGAGACTGCCCGTGCCGCTGCTAATACAGAGCTGGGCGCTCTGAAGGACTGCCCTGCGACCGGGTTGCAGTGGCACTGTGGCCAGTGTAACGGGCTGTTCAACTAGTAGTAACATAATTGACGGGGCTGAAAAAAGACATGCGTTCATCAAGTTCATCACATGCCTAAACATAATCCAGAGTAAGGAAAAAAAAACACTGAAGCCATATCCAATTAAGCCTCAAGTGGGTAAAAAATTCCTTCCTGACTCCAAATGGCCATTGGCCAGTGACTACCATAAAATGACTTGCCATTTTTTTAATTAGGGCTTGTTTTTTCAAACCAGAGGATTATTTAAAAACTGGTTTTGGGGGGCTTGTTCATAACAAACCTAAGTCCTAGAAAAAAAAAAACTGTTTCCTGAGGGCTTGTGCTTCTAACAAACTAGAGTCCAACAAATCACTGTTTCCACAGGACGTATGCCTCTAACAAGCCTGAGTCCAGCAAATCAAAGGTTCCTCAGGGCTTGTTCCTTCAAAAAAGCTACATTCCAACAAATCATTGTTTCCATAGGGCCTTGTGCCTAAGTCTAAGTCCTACAAATCAATTTTTTCCTTAGGGCTTGGGCCACTAACAAGTCTAAGTCCTTCAAATAAATGTTTCCTCAGGGATTGTGCCTAAAAAGTATAAGTCCTACAAATTAATGTGTTGTTATATTTCACTTTCTTTTATTGTAGCCATATTGTTGTTCACTTTATCTGGTGTACAGATGGTTATTGCAACTTGGTTTTGTATATTAGAAACACTGCTGTCTGTTCAGGGCTGATGGTTGGCTCCCATCACTACATGAGGAATATGGTAGTACAATTTGGCATACAAATTAGTTCACAGGATCCTTAGGGCTTGTGCCTTACCTGTCTATGACCTACAAATCAGTTGTTCCTCAGGGCTTGGGCCACTAACAAGTCTAAGTCCTACAAATCAATGTTTCCTCAGGGATTGTGCCTAAAAAGTGCAAGTCCTACAAATCAATGTGTTGCTGGCTGTAGAGGGCTGATGGTCTGCTCCCATCACTATACGAGGAATATGATGATACAACTTGCATACAGATTAGTTCACAGAATCCGTGGTATTCATCTACTAGGGAGATCATGGGATAGGTTCCCTTATATATCTTACATCTTTTAAATATATTGATATTGTATTCCATTTGAATGTTTTCTCATTCATACCTATAAAGGATTTGGAATGCCGATTTATCCCATGAGACGGATATATGTATATAGATATATATATATATATATATATATATATATATACACCGTAAAATCTCGGGTATAATACGCACAGTTTTACCCCATTTCACCTTAAGTGAAGTGGGGGGTGCGTATTATACACGGGAGTTATTAAAAAAAAAAAAAAAAAAATGTGCTGACAGATTCCCTCCCTCCCGCGGCCCAATTCGCTCTCACAATAATGCTTACTTGCCCCCACTGACGTCCCCACTGAAGTCCGCGCTGACAATGAGGCTTAGGGTACTTCCTTCCACTGAAGTACCCATCTTCCCAGCGGGCGGCAAGCTTTCATTTGCCGCCCGCTTCTTTCATGGGCTTTCAGGACCTTCTGCTTCTATTACCATTGGCTGGAGGCGGAAGGTCCTGAAAGCCCATGTAGGAAGTAGGCTGCAAATGCAAGCTTGCCGCCCACTGGGAAGATGGGTACTTCAGTGGAAGGAAGTACCCTAAGCCTCATTGTCAGCGCGGACTTCAGTGGGGACGTCAGTGGGAGCAAGTAAGCATTATTGTGAGAGGGAATTGGGCCGCGGGAGGGAGGGAAGGGTTCTGCCCGGCCTAATTTTTTTTTCATAAGAGGGGAAAACAAGGGTGCGTATTATACATAGGCACTCTTGTTTTCCCCTAAAATCTTAGGTATAATATACACCTGCGTATTATACACAGGTTCGTATCATAACTGAGATTTTACGGTATATATCAAATAGTATGAAAGCCCATGCACATGGGCTACATTGCCACCCAGCTGCCTCGGCTGCTGCCCCGGATCTGGGAGCACAGACAGGTTGTGAGCCGTCCATAGCTCTACTGTGCATGACTGCATCGTTGCAACAGTCTCTACTGCACATGTGTGGTTACGCACACAGGGAGCTTCGTAGGCTAGCGCTTTATATATATAGATATTTATATCTATATCTATATCTATCTATCTATATATATATATACATATTAGTGATGAGCGAGCGTGCTCGGCCGATGCTCGGATCGGCTCGAGCATCGCTCTGCTCGGCACATGGCGGTACTCGTCGAGTACCGCCATGTGCTCTCCCGCCATGTTCGGGTGGCGGGGATCTGTGCCGGAAGAGGCACAGATCCGAAGAAGCTCCGCTGGACCACCAGGGACTGGAGGTACGGGGGCATTGCGGAGATGAAGGGGGCATTGCGGAGATGAAGGGGGACATTGTGGAAGAGGGGCATAGACTCTATGCCCCTCTTCCACAATGTCCCCCTTCATCTCCGCTATGCCCGTCTTCCACAATGTCCCCCTTCATCTCCGCTATGCCCCTCTTCCACAATGTGCCCCTTCATCTCCGCTATGCCCCTCTTCCACAATGTCCCCCTTCATCTCCTCTATGGCATAGAGGAGATGAAGGGGGACATTGTGGAAGAGGGGCATAGCGGAGATGAAGGGGCACATTGTGGAAGAGGGGCATAGCGGAGATGAAGGGGCACATTGTGGAAGACGGGCAATTCGGAGATGAAGGGGGACATTGCGGAGATGAAGGGGGCATTCGGAGATGAAGGGGGCATAGCGGAGATGAAGGGGGCATTGACCAGGCACCCTCCCCTCATCAGAGCAGGGGGTGCCTGGTGTCGCCCCATTCATTTCAATGGGGCTCGGGTGCTCGGCCGAGCACTCGAGCCTCAGGGGGTGCTCGGTCAGAGCACCCGAGCACCCGAGCATCGGGGTGCTCGCTCAACACTAATACATATATATATATATCAGTTGCAGTTTTAAGTACTTTAAGGGATAATTTAGCTTTTTTGATACTTCTCAGGATTGGTATTGGTCAAGTGGATTGACATGAGGCTATTATCCAATTATGGGATGAATCGAAGTTTTAAATTCTCTCCGGCAAGCTTGTTTCTTTTTTAGCTTTTGTATTACACTAGCTTGGAAGAACCAGTGCATAGCTGCGAAACACGTTGCAGAATGTAGCATGGTACAACATCTGTTTACAATAAATAATTTTTTGAGTGAAACTAAAGATTGCCGTTGTTGAAGATTTGTTTCCAGTGGACTAAAGAAAGGAGACTGTATCCCTGCTACACTGAACCGGGACGGTAGGAAATTCCTAGTCACAACTTACATTAGGGGGATCCCTGTCTCTGTCATGCTATTCTTGTCATTGAATTCTTTGCCTCGGGATATTGTGCTTGCAGAAAATGTAACTGCTTTCAAAAAAGCAATGAATGCCTATCTAGCACAGAACAATAGGGAGAATTATGACAGTTGGCTTCAATGCAGATAGGATGTTGATCCAGTGAAATATCTGACTGTCATTTGGAGTCAGGAAGGATTTTTTTTTACCCATTTTGGGACTAAATTGGACATGACTTCAGGTTTTTTTTTGCCTTCCTCTGGATCAACAGGGGTGTTTTTGGCATGGGCTGGACTAGATGGATACATGTCTTTTTTCAGCCTCATCAACTATGTTACTATGTTAACCAATTTTTTTTTTTTAAAGTTTATTGAGAAAAAAAGAGAAAAAAAAAATACAATTACATCATTGTATAGAATAAACAACTGTAATTCATTCAATCAGAAACATGGGAGAAACATAACTGTCTAAAATGGATATGTAAGTTATTATATTTGGATATAATAGGAACTGCTAAAATAAGGAAAAACAATTGGAGTACAAAGATATTATATGTGAAAATCAACCCTACTAAAGGGAAGAGTCGATAATAGGTGTAGAGAAAACTGAAGATGACGGAGTGGGGTAGAATATAGGAAAGGGGTGGAAGGAAAAAAAAATTCACATTCCCCAGGGTGTGTCGGCCAAACGTCCCAATCACATCTCAAAAATCCTACATGAAGCGGGAATAAACGACCATTTCAATGCAAGGACCTCAAGAGTATGTATGTAGCATTAACCGTGGCTGAGTTCTATGAAGGTTAGAACTGGGGCTAACAGGAGGAATTTCCCTCTACCCATGGAGACCATTTTGAATCGTGAATTGCGGAGATATCTGTGGCTCTTGCATGAAGATCTTCCACCAGGAGTGAATTGTAGGAGGAAGTTGTGATCCCCAGTGGAGGGGAATAAGAGATTTGGCCACGTTAAGGACAGTGGTGTTCACCAATTTTTAATTTTATTTTTTAACATTTTATTTATTTTAGTGAATAACTGCACCCCCTATCCAAATAAAAAAAATACCCGTTAAACTGATACTTTCTCCAGACTCCATCAATACAGGGACCCTCATACCCCTTTTATACTATGGCTTTGGGAAATAAACTAAAATTTGCTGTGTTGTGTATGTGTCTTCCTTAATTGAGGCAAAAGCTTTCGCACATCCCTCCTCTCTAATACAGAAGGCGTTTAACCCTTAAAGTGCATGAGAGGTAGCCAGCAAATTGTGTTGCAATGTGTTGGCTACCTCTCTGTCACTCTAAGGTTTAAATCCCCATTTAAGTCGACTGGAATTTGTCTTTGTCCCTCAGCCTCAGTACTAAGCTTCCGTATGAAAAAAGTGTCTGCTGCGAGTTCAGTCTACAAGGAGCTTCGGTTACCATGGAAACAATAAATACTGCAAAATACAAATAAAATATGTAGAAAAAAGAATTTCCAGTTACATTTCAGAAGACATTATTTGTGAAAATCTCAGCAATCATAATAACAATTCCTAATAAAGAAAAATAAATGGTTGTGAAAACACTTGACTGAAACGTCTATAGTAATAGTAACAATGAAAATAATTTGGTATATTACCGAAATGACCTGCGACTACTGCAGTGAGAAAATGAAATACCATTTTAAAGGGTAACTAACAAAAAAAAATAAATGAAATATACATGTTAAAGCTTGGTCTTTTACTAGGTGATTGTTGCTAGTGTCGCCTCTATCAGTATCAGCATTATACATTTGCAGCCCAAATTGAAGAGGTCTCCCCCCGGCTACTACTACCCAGAGCCAATGTTGTAAGATCCATGGAGGCATCTGATGATTCCTATTAGCTGCTGTGACATCAGTCACACTCACCATCACATCCAATAGGAATTAAGCTAACTCTGCTAGTCCTACCTATGGTAGTTGCAGCATTATGAACTTCAGTCGTCAAGTGTATAGCCCTGTGTAAGCCAAAGCTTCTACTCTCCAGAGCTGGTGCTTTCAGCTCCAGAAAGGCAGCTGATGGTTCTTATTGGTTGATGTGATCTCACTTCCACTTGCACAACCAATAGAAGTGAGACTAACACTAACACTGGCAATTTCATCTCCTCATGTAGCAGGGGCAATAATCTTGGGGTGGTCCTTTCCAATTAGGGTTGTAGGTACCAGATTGTTCCAGTCTATGCTCTCTAGCAGTTAGATACCCTTCAACTTCCTGCACTAGTCATTATTAGGATGAAAGTTGGTACTGTGTTAGCCATAGAAATACAGGAGGCAAATATAGTCAAGTTGATACCAATAAAGGTATCAACTACTTGACTATGTGTGTCTCCTACATTATTAGGTGCATCAAGGCACAACTCCCTCGTGACCTCCACTGCTGTTTCCATGCATTGCCAGCAGGAGCTTGTTCCTTCAGTGTGACAACCTTAACTGGGAACGTCAATGTACTAACTGCTCAACCAGTGAGTAGTTATCAGGTCCCATGCTTGCATATGCATGTTTCTTCTGTTTCTGGGCAGAGAGCCAAGTTTTAGAAACTGTCTTTTATATCTACTTTGGATTTATAGTTTTTTAGTTCATAGAGTGTCTGCAAGGAAATAGTAAATCAGGACTACAGAATGCAATAACATCTCCATCCCACCAACAACGACAAAATTCACAGGGGCCATTAGAAATCTATGTCCATAGTAAGGTAAGTGGATAATTATTAGGAGGTGTTAGTTAAAAACAGACTTGTGTCCCTGAATACCATATAAAAAAGTAATGAACAAATAGTTCTGTACTGTAAATTGACTCTCATTTAACCCCTTAACGACCCTTGACGGTCACAGCACGTGATGGGTTGTTATACCCTTAACGACCCATGACGTACTATGACCGTCATGGAATTCCAGGCTTCCCCCACGGCTGCACGGCGTTTGGGGGGTCTGGAATCCGAATCGCCAAAAAAAAAAAAAAAAAATGTTCCGTGGTCCTTTAGTGACTGCAATGTGCCTGCGCGGCCGGTCGTTAAGGGGTTAAGTAACTCTTACTGTGTCAAGTGGCATTTGCGATTTTAGTTTTAATTTTAGTTTATTTACACAATGAACCTAGTAGTAAAATGTTATGTCTTTTTAAAGGTCCGTTTTTTTTTTTTTCTAAAAAGTAAATGTTAATGCATTCTCACGGAATTGACAGGAACATAAAAAAAAAATAAATAAGGAATTGTTCTATTTTTGTTGCTATGGCAACCTGAGAATTTTCTCAAATTATTACATTTTTGAATCTGCATTTTGCAGCTATGATATTATAAAATATGTAACAATCCTCTCTGAATACTTTTGCTTTATAGGTAGGATCTAATTTAACTCTTTAGTGCCAGGGATTTATGCCCACACATTGTCTTGGTTTCCCTGGCACTCAAAGTGGTAAACACTTTTGGGTTTAAACTCTTATTTGTCAGTGGTTGGCAACTTGAGACCTTTGAGTTTCTGCCAGACTACAACTTCCATCATTCCCTGCCAGCTTTTTGGTGGCAAGGAATGATGGGGGTTGTAGTCAGGCAGAAGCTTAAAGGGATAGTAATGTTTCAAAATAAAAGCATCTCCAATTAATCTTCATAGTATTTGAGCCATACAGAGTGTTATTTCAATACTCTCAGAGTTGTAGTACAAGAGTAATTGAATGATAAAGTATCCCCCTCCCGTCCCTTTTACCTAGTGTAAGCCACCTCCCCTCAGATGTGGAATCTGGTCCATAGACCAGACAGCTCACAGCAAGGGACAATCTTCTTACTGTGAGAACAATTAAAACCCTGCCCCCCTTGACAGTTTTTTTTAGGTTTTTCCCTTATGCTAATTGAAGATTGTCCCTCTCTGCAAGCCATCTGGACACCACCATTCTGTTCTGAGGAGAACAGTGTTACATCAGTAAAAGGGGCGGGAGGGGGAAACTTTATCATTCAATTACTCTTGAACTGCAACTCTGACAGTACTGAAATAACACTCTCCATGGCCCAAATACTATGAAGATTAATTGAAGCTGCTTTTATTTTGAAACATTATTTAAGGATCTCGCATTATTCATCCCTGATCTAAGTGGTCATAGTCTATATAGGGCTGTAAGTTCAAAATTTAAGTGGAAGAATTATTAAATAAACAAAATAAAAAAATAAATAATTAAAAATTCCCAAAATGTCCATAAATATGTATTTTAAATCCCTTAAATGATAGAGGTCTGCATTGAATTGTTTTATCCAAACATGCCAAAAAAGTGATCAAAAGGCAATTTATCTATTATTTATGATTAAAAAAAATAGGCAGATAGCAAGCTACTTATTATGTATGTTTAATATTTAAATTGATCAGCTGAATTATACATGAAGCCAGGACAAATTGCTATTGATTTAATTGGGACAGCTAATCCCTTGAATCCAAGATAGGCCTAAAATGCAGTTTACTCTTGTGCCATTGTTAAAAAGATATCTTTAATTAATACTAGATTTTATGTCTGTGAAGATGGACATGACAGTTGTTATCAGGACCACAGGACCTCGCACTGTGCTCACTGCACATGAAATTTTAACCCTTTAAGAACCAGTGACGATCCTGGCACACCACCGATATCTGTGCCTTAAGGATCAGTGATGGTCTTCCTGGCATGTCATGGGTTTTGTGATTACAGTGTTCCTGCGGGAGCACTGTGACCACTAGGGGAGTCTGAAACTGACTGGTCCAAGGCTGAAGTGGTCAGTTTCAGGATCTCTTTTGGCAAGCTGGTACACGTGATCAGTCACATGTGCCAGCTCTCTGAATGATGTTTATGGGGTCCTTATGTTTAATCCTACCCCAGAACCACTGGAAGTTAAGGGGATAGCCTTTTAAAGAGCAGTGGGGCATGCAATGAAATGCTGTGCAATATGTTGACCCCCTCTTTTCTTTAATGTGGTCAGTTGGCTTCAGAACGCTCTGCCTACTTTAGTTTGAGAAGCAGCTGACATGAAGAGTATTATTTCAATACTGTCAGAGTTGTAGTTCAAGAGTAATTGAATGATAAAGAAAGTATTCCCCTCCTGACCCTTTTACTGATGTAACACTGCTCACCTCAGAGCAGCAAGACTGTCTGGATGGATCACAGAGAGGGACAATCTTCAGTAATCATAAGGGGAAAAACCCAAAAAAAACCTGTCAAGGGGGTCAGTGTTTTCCTTCTGCTCACAGTAAGAAGAATGTCCCTTGCTGCGACCTGTCCGGTTCCCCTTTTACCTAGTGTAAGATTCCACATCTGAGGTGAGCAGTTTTACACTAAGTAAAAGGGGCAGGAGGGGGATACTTTATCATTCAATTACTCTTGAACTACAACTCTGACAGTACTGAAATAACACTCTCCATGGCCCAAATACTATGAAGATTAATTGGAGCTGCTGTTTTTTTGAAACATTACTATCCCTTTAAATATCGATCTTGCTTTTAAATGAATACGTTGTCTATTTGCTATCTTTTTGGTATCTCCATTTTGGTTATTCACTCTCCAGGGTTATTAGAAGTGTGTTGTAGCACTTTAATGAGTTTATATACATACTTTAGGTGCATAATTGTATTAGGTACAAGTAAGAAATCATGTAGAATGCTCGGTTCATTTACTTCTTTACCTAAAACGCAGGGACATGTATGTTCTCAATGTGCTTTTCAATCCTAG
This sequence comes from Rhinophrynus dorsalis, assembly GCA_037306005.1. Taxonomy (NCBI): domain Eukaryota; kingdom Metazoa; phylum Chordata; class Amphibia; order Anura; family Rhinophrynidae; genus Rhinophrynus; species Rhinophrynus dorsalis. The sequence continues at coordinate 467,703,852 of CM074723.1, forward strand.
AGGAACTGAAATAACGTTGCTTCTACTGTTTTACACGATAGATGTGTTTAACCCTTTGTTTGCCAGGGGTGATTAATGCATTACTTTGCTATGAGCTGAACACCCCACTGACCACAGGGCTAATGCATTATGAAACTTCACAATTTAGCGCTGTGGAACATGTTGGCACATTATAATTAAAGGATATTATACTTTGGAGACCTTGTTAACATAGGCTGACCATATGTACCATTTTAAACGGGACAGTTCCGTTTTTTTTCATATTTCCAGACCGTCTTGTCTTTTTAATATAAATGTCAATTTTGTCCCATTTTTAATATAACATATATAGTTTTGAATTTTTTGTTAAAAACAGAACACTGTTTATTTCTCATGAGATAAAGTAAATCTGAACTTCTTTTCGTCACACTAGTGGTTTTACTGTACACACTGATTATCATAGAGTCTTATGACTCGAGTGACTCATAACTGTTTAAGACTCTCCAGTCTATGGTAAATTACCATAGAGTCTCTTAGACAGTGATATGACGACAAGTCATAAGACTCTATGATAATCAATGAGTACAGTAAACACAGTAAAATCACTAGTGTGAGTGACGAGGAGAGGAAGTTCTGATTTACTTCAGGGGAAGGCTTTTTGACCACAGAGAGAACACTGCTAGTAAGAGACGGAACAAGCACATTGTCGCTGCTTGCAGCTTACCACAATCGGACTCAGCGTGACGGAGTCCCACTGTCCATCTGTCCCACACCCCATCCCGTTCTTGTCTCAAGAAAATATGGTCAGCCAATATTAACATCCTCCCAAACATCAAATCAAACAATTCTCCTGAGTCCTATATTGCATCTTAGAAGTCAATGATTTGAGTGCCAGAAGGGGACGCAACGCATTGCAAAGCAATGCGTTGCGTACCCCTCTGGCACTCAAAGGGTTAAGTCAACATCTACTGATTTTGTTATCAACTTTGGCCAGTAATGCTTGCAAGTATTGATATTGTCCAGTCATCAATACTGGGTGAATTTCTAACTTTGCCCATGGCATATACTGAAGTACACAAAATGATTTGAAAAAAGATAAAAATATTGACATGGGAAGGATCTTTGTGGAGACTGGACCTAAGATTTATGGATTCAGCATCAAGTGACAGAATAGTAATTAACTGGTTTAGCTAAAAGAGAAAGCAGATTTCCTGGAAATCGAATTGAGTGACAGCTGTGAAAAGAAGCAGAAGTCATTTAAAATGCATTTGGTTTGTGAAATCTATACTGACCACTAGAGGCAGTCAATATACATAAAAGCATCTAGATTGAATGAGGTGAATAGATGAATTTTACAGTATGTATGTTTATAACTGTCATCTGCCAAAAACAAGCACAAGAAGTTAAAAGGAGAACTAACACCTCTCAAGAATAACCCCAAAATTACAGTAAGATGGAAAGATAATCCTAGAGACCTAAATGACTTTTGTGGTTTGTGTCTCAGGAAATAACTTTTTCAGTCTGTTCTGTATGTGAGATGGAAGCTGGACCACCGTCAGGGTCGGATTTCCCAATAGGTAGAGTAGGCAACTGTTAGAGCTCCAAATTTTGAGAGGTGCCTGAACTGTGATGGCCACACCCACATTATGATTTGTGGGTGTGTCCAGAGCACTCCCAAAGTCCCTGAACCAGTTTTGTACCCCTTTAGAGGATATTATTTATCCCCTTGGATGCAAGAGAGATCTTCTATGCATTGCAAAGCAATGCGTTGACTATCTATCTAGCAACCATGCAGTTAAAGCTATTTCTTTGTTCTTGCTTGTGATAGTCCAAAGGTCTTTTTTGTGCCAGGAAATAGTGGATGGAACTGAGGGCGGTCATGGGTGGAGCTAAGGAAACCTGGAGTGCCTTACCTAGGTCTTGCTTGTGATAGTCCAATGGTCATTTTTGTGCCAGGAAATAGTGGATGGAACTGAGGGTGGCCATGGGTGGAGCTAAGGAAACCTGGAGTGCCTTGCCTAGGTCTTACTTGTGATAGTCCAATGGTCATTTTTGTGCCAGGAAATAGTGGATGGAACTGAGGGCGTTCATGGGTGGAGCTAAGGAAACCTGGAGTGCCTTGCCTACGTCTTACTTGTGATAGTCCAAAGGTCTTTTTTGTGCCAGGAAATAGTGGATGGAACTGAGGGTGGCCATGGGTGGAGCTAAGGAAACCTGGAGTGCCTTACCTAGGTCTTGCTTGTGATAGTCCAATGGTCATTTTTGTGCCAGGAAATAGTGGATGGAACTGAGGGCGGTCATGGGTGGAGCTAAGGAAACCTGGAGTGCCTTGCCTAGGTCTTACTTGTGATAGTCCAAAGGTCTTTTTTGTGCCAGGAAATAGTGGATGGAACTGAGGGTGGCCATGGGTGGAGCTAAGGAAACCTGGAGTGCCTTGCCTAGGTCTTGCTTGTGATAGTCCAAAGGTCTTTTTTGTGCCAGGAAATAGTGGATGGAACTGAGGGTGGCCATGGGTGGAGCTAAGGGAACCTGGAGTGCCTTGCCTAGGGGATCCTGGGATATAAATCCAACCCTGACCACAGGACCTCAAACTCTACACACCGCACATTGCAATCCTGACTCTCTAACAAATCGTTGAGTGCCAGTGACGTATCCAGTGTATTGCAACACAATGTGCTGGATAACTCTCTGGCACTCAGAGGGACCAGAATGGTATGCAGTGAAGTTTAAAGGGACACTAACGTCCCATAAAAATGTTTTCTTCTTTTGTACAGTTTAAAAAAATTAATTTTGTGGCACATATCCTATCTCTCAAACTTTTACAGCTTTGGAGATATTCACATGTAAATGTCCTCCCTCCCTCCCTGTTTGAAAGCAGGAGATACCGGTCCCTGGACCAGAGGGCCGCTCTTCAGCAGAGTCGAAATAGCGATATTGGAAAATAATGACTTCATTGGAATGGTCTACAAAGTGTGTCTGGTTCGCAAGCACATTTTGTAGACCATTCCGGTGAAGTAGTTCTTTTTAAATAATGCAAATTCGGCTCTGCTGAAGAGCCTCCTCGAGTCATATGACTCAAATCTCCTGCTGTCAGCTTTACAGCTGACATCAGGAGAAAGGGAACTTTAGATGTGAATATCTATCAAACCATAAAGGTCTGAGAGATAGGATTTGTGCCACATAATTTATTTGTTTAAACTCTATAAAACATGAAACATTTTTTATGGGACATTACTGTTACTTTAATTAAGGAGATAGTAATACTTCGTTTTAACTTTATTTTATGTTGTAGGCATTAAAAAAACATGAAGAATGATATAAGTCTTATCTCTCAATCCTTTATGATTTAGGAGATATTCACAAGCAAACTTCCCCCTCCCGCCCCTTTTACCTAGTGTAAGCCATCTCTTCTCAGATGTGGAATGCAGTCCATAGACCAGACAGATAACAGCAGGGGACAATCTTCTTCCTATGAGAACAATGAAAGCCCTGCCCCTCTTGACAAGCTTTTCAGGTTTTTCCCTTATCTTAATTGAAGATTGTCCCTCTCTGCAATCCACCTGGGCACCTCCCTTCTGCTCTGGCTGAGCAGTGTTACATCAGTAAAAGGGGTGGGAGGGGGATACTTTGTCATTGAATTACTCTTGAACTACGACTCTGACAGAATTGAAATAACACTCTCCTAAGATCAAATACTATGATGATTAATTAGAGCTGCTTTTATTATGAAACAGTACTATCCCTTTAAGATCCTGCTCTATATTTGCTTCAGTTAGTAGAACCTGTCATGTCCGTCTCCAGGTGCTGTACATAAGGTTCATGACGGATTGAAGATGTTATCTGGTAAGCAGTGGGGGATGACTATTAAGAAACATTACTTCTCCTTTAATGGAAATACATAAAATTTGATAGCAGATAAGAACCATCTGGCCTATATAATTAGCCTGTATTTAAAAAAAGCTCAGATATTTCTCATTCTTAGAATAGTCATGTTTCTATCACAATATATTCATCTAGTGCTTAAGCCCCTACCTCTTCCATTGAGAGGCTAATACATTTATCTATCACATTTCTGTAAAGTGTTTTTTTTTTTAATTAAAGAAGCAGTATACTTCTTTTATGAAAAAATATATACTGTAGGGATTTTCCTATTGAGTAAAATAAGGGTACTCCCACTGCGGAGAGATTTATATTTCCAGAGTTATTACAGTTTAAACTCATGTTTTTTTTACATTAGCAGTGCCCTCGAGTGGTCACATTCTAATTAGTTTTCCTGTTAGAGTCTAATGGAGAGGAAAGTCAGGAAAGTCAGAGATATACAGTTCTCCATAGAATGTGTTAGAAACCACTGAGTCACTTCCTGTCAGTTAGAATTATCAGGAAGTAAACACACAGTAAATTCACTTCCTGATTATAAGAACTGATATACATTTTGAATAAAACATCTGACAGAAGTGGGAGTGACCTTGTTTTATTCCACAGGAAAAACTCTATAAAATATGTGTTTTCATAAAAAAAAAGTTTACTGCTCCTTTAAACTTCTTCCTTGGCTTGGATGGTTAATGCACTGCCTAAAAAATCTATTTGAACCTCAGAACTGAAGGTTCTAGTCACAGTGAAGTCAATTCAGCCTTCCTTCCTTTGAGGTTGATAAAATGAGTCCAGGACCTACCTTAAAATGAGAGACCATCCTGGTAAATACTTTTTTATTTTTATTTTCCTCTCATTCAAATCTAATCTATAATATCCTTCTAGCACTTCTTTTGTTCTGAAGAATGCGTTAAGTTTTAATGCGTTGTGGACCCCTCTGGCACTCTCGAGCACATCCATTCAATGTCACAATTCCTATGAGTAGAAGTAAGAAGAAATGTTCATTGGAAGGAGGAACAGAGGTGGGGGATTGATGGCAGGTGGAGAGGCAAAAGAAGACAGTGGAAGGAGCATATGTGATGAGTGACAAACAGGGGGTGAGTGAGAGGGGTAGGTGGGAAGAGGCAAAATGGTGAAGGGTAGGGAAGCAAAATGTGCTACATCTCTTGGTGAAGTTATATCTCCAGACACACTGTGCAAGCTGGTGAGGTGAGAGATGGTAGAGGATTCTTCAAGAGGCTTAATGCTACTGGACCATATCGACTTATATCGACACTTACAGAGTATGCAGATCACCTGTTTACTTATTGCTCCCATATGAAAATGGAAGCAAAACCAATGCTAGAAATGTGTGTATTTTTTTTCCAAATTGTCCAGGTTTTATGAAAATATACTTAATAAATTTCAATGTGTCATTTCTCTTCACCTTACCTGTGGCATGTAGTTGTACTGCCGGAAGTCCCCTTGTGGCATTATATGCCTGCCCACCACCTTCCCCTTTTCATCCCGGAGTGTGTTTAAACAGCTGCCTGAAAGCAGAAGCTTAATGAAAGAAAAAGCTTGGCAATGATTACATAGTAAAAAGCAACATCCTGAACTTATCAGTGCAGGCCATTGCTTTTTACTGTGTATTTATTACCCAACTTGCACTTTCATGTCACTGTTGCCTTCAGGCAGCTGTTTAGACACACTCCGGAATGAACAGGGGAAGGCAAATGACAGGGTGAGCTCTGCCAATCATCTTAAATGGAGGTAAGATGGGTCCCTTGTCTGTGCTGAACATGAAAAGCATGTTTCAGAATACAGTAAAGTTAAATAGCAATTCAAATGGGCTATTTTGGATTTATTAATGTATTTGTAATATATTTGGGGAAGGGGGGTTGGTGACAGTTCAACTTTAAGCACTGATTGTGTGTATGTGTGTGTGTTGTAAACCTTTAATACAGTAGTGTATAATGTACTAGTATATTGGTGTCAGGAGCAGGAAATATTAGTCCTTTACAGGCAGGTTCTTTATTAGTTATTTCTGATCCTATCCTAGTGCTATCCACATTCAGTCCTCAAGGGTCACTAACAGGCCAGAGTGTAAGGATTTTCCTGATTCTTCACAGGTGAGTCAGTCACAATGAATGATCCACTGATTATCTCACCTGTGCTTAATCAGGGAAATCCTTACATCCTGGCCTGTTGGTGGCCCTTGAGGACTGAACTTGGACACCCCTACTTTATAGTATATATACTAGCAATGTGGGATGGCGTTGCCCATCATGTTATGCAGGGAATGTTTTTTTTTTTTAATAAAGGTTATGATAGTGAAATATGGCGTAGGGTGTACGTGTCAGAAAGGTACACACAGTGATACACAGACACATGTGCAAACACACACATCTACAGGGGGACACACAGTGATAGACAACACACATACATACACACGCATGCACTGACATACACAAACAGTGACACACAGATGCAAATCAGAACATACATACATACAGTGTGAGCAATGTAAGTAACATACCTCCCAACATTTCAAATGGCCAAAGAGGGACACTTGTGTTTTAGGTGGTGTTACTGGGGGCATGGCTGGTGGTGTATTTTACAGAATTTTTGACCCTTTGAGTGCCAAGGGGTAAGCAATGCATTGCATACCCCTCTGGAATTGAAATGGTTAAGTTGCTCTTTCTGTAAGTGAATGATTTAGAAGAAGATGAAAGTATTTTTTTTACACAGACTAATTTAACAGATATATACAGAAGTTTATACCCACATTACTGTGGATTTTATTGATGTGGAGCAATCTGATACACTGGTATATACACCACACAGTGTAATCTCTCAATAGAGGAGCAGAGGGATTTGGGTCTCAAACAGGGACTGTTCCTCCTATACTGTATAGTGTCAGTCCTTATACACAGACACATGCAGACTGTATACTATACAGCAGAGGTTCTCAGCCCATGCCCTCAGTGGCCATTAACAGGCCAGGACTTAGGAATTTCCCTGCTAGAACACAAGTGTATTGATCAGATGCTCAGTCGTATTGATTAACTCACCTGTGCTCTTAAAAGGAAATTCTAAAATCCTGGCCTGTTACTAGCCACTGAGAGCACAGATTGAGGGCCACTGCTATACAGTGCCAGACTATTGTAGAGAATTTTTAACCCTTTGATTGCCAGGGGGTAAACAATACATTGTATACCCCTCTGACATTGAAATGGTTAAGTTACTCTTTGTGTAAGTGAATGATTTAGAAGAAGATGAAAGTATTTTTTACACAGACTAATTTAACAGATATATACAGAAGTTTATACCCACATTACTGTGGGTTTTATTGATGTGGAGCAATCTGATACACTTGTATTTACACCACACAGTGTGATCTCCTACATAGAGGAGCAGAAGGATTTGGGTCTCAAACAGGGACTGTCCCTCCTATACTGTATAGTGCCAGTCCTTATACACAGACACATGCAGACTGTATACTATACAGCAGAGGTTCTCAGCCCATGCCCTCAGTGGCCACTAACAGGCCAGGACTTAGGAATTTCCCTGCTAGAACACAAGTGTATTGATCAGATGCTCAGTCGTATTGATTAACTCACCTGTGCTCTTAAAAGGAAATTCTAAAATCCTGGTCTGTTACTAGCCACTGAGAGCACAGATTGAGGACCACTGCTATACAGTGCCAGACCATTGTAGAGAATGTTTAACCCTTTGAGTGCCAGGGGGTAAGCAATGCATTGCATACCCTCTGGCACTGAACCGGTTAAGTTACTCTTTGTGTAAGTGAATGATTTAGAAGAAGATGAAAGTATTTTTTACACAGACTACTTTAACAGATATATACAGAAGTTTATACCCACATTACTGTGGGTTTTATTGATGCGGAGCAATCTGATACACTGGCATATACACCACACAGTGTGTTGTCCTTATTAGAGAAGAAGAGGGATTTGGGTCTCAAACAGGGACTGTCCCTCCTATACTGTATAGTGCCAGTCCTTATACACAGACATGCAGACTGTATACTAAACAATGCCAGACCATATATAAATAGTTTGTCATACATGCGATACAGTTATCACGGTGCCCGTGCTCCTTTTGCGACATTCTGTCAGTCTACACTCCTGCTCTACTCCTATTGGCTATACTGTGCTTGTCCCGCCCAGTATGGCCTTTATATACTGGGTTCTGGTACCTCTCCGGTGCGCTTTCGTGGTGTTCCTGTACCAGTGCTTGTTCCTGATCTCAGTATTCTCAGTGTATCGACCCGGCCTGCCTGACTACTCTGCATCTCATCTCCTGCTTGTGAACTGACCCGGACTGCCTGACCATTCTGCTTCTCCTGCTCCTGTGCACTGGCCCGGCTTGGCCTACGTTCCTGCTCCGTGTACCGACCCGGCTTGGCTGACGTTCCTGCTACGTGTACCGACCCGGCTTGGCTGACGTTCCTGCTCCGTGTACCGACCTGGCTTGGCTGACATTCCTGCTACGTGTACCGACCCGGCTTGGCTGACGTTCATGCTCTGGTTGCCTCTGTGTCGCCTTGGCGACATTCCTATTGGCTTGTCATTCGTGACGCTCCTGGTTGGTTGCCACCTCAGGGCGAGTTGCTCAGTTGCTCATTCCGTTACTGTCACGGCAGTGCCCAGTTGCACAGTCTCCACTACTGTCACGGCAGTCTCCAATCGCTTAGCCTCTGTTACTGCTCCGGAGTGCAAGTGGCCTAGTCTCTGTTTACTGCTACGGCAGAGTGCAAGTGGCCTTGTCTCCGTTACTGCTCCGGCAGAGTGCAAGTGGCCTAGTCTCCGTTTACTGCTACAGCAGAGTGCAAGTGGCCTAGTCTCCGTTTACTGCTACGGCAGAGTGCAAGTGGCCTAGTCTCCGTTAATGCTATGGCAGAGTGCAAGTGGGCTATCTCCATTCACTGCTACGGCAGAATGCAAGTGGCTTAGTCTCCGTTTACTGCTACTGCAGAGTGCAAGTTGCCTGGTCTCCATTACTGCTACGGCAGTGCCCACGTCTCTCAGTCTCCGTTACTGCTACGGCAGTGATCACGTGGCCTAATCTCCATTACTGCTCCGGCAGTGCTCTATGTTGCTCAGCCTCTGTTACTGCTCTAGCAGTTCACGTTTGTCTGCTAACGTATTACTGGGCATTACTCATCCATAAGCTGTCTATCCTAAGTGAGCTCCTTAACAGACTTCTCCTCACATGGGACTGTTTACACTCGCTGAAGGCTGTTAACCCATGCAGTACCAATCCACTGGGATTGCTTCAAATTCTGCCTGACCTGTGTCAGTATATCCTGTTATGGACTCTATGTTTATACTGGACCTGTGCAGGCATATGTAAATGTAACCTGTATTGTGTCTGTATTATACTGATAATATACTACAGGACCTGTGAGGGTTATTGTATTACTGATTGCTTAATAAAACTCTGTTTTATCCTAAACCACTGTGTCTGTGTGTTAAACAAACCGTTACAACAGTGAGTTATGTACAGCATGGAGATGATTGCAGGAACTGGCACCTCTACTTATAGACAGACTAACAAACAATCTGCTCTCTTTCTCTCTCTTTGTGCAATACATAAATCCAGTCACACCCATGTCTCTGCCACTTACCAGCTCAGCTGAAGCCCTGCTCTGCACTGCCTGATCATGTCTCTGCCTTTGTTCCACTTTTCCAGCTTCTTTGTGCTAGCAAATCAGCTCCCCAGCATCCTGCCTGCTGATTGGTTAGAAATCGGCTCACTTGTAGTAATTGGCAGAGCTGTGCAGGGTCACAGACAGGGAATGAAGAAGCTGCATATGAGTGGTTTATTGTAGCGAGCCCATAACCTTGTATCTATGTTCTGGGAACCCTGATGCATAATACAGATTTGGACCATGGCCTTCCAGCTGTAGCTTGAACATAGTTCCCATCATCCTCAGCTGCTCAGCGTGTGTGTGTGTGTGTCTCTGTATGAGAGTGTGTATATGTGTATATGCGTCTGCCAGTGCGTGGGGGGCATGTGTGTGTGTGTGTGTGTGTCTGTGGTGTAGGAGTGAGTGGCAGCCAGGGTGATACACTTATATACACCCCACACAGTTTGATCTCCTAAACACAGGGACACCAGGGTGATAAATTTATATACACACCACACAGTCTGATCTCCTAAACACAGGGACACCAGGGTGATACACTTATATACACAACTCACAGTCTGATCTACTAAACACAGAGACACTAGGATGATACACTTATATACACACTGAACAGTTTGATCTCCTAAACACAGAGACACCAGGGTGATACACTTATATACATACCACACAGTCTGATCTCCTAAACACATGGACACCAGGGTGATACACTTATATATACACACACCACACAGTCTGATCTCCTAAACACAGGGACACCAAGGTGATACACTTATATACACACCACACAGTCTGATCTCCTAAACACAGTGACACTAGGCTGATACACTTATATACACACTGCACAGTTTGATCTCCTAAACACAGAGACACCAAGGTGATACACTTATATACATACCACACAGTCTGATCTCCTAAACACATGGACACCAGGGTGATACACTTATATACACACACCACACAGTCTGATCTCCTACACATAGGGACAATAGGGTGATACACTTATACACACACCACACAGTCTGATCTCCTAAACACAGGGATACAAGGGTGATACACCTATATACACCACACAGTCTGAGCTCCTAAACACAGGGACACCAGGGTGATACACTTATATACACACCACACAGTCTGATCTCCTAAACACAGGGACACCAGGGTGATAAACTTATATACACACCACACAGTCTGATCTCCTAAACACAGGGATACAAGGGTGATACACCTATATACACACTCCACACAGTCTGATCTCCTAAACACAGGGACACCAGGGTGATACACTTATATACACATCACACAGTCTGATCTCCTAAACACAGGGACACCAGGGTGATATACTTCTATACACACCACTCAGTCTGATCTCCTAAACACAGGGACACCAGGGTGATACATTTATTTACATACCGCACAGTCTGATCTCCTAAACACAGGGTCATCAGGGTGATACACTTATATACACACAGCACAGTCTTGTCTCCTAAACACAGGGATACCAGGGTGATACGCTTATATACACACCACACAGTCTGATCTCTTAAACACAGGGACACCAAGGTGATACACTTATATACACATCACACAGTCTGATCTCCTATACACAGGGACATCAGGGTGATACACTTCTATACACACCACACAGTCTGATCTCCTAAACACAGGGACACCAGGGTGATACACCTATATACACACACCACACAGTCTGATCTCCTAAACACAGGGACACCAGGGTGATACACCTATATACACACACCACATGGTCTGATCTCCTAAACACAGGGACACCAGGGTGATACACCTATTTACACACCACACAGTCTGATCTCCTAAACACAGGGACACCAGGGTGATACACTTCTATACACACCACACAGTCTGATCTCCTAAACACAGGGACACCAGGGTGATACACTTATATACACACCACACAGTCTGATCTCCTAAACACAGGGACACCAGGGTGATACACTTATATACACACCACACAGTCTGATCTCCTAAACACAGGGACGCCAGGGTGATACACTTATATACACACGGCACAGTCTGATCTCCTAAACACAGGGACACCAGGGTGATACAAATACATACACCACACAGTCTGATCTCCTAAACACAGGGACACCAGGGTGATACACTTCTATACACACCACACAGTCTGATCTCCTAAACACAGGGACACCAGGGTGATACACTTATATACACACCACACAGTCTGATCTCCTAAATACAGGGACACCAGGGTGATACACCTATATACACACCACACAGTCTGATCTCCTAAACACAGGAACACCAGGGTGATACACTTATATACACACCACACAGTCTGATCTCCTAAACACAGGGACACCAGGGTGATACACTTATATACACACCACACAGTCTGATCTCCTAAACACAGGGACACCAGGAAGATACACTTATATACACACCACACAGTCTGATCTCCTAAACACAGGGACACCAGGGTGATACACTTATATACACAGCACACAGTCTGATCTCCTAAACACAGGGACACCAGGGTGATACACTTATATACACACCACACAGTCTGATCTCCTAAACACAGGGACACCAGGGTGATACACTTCTATACACACCACACAGTCTGATCTCCTAAACACAGGGACACCAGGGTGATACACCTATATACACATCACACAGTCTGATCTCCTAAACACAGGGACACCAGAGTGATATACTTATATACACACCACACAGTCTGATCTCCTAAACACAGGGACACCAGGGTGATACACTTCTATACACACCACACAGTCTGATCTCCTAAACACAGGGACGCCTGGGTGATACACTTATATACACACCACACAGTCTGATCTCCTAAACACAGGGACGCCAGGGTGATACACCTATATACACATCACACAGTCTGATCTCCTAAACACAGGGACACCAGAGTGATACACTTATATACACACCACACAGTCTGATCTCCTAAACACAGGGACACCAGGGTGATACACTTATATACACACCACACCGTCTGATCTCCTAAACACAGGGACACCAGGGTGGTACACTTATATACATACCACACAGTCTGATCTCCTAAACACAGGGACACCAGGGTGATACACTTATATACACACCACACAGTCTGATCTCCTAAACACAGGGACACCAGGGTGATACACTTATATACACACCACACAATCTGATCTCCTAAACACAGGGACACCAGGGTGATACACTTCTATACACACCGCACAGTCTGATCTCCTAAACACAGGGACACCAGGGTGATACACTTATATAGACACACCACACAGTCTGATCTCCTACACACAGGGACACCAGGGTGATACACTTATATACACACCACACAGTCTGATCTCCTAAACACAGGGACACCAGGGTGATACACTTATATACACACAACACAGTCTGATCTCCTAAACACAGGGACACCAGTGTGATACACTTATATACACACCATACAGTCTGATCTCCTAAACACAGGGACACCAGGGTGATACACTTATATACACACCACACAGTCTGATCTCCTAAACACATGGACACCAGGGTGATACACTTATATACACACCATACAGTCTGATCTCCTAAACACAGGGACACCAGGGTGATACACTTATATACACACCACACAGTCTGATCTCCTAAACACAGGGACACCAGGGTGATACACTTATATACACACAACACAGTCTGATCTCCTACACACAGGGACACCAGGGTGATACACCTATATACACACCACACAGTCTGATCTCCTAAACACAGGGACACCAGGGTGATACACTTCTATACACACCACACAGTCTGATCTCCTAAACACAGGGACACCAGGGTGATACACTTCTATACACACCACACAGTCTGATCTCCTAAACACAGGGACACCAGGGTGATACACTTATATACACACCACACAGTCTGATCTCCTAAACACAGGGACGCCAGGGTGATACACTTATATACACACCACACAGTCTGATCTCCTAAACACAGGGACACCAGGGTGATACATTTATATACACGCCACACATTTGAGTTCCATAGGGATGTGCATTGCACACCCTTGTGGCAATGAAGGGTTTATAACATTTATAATCCATTGATTGGCTTGATAATTGATACAGAAACTGAGAGAACTTGCAAAGGAGATGTGACATGTAACAGCTTCTGTTCTGGTCCTGTCCTTACCTGGAACAGATGATCAGCTGTTTCCAGTCTATTGTGGCTTATCCACAGATAGCAGATTCCTGTAAACTGCAGGCTTGCAAGGCATTCTGCTAGGTAAGCAAAGTGCCTTTATGGTCCTCTATTTACAAGCAAGCAATGGTGTAGTGGAGCTAGGCTGACCAGACCTCACCTTTAACTGGGGACACATAGAAAATAGGCATATTGCAGGACTGCCCTGAAATCAAAACAGCCCTGCAGTATGCATTTTTCATACGTGTCCCCGGTTAAAGGTGAGGTCTGGTCACCCTAAGTGGAGACAAGGTGCAACCTTCATACTTTTTGGCAGCCAGGACTCTTGTTAAACGACTTTGTCTGCCTCCCTGCTGTGATCAAAGCAATGGCAGGATGAGAGTGAGGGAGGCTGTTACATTGGTGTAGTACATTCTGCAATTGCTGATCAAGATTGAATTCTGGTCTGCATACCTCCCAACATTTTAAACTGCCAAAGAGGGACACTTGTGTTTTATGGGGTGTGGCTAGGGGTGTGGCTGGTGGGCTGGGCATTAAAGAGAATGTTTAGACTATTTCATGACCTAATGATACCTACCTGTGTGACCTAATAAATGAGTTATAACAAGACCAAAGTATTTTATTTACACAGACTAATTTCTAAACACATATACTGATGTTTACACAAACAATAATGTGAGTTTTATTGCCTGTAGAACAGTATGACACACTTATATACACACCACACAGTCTGATCTCCTAAAAAGAGGGACATCAGGGTGGGAAAGAGGGACAGAGGGATTTGGGTCTAAAAGAGGGACTTTCCCTCCTAAAGAGGGACACTTGGGAGGTATGGGTCTGTGGGCTTTAGGCTCAGAATAAGATGCCATACGATATCGTTTCTGTAGCCTATTAACCCCTTAAGGAACAGAGGTACAACATCATTTAAATAGATATGATCCCTGACATGTTTATTTCTTAGTACAACTTCAATGGAAGTGTGTAGGATCACTTTAGGACATAAAGTTATATTCCACCATTGTAAAAAGCCTCAAACATTAACCTATGATCTGTGCTCCTTGTTAGTATATACCAGAATACCCCAAAAATTACCATACACTGCCACACTGCCTCCCCATTAGTGCCACATGCACAAAGAGGAAGCCTTTCAGTGTAGACAGCATAGTAAACAGGCATTAGGTAGGCACAGCACATAAATATCTGTTGAATCTCCCATTTTAGCTTGGAATCATATTAGTATACCCCCATGGTACCCAGGACTTTACATTGTACTCTAGCTGAAGTTTATCTTGAGACCTATAAAGTTTCATTATGAACCCTATTTCTCTGTTACCAATACCTTTCCCTATACAACCTAGTATTCCTGCTGCTTTTCTCCTACAGCTCTGTTGCATTTTGACCTTGTTTTCTTATAATCACATTTGAAAGAAGAGGCTTTCAAATTCCTTTGAAAAATGATCAGGACATGTCAAGTTGTTAGGAATTAAAACTATAAAACCTAAGTAAAGTAAACCAAACAATAATAATTTCATATTACAAAAGTATACCAAAGTACAGCCAGCAGATTTTCGCCCCCGCATGGCTATAATAGGATAATTGTAGCTAATTCCTTTTTCTTCCTGCACAATTGTTCATTTACTTAATATCCTGAGTGATGAAATGGGCTATGGTTACTGAATTCTATTAAGAATGTTTCTCAGAAGAACACTTGCCTTGTCAAAAGATTACAAAGAATATTTCACTACTTTTCAAATAACAGGTATATTAAGGGATGGTAATCGGAATTTACATATTCTACAATAGCATATTTTTATATACTTTTATACCCCTGACAGTAAGCTCCCTGAATTTCTGTTTCTGGGGAGCTCTCTGTCTGGAACTGTGAAAGCAGGGATCATGATATATATAGAAATATTAAATACAGAATAGAGTGTGCTCAGTGTTCATTGTATCAATATCCTTGTTTCCATAGACAATTACCAGAAAGCTCTTTGGAAACAAAGATCCAGAGAGCTTGTGTGTTTGCAATGCTTTGGCTACCGGCTCTTATTATATATTCATAGAGCTTTCTGCTCAACAAGGAAAACATTTACTTTATTATTTGCTGTACAGGAATTCTATTTAGTGCCTCATTGATTACGTTTTCATTGTAACTACTGTACAAAACCAAAAATAATAAAGATGAAAAATGATTGGTGATAAAAACAACCACATTTCTCTGCAAATAGATTATGTAACGTTTCTTACAAAGGATAACTCTTTGTATACACTAGATGGTACCTCTTAAAGGGATAGTAATGTTTCATAATAAAAGCAGCTCTAATTAATCATCATAGTATTTGGACTTTGGAGAGTGTTATTTCAATTTTGTCAGAGTTGTAGTTCGAGAGTAATTCAATGACAAAGTATCCCCCTCCCCCCCCTTTTACTGATGTAACACTGCTCAGCCAGAGCAGAAGGGAGGTGCCCAGGTAGACTGCAGAGAGGGACAATCTTCAATTAAGATAAGGGAAAAACCTGAAAAACCTGTCAAGGGGGACAGGGTTTTCATTGTTCTCACAGTAAGAAGACTGTCCCCTTCTGTTATCTGTCTGGTCTATGGACTGCATTCCACATCTGAGAAGAGATGGCTTACACTAGGTAAAAGGGACAGGAGGGGAAACTTTGCTTGTCAATATCTCTCAAACCATACAGGTTCGAGAGATAAGACTTATATCGTTCTTCGTGTTTTTTTAATGCCTACAAAATAAAATAAAGATAAAACGAAGTATTACTATTCCTTTAAAGGGATAGCATTGCTTAATATGGGTTTTTCCATTTAGTAAAAGTGATAGAGAGAGAGAAGAGGTGTTAAAGAGGAGATAAAGTGGAGATGACTTCTCCAGTTTATCACTTCTCCAGTTCCTATGTTATTCTATGGAGCCTATTCATGTAGAGATCTCCAAAGTTGAAGAAATCTTAGTGCATAAGCTCCATAGAATAACATAGGAATTGAAGAAGTGATAAACTAGAGAAGTGACCTCTTTCTTTATCACCTCTTTATTACCGCTTAGTAACTCTCCCCCCTCCTGTCTTACTCACAGTTAGAAAAAGTACATTACCCCTCAAGCAGTTAGTAACGTGGAAATTTGGCTGAAGAAGTTGGATTGACCAAACAACTCAGTAAGTATTAACCCCTTTTATTTAGTTTACATTTGGGGGAGTTACTTTTCCTTTAACCCGTTATGGTCCAGAGAAGTGCTTAATAAAGTATGTATGTATGTTTATCTTTATGTACCCCAATGGACTTTGCATCATCAACTCTAAGGGCCGTATGTTCAAAGGGATAACGACAAAAAAACATGTCTTATGAATGACAAAAATAAGTAATTGTCTGCATAAACGACATATTTTCTATAGAGTATATGACAAAAAACTAGTAATGTCTGTTGTGTACAACACAACTCCAGAATTGACGGGGCAAGGGGCGGGGCAAGGGCGTGGCTAAACTATTCTCCAGTGTCGTATAGAGGAAAAGAAAATTTGTTGTAACTAATGACAAAAAAATGTCTTTCAAAAGACAAAATTTGGGAGGAAATGTAAAGTTCTGAATGTGAGAATTTTTTTGTCTTTAGTTAAGACATTTTTGTCGTTAGTTAAGACATTTTTTTAAAGACATTTTTGTCTTTAGTTAAGACACTTTTAAGACATTTTTGTCGTTAATTAAGACATTTTTGTCAGTAGGTAAGAAATTTTTTGTTATTACATACGACAGTTTCAGTCAGGACAAATGACATTTCTGACCACAACCGCCACTCTCTGAAAATATTAATGATCTCAACGACACTGCACTTTGAAAAGTCGTCACAAACGACAAAAGCTATTTCGCTACTTCTTTGAACATATGACCCTTAGTCTACTCTTGTGCAGTACACAAACAGATTCTATCAGTCATTGTGGGGGCTAGAAAACAAACTTTCCCCAAGTTCCTGTTAAATGAAATGCGGCTTTTAACCTTTTGAGTGCCAGAGAGGCATCCAGTGCATTGTGCTCAAAGGGTTAATATTGAATGCTAGAGAGCAGAGCAAGTAAACAGTTGCCAGTGGTACATTCACTGCAAAATCTCTTCCAAATATGTTATGCTTCGTTCTTATTAGTGATTTTGTTTCATTATAGATAATCATTATAACAGTACACTACATTAATTTTGTTTTCAGGAAATCTATCTAACTGTATCTCTCCTTTTCACTCTTCTGTTTTGCTTACACCATGAGCTCCATCCATTTAACTGGCAGATACCTGTACTTCAAGCAGCTGGATTTCTCTCTAGATTCACTCTAGTTAGTCTTTATCCATGAGCTTCTTCTAGTCCAGTGGTTCTTATCTCCTGTCCTCAGGACCCACTAACAGGCCAGGACTTAGGGATTTCTCTGCTACAGCACAGGTGTGGAGATCAGAGGCTCATTCACATTGATTAACTCACCTGTGCGCTAACAAGGAAATCATGTGATCAGAGGCTCATTCACACTGATTAACTCACCTGTGCTCTAACAAGGAAATCATGTGATCAGAGGCTCATTCACACTGATTAACTCACCTGTGCTCTAACAAGGAAATCCTCAAATCCTGGCCTGTTAGTGGGTCCTGAGGACAGGAGTTGAGAACCACAGTTCTAGCTAGTCTTTATCCATAAGCTGCTTCTGCCCATTCCATGCGCCTATCTCTGTCTCACTTCTTAGAATATCACACTCTTCTTCCTTCTTTCTTTCAACAACAGCATTAAGTAATCTACCCCAGAGACTGTATATCTTGCTAACAAGATTGGTGGGGGCAATAGCCCTTGTGCCTTACCTCTGATAAAATTTGAATGAAATAAAAAAATAAACCCTACATCTAAACATCTTAATGGAAAATCCAGGGGGTTTATTTCTAAAGCATGATAAAGAGATGATAAAGTGGAGATGACTTCTCCAGTGATATCACTTCTCCAATTCCTATATTATTCTATAGAGCCAATGCACTAAGATCTCCAAAGATGGAGAAATGCATTGGCTCCGTAGAATAACATAGGAACTAGACATGTGATACCTTTGGAGAAGTCATCTGCACATTTTCACCATTTTATCACACCTTAGTGGATAACCCCCCACCCCACCTATGTGTACCTGACTATCACTAGGCTGTTCTAGTTGCTCATGGGTAAATACTTATCCTGTCGCTCATGAATTCCAATGCTGATTTCTGCAAGGTCAGGTGAAGGCTTGATCTGCCACTGGTAATATGAGTCAGTGGAAGGACAACCCACTAGGGATGGGTGAAAATTTTCGCCTCAAACTGAAATCAGCGAATAATGGCACTTTCCGTGAAAAGTGCCATTTTTCTGCTTTTTCACGCCTTTTCCACCCCACACAAAAGTTTTCTACAGCCATATAAAAGTCTGTCAGGCTCTCACAGCAGCCATTTTGTGTTTGTGAGAGGAGAGGGCAGCATGTTTTTTAGCTAGAGGAGATAGGCAAATAAAGGGGAATTGAAGCTTAGTTTAGGAAGTCATTTAGGTAGGACATGTGTTCACTGTATTAGGGGAATCTGGCGGCACTCTAGGGGATAAGAAGGGAGGAAGGAGGTGGACCCCCAAATTCCCCAAAATTCCATGTGACTGACTGACAAGACACAGGCAGCTAGGGGCCTATTTGCTTGCTGATTATCATGGTGCCCGTGCTTTGTGCAGCAGGTGGCGACATTCTGACTGCTAGATTGCATTGCTGGTTTTTGATTGGCTAACACCTTTTGTCGCCGCCCAGTGATGGCCTTTATATACCCTGTCATTTTCCCAGGATGGTGCCCTTTCGTGGTGTATTTGTTCCTGCATTCGGACCCATTTTCGTTTATTGTGTATGACCTGGCCTGCCTGACGATGGTCCTGATTCTGCTCCGTTGCTGACTGTATCCGGTTGAGAACTTGCTCCGTTGCTGACCTGGCCTGGCTGAGAACCCGCTTCTGTTACTGACTGCATCTGGCTGAGGACCCGTTCCCGTTACTGACTGTATCCAGCTGAGTACTCGCTCCATTGCTGACCTGGCCTGGCTGAGAATCTGCTTCCGATACCAACTGTATCTGGCTGTGAACCCGCTCCGTTGCTGACCTGGCCTGGCTGTGAACCCACTTCCGTTACCGAGTGTATCTGGCTGCACCGCTTCCGTTACTCGGTGCTGGTCAGTGTAACTGTCCTGCTCTGACCCTTTGGGCTGCCAGTTGCCTTGTGCGCTTCCTTGTGTCTGGTACATTACATTTCCAGCTTACCACTGTGGGCTCGCTGTTGCCTCCGTTACGTTCAGTGGTTGCTGTATGTTAACCTGTTGTGCCTCGAGGCTCTGTATCTTGTCGACCGTTAGCTAGGCTTTGTGCCTAGTCTCTCTCCATACCACTTTTTGCAGAGTGTACAAGCGAAGTACCGGTGCAGTGTTCTATCACTGACTGAGTTACTCTGATCTCTCTGTGTCCACCTCTCATTCCTTGCTGGGCTTACTCCCTCTGGGAGTTGCAGTAATCTGGGCATTACCATTTGACCCTTGGTGTACCTGGACGTTCCAGGTAAAGTTGTTTATCTCAGCTGCAGGAGCCTCCGACTCAAGAGCCAGCGTTACCTTGCACCATCCTCATAGAGGGGACATTGGTTGTTTCCACCACTATATGTGTTGTGCTGCGATCCACCCCTAGCGCTCTAGGGATATTTTGGGAGAGTTACCTCGGTCTGTTGCCATACGGAAATTTTTGCATAGACGGAAAGACAAAATTTTTCGCAGGAAAAGCAAAAAATCAGCTCGTTCGCGCGAAAAGTCATGCAGGAAATTTTTCACACTTTTCGCCCACCCCTACTCCCAACTATTACTATAGTGATCATGCAAACTATTAACCCCTGGGCTACTGGAATAACTTAGCTGTAGTCAGGGATACATGGCCTTTCTATTAACCATTTGAGTGCCAGAATGGTACACAACGCATTGCGAAGCAATGCGTTGGTTACCCCTCTGGCACGCAAAGGGTTAAAGTAGTTTATATGTAGTGTTTAATGCTCTTTTAAAGGGACAGTATCTTCTAGAATGAATTTGAGATAAGTACAGCTTCCGGATACTTAATGTAAAAAAAAAAAAATGTCATAGGGTTATTCCCCTGAGTAAAACAAGGGTATCCCCACTGCAGGGAGGTGTTTTAGTTAAAAGTTATTACATCTCAAACTTGAATATTGCAGGCGCAGTATCTCTGTGGCCTGAAATTGTACAGTGGTGCTGTTGCTACACCATCCTATGGAGATTTATGGTCAATTGACAAGAGCTGCCCATAGGATGGTGTAGCAACAGCACCACTGTACAATTTCAGGCCATAGAGATACTGCACCCAAAAAAATCAACTCTGAGTTGTAATATTTTTTGAATAAAATATCTCTCAGCAGTGGGAGTAGCCATGTTTTACTCAGGAGGATAAATCTACAACATATTTTACAATTTTACATTGCAAGTATTACTATCCCTTTAAAGGGATAGTAATACTTCGTTTTATCTTTATTTTATTTTGTAGGCATTAAAAAACATGAAGAACGATATAAGTCTTATCTCTCAAACCTTTATGGTTTGAGAGATATTCACAAGCAAAGTTTCCCCTCCCGCCCCTTTTACCTAGTGTAAGCCATCTCTTCTCAGATGTGGAATGCAGTCCATAGACCAGACAGATAACAGCAGGGGACAATCTTCTTCCTATGAGAACAATGAAAGCCCTGACCCCCTTGACAAGTTTTTCAAGTTTTTCCCTTATCTTAATTGAAGATTGTCCCTCTCTGCAGTCTACCTGGGCACCTCCCTTCTGATCTGGCTGAGCAGTGTTACATCAGTAAAAGGGGCGGGAGGGGCTACTTTGTCATTGAATTACTATTGTACTACAACTCTGACAGAACTGAAATAACACTCTCCAAAGTCCAAATACTATGATGATTAATTAGAGCTGCTTTTATTATGAAACATTACTATCCCTTTAAGTCAATAAAATAAGACACCTCTGTGTTTTTGTTTTTGTCTGTACATCTCTTATTCCATAAAAATGTAAAAAGAGTTCAACAAGGTTCTTCTGTTGTCATGGCAACAGAAAAAAAGCTTTTCTTTCATTTTCTTGTATTCAGTCTATGGCAGCTGCTCAAATCCCATCCACACCTTTCAGTTCCAGTTGTTGCATTATATATCCCTCAGTGGAGATAACTTTCCGTACTGGGATGTTTAAAATGAAGATAGGGCAGAAAGAACTATAGAACATTGAATGTAAAGGCCCCATAAAATACAGATAGTGATTCAAATATCAAAAGGGTTGTAAGGCCACTTAATAGAGTCAGGGACAGGATCCCCATTTCTGTATTTATTAATATCTTCGTGATGAGTGACATGTCAGGACCACCACAAATTTTCCTTTTTAGGGATGGGTGACAGTCCTGGCACATCAAAGACTTCCTCAGAACGAGCTGTGATCATGCCTGGGAGACTGTAACTAACTGTTTCACTACTGGATCAGTCAGTTTCAGCCTTTTCCTGTTAGCTTGGTACATGTGATCACTGTTACAGTAGTCATGTGCTGGTTGAGCCAATGACAAAGCAATGTACTGTATACATTGCGTTTGTCACTGTTCTCTCCCCCCTCTACTCCTTACTGTGATTGTGTATACTAAACATTCCATCTGTCATTGTTCTCTGCCTCTCTCCTCACTGTGGTCATGAGGAAGAGAGTAGCAGAGAACAGAGCTCCCAGTGCCTCAAATAGGAGCAGGACCATGGGGATGGGGGACTTCAAAGAAAAAAAGTATGATACTTTGACCCCTCACTGAATAAATAATTCCCCACCCAGCAAAGAAACAATAACAGCAAGATCAGCAAGCAAATAGGTCCCTAGCTGCCTGTGTCTTGCCAGTCAGTCACATGGAATTTTGGAGTATTTGGGAGTCAACCTCCTTCCTCCCTTGTTATCCCCTACAGTACCCACAGACTTCCCTAATATAGAGTACAAATGTCCTACCTAAACTAAACTTCAATTCCCCTTTATTTTCCTATCTCCTCTAGCTAAAAAACATGCTGCTCTCTCCTCTCACAAACACAGAATGGCTGCTGTGAGACCTGACAGCCTTTTATATGGCTGTACACAAAATGGCTGCTGTGAGAGCCTGACAGCCTTTTATATGGCTGGAGAAAACTTTTTTGTGGTGTAGAAATATTTCTTCCCATTGATTTCAATGGGCAGAAAAGGCGGGGAAAAAAGCAGAAAAACTGCATTTTTTGCAGGAAATTATTCACCAAGCGGAAAGTTCCATTATTCACCGATTTCAGTTTCAGGAGAATATTTTTGCTCATCCCTAGTTGTGGTATTTTGGGTAATTCTCCTTTGCTCCCTTCTCCCTTCTCCATACTTTCTTGTCCCTGACACAGAGATAACAAACAGAACTTGGTTCACAGCTGTCTGTGTCTTCCCAGTCAGTCACACAAGATTTTGGGGTATTTGGAGTAAATCTCCTTTGCTCCTGTCTCACTCCCACAGACTCCCCTAACACAGAGATACCAGCCAGCTCAGAAAGGAACTTGTATCATGGCTGCCTGTGTTTTCCCAGTCGGTCAAAAAAGATGATAGGATAATTGAGATCAACCTCCTTTCTCCCAGTCTATCCCACAGAGTGTCAATGTCCTGCCTACAAGACACCCTAAACTAAGCTTCAAACTCCTTTTTATTAGCCTTTCTTCCCTAGCTGACAAATGTGCTGCTCTCTCTTCCTCTCACAAACAGAGAACGGCATGCTGTCGGACCCTGAGACCCCTTCTATACTATGCCCATGGGAAAATAAAGGAAAATTGCAGTGTGGTGCATAGTAATGCATGCTTCCCGTTTATTTCAATGCAATGAGTTAGTTGAAAATAGTGGAAAAACAGCACTTTTCACAGGAAATTTTCCGCTAGACAGGAAGTGCTATTTTTCTCCTGTTTCATTTTTGAGGTGAAAATTTTCACCCATTACAAAGTCCCACCAAATTTCAACAACAACCAGTACATGTACTATTATTAAGCCATCTAAAACACTGAAGATGCCGATGAGTCACGTTACAGTGTTAATGGCATAGTGCAAGAAGTTGTAGCAGCTCAACAATTGCTGCATCTGGAAATGACTAAAGCATGCAGAAACATACCTCTGCTGAAAGTAATAGTGAATGTTGCTAAAATCCCTCAGAGGTGAAAAGTATAAATAAATTGTTTGAGACCTCTAAAAACCTACAGGAATATAAAAGTAGTGGAAAGATGCTGAGGATGACTTAATTGCTGTTGATGATGTAGATCTAGATTATATCCCTCCAGTATCCTCTTCTTTTTCAGGTACAGAGGAAGTTGGAAGTGAGAGAGATGGTGACATTACCAGATAGTTATCTGAAAGGCAAAGGCTCATTTTTCCACCACTGAAAAGGAGCACTGTGCCTGTCTATACACTGTTTGAGAAAGCAATTGGAAATTCTGTACCTGGACACACAAAGTTGCCAAAAAATAAACAAACAGTTATCCTGTCAGTCATTATCAATATCATTACGGCTTCCAAATCCAAGTCCCATTCAGCCACACACTGTAATAGTGTTGAGTAACCAACAACAACACAGGTTATCAGTATCGACAACCTTAGCTTTGATGAGTAATTCTGCTGCTCTTGGAAGTGCAGCACCTGTGACATGTAGTAGTAGTACAGTTGCAGCAGTATCTAGCCCAGTAGTAGTGACATGCTGTTTCTACTCTGGATGCTAAATTGCAAGTAAGGAAAATGTGCTGCATTCACATTATCACTTCTTCTCTCTATGGGTAAAGTGTGATATGCCTGAAGAGGAGACCAATTATCTTGAAAGCTTGCATCATAAAGCTACTCACTTAGCCAATAAAGGTATAATTTTTACTCAGCTAGGCTCCTGTTTCATTCTCTATTCTCCTTCACAGAGTCCCTTCCCACTTTGGAACAGAGAAACAGGAAGAGCACAAACCACCAACGGATATCTCTATAACTTGCACCAATCAATAATGTGACCCAATACTCACAATTCCTGTACTAGATTGCTGGTTGAGGGTACAAACAGCTTATACAAACTGGGTAAATTACGACCGCCCGTTCCAGTCACTTCTCTCAGGATAAATAACACAGTGAATCCTCCGATGGTAATAATTCATTCCTTAATATAAAAATGTATATATAAAAAACATATATAATGCCACAATCAAAAACGTCAATACATACAGTTGTCTATAGTGCCTGGTATATGACGCATTTCAGAGATTATACTCCTTTCTCAAATATTACAAGTATATATATATATATATATATATATATATATAATTAAAAAACGTAATATTTCAATGAAATGGAAGTTATTTTTTTCACATTGAAATATTGTGGTTTTTAATTATATATATGATTGTAATATTTGAGAAAGCAGTATAATCACCGAAACGTGTCATATATCAGGCACAATAGCCAATTGTATGTATTGATGTTTTTGATTGTGGCATTATATATGTTTTTTATATATACTTTTTTATATTAATACATTTATTATTGCCATCGGAGTATTCACTGAGAGAAGTGAATAGAACAGAGCGGTCACAATTTACCCCGTTTGAATAAGCCGATTGTACCCACAACCAGTAATCTTGTACAGGAATTGTGAGTATTGGGTCACATTATTGAGTGGTGCAAGTTATAGAGATATTCCGTTGGTGGTTTGCGCTCTTCCTGTTTCTCTGTTCTCTACACTTTAAGGTTCCCAGTGAAGTTTTGTGGGGTGTTCTTTGGAGATGCAGCATCCATCTACCAACTTGGAGAGACTGAGTGGGGGCAGTCAGAGTCCCTCATTTGCTTATGCTGATTAGTGATTGATTCAGTTGTGAGTACAGTGGTGTACTGGCGCAGGTCTTAAATTGGCAAGACATATTGCACTAGGGAGCGCCCTTTTCTTCTCTTTTGCTTTCCCACTTTGCCCACTGAAAAGGCCACAAACAAATAAACAAATAGATTTCAATGAAAACATGATATTGACATTTGTTATGCTGTAACTCTGTACAACTTTATAATAGTATGTGGTTTTTATCTATCTATCTATCTATCTATCTATCTATCTATCTATCTATCTATAAGATAGATAGATAGATAGATAGATAGATAGATAGATAGATAGATAGATAGATAGCAGAGACAGCAAACTGTCTGCTGGCTCCAAAGGGAACTATAAGACAATCTCACATCATCAGCCTCAGGTTGGTGATGTTGTAACTGTGAACTCCTACAGCATAGGCTGCTATCGGAGCTCAGAACATGGGACAATGTGCTGCATTAAAATATAAACACACTGATATGACAGTGGCTCTTTAAACTTCATTTCAATATGCAAATGAGCCATTGTCTTAGTCAGAGAAAAATCATAATCCTGTCAAATTCATGGAAGATTCATGGAGACATTGGGGTATTTGTGGCGTATTCACAGATATATGATGGTGAAGTAAAGAAAAAAGAATAGGGGGCAACAATACTGCCCTATAACATTATATATAGAATACAGCTAAAACTGCAATTACACTCACAGTGGAGAATGGCTGTGTAAGAAACATGAATATACACAGCTAAACCAGCACACAGAGAAATTCCTACTGTCTCTGTTCGGTTTGATATAGATGCAGTTACTTTTCAGTCCAGGAACAAAAATATCCAAAAATGGCAAGCTTGATCTTCATCCAAAATATTTTAATAAAGAATTAAAAACAATTAACACATACAACTGAGTATGAGATGTCAGCATATTTATGGCATATTTTCAGACATATGATGGTGACATCATAGTGTATACTTTTGATATGCCATCAACACAAATACAACAAGATCATCAAATTGTCCTCTTATCGACCTTTAGTGCATCTCTCCCTGTTTTTCTTTGAAATTGATCGGTATCCCTAAGTGTCAGATTCAATCAAAAGAGTGACAACATAGACTAATGCTAATATATTGTATACCTTTCATTTTTTCCAAGCTTAGATATTTGCTAGCAATTTCAAAAGAACAAGATGTAAAAATAACAAGCCATTTTTAAGAAAGATATGCAGAACCCTGAAATTTAGATAAGAGCAACAAGGCCATTTTCATTATGTTCATTTGGGCTTTGATGCATTGTTCTAAAGAAACAAATGCATTCCCCAAATAAAAAGCATGCTGACTGAAGGGAAAGCACTTCACCGAGAGCATGTTTACAAAGATAATTTTTTTATTTGAATAGAATGTTTCTTTTATTTTAATGAACCATGAGATAAAAGTGTAAGGGATGTTCCTAGGATGACTGCATTGTCAATTTAACCTTCACGAGTGCTAGGTTTCACATGAAATTGTTAAATCAAGTTTTATGAAATGTCTAATAAAGGAGGAACACAAAAGACTCTTGAAATTATTTGACACACGTCATTAAACCACTTATATGTAGTTAAGCACAATTAAGACATTATTTTATTATGAATAATAATGCAGATAGGAGAACAATGTGCTGATGCAAATTCAGCTAACATTGATCTTTATTAAGTGAACATCATACAAGCAACGTTTCGGGGGACTCAATGACTCCCTTCCTCAGGCATAACCACAAATCACCAAGTGCTGACAATAAATAGACACTGTGAAAGTGTTATAACCAATCAGAATGCATATTTCACCATGCATAATGAATCAGTTAGGGCCTACTAATTAAAGGGATAGGTGCTGACAATAAATAGGTACTGTGAAAGTGTTATAACCAATCAGATTGCATATTTCACAATACATAATTAATTCAGTTAGGGTCTACTAATTAAAGGGATAGTAAAGTCGTAGTAAAGTAATTGCTATTTTGTAGATATTAAAAAAGAGATTACTTGAGGCTAGTCCAATCTCTCAAATCTTTATGGTGAGATTTTTCATTTCATATTGCAGATTAACCTTTTTTATAACATGCTCTTTGAGAGAGAGAGAGAGAGAGAGAGAGAGTTTGAGTCATAGACTATAGCTCTCCATAGTAAGAGATAGGGACAGTACCACCTAGAGACCATAATAGACTATTGCAAGCTAATTAAAATCCACACACCCCAATAATTTTGAGCTGTAAAAACTATAGAATTTAAATTCTCCCAACAGGGGTGTACCCTTGTTTAACCTTATAACATTTCATAACATATTTATTGCACCCTTGAATGTTCTCCTCTGATAATAATAACAGTAATAATGTTTCCTTTCAGTGCAGATGGTTTGTCCTACAACGTCCTTCACTTCTGTCTTTATACACAAGGTCCGATAAGAGGGAATGTAAGAATAAACCTCTTTGGTAAAATAAGAGTGAAAGTCTGCTTTCCGGCACGGTGCCTGCTTAACTCCTATGTACATAGTTTTCCTACATAAATAAATAAATGTATGGCTACTTTACACTAAAGATGAGCAAACCAATTCTGTAAATTAGATTTCATCTGAAGCATACTGTCTCACAAGACAAGAAATGCATCTTGCAAAACAGCTGTTTTGGTTCATAATTAAAATGTTTCCTTACCTTCAGGTGCCATTCATAGGGTTTTATGGTTCAGAGCAGTCCTCTGAATAAAGTGGGGAACTTTTCTTGCTATGCTGGATTACCCTGACCAAATAGTAGTGTCTAACTCTTTAGCCCTGACCTGTTCCTCTTCCCTCTGCTTTCCTCCCTTTCAACTCCTCTGCCTACTCCCCTCCTACTGTCTGTCTCTTCTGGCCTGCTCCCCTTCCCTCTCCTTGACCTTCTACCTGCTCTTACATGTCCCTGCTTCCTCTCTCCACATCCATCTCCTCCAGTGTCCTCCTCACTTCATTCACTTCAGGCCTGCTCCCCTTCCCTCTCCTTGACCTTCTACCTGCTCTTACATGTCCCTGCTTCCACTCTTCACATCCATCTCCTCCAACGTCCTCCTCACTTCATTCACTTCAGACCAGCTCCCCTTCCTTCCATTTCCTCTGGTCTGCTTCATTCCTTTCCATCTTCTGAGACCAGTTCCTATCTCCTAGAGTCCTTTCCTTTCCCTTTCGTCTCCTCCAGCACACTCCTCTCCCTTCCATCTCCTTAGTCCCACTCCACTTTTTCCATTTCGTCCAGCCTATTCCCCTTCCTTCTATCTCCTCAGTCCAGCTCCCATACCTTACATATCCTCCTGTCTTCTCCCCTCCCTTCCATCTCACTTTACTCTGCTCCACCTCCTCCAACCAACTCGCCTCCTATCTCTCTCCTCAATCAGTTTCAATATTATTCAACCTGTTCTCGTTTGTCTATCTCCTTTGCCTTCCCTTTTCCCTCCACTCATTCTGGACCATTGTCCCCCTCCCGAGTGAGCCATTTGCTATCTTGTGCTCCTTTTTCCAGTGCTACCCTAACTCTCCCTCATTTTATTTCTTCTTCCTCCCTGCCCTTTATTATTCCTTCATAAAATAAGTTAGAAGCATGCTTTAACAAATGAAAAAAAAAACAAACAAACAAAAAATCAAAATAAACAGATGTCCTCATAAGAGGCAGCTTAAACTACATTTCTCATAAAGTTAATTAGGGAACTTTGTCCCAAGAGGCTACATCCACTACGCCTCCTTCTTTCAAAATGTATTCTCCTGATTTCCTCCACCTGATCGATGGGTATGTATTTCAAAGCCTTCAACTGGTGTTCATACTGCTTGAAGTTTCAGCCTCCAGTGCCAGTGGCCACACATTAGGGCTGGGCATATCATCTGTGTAGTGTATACCGGTACATAAACTCCATCTCCATTAAGACCTTAAAGCCAACAAGCCCTTTAAGTCTGTCCAGTAATATGTGCAAGTTAAAGGGATAGTAATACTTTGTTTTATCTTTATTTTATTTTGTAGGCATTAAAAAAACATGAAGAATGATATAAGTCTTATCTCTCAAACCTTTATGGTTTAAGAGATATTCACAAGCAAAGTTTCCCCCTCCCGCCCCTTTTACCTAGTGTAAGCCATCTCTTCTCAGATGTGAATCTGGTTGTAAGACCAGACAGATAACATCAGGGGACAATCTTCTTTGTATGAAAACAATGAAAGCCCTTCCCCCCTTGACAAGTTTTTCAGGTTTTTCCCTTATCTTAATTGAAGATTGTCCCTCTCTGCAGTCTACCTGGGCACCTCCCTTCGGATCTGGCTGAACAGGGTGGGGATACTTTGCTTGTGAATATCTCTTAAACCATAAAGGTTTGAGAGATAAGACTTATATCGTTCTTCAAGTTTTTTTAATGCCTACAAAATAAAATAAAGATAAAACGAAGTCTTACTATACCTTTAAATTACCCCATTTCCCCTGTGCATGGTGTTAAACAAGGCACAAAAGGAAAATAATGCCCCCAAAGGCCTAAACACTACCCTATTGCCCTGCCCTTAGCATAAGCAGTATTAAAGGGAGAATTTAAAGGCATGCAATAATAAACTCATGACAGGCAGGCTTATAGATTCTAAAGCATTCTTCAATATTGATTCATATTTGTTCATTTCCATGCAGACATTTACTATGGTAAATTACAATCTAGTTTTGAATTTAGTGACATAATAGTTAATATCAGTTCAGGGAATTATCACTTTATCCACTTGTGACTTGTACAGTTCAGTGTCTGATTTTAGCTTTAAAAACCCAAGGGTGATTTTATGATGTGTATGTCTTGGGATGAAAGATTTTATTAAGAAACCAATTAGATTTCCCAGAAGCGCGATTGCATCTGTTGGATTTCAGTTTTGTTATGATGCCTGTAAATGCTTTTACATTCTAAAAAAACAAATTATGAGCCATAATGTTATTAAACTATTTTGTATTGTATAATTAACCCTTAAGTAGAATATTGCAATTGTGTTATACTTTATGACAGGATACCGGTTTTTCAATTTTAACTGCCTACAATGACAATGTAATAAGAATAATATGATAATATGATTAGGATATTTATTTTCTATTTAGAAAAATATTTTACCAGGAAGAATACATTGAGGATTCACATGTTTTCCTGGAGTGTTTACAGCAAAGAATTGCATATTTACACAAATAGAGAAACATTTTATTTATATATATATAACATACATACTACAAATGTGTATATACATTTACATATTGTTTTTAGATATAAAGAAGCAGATATTTTTAAGGATTTTAGACTGGGAGAAGATCTGATTTTTTTCAGCCAGACTGTGAGGTGTAGTAGTGGAGTGGAGGTTATAGTTAGTATGGAGATCTGGAGTGATCATACTGCTCAGGTAGTGTGGAATAGTCAGTGAGTTGTTAGTAGTGGAGGTTATAGTTAGTATGGAGATCTGGAGTGATCATACTGCTCAGGTAGTGTGGAATAGTCAGTGAGTTGTTAGCACTGGAGGTTATAGTTAGTATGGAGATCTGGAGTGATCATACTGCTCAGATAGTGTGGAATAGTCAGTGAGTTGTTAGTAGTGGAGGTTATAGTTAGTATGGAGATCTGGAGTGATCATACTGCTCAGGTAGTGTGGAATAGTCAGTGAGTTGTTAGCAGTGGAGGGGAGGTTATAGTTAGTATGGAGATCTGGAGTGATCATACTGCTCAGGTAGTGTGGAATAGTCAGTGAGTTGTTAGCAGTGGAGGGGAGGTTATAGTTAGTATGGAGATCTGGAGTGATCATACTGCTCAGGTAGTGTGGAATAGTCAGTGAGTTGTTAGCAGTGGAGTGGAGGTTATAGTTAGTATGGAGATCTGGAGTGATCATACTGCTCAGATAGTGTGGAATAGTCAGTGAGTTGTTAGTAGTGGAGGTTATAGTTAGTATGGAGATCTGGAGTGATCATACTGCTCAGGTAGTGTGGAATAGTCAGTGAGTTGTTAGTAGTGGAGGTTATAGTTAGTATGGATATCTGGAGTGATCATACTGCTCAGGTAGTGCGGAATAGTCAGTGAGTTGTTAGTAGTGGAGGTTATAGTTAGTATGGAGATCTGTAGTGAACATACTGATCAGGTAGTGTGGAATAGTCAGTGAGTTGTTAGCAGTGGAGGTTATAGTTAGTATGGAGATCTGGAGTGATCATACTGCTCAGGTAGTGTGGAATAGTCAGTGAGTTGTTAGCAGTTGAGCAGAGGTTATAGTTAGTATGGAGATCTGGAGTGATCATACTGCTCAGGTAGTGTGGAATAGTCAGTGAGTTGTTAGTAGTGGAGGTTATAGTTAGTATGGAGATCTGGAGTGATCATACTGCTCAGGTAGTGTGGAATAGTCAGTGAGTTGTTAGCAGTGGAGGGGAGGTTATAGTTAGTATGGAGATCTGGAGTGATCATACTGCTCAGGTAGTGTGGAATAGTCAGTGAGTTGTTAGCAGTGGAGGGGAGGTTATAGTTAGTATGGAGATCTGGAGTGATCATACTGCTCAGGTAGTGTGGAATAGTCAGTGAGTTGTTAGCAGTGGAGTGGAGGTTATAGTTAGTATGGAGATCTGGAGTGATCATACTGCTCAGATAGTGTGGAATAGTCAGTGAGTTGTTAGTAGTGGAGGTTATAGTTAGTATGGAGATCTGGAGTGATCATACTGCTCAGGTAGTGTGGAATAGTCAGTGAGTTGTTAGTAGTGGAGGTTATAGTTAGTATGGATATCTGGAGTGATCATACTGCTCAGGTAGTGCGGAATAGTCAGTGAGTTGTTAGTAGTGGAGGTTATAGTTAGTATGGAGATCTGTAGTGAACATACTGATCAGGTAGTGTGGAATAGTCAGTGAGTTGTTAGCAGTGGAGGTTATAGTTAGTATGGAGATCTGGAGTGATCATACTGCTCAGGTAGTGTGGAATAGTCAGTGAGTTGTTAGCAGTGGAGGGGAGGTTATAGTTAGTATGGAGATCTGGAGTGATCATACTGCTCAGGTAGTGTGGAATAGTCAGTGAGTTGTTAGCAGTGGAGGGGAGGTTATAGTTAGTATGGAGATCTGGAGTGATCATACTGCTCAGGTAGTGTGGGATAGTCAGTGAGTTGTTAGTAGTGGAGGTTATAGTTAGTATGGATATCTGGAGTGATCATACTGCTCAGGTAGTGTGGAATAGTCAGTGAGTTGTTAGCAGTGGAGGTTATAGTTAGTATGGAGAGCTGGAGTGATCATACTGCTCAGGTAGTGTGGAATAGTCAGTGAGTTGTTAGTAGTGGAGGTTATAGTTAGTATGGAGATCTGGAGTGATCATACTGCTCAGGTAGTGTGGAATAGTCAGTGAGTTGTTAGCACTGGAGGTTATAGTTAGTATGGAGATCTGGAGTGATCATACTGCTCAGCTAGTGTGGAATAGTCAGTGAGTTGTTAGCAGTGGAGTGGAGGTTATAGTTAGTATGGAGATCTGGAGTGATCATACTGCTCAGATAGTGTGGAATAGTCAGTGAGTTGTTAGTAGTGGAGGTTATAGTTAGTATGGAGTTCTGGAGTGATCATACTGCTCAGGTAGTGTGGAATAGTCAGTGAGTTGTTAGCAGTGGAGGGGAGGTTATAGTTAGTATGGAGATCTGGAGTGATCATACTGCTCAGGTAGTGTGGAATAGTCAGTGAGTTGTTAGCAGTGGAGGGGAGGTTATAGTTAGTATGGAGATCTGGAGTGATCATACTGCTCAGGTAGTGTGGAATAGTCAGTGAGTTGTTAGCAGTGGAGTGGAGGTTATAGTTAGTATGGAGATCTGGAGTGATCATACTGCTCAGATAGTGTGGAATAGTCAGTGAGTTGTTAGTAGTGGAGGTTATAGTTAGTATGGAGATCTGGAGTGATCATACTGCTCAGGTAGTGTGGAATAGTCAGTGAGTTGTTAGTAGTGGAGGTTATAGTTAGTATGGATATCTGGAGTGATCATACTGCTCAGGTAGTGCGGAATAGTCAGTGAGTTGTTAGTAGTGGAGGTTATAGTTAGTATGGAGATCTGTAGTGAACATACTGATCAGGTAGTGTGGAATAGTCAGTGAGTTGTTAGCAGTGGAGGTTATAGTTAGTATGGAGATCTGGAGTGATCATACTGCTCAGGTAGTGTGGAATAGTCAGTGAGTTGTTAGCAGTGGAGGGGAGGTTATAGTTAGTATGGAGATCTGGAGTGATCATACTGCTCAGGTAGTGTGGGATAGTCAGTGAGTTGTTAGCAGTGGAGGGGAGGTTATAGTTAGTATGGAGATCTGGAGTGATCATACTGCTCAGGTAGTGTGGAATAGTCAGTGAGTTGTTAGCAGTGGAGGGGAGGTTATAGTTAGTATGGAGATCTGGAGTGATCATACTGCTCAGGTAGTGTGGGATAGTCAGTGAGTTGTTAGTAGTGGAGGTTATAGTTAGTATGGATATCTGGAGTGATCATACTGCTCAGGTAGTGTGGAATAGTCAGTGAGTTGTTAGCAGTGGAGGTTATAGTTAGTATGGAGAGCTGGAGTGATCATACTGCTCAGGTAGTGTGGAATAGTCAGTGAGTTGTTAGTAGTGGAGGTTATAGTTAGTATGGAGATCTGGAGTGATCATACTGATCAGGTAGTGTGGAATAGTCAGTGAGTTGTTAGCAGTGGAGTGGAGGTTATAGTTAGTATGGATATCTGGAGTGATCATACTGCTCAGGTAATGTGGAATAGTCAGTGAGTTGTTAGCAGTGGAGGGGAGGTTATAGTTAGTATGGAGATCTGGAGTGATCATACTGCTCAGGTAGTGTGGGATAGTCAGTGAGTTGTTAGTAGTGGAGGTTATAGTTAGTATGGATATCTGGAGTGATCATACTGCTCAGGTAGTGTGGAATAGTCAGTGAGTTGTTAGCAGTGGAGGTTATAGTTAGTATGGAGAGCTGGAGTGGTCATACTGCTCAGGTAGTGTGGAATAGTCAGTGAGTTGTTAGTAGTGGAGGTTATAGTTAGTATGGAGATCTGGAGTGATCATACTGCTCAGGTAGTGTGGAATAGTCAGTGAGTTGTTAGCAGTGAAGTGGAGGTTATAGTTAGTATGGAGATCTGGAGTGATCATACTGCTCTGGTAGTGTGGAATAGTCAGTGAGTTGTTAGCAGTGGAGGTTATAGTTAGTATGGAGATCTGGAGTGATCATACTGCTCAGGTAGTGTGGAATAGTCAGTGAGTTGTTAGTAGTGGAGTGGAGGTTATAGTTAGTATGGAGATCTGGAGTGATCATACTGCTCAGGTAGTGTGGAATAGTCAGTGAGTTGTTAGCAGTGGAGGTTATAGTTAGTATAAAGATCTGTAGTGAACATACTGATCAGGTAGTGTGGAATAGTCAGTGAGTTGTTAGTAGTGGAGTGGAGGTTATAGTTAGTATGGAGATCTGGAGTGATCATTCTGCTCAGGTAGTGTGGAATAGTCAGTGAGTTGTTAG
The DNA here is from genome assembly GCA_037306005.1 of Rhinophrynus dorsalis. NCBI lineage: Eukaryota > Metazoa > Chordata > Amphibia > Anura > Rhinophrynidae > Rhinophrynus > Rhinophrynus dorsalis. Next base: position 467,738,950 of record CM074723.1, read on the forward strand.
CAGTGGAGGTTATAGTTAGTATAGAGATCTGGAATGATCATACTGCTCAGGTAGTGTGGAATAGTCAGTGAGTTGTTAGCAGTGGAGCGGAGGTTATAGTTAGTATGAAGATCTGGAGTGATCATACTGCTCACTCAGGTAGTGTGGAATAGTCAGTGAGTTGTTAGTAGTGTAGTGGAGGTTATAGTTAGTATGGAGATCTGGAGTGATACTGCTCAGGTAGTGTGGAATAGTCAGTGAGTTGTTAGTAGTGGAGGTTATAGTTAGTATAGAGATCTGGAATGATCATACTGCTCAGGTAGTGTGGAATAGTCAATGAGTTGTTAGCAGTGGAGCGGAGGTTATAGTTACTATGGAGATCTGGAGTGATCATACTGCTCAGGTAGTGTGGAATAGTCAGTGAGTTGTTAGTAGTGGAGGTTATAGTTAGTATGGAGATCTGGAGTGATAATACTGCTCAGGTAGTGTGGAATAGTCAGTGAGTTGTTAGCAGTGGAGTGGAGGTTATAGTTAGTATGGAGATCTGGAGTGATCATACTGCTCAGGTAGTGTGGAATAGTCAGTGAGTTGTTAGTAGTGAAGGTTATAGTTAGTATGGAGATCTGGAGTGATCATACTGCTCAGGTAGTGTGGAATAGTCAGTGAGTTGTTATCAGTGGAGGTTATAGTTAGTATGGAGATCTGTAGTGATCATACTGCTCAGGTAGTGTGGAATAGTCAGTGAGTTGTTAGTAGTAGAGCAGAGGTTATAGTTAGTATAGAGATCTAGAGTGATCATACTGCTCAGGTAGTGTGGAATAGTCAGTGAGTTGTTAGTAGTGGAGGTTATAGTTAGTATGGAGATCTGGAGTGATCATACTGCTCAGGTAATGTGGAATAGTCAGTGAGTTGTTAGTAGTGGAGTGGAGGTTATAGTTAGTATGGAGAGCAAGAGTGAACATACTGCTCAGGTAGTGTGGAATAGTCAGTGACTTGTTAGCAGTGGGTCTGTAATGATACTACATTTTGATCCATTTGATCACTTTTGGTGATAGACGCAACTTTAGCCACTTTCCTGGCTTTGGGAATATTCTCGGATAACATGGAGGCATTAATTGGGGGTACAATAGGATGGGAAGTGACAAAGGCACTGAGCTTTAATAGCATTTTTGGTAGTTGGTCAGGGCCAGATCGTGATTTCATTTTTGGCTTGTGGAGGTGGTCATACATTTCACTATATTTTACTGGCATGAAATTGAAATCATTAGCATCATTGGACCAGGTAGCAGTTGAGAGAGTCTGTTCCATGCATTTTTATACTTCAGAATTACCTCTGTTTTCTGTAATCAGAGTGATGGCACATCCAACAAAGTAGCTGTTAAATGCATTAGCTATTGCCATGGGGCACTGTATTATTTCTTTGCATCTTGTTATAGTTGATGGGTGACAGCGGTTAGGTGGAGTTGTAGATGTTTTAAATAACCTTCCAAAAGTTGGCCGGTTTTGATATGTTATTGTTCAAGTTGTCAGTAAAATAAAAAAAGTTAACTTTTGCTAGTTTTGTTTGCTTTGTGCATGTGTGATCATAAGTGCAGCCAGTTTATTTAAATTTTGTCCATAAGGCATCTCTGAAACTCTATAACTCAAGCAAGTCAGCTGAGAGCCCCCCTTACTCTGATCTTCCTTAGTGGGGTATGGGTATTACAGACTTATAAGAATTCTAAATTTAAAAAAGTCAATTGCCGAGTCAAGATCAGGTATTAGGTGAACTATACCATGGGCAATGTCTTAATTAGCTTACAAAAGACTGGAGATAACATTTTCTAAATGATCTAGTAATAATGACTTTGGAACTTTATTTGATTGGTTTTATTTTGTGAACACAGTAGACTATGGAGTAATCGCTAAACACATTTGCTAGTACACCTGACTCTTGAATTCTGCTTGGACATTATGAAAGGGTCCAGTCTAGCAGAGTATGGTTGGATGTTTTAAGATACATGTGAGTAGAGGATAGGATTAGATGCGATAAGGCCAATGTCTTAAACAATTAACATAAAAATGACAGGTTAAAAGTAATTTTTCCAGATCCACCACTTATATCATACAGACAACCCCCAAATTTAAAGAAAATTATTGTCAAGCGCCATTTGCCACAGATCACAAAGAATGGAACATTCTGTTGTGGAGTAAAAAGACATGAGATCTGTCCACACATTCAATGCATAACACAGATAAAAATACCAAATACACAGCAACACTATGAAATTAATGGTTCATTCACTTGCTCCTCTTCAGATGTAGTATATCTCGTTACTACATTGAGGAAACAAGACAGACACTTAGGAAAAGAATGAACCTTCATCGCCACACAATAAACAGAAAAAAGGTTGACACAGCAGTTGGTCAGCATTTTTGTGGTCCAAATCATAGTCTACAAAATATGAAAGTCACCATACTCAAAGGAAACTTTACAACACAAAAGGAGAGAAAAATCTGGGAATTTAATTTAATGAATAAATACATTTATTTAAGGGAGCACATCAAAAAAAGTTATCTAACTGACAATAACTGCATATATCATATGCAGGGTGCAATGATCCCTTAATAATTAATTAAGGAGAAAAGCTATTTCTGCTTTTGGCTCTATGGAGCTCTTCAGGGATGGTCTTTTTAGATCTTTGAGTTTTTATTGTATGTTTTCATGATTTTTAGGTTTTGGGATATTGGGATATCTGGAAGCCTTCCTTTTTGTAGGATGGGAATTTGGTTCTGGAGTCCATTGTCTTTACATCATATTTAATAAATTTGATACAATTTTTCAGATAATTTTGTTTATATGTATTTATTTTGTGATGACAGTTGAGTGCTGAGTAGATCCCTCTGCATTTCTTCTTTCTCCTTAATTTAAATTAATGGATCTATTTGGCACATTAAAAACAGGACTAAACCTTGGGATGGGCATCATGTCTCATTATAATAGTTAGAAAATTTTTGTATAGATCTGTCTGACTAACAGGCTCTTCACACCTCTGTGTTAATGAACATTTCCTTGTTCCCAGGACTTTGATCTAACCCTGTGCATATCAGTTCATATCTTTGCAGACTGTATGTTTACCAAGTTAATTGACCCCCACTGTGTACTCATATAATTTGGTTCAAATGTATGTCATACTCTGAAAAATTTCAATTCATTGTTATTCTAGCTTTGTTTGTTAACCCATGCCTGAAGAAGGGACCTTAGTATCCTGAAAGCTTGCACATGTTATGTCCTCAGTTAGCCATTAAAATGTATCACCTTACACCACTCTTGTGAGTTTGTTTGCTACACTGAATCCTATCTACTCCACTGGCTAACACGTTACCATCTTTTTTCTTAAACAATTAACAGAATCTTTCATTCCTGGAGTCCAGTCAATTAATATTAAAGTCTCCAAGAACCAACACCTCACTTTTCTTATTTTGAGAGGCAATTTAATTGAGGTGGTGGCTTATTTCTGATCTATAAAGTGTTTGTGTGTATCAGGTATTAACTTATGCACTGGAAGAAAGTCCCATAGAGATGTGTCAATGCTATCACCACAAACGTTAGGTTGCCACCCCCTGAGAAAGATGAATTGCTCTCTGTGATGATGATGATGATGATGATGATAGTGTGCTCAGAAAGACAGTGGATGTTCTTGTTGATGTTGTTGTTGCTGATGGTATTAACCATTTGCTTACTCCTTTTTTCTGAACTTTCATCTAATTTTTTGGCCCTTCCTTTACCTCTCTCATCCTCTACAATGAAAACTTCCACTCTCTCTATCAGCATATCTTTATATTATTTTATAGAATCTGTTTCCTCAGAGAGATGAAGCTCGTGTTTACCAAAAATTCCGGAATGTTATATTTAATGTGTGGGTCCAGCAAAATAGCAATAATTCTCCAGAGCTCACCAAAAACTCTAAATTTCACAGAGATACATAAATCTATAATACTGATAAATTATAGACACACATACTCACATAAAGCATATTGTTTACTATAAAAAATCTGTCAATGATTCCCAAAGGTATAGGTATAGTTGGGAGTAAACTTGTTTATGGAATTCCAATCCATAAGTGCCGGTCAGCCGTGACAGTCCTGGCACATCAGTGGACGTTACAGGGTTAAGCAAGTGGCCAGAGTACAGACTATATACATAAATATACATAAATACACAGCATACAGAGTATAAAATCCTCGTAGCACTGTGGGAAGTCCATCTTTTTATAGTATTGCAGCAGGAATGCTCTTGGCCATAGACAGCAAAATGTCAAAGTTCTTGCAGGATTCTCATTTGCGGTAGCAAAAAAAAGGTGCATATTTTCAATTGATTTTCTATTAGTGGGCGCGTCCACAAAAAAAGAGTAAATTCACAGATTTAGAAAACAGGGCTTTTCACCCATCCATACGAGAGGTTGATTGAATATTTTATCTCTTGAACAAAGCCACAAGGGCAAAATTCATAGGGGCCATCAGGATTTCCTCCCTGGGAACGCTCTGAATCCCAGGGTCTCCAAATTCCACATGTAACTACCAGGGCTCTGGGGACAGATGCTGATTCTCTCTTGGTTGGTCCTGTATAACCCTGTTTGCTTTCCTGCCTGTTCCACCCACTTCCTGCCCTGTTAAACTCCGCCTTTCCTCTTCTGAATCCTGATCACCCCAGTTAAGCTCTACCCATGACATGGATCACATATTTGAACACTGACATGTCAGCCCATCTTGTTAACACTTTAAAGAAATTGAAAGAGCTGGAGGGAGATTCACTAAGCGGTGGTAAAGAGGTGATATAGATGATTTTTCCAGTTTATCAAGTCTCCACTTCTTATGTTATTCTATGGAACCTATGCGCTAAGATTTCTTCAGCTTTGGAGATCTTAATGAATGGGCTCCATAGAGTAACATAGGAAACGGAGAAGTGATATCACTAGAGAAGTCATCTCCACTTTATCATCTCTTTATCACCGCTTACTGAATATCTCCCAGGTGTAACACATTGTACCTCAGCTCTTTCAATTTCTTTGATAAAGGTCCAGGTTTGGACCGAAATGTTGGCCACTCAATAAAAGTTATTGCTATATTAAAAGTCCCACGGGTGCTTTTGTATGTTGTTACATGGGATTGTGCACCTGGGCAGATCTTTCTGAAGAGTGAGTGCTTTCACCCACACAAACTTGGTTTATATATATATATATATATATATATATATATATATATATATATATATATATATATCTCAATAGAGAGCGAGAGAGAGATACTGTATATATTTATGTGAATCTGGTTTACTGTCAGGGGTGTGATGAGAAAATGCTGATTGGTTGAGGAGGGGCAGGGGGCGTAGCTGCTTAGTAACCACTGCTGCCACTGTTTAAATAAATAAATAAACAAATTACCCACTGGCTTACAAAAAAAGACCTCATGGTGGGACATCAGGACTGATCCCCCAAATCGACTGGGAGATCAGTAGCTAGGGGCATCAGGAGGGGTCATGATGCCCTACTATGAGGTCTGACTTTTAATACAATTAAAAAAACAGGTTTTGCCACACTGGCAAAGCCGTACTGCACTCCTGCTAGCAAAAACTAAAGATGAGAACTTTTCATAAGCTGCTTCTTCTTGTAACTTTTATATAGTTTGTTGTGTATTTTGCACTTTTCATTCAAGGCTTTTTGGGTTTATGATAATACAATCAGAGGCTGTAATTGAAAAACATTTATAGATTTATTTAAATTTGCATGCATGAAATAGTGATTTTTAATCGACCGACTGCTGTAGTTTTGCATTATTTATCGTTGTCACAGTTAATAGTTGCAAAAGCAGTAAAACAGTATAAAAATAGAAGAAGCTTAATGTTATTTCTTCTGCAATCATGATGGTTAGAAATGTGACCAAAAATCTTCCATAGTATAATTGTGTATTAAAGAGAATTGCACTGATTATTTTTGCTCTGTTTGATTGAAGGGATAGAATCACTTACTATGTAAAATATATTTCTCTGTCGTCCAATGTGGAACACAGAAACCATGGGGTTAAGTCCCCCCCCACACACACACTCCTGGAGAGCAGAGCAGGGCACTTCTAAAAATAAGGGGGTTATTAACTAAGGAAAGATAAACAGGTGATAAAGAGGAGATAACTTCTCCAGTGATATCACTTCTCCAGTTCCTCTATGCACTGTGGTTTCTCCAACTTTGGAGATCTTAGTGCATAGTCTCTATAGAATAACATAGAAACTGGAGAAGTGATATCACTGGAGAAGTTATCTCCATGTTATAACCTCTTTATCACTCCTTAGTGCATAACCCCCAAGGTTTTTGAGGTGGAAACTCCCTCCTCCCCCCTTCTTTACCCCATCTCCTAAATTTAGTTTTAAGTGACCTTCAACAGAAGAAGGCTGTATGGGCACTGCTCTCTTATTCAGTCGTCTTTATTTTTTATCATAGTATATGGGGCTGTATAATCCCCCATTAGGTGAGCTCCTATTTACTGGCTTCCTCTTTCATGGATTGCCCAGCTCACGGGTTCATTGTCGGTACCTTAAACCTGTGGAGGTTGAATTGAACTTCTAGTTTTTACCTCCCTAGTGAGCTTGTTTGAAGCTTCTTACTATAGTACAATGGAATCCTGAAGACTGAAGCTACATGTAATTAAGCATCTTGAATGCTATAGTCCTGTATTGGGTCTCTACTTCACTGGCATCCAATACAATGTTGTAATCTCCCTCCTTGCACTTTATTCTATGACTTTTTATTATTCAGTTGTATTTATCTGGGTTGCATGGATGAAAGGTTATTAACCACTTCCCTCGTTTGTGTTAAGCAGTTGGGCACATTTCACCTTTTGGGGAGACTGTGTCTTTGGTTCATTAGGCTTTTCTGTTGATTCACTCACTATTTAGTTTATTCTTAAAGGGATAGTAATACTTCGTTTTATCTTTATTTTATTTAGGCATTAAAAAAACATGAAGAATGATATAAGTCTTATCTCTCAAACCTTTATGGTTTGAGAGATATTCACAAGCAAAGTTTCCCCTCCCTGCCCCTTTTACCTAGTGTAAGCCATCTCTTCTCAGATGTGGAATCCAGTCCATAGACCAGACAGATAACAGCAGGGGACAGTCTTCTTCCTATGAGAACAATGAAAGCCCTGCCCCCCTTGACAAGTTTTTCAAGTTTTTCCCTTATCTTAATTGAAGATTGTCCCTCTCTGCAGTCTACCTGGGCACCTCCCTTCTGATCTGGCTGAGCAGTGTTACATCAGTAAAAGGGGCGGGAGGGGGACACTTTGTCATTGAATTACTCTTGAACTACAACTCTGACAGAATTGAAATAACACTCTCCAAGGTCCAAATACTATGATGATTAATTAGAGCTGCTTTTATTATGAAACATTACTATCCCTTTAAACTTTTTTACACATTTTCTGCTCCTTTACGGAAATTATGATGCAGTTCCTTTATGTTCACATGCCCAGCTGGTGGATATTGTAGATGCACACTCTAAGCATGCATGGGGAATATCTCACCTTTGGCTGATCACAGGAGGTTAGAGTGTGTTCATATTCTATTCTACTCAGGGATTACCTGTAGAACCTGATGCAACATTCGAGGCGAAGGGGGGGGGCATTTTAAAATGGCTGGAGAGTCATATTTTCTTCTTTGACAGAAAAATTACAGTCCCCAGAATCTCATGTTTCCCAGGGTTTCCTAGCATGGAAGAGGTGGTCTTTCGGAAACTCTCCTTGTTTTGTCTTGACACACACTGTGCAGAGGCTGGCCTCTCTCTCTCTTGCCTACCAATTTAACCCCTCAACGTCAGATAAGTACTTTTGCATTATTTAAGTTCTTTTATGTTACTTTTTTGCTATTTAGACTTAACTTTGTCTTTTCTGGGGGGGTCATTTTATGACCATGTCCTAGGCTAAACATTCTGGAGTCCCCCTGTTGCCTTTAACTCATTTCTCCTCATACCGCACTGGGCATCTTAGTGGGCATTATGGTACTTTATGTTCCTCCTGTACTTTGGCCCCAACTCTGGGGCCCTCTCCTACTGAACAGGAAACAGACTGGGTCAAGTCTCATATCTCTTCAGTAACATCTATCCCCTCATTTATTCAAGGATCCCTAATCTCTTGGACTGTGGGACACCCTACTCCCCCCATCAGGCATTTCAGTCCAGTATTTGGGGGTCATTCTCAGGGGTTTTTCGGCTGAGGAAGGGGAGACTGATAGGGATACTCTAGACCCTCAGCTGAGGAACTTATGTGGGCTGTCCTGGAGACTCTACATTAACCCCAAATTACAACATAAAATGTCTACAGATCCCAACTCAGTAAGACACAGTACAACATCAGCCAGCCCTGACATCACAGCTCACAAACATTATCTGTTACATAGTCTAAATATCAATGTCACTAACTAAATAATTTTTAAAGTCAGGGATATGTGTTATGTCAACAATTATGTAATTGATGAGGTAATCCAAGGTGTCATTGATGAGGTAAACCAATGATGTCATTGATGAGGTGATGTATGTATCAGTATGTTACTTATATTGTCATTTGTGATGTTGTGTCTGATGTCATCTTCAAGGCATATGGGAATGTGGTGTTAAATTCAAGTACTCTACCTGGCTTATACTTCACATAAACAAAGAAAGTAGTGGGCTTGGGCCTTTGCTTTCTGTAATAATATGTTGTGCCCTTCTGAAGTGTGCTGGGGAACTTATAATATTCATCAACAGAAATCAATACATTTATTATTACAGGTGACAGAACTGCCTGATTTGATGTGGGAATAGGTATAAGGCACAGCAGGTTTTACCCTTTAATAGTGTGAATGCCACAGAGATATCCAAAGCATTGCATTGCAGCGTGTCGGATACTCTCTGGCATTCAGAGGTTTAAATGCTATGGACACGAGTAATGTTGTACATAGCAAGTCTCAGTGGGGTATCTGAAAGGAGAATAGTTAATCCTTTCGACAACAGAGGTGAGTGAGGCATTGCTTTTCAGTGTGTTCCTCACCCTTCTGGTCTTCAAAGGGTTAAAAGAGTAGAACCCAATGCAGTTATTTATTAGTAAGTCCTGTGTTGGACTGATGACGAGTATAGAACCTTCGGATCTGCAGACTATCGGACAGGAAATGTCAGAGTCATTCAATGCATCTTACCTTAAGGAGGCTGTGTTGTCCTTAACCTTACATAGTAACATAGTAACATAGTAGATAAGGCTGAAAAAAGACATGCGTCCATCAAGTCCAGCCCATGCCAATAACACCCCTGTTGATCCAGAGGAAGGCAACAAAAAAGCCCTCTGGAGCAATTTCCAATGTAGGTGTGTGTGTGTGAGTGTGTCAAATAGTTCCCCGGCTCAATATCCTATTTGCTTTGAAGCCATCTGTCATAACTGTCAATATTGTTCTGTGCTAGATAGGCATCCATTGCTTTTTTGAATGCAGTTACATTATCTGCAAGCACAGCATCCCGAGGCAAAGAATTCCATAGCCTTACCGCCCTTACTGTAAAGAATCCCTGCCTGTGTTTTAGTCGAAAGCGCCTTTCCTCAAGTCTTAATGGATGACCTCTTGTTCTTAGCTCAGCTCTTTGCATAAATAATTCATTGGATAGTTCTTTGTATTGGCCTTGAATGTATTTGTAAATGGTAATCATATCACCCCTTAGACGTCTCTTTTCTAATGTAAACAAACCCAGTTTGGCTAGTCTCTCTTCGTAACTCAGATCCTCCAATCCCTTTATCAGTTTTGTTGCACGTCTCTGCACCTTTTCCAGTTCAGTAATGTCTTTTTTTAGAACAGGCGCCCAAAATTGTACTCCATATTCTAGATGAGGCCTAACCAAGGATTTATACAGAGGTAGGATAATATTAGCATCCCTTGCTTCTACACCTCTTTTTATGCAGGCTAGTACTCTATTTGCTCTTGCAGCAGCTGAGTGACTCTGCACACTGCTGTGAAGACTATTGTCTATCAGTACACCTAAATCTTTCTCTAATGAGGATTTCCCAAGTTGTTTCCCATTTAGAGTATATGTAGCAAGTTTGTTTCTACAACCCAAATGCATAACCTTACATTTATCTACATTAAATGACATCTGCCACTTTTCTGCCCATTCACTTAGTTTATCTAAATCCTTCTGTAGGGAAAAAACATCGAGCTCTGTATGTATTTCCTTACATAGCTTAGTGTCATCAGCAAAGATTGAGATGCTACTTTCAATTCCCACTTCTAGATCATTAATAAACAAATTAAAAAGCATTGGGCCCAGGACTGAACCCTGCGGTACCCCACTTATAACCCTAGACCAATTTGAAAAAGTTCCATTTACAACAACTCTCTGCCATCTATCATTTAACCAGTTCTCAATCCATGTACAGATACCACCACCCAAACCGAAGCCTTTTAATTTATGCAGTAACCTGTTGTGAGGCACTGTGTCAAAGGCTTTTGCAAAATCCAAGTATACTACATCAACAGCAATTCCCCTGTCCAAATTACTACTCACTCTTTCATAAAATGCAAGTAAATTAGTCTGACATGATCTGTTCTTCATGAAACCATGCTGATTCCTACTAATGATATTGTTTGTCTTCACATAGTTCTGAATACTATCAGTTAATAACCCTTCTAGTATCTTACCCACTATGGAAGTCAAGCTCACAGGTCTATAATTTCCTGGTTTGGATCTTGCTCCCTTTTTGAACAATGGAACTACATCAGCTTTCCTCCAATCACAGGGCACTATGCCTGATGAAAGCGAATCAATAAAACCTTGTTTTCTGTCTTGTTCCAGAGGTCCGGCCTTAGAACAGAATTTACCCCTTTGTGTGCTAGAACAGTGAGCAATGTACTGTACACCACACAGACACTCAACTAGCTTAATATTGCTTCAGCAAGTTCTCACTGACATATAACCGGGGAGCAGTGGGTGTGACCAGATAGATCCCCTTCCCAGCCCATGTGTGCGGTGCTCCTCACTCAGAAGAAGTCATGCAGATGAGGTCTCTGTGTGATAAGTGGTTGATTATTATTATTAAGAGGTGCTAGTTCCCCTTTAACCCTTTCAGTGCCAGAGGGGTACGCAACGCATTGCTCTGCAATGCGTTGCGTACCCCTCTGGCATTGAAAGGGTTAAGAATAAGAGCTTCCTCTCTACTCCTGAAGAAGAAAGATCCTTTGGAACAAAAGAACAATTTGAATACTAATATGACATTACATATCCAAATTAGTCTGATTTCCAAAAGGCTCTCCTAAGTGCTAACAATTTAATGACACTAATGATTCAAATTAAAGATTCATAGACAATTCACACATCTCCCAGCTTCTCAGAACATTTGATATGTTTATCCAACATGTTGTTACACTGTCACAGTTTTGCACATTCTTGCACTTATCACCGAATAATCAGAGCGTTAATTGCTAAATTGTAGCTAAAAGATTTGTAAAAAGTATGTTTCCAGATTAACAGTTCTAAAACATCCCAGTGCAAAAATGTATTGTTCATAAGACTGAACTCTACTTAACTACTATTGGATAATACTTGAAAAAGATATGTGAGTTGTTTCCTATGTATCATGTTATACAAAAATGTGAGTATTTTGGTATTTGGTGATACTTTTTTATTTGGACTAATAGTTCATATTTTAAGACAAGCTTTTTAGAGAACAAATCTCTTCCTTGGGTCATGCAGCACTGAGGGCTCAATTTAAAGGCAGCCGTTAGCCAAAAAAAATACTAACAGGTGTCTTAAAGGGATAGTAATACTTCGTTTTATCTTTATTTTATTTTGTAGGCATTAAAAAAACATGAAGAACGATATAAGTCTTATCTCTCAAACCTTTATGGTTAAGAGATATTCACAAGCAAAGTATCCCCCCAACTGTTCAGCCACATCAAAAGGGAGGTCCCCAGGTAGCCTGCAGAGAGGGACAATCTTCAATTAAGATAAGGGAAAAAGATGAAAAACTTGTCAAGGGGGGAAGGGCTTTCATTCTTTTCATACAAAGAAGAGTGTCCCCTGCTGTTATCTGTCTGGTCTTACAACCAGATTCACATCTGAGAAGAGATGGCTTATACTAGGTAAAAGGGGCGGGAGGGGAAACTTTGCTTGTGAATATCTCTTAAACCATAAAGGTTTGAGAGATAAGACTTATATCATTCTTCATATTTTTTTAATGCCTACAAAATAAAATAAAGTTAAAACGAAGTATTACTATCCCTTTAACATGCAATAGGCCATTCAAAAGGCCATGTAATGAACTGCTAACGGCAGTTCATCCAGTGTACCGGCCGCTACACTAACGTGTGTTTTGGCCCACAGAAACAAAAAAAAAAGCTCTACTTTGCCATTCAATAGCCTGCATTAGCTGAAAAAGATCCGATGAGGGACTCATTACCGCCTAAAATTTAAGACCCAGTTTGTTTGGCCGTAGAGTACCTCATCGGATCTTTTTCCAGCTAACACAGCTGTTAACTGGCAAAAAAAAAAACAAAGTCCTCAGTGGATGTATTGCTATAGGGCCCCAAGCCCCACATCAATACATCCAAAGTGCCTAAATTGTGTCAATAGTTAGTGGAATTAACACTATGAGTGCCAGCAGGGTATAATTACCACGACGGCATTCATAGGGTTAATCCGACTAAGTAAAAAACAACATCACATTACAAGTTACACTTACCATTAATCCTGATTAGTGATGAGCGAGCACCCCAATGCTCGGGTGTTCGGGTGCTCTGACCGAGCGCCCCCGGAGGCTCGAGTGCTCGGCCGAGCACCCGAGCCCCATTGAAGTCAATGGGAGGACTCGAGCATTACACCAGGCACCCCCTGCTCTGATGAGGGGAGGGTGCCTGGTCCATAGGAAAAGGGCAGAAAATGATGGAAACACCACAGAAATGGTTCAGGGACAGCATAGGGAGGATGTCTGGATGCATCTTGGACTCCAACATCGCTGCTGGGAACGATCTTTCGCCCGTAGTACGCCATTTTTACAGACTGACCGTAAAACACACAAAAAGGCAGATAAAAACGACTTTAGGCGAAAAATTGTTACCAAACAGTATTTGCTGTATATTTACTTGTATATCATCTGCAAATTCTGCAAAAAATTTCCTTGATTTTTCTGAACTGAGGCCATGATTAAGAGGGAAACGTGCGCAGAGGCAAATTCTCCCAAAAATTTCCTTGATTTTTCTGAACGGAGGCCATGATTAAGAGGGAAACGTGCGCAAAGGCAAATTCTCTCAAAAATTTCCTTGATTTTTCTGAACTGGGGCCATGATTAAGAGGGTAACGTGCGCTGAGCCGACCATCTAAAACATTATGGGTGAGGGTCTGCTGCGGAGCTGACCATCCTAAACATTATATGCGAAGGCCCGCTAGTGAGCTGACGCTATAAAACATTATATGAGAGGGCCCGCTAGAGAGCTGACCCAATAAAACATTATATGAGAAGGCCCGCTGGTGAGCTGACCTATACAAAAATTGTCAAACTGCGCCCGCTGGTGAGCTGGCCCTATATAAAAATTATATCACTGGGCCCGCTGGTGAGCTGGCCCTATATAAAAATTATATCACTGGGCATATGGAAGAGAGTCAACCATATACCCATTTTTTGGGTGGAAGGGATGAATGGGAATACAGAGTATTCCCATCATTGTAAATAACATATATAAAGTGAGTTTATGTTCCCCCGGGGCTTTCCTCCAGTGGAGTGGAGAAGTCAGGGGAAATCCAGGCCTTGTTCATTTTTATAAGTGTCAACCTATCAGCATTTTCGGTGGAAAGGCGGATACGCTTATCTGTTATGATGCCACCAGCAGCACTAAATACCCGCTCAGACAGAACGCTGGCGGCAGGGCAGGCCAGCACCTCCAAGGCGTAGAGTGCCAGTTCATACCACGTGTCCAGCTTGGACACCCAGTAATTGTAAGGCACAGAGGGATCATTGAGGACGCTGACACGGTCTGCTACGTACTCCTTCACCATCTTCCAAAACTTTTCCCTCCTTGTGACACTAGGCTGCGCATCAGGGTGAGGGTGCTGGCGGGGTGTCATGAAGGTGTCCCACGCCTTGGAGAGTGTTGCCCTGCCTTTGTCGGAACTGCTGTGTGCTCCCCTTTTCTCCCCTTCTCGGTTGGCCAAGGTAGCACGTACTCTGCCGCCAGTGTTGTCAGATGGAAAATTTTGGAGCAATTTTTCGACAAGAACCTTCTGGTATTGCACCATTTTGCTTGTCCTCTCCACCGGAGGAATGAGAGATGAGAAATTCTCTTTGTAGCGGGGGTCCAGAAGGGTGAACACCCAGTAATCCGTGTTGTCTAAAATGCGTATAACGCGTGGGTCACGGGAAAGGCAGCCTAACATAAAGTCAGCCATGTGTGCCAGAGTACCAACAGGCAAGATTTCGCTGTCCTCACCAGGAGGATGACTCTCAATCTCCTCATCCTCTTCCTCCTCTTCTGCCCACCCACGCTGAAGAGATGGAACTAAAGTTCCATGGCTACCCTCTGTAGCGGAGGCAACCGTGTCTTCCTCCTCCTCCTCCTCCGCCTCCTCCAATTGTTGCTGAGAAGACGAAGTGAGGGTGATCTGGCTATCACCTTGTGTAAGCTCTTCCTCCCGCATTTCCACCTCTTCCACATGCAAAGCGTCGGTTTTAATTGTGAGCAGCGAGCGTTTCAGTAGACACAGAAGTGGGATGGTTACACTGATAATAGCGTTATCGCCGCTCACCATCTGTGTCGATTCCTCAAAATTGCGTAAAACCTCACAGAGGTCTGACATCCATTCCCACTCCTCACTTCTGATTACAGGAAGTTGAACGGAGAGGCGACGACCGTGTAACAGCTGGTACTCCACTACTGCCCTCTGCTGCTCACAAAGCCGGGCCAACATGTGGAAGGTGGAGTTCCAGCGCGTGCTCACGTCACACAGCAGCCGGTGAGCTGGCAATTGTAAGCGCTGCTGCAGCTTCAACAGGCCGGCTGAAGCTGTAGATGACTTACGGAAATGTGCACACACGCGGCGCACCTTCGTCAAGAGATCATGCAAATTGGGGTAGGTTTTTAGAAATCGCTGAACCACTAAATTAAATACATGCGCTAGGCATGGTACGTGTGTGAGCTTGCCGAGCTCCAAAGCTGCCACCAAGTTACGCCCATTATCACACACAACCATGCCTGGTTGCAGGTTGAGTGGCGAGAGCCATTGCTCGGTCTGGTGACTAATCCCCTGCAACAGCTCTGAGGCCGTGTGCTGTTTGTCCCCAAGGCAGATCAGCTTCAGCACGGCCTGTTGACGCTTCCCCACTGCAGTGCTACACTGCTTCCAGCTACCGGCTGATGGGTGAGTGGCGCTGCGCGCAGAGAATTCGGAGGTGGAAACGGAGGAGGAGGAGCCAATAACGTAGGTGCTGGCGGAAACCCTGATGGAGGTAGGGCCCGCAATCCTCGTCGTGGGTAGCACCTGTGCAATCCCAGGGTCCGAGTCGCTCCCAGCCTCCACGACATTCACCCAGTGTGCCGTCAGGGAAATGTAGCGTCCCTGGCCACAAGCACTTGTCCATGTGTCAGTCGTTAAGTGGACCTTCCCAGTAACTGCGTTGGTCAGGGCACGGGTGATGTTACGGGACACATGGTGGTGTAATGCGGGGACGGCACACCGGGAAAAGTAGTGGCGGCTGGGGACTGCGTACCGAGGGACAGCTGCTGCCATCAGGCTGCGGAAGGACTCAGTCTCCACAAGCCTAAATGGCAGCATTTCGATGGCCAGTAATTTGGAAAGGTGTGAGGTTAGTGCTATGGCCTGTGGGTGGGTGGCTGGGTATTTTCGCTTGCGCTCAAATGCCTGGGGTAACGACATTTGGACGCTGTGCTGGGACAGGGAAGTGGATGTGGTCGCTGATGGTGCTTCAGATGGTACAGGTGCAGGGCGGGAGGTATGCGGGCCTGCGCCTTCGACAGGCGATTGGCCGGCACCGAAAACAGGGGAAGAGGAGGCAGTGGTGTGGCCTGCAGACACAGATTGGCGATCCGGGCGTTCCTCCCACTTATTACGGTGCTTGGATGCCATGTGTCGGATCATGCTGGTGGTGGTGAGGTTTCTAGTGTTCATGCCTCGGCTCATTCTGGTGTTGCACAGGTTGCAAACTACAATTCTTTTGTCGTCCGCACTTTCCTTAAAAAAACGCCATACCGCGGAACACCTACCCCTTGGCAAGGGAGATTTACGCAAGGTGGTGCTCCGTGGAACATTTGCGGGCCGGTTTGGTGCGGTCCGCCTTCTTTCTGTAGCCACACCACTGCCTCTTCCAGCCTGTTGCGGTGCTGCAGATGGCTCACCCTCAGGACTGCTGTCATCGCTCGGCTCTACACCTTCCCAGGTGGGGTCAGTCACCTCATCGTCCACCAAGTCCTCCTCCACTTCCTCACTCTGATCATCCTCCTCATGTCTTGATCCCACCACATACTCAGTCATTGACAACTGTATATCATCCTCCTCATCAAGGTCTTGAGACAGTAATAGTGGTTGATTTAATGCCAACTGTGTCTCATCATCATCATCATCCACTTCCTTTGACCTTAAATGCCGTTCACCTCTGTCATCTTCTTGTGATTGGGTACCCTCTAGAGGTTGTGAATCAGGGCACAAGATGTCATGTTCCTCTGCAAGCGTGCTTGGAGAGAGGTTCAAATTAAGGATTGGTGATGAGACGAGCTCCTCACAATATATCCCAGTGTGGGATCACTTCTTTGATCAAATCCTCAATGGTGGGAGGAAGGATGATCAGGGTGAGGATTATGTTGACCAGACTCTTGGCTACTGAGAGTGGACTTGGTGGAAGACAGGGTGGTGCTTAACCGACTGGAAGCAGTATCAGCTGACATCCAACCGACCACCTGTTCGCAGTGGTCGGACCTCGAGAGTGATGTCCTGCGACGCCCTGTAAACTGAGACATGAAGCTAGGTATGGTGGATGTCTTTCTGTCTTGTGCTCTGGCACCAGGCACAGTTTCTACGCGTCCTGACCCGCGCCCTGAACTATCAGGATCACGTCCACTTCCCCGTCCCTTTTTACCCGCCTTCTTCATATTACACGGAATATGTGCTGCAAATCTGCAACTTTGCACAGTAAACAGAATGTGCTTCTTAGCTGCGGCTACGCACAGTGAATGGAATATGTGACTTTGATATTTTACAGTTTGAACACTTAACAGAATGTTCTCCTATTCTGAAACTTTGCACAGTAAACAGAATTTGCTTCTTAGCTGCGGCTACGCACAGTGAATGGAATATGTGACTTTGATATTTTACAGTTTGAACACTTAACAGAATGTTCTCCTATTCTGAAACTTTGCACAGTAAACAGAATTTGCTTCTTAGCTGCGGCTACGCACAGTGAATGGAATATGTGACTTTGATATTTTACAGTTTGAACACTTAACAGAATGTTCTCCTATTCTGAAACTTTGCACAGTAAACAGAATTTGCTTCTTAGCTGCGGCTACGCACAGTGAATGGAATATGTGACTTTGATATTTTACAGTTTGAACACTTAACAGAATGTTCTCCTATTCTGAAACTTTGCACAGTAAACAGAATTTGCTTCTTAACTGCGGCTACGCACAGTGAATGGAATATGTGACTTTGATATTTTACAGTTTGAACACTTAACAGAATGTTCTCCTATTCTGAAACTTTGCACAGTAAACAGAATTTGCTTCTTAGCTGCGGCTACACACAGTGAATGGAATATGTGACTTTGATATTTTACAGTTTGAACACTTAACAGAATGTTCTCCTATTCTGAAACTTTGCACAGTAAACAGAATTTGCTTCTTAGCTGCGGCTACGCACAGTGAATGGAATATGTGACTTTGATATTTTACAGTTTGAACACTTAACAGAATGTTCTCCTATTCTGAAACTTTGCACAGTAAACAGAATGTGCTGCTAATCTGCAACTTTGCACACTAAACAGAATGTGCTCTAATCTGCAACTTTGCACACTAAAAAGAATGTGCTGCTAATCTGCAACTTTGCACACTGAACAGAATGTGCTCTAATCTGCAACTTTGCACACTAAACAGAATGTGCTGCTAATCTGCGGCTAGGCACAGTGAACAGAATATATGAAGATTTTTTTTTTTATATATCTGCCCCCCCAAACAAAATAAACTGCTGCCCCCACACACAGTAGTCCTAAAAAGGACTTTTGGGTCTTTTTTTTTTTTTATATAGCTTTTCTTCTCCCTACACTGACTTTCCCTTCCTATCCTCATCTCTCCCTGGCTAAGACTGAGCCGAACTCGCTGGTCAGGTGCTATACAGCACCCGATCACGGGTTCTGGCCAGCCAATCAGTGTAATGCCAGCAGCCAACATGGCTGCTGGCATTACACTGATGTCAGAGCCTCCCTGCACGTTTATTGGCTGCGCAGCAGCCGCGAAACGTGCGGGGAGGAGACCCGAACATGGCGGGCGAGCACATGCGGTACTCGTACGAGTACCGCCATGTGCCGAGCAGAGCGAAGCTCGAGCCGAACCGAGCTTCGGCCGAGCATGCTCGCTCAACACTAATCCTGATGTCCAGCGGAGTCCTCAGTTCCCTGCTTCTCTTCTGTCTTCTCTTCTTCTATCTTTGCTTCCTTGTTCTATCTTCGCTTCTTTCTTCTTTCTTCTCTTCTTCCGTTCTGTAAATGAAAAGTATGTATAAGTACAATGTGGAATACAAGATTTAGTTTAATCTCTTGAGTGCCAGAGGGGTACACAACGCATTGCAAAGCAATGTTTTGCGGACCTCTCTGTCCTCAACGGGTTAGGTCAGTGCCCAAGAATATACATATACAGTGCTAGAATATATCTCTAAATAAAATAGGCCCCCAAAGAATAAGTGCGCAAATATGGTAGATATTCCAGAATAAATAAATGGTGCCTTAGCTTAATAATCCAACTGTCTCCGCTGCTGTGCGTGGCCGCAGAGGCGGCGGCAGCGGAGACAGTGCCGTGAGCCACAGGTCCCCCTCCTTTTGAGCCAATGCCCGTTCCGCATTAAGGGATTCAGAGCAGAGACTGCCTTATATATGGGCAGCCTCTGATCCAATTCCCTCACAGCCATTGGCTGAGATGTGCTGACACACACAAATCCCAGCCAGATTCAAGTGACTGTGCTTCAAACTGATTGGCTGGGATGTGTGTGTCAGCACATCTCAGCCAATGACTGTGAGGGAATTGAATCAGAGGCTGCCCATATATAAGGCAGTCTCTGCTCTGATTTCCTCAATGCGGAACGGGCATCAGCCAGAAAGGAGGGGGACCTGTGGCTCACAGCACTGTCTCCACTGCCGCTGCCTCTGCGGCCATGCACAGCAGCGGAGACAGTTGGATTATTAAGCTAAGGCACCATTTATTTCTTTTGGAATATCTACCATATTTGCGCACTTGTCCTTTGGGGGCATATTTTATTTAGAGATATATTATGGAACTGTATATGTATATTCTTGGGCACTGACTTAACCCGTTGAGGACAGAGAGGTCAGCAAAGCATTGCTTTGCAATGCGTTGTGTACCCCTCTGGCACTCAAGGGGTTAAACTAAATCTTGTATTCCACGTTGTACTTATACACACTTTTCTTTTACAGGACGAAAGAAGAGAAGAAAGAAGAGAGAAACGAGGAATGAAGAGAGAAGTGAAGAAGGAAGAGAAGATAGAAGCGAAGAAAGAAGCGAAGGTAGAGAACAGAAGGAGACAGACAGTGGATGACAGGTAAGTGTAACATGGATCATTAACAATCGGTGTTTGGCAGTATGTCAGGCACCGATAGTTAGTTGTTTTTTACTGTTAAGTTCCCAATATCACTGCTCTTAGCGGTGTTTTGGGAAGTTAACTCACAAAACGGACGTTTAGCCACAAGACTGTTTTTGTGGCTTAACGTCCTTTGTGATCACAGCTGGTAGGGCCTTTGAATACCACGTTCGACATTTTATTTTGTCAGACAGCATTCACTTTGGCCCTACCGGCTATGCTAACGCCTGCCTTTAAATCTAGCCCTGAATCACAAAGTTTGTTTATTCACACAGTCAGCGCAAAACAATGCATAGTTCTTAAAGGGATAGTAATGTTTCAAACTAAAAGCAGCTCCAATTAATCTTCATAGTATTTGGGCCATGGAGAGTGTCATTTCAATACTGTCAGAGTTGTAGTTCAAGAGGAATTGAATGATAAAGTATCCCCCTCCTGCCCCTTTTACTGATGTAACACTGCTCATCTCTGAGTAGCAAGACTGTCCGGATGGATCATAGAGAGGGGGGCTGGTTTTTCCTTATGATCACAGTAAGAAGATTGTCCCTTGCTGTGAGCTGTCTGGTCTTAAGACCAGATTCCACATCTGAGGGGAGGTGGCTTACACTAGATAAAATGGGCGGGAAGGGGATACTTTATCATTCAATTACTCTTGTACTACAACTCTGACAGTGTTGAAATAACACTCTCCATGGCCCAAATACGATGAAGATTAATTGGAGCTGCTTTTACTTTGAAACATTACTATACCTTTAAGTTAGTTAACAATCTAGGATGCAACAGGGAAAGCTTGGAGAGTGCGAAAATATGATATCTCTGTACCTGGAATGGGCTGAGTAGTGGTCTGGAGTGAAGAGAGACGATGAGGACGACAGGAAAGCTTGAGGAGGTACTGGTTATGCAACCAGACCACTGCTCATAGAAGTTTTATTTATTTGCCTAATCTAGTTATATGTAGACATCATATCACCTTTCTCAGCCTCTCCAAGATTCCCTGTTGTTTCCTGCATTCTTATGTAAGCTGCAAACTGTGCATTGTTTTGAACAAATTGTGATTCGGTAGTGTGTACCCTGAGGATGAGAGCTGATCTCTTGAAAGCTGGTCTTAACCCTTTGAGTGCCAGTGGCACTCAAAGGGTTAAAATATAAACTTAGTCCAAATAAAAAAAGTTATCACCATATACCAAAATACATTTTCTATTACTAAGACTGGATCTAATACAGCTGCTACAAATTAATTGATGTAAACTATAAGACTTAATGGGATAGTAATGGATAATTTTAAGTAAATATAACAGTGTAGATAGTAGAAAAATAAAGTAATCGAGGCCACTCCGATCTCTCAAATCTTTATGGTTTGAGAGATATATGATTACAAAGTTCCCTCCTCTTTCACCAACGTCATCCTCTAGGTGAGAGAAGCAAATTCTGGTCCCTGGTCTGTCCTGTGGCTCTTCAACAGAGCCGAAATAGCACTATATAGAAATAAATACTTCATTGGAATGGTCTACAAAGTGTGCTTGCAAACCAGGCACACTTCGTAGACCATTCCAATGCAGTATTTATTTCTATATCGTGCTATTCTGGCACTGCTGAAGAGCCACAGGACGGTTCCAGACCAGAATCTGCTTCTCTCAGATAAAGGGCAGACTTCAGTGAAACAGCAGGGAGGGGGGAACTTTGTAATCGTATATCTCTCAAACCACAAAGGTTTGAGAGATCGGAGTGGCCTCAATTACTTTATTCTTTTTGCTATCTACAGTATTAAATTTACTTAAAACTATCTCTATCCCTTTAAAAATGATCACCTAACTGCCCCAACTGGAAAACACCAGGCGCAGATTTGTAACACAGCATTTGGCTATGCGTAAAACATACAGAAATTCTAGGATATAGTAGTATTTTGCAAATCTATAACCTTACACATAAGGAAGGATTTAATAATGGATGATATATTGTGCCAAACAGGGCGTGCAAAATATAATGTGCTCACTTTTTCTGTTCTATTTTGCTCAACCTGCAAATACGTTTCAGCTAGATGTATAATCTCAGTTTCATCAGTGGAAAGAGGCCATTTTAAACATCCTAAATGGAGGCAATAATGAGAGAGAGAGATACTTTACCTGCATATTGATGCATTAATTCTGTGTCCTTCTGTGTCCTACCTACCTTCCTCCAGACTGTAAGCTCTCATGAGCCGGGCCCTCTGATCCTTCTGTTCTCCACATTTGATTTGTACTATTTAATATCTCTGCATATCTATTCCCTATTGTACAGCAATGTGGAATAAGTTGGCACTATTTAAATAAAGAATAATAATAATTCTCAATCGAATTGCAATTGTTAAATTTGTTAGCTTACTGTAACTTCCCACTGAGCGGATGGAGCTACCCAGAGGTTAGAAGAAAGCTGTGTTAGCCTAAATAGACAGGAATGAACCCTAAAATGCAGAGTGATAGGGAAGCAAACCTGAGGGCCAGAGATGATACAGTAATAGGCCCATTACAGGGTAGACCAATCAGGATGCAACATTCACAAGTAAGCCAGGAGTCAGGGCAGGTAGAGTACAAGCAGAGTGCAGTAACAAGCCAGAGGTCAGGGCAGGCTGAGTACAAGCAGAGTGCAGTAACAAGCCAGAGGTCAGGGCAGGCTGAGTACAAGCAGAGTCCAGTAACAGGCCAGAGGTCAGGGCAGGCTGAGTACAAACAGAGTCCAGTAACAGGGCAGAGGTCAGGGCAGACTGAGTACAAGCAGATTCCAGTAACAGGTTAGAGTTCAAGGCAGGCTGAGTACAAGCAGAGTCCAGAAAAAAAGCCAGGGGTCAAGGTACATGAGAGTCAGTCAAGAGAGAAGAAAAGCCAGTGATGAGTAATGAAAAGAAATGTCCAGAGAGGCCTGGGGACCATGAGGTCCAGAGGTCAAGGCAGAAGACTACAACAGGCCAAGGTCAATGATCCAGTATTCCTGGGGAAAAAACAGCAGGTACATACACAGGGACTCAAGCAAACAACTAAGCATTGAGTCCCAGTATCACAGGGCTTATGAAGGCAGCAGTCACACAGCGATGACAATGGCACAACGCCCGCTGTCATCCAACGCATGTCGCGCATGTGCACAGCCCCCGGGAAGCCAAGCGTTAGCCTCTAGCTCCAGAGGTGTACCTCAGGGTATGCACTAGAGCATATAATAGCTGTAGTGATTACAAGAGGATTCTCTCTAATGCTAGTGAGTTCCTTATACCTACCCAACAGCAGGTGCAGGAATATGGAGTAAAGTTTCACCATTTCCTCTGTGCCATTGCATTAAACAAGGTGCATAGGAAAGGAAGATCTTGAAATGCCCATCAGGTGAGTGCTGGCAATTTTAGGCATGGGAGCAAAAAGAATCAAATGGTATATTTCTACTATTGCTCCAACCCGATGTCCCAGCCCATTCCCTTTTGTTAATGTTATAGCTGGCATTAATGTTTTGACGTAAGGCAAGTGATACCACAGAGCTTATAAATGAAATGGTGTTACATCACACTGTAACATAGTAACATAGTAAATTAGGTTGAAAAAAGACACAAGTCCATCAAGTTCAACCTTCGCCTCATACCTCAGTAACTGAGAATTTTATAGCTTTCCTGCTACCAATTAAATTAGTCTTTATCAGACCTTCCTGATCAGCCTACTGATAAACATTATAACTCTGTATGTTCCCTTTTTGAAAGAAATGTATCTAATCTTCTCTTAAATGTATCCATTGTATCTGCCATAACTACCTCCCTGGGCAATGAATTCCACAATTTGACAGACCTTACCGTAAAAAAACCCTTCCTCTGCTGAAGTTTAAACCTCCTTTCCTCTAATCTCAAGGGGTGTCCCCTGGTCACCTGATCAGGCCTTGGAATAAATAGCTCACCGCAGAGATCCTTGTATTGACCTCTCATATACTTGTACAATGTGATAAGGTCTCCTCTTAGTCGTCTTTTCTCTAGAGTAAATAAAC
This sequence comes from Rhinophrynus dorsalis, assembly GCA_037306005.1. NCBI lineage: Eukaryota > Metazoa > Chordata > Amphibia > Anura > Rhinophrynidae > Rhinophrynus > Rhinophrynus dorsalis. The sequence continues at coordinate 467,762,766 of CM074723.1, forward strand.
CAAGTTTGTTTAGTCGTTCCTCATATGTCAAGTCCTCCATTCCCTTAATTAATTTTGTTGCTCTCCGCTGTACCCTCTCTAGTTCTAGTATATCCTTTTTCAGAACCGGTGCCCAAAATTGCACTGCATACTCAAGGTGAGGTCTTACCAATGATTTGTATAATGGCAAAATAATGTTATCCACTCTTGCTTCAATACCTCTTTTTATGCAAGACAGGGCTTTGTTTGCCTTTGCTACTGCTGTTTGACACTGGTCACTGTTTCCAAGTTTGTAGTTGACAAGGATACCCAGGTCTTTTTCTAGCAACGAGTCACCTAAAATTATTCCATTAAGTTTATAAGTAGCCTTGGGATTGTTTCCTCCCAAATGCATGACTTTACACTTCCCCACATTAAACTTCATATTCCACATGTTTGCCCAATCTGACATTGTATGTAAGTCCCTCTGTAGAGAGAAAATATCCTGTTCTGAATTAATGACTTTGCATAATTTAGTATCATCTGCAAATATTGATATTTTGCTTTCTATATCTATTTCCAGGTCATTTATAAACATGTTAAAAAGCAGTGGACCCAATACTGAACCCTGAGGTACTCCACTCTCCACTTTAACTGTACTGGAGAATTTTCCATTTACAACCACACACTGTTCCCTATCCTTCAGCCAGTTTTGTATCCAATTGCAAAGGTTATCGCCTAGCCCCAGTTTCCTTATTTTATACACCAGCCTTCTGTGTGTTACTGTATCAAATACCTTTGCAAAGTCTAGATATACTACATCTACTGCCTTGCCATTGTCAAGATTGCTGCTTACCTCCTCATAGAAGCTGGTTACTGGTTACATTGAAATGAGCAATGCTAAGGATACCACAGAGCTTACAACTGATGTTAAACTATATTGTGATGCTACAGAGCTTACAATTGAAATGGAACTGCACTACCGGCGTAGCTCAGTAAACTGTTTACTCCATATACAGCAGCAAGAGGGAAACTGAATGAGATAGTGGATCACCAGCTCAGAAATATGACCAGCCTGGGAAGGAATCACTCCCCTTCCCCCAGGTCAGCCATTTCCTGATGCCCATAAACTGTTCCATTCCCCTCCCCTGGATTTAAGGGGAATATTTTCAATGTAACAGCAAATTGCTGGAGCAGGGCTAGAAAATCTATTAAATATATTCCAATTCCTGTTTTTTCATGGAATCATATCCATACATTCACCCTTTCTCGTGCGACCTTTTAAAAGTGAACCCTGTGTAATCGGAGGTAACACAGGGACTTCCTGTAAACAGACTAACGCATGTCTTGAAGTTTGGAAACATTACGTTATTCTCATTTTCTGAGTTATACTCTGGCAGACGTTGAACTTGATGGACTTTGTTTTTCCTGCTAAGTGTAACAATGATGCTATCTCCTGATAGTTTTTTATTTTAAAATATATTTCAGTTTAAACTATCACACAGTCATGGACCTGTTATCAACACATTCCGCGGAAAAGTTAGTGGCTCACCTCTCCCATTGAATGCAAAAGAATAACTGTCTGAACACCAGGTGGTGCTGTTTACCATATACATACAAGAACAGATTTACCTGTATTAATTTTTGAATGAAACATGTCCCAGCTGTGGGATTACCATTGTTCTACTCACCAGGAAAGCCCTGCAGCATATGTTTGTGTCAAGATAAACATTTTCCGCTCCTCCTAGAGGAAATAACTTCTCAGTGCATGTCAATTATTTTATTGTGTCTATTTTCCATTCATTAGTAGGAATCCATCCTTCATTGTCAGTATTTCTATAAATGTTTTATTTCTCAGCCAAATCCCTGATATAATAGAATTGTATGGATGAGATGTATCATGGACTCTGAACAGATTTTGTACTTTAACCCATTTTATAGTAGATACATGTCTAATATTTTGCTTTTAAATGAGTTGGTGACATATTCAGTATCTATGGGGTTCAGTTTCTAAAATACCTTGTCACTACAATCATACTCTTTCATGCAGCATTTCCCTTTCACTGTTCTATCCACCAATACGCTAGTGCACATGTTGCCTTTCCCATAGCTTGTAATTTCTCTTAGTCACATCTTAAGGAATATGACAATTTAAAGGGATAGTAATACTTTGATATTACTAATCCCCATAGTGTAGCTCTTTAAAAATTAATTCAATAGCCCCCAGGTTCATCTCTCAAACCTTTATGGTTTGAGAGTTAACCGTAAGCAATGTTCCCCCTCCCTCCCCCTTCCCTGAAGCCAGCGTTGTACTGACTGCAGGGGAAGCCTCTCGTACGACAGGCTTGCGGCTCTGCAGCTGAGCCGAGATCGCATTAGTGAAAAAGAATGAGTTCACTGAAACAGTCTTCTACATGTGCTTGGTTTGCAAGCACACGTAGAAGAACATTTCAGTGAAATAATTTTTTTTACTAACTCCATCGCAGCTCTGCTGCAGAGCCGCCTGATGAAAAATAAGACCGGATATCCCTGCAGTCAGTACAACTCTGACTTCAGAGAAGGGGGGGGAACTTTGAGAGATGAACCTAGGAGCAACTGAATTATTTTCTAAAGAGCTACACTATGGGGTTTAGTAACATTAAAGTATTACTATCCCTTTAAAGGAGCAGTAAACTTTTTTTTATGAAAACATATACATTGTAGGGAGTTTTCTGTTGAGTAAAATAAGGGTACTCCCACTGTGGATAGGTGTATATTTCCAGAGTAATTACTTTTTAACCCCTTAAGGACCGGACGTTATGGGACATTTCCGTCCCATAACGACCGCATAGGGGCACTTTGAGGCGCCGGTACACGTGACCTGTCACGTGTATCGGCGCGTCACTATGGGGCTTGAAACAGATCGCTCCGATCTTGGAGCGGTCTGTTTCATGCCCTATTTTTACTTACAGCGCTCCCGGTAGAGCGCTGTAAGTAAAAAGTACGTGACGTACCAGGACCGTCAAGGGTCTTTCAAGCAAATTTACCCTTGACGGTCCTGGTACGTCAAGGGTCCCTAAGGGGTTAAACCTGTGTTTGTTTATATTTACAGTGCACTCTAGTGGTCAAATTACAATGAGTTATTCTGTTACATTCTAATGGAGAGGAAAGTCAATGACATACAGTTCTCCATAGAATGTGATAGAAACTGCTGAGTCACTTCCTGTCAGTTAGAACTATCAGGAAGTAAACACAGTAAATTCACTTCCTGGTTATTTGAACTGTTATAAATTTTGAATAAAACAACGGACAGCGGTGGGAGTGACTTTGTTTTACTCAGCAGGAAAAGCTCTATAACATACAGGTTTTCATAAAAAAGAGTTTACTGCTCCTTTAATGTTTCTATTTCAGAAAAGAGAGCAGCAAAAATTCACTATGTTGCTTATTTTACAACTTGGGCATCTGAAGCAAAACACTGGTGCTTTCAATGCTGGGAGATGCTTAATTCAAGAGTTATTAATTATCAAATGTATAGTCTTGAGTTTAGTCATTTTTTTGGCCATAGTTGACATGTGATGCTGTTTGTCTGGCAGTCTGCAGATAACAGAGTATCTGACACCAAAGCCTACCATAGATTGTGATAGCAACAGCGCCACCTATAAGCACAAAAACATATTAAGCTCAAATTGCACTTTTAATTGGAGCAAATCCCACTGAATACCCTTGCTTTGTTTATCTGGAAAAGGCCTACAGAATATGCATTTTTATTGGCTTTATAGTTCCTTTGGGAACTTTCACCTTTTTAGAAGTTGCTCCTATATGAATATGGAAGCAAAGATAACCCTAAAAAGCAATGCCTTTTTTTTTTTTTTTTGCTTTTTAATTCTCGCAAATTGTATTTATACATCTTCCTTACTTTTTTTGTTTCGGCACTGCAGCACCACTTGTGGGCATGTATGTCCACCCACCACTTTCCTCTTTTCCTCCAGCAGTCTGTTTAAACAGCTGCCTACAGGCAGCATCGACATGAATGAGCAAAATGTGCAATGAATACACCATAAATAGAAACATCCTGCACTGTTAAGTGCAATAAGTTGCTTTTTAGTGTATTCATTGCCCATCTTGCTCCTTCAGTTTGAAGCTGCCTTCAGGCAGCTGTTTAGACAGACTGCTGGAGATGAATGGAAGACGAATGAAAGGTAGAGAACAGCACGTCATTGTAGATGCAAGGAAGATGGTTGCGCTCGCCATCTTATCAAATAAAGATTTGGCACACACTTTCACCTACAGATAGAAAATATAGAAGGTGAAACTGGCATTGTTATGAAATGTGATGTATAGGCAGTTGATTGGGGGTATTGTTAGGTGAAAGTTCTGCTTTAACATGTAATCTTGGAAGAGCAGTCATTTCAAAATATTGGGAAACACCTTAGAGGAACACGAACTCACATTATCTTCATCTAGGCAGAAACTCCTAGTGGCCACTAACAAAATAATTTTGTGTGTATGGGTTCCACAGAGTTAATCTTTAATTAGCACTGGATATTATGTCTGCAGAGGCAGTCATTATTATGTGTTGTTGGATTCCAACAGCCCAGACTCCTCCTGTTGATGTATTCCTACCTTCCTTCCTAAGAACAATTCAGTGGGAGAAGTAATGGGTTCTGTAGCCAAACAATAAAGAATCATGTCCGCCTCCATGGACATGGTGTCTAATACAAACTGAAGATTAATTTGGAGAACCAGTCTATGTAGAACTTATTCATAGTGTCCATTATCTTGTCTTATTATTAGGGAATGTTAGTGACAGCATTTCATTTAGCAATTGTTTTATACATTCTTAGCAGTGAAGCTAAATCATTATAGTACAAAGCTTTGCCTGTACTGTCTATTTCTTGACTTAGTTGGTTATTGCAGGACTTATAGTATATCCACTGTACCCATTTTGTTTTAATACCCGTCTTGACCACTGTAACTCGTTACTAATTGACCTTCCTCTCACCTGACTAACCCCACTACAGTCCATAAAGAACTCTGCTACAAGACTAATCTACATCACTCATCACTCCTCTAACACCAGTCCCCTCTGTCAATCCCTACACTGGCTCCCATTACCATATAGAATTAAATTCAAAATTCTGATGCTAACTTATAGAGCCCTCACTAACACCGCACCCCCCCCTATCTTTCATCTCTCATTTCCAAATATACTCCCACTCGCCATCTTCACTCTGCACATGACCTTCTGCTCTCCGCAGCTCTTATTACATCCTCCCACTCCGCCTACAGGACTTCTCCCGAACTGCACCTCAGCTCTGGAATTCCCACCCCCGCCCCATCAGACTCTCCCCCAGCCTTCAGTCACTCCCTGAAAACTCACCTCTTCAGGGAAGCCTATCAACTACCTCCATAACCATTATCACCAAGAACCACCTCTTCCCTGGACCACTGCACTTAACAGCACTTCTCACTCCCACCCACTGACTGGAAGTTCATGAGGCAGGAGGCACTTACACCCAATAGCACTTATAACTTCTGTGTCCAATGTACCTTCCTCTAGACTGTAAGCTTTCACGAGCAGGGCCCTCTGATCCTTCTGTTCTCCACATTTGATTGTACTATTGAATACCTCTGTATGTCTATTCCCAATTGTACAGCACTACGGAATTATTTGCACTATATAAATAAAGAATAATAATACTATATATGACAGCCTTAAATGAACACTAACAACTTCTAATATTAAACAGCTAATGGCTGTTAATGGCCACTATAAATCCATTCTGTGTGTATTGGTCCTCCAGGAATCAACAGTCCTCCCAATAAAGGCTTTTTAAGAATAGTGGAAGTTCTGTAAATGGAATCGTATCTTCCTCCATCCACATGGTTACAGGTGGGTGATGTTTTCTCCCTGCTGAAAGTCCAACTGAAGAAGGAAAAGTTAGGGAAGTATCACTCAGCTGGTACAAGATCCATTAGGGTACTATCATGTATAAAAGGGGTGTACATGTTAGGAAATGGACTATAATTATACCTCATATCTATTTTACATCCTTGGATTGACTTAATCTACAATATGAAGTATAGTTTCGGGCACCAGATTAAGGGATTGGAGCTGGGTTCCTTTACATAAGAGAAGAACCAGATAATAGGGGTCATGAATACTATATACAAATACTGTATATTCAAGGTAAAGCACTCTATGGGGAAATCGTTACTAAAAGAGAAAAAAATTTAAAAAAACAAGATGTCATCCTTTAACCATTTGAGTGCCAGTGGGGTACACAACGCATTGCTTTGCAATGCGTTGCGTACCCCTCTGGCACTCAGCGGTTTAATCCTGTAAGTTCAAGAGGGGTGCACAAAAAACAATGCTTTCCAATTCATTGGACACCCCTCTGGCACTCAAAGAGTTAAGATTAGAAGAGAGGTGTTCTGATCTAAAACAAAGGCAAGGGTTTCTTTACAGTAAGTGCAGAAAGGATGCTGTTGAGTCCTTTGCCTTGGGAAGCTGTGCTGGCAGATATTGTAGATAATTTTAAAAACTATTGGATATCTTTCTAACTCTGAACAATATAGATAATTAGACCAACTAGTTACAATGTGGATCCAGGGAGTAATCCAGTTGGGAAGGACATTTTTACCCAATCGGGGCATAAATGGAAATTATTTCAATCCATTTATTTTGTATTCTACTGAATCAACAAAAACAAGGTTGATATGGCAAAGGTTGGACACATATCTTGATTGATATGGAAATGGTTAGATGCATTTCTTTGTACAATCTCATTATCTATGTCACTATGTATGTTATTGTGCATATGCACATGGCCAGAAACGCATACACTGAACCATGCATGCACATTCACATGGGGGTCATCACCTCCTGATTATATAGAATTACAGTGGGATGCAAAACAACAATTTTATACCTATTTCTTCAATGGCACAATGTTTTGCTAATCCATATACATGATACTAAATTAAAGGGATAGTAATGTTTCAAAATAAAAGCAGATCCAGTTATAGTATTCGGGCCATAGAGAGTGTTATTTCAATACTGTCAGAGTTGTAGTTTAAGAGTAATTGAATGATAAAGGATCCCCCTCCCGCCCCTTTTACCTAGTGTAAGCTGCCTCCCCTCAGATGTGGAATCTGGTCTCTTGACCGGACAGGTCGCAGCAAGGGACAGTCTTCTTACTGTGATCATAAGGAAAACCCTTCCCCCTTGACAGGTTTTTCAGGTTTTTCCTTATGCTCACTGAAGATTGTCCCTCTCTGCGATCCATCCGGACAGTCTTGCTGCTCTTAGGTGAGCAGTGTTACATCAGTAAAAGGGGCAGGAGGGGGATACTTTATCATTCAATTAGGCTTGAACTACAACTCTGACAGTATTGAAATAACACTCTCCATGACTAAAATACTATGAAGATTAATTGGAGCTGCTTTTATTGTGAAACATCCTTTTAAGATTCATTTTGGTGAAACAGATCACGCAGAAATGATTCGTAGTCACTATTAGGTTGGTCAGCCCAAATTAAGATAAGTGAAGTTAATTATTATGAGTTTTGAGTTCCTTTAAATTGTAGTTATAATGGATGCTATTCTCTGTGCATAGCTGTATCCTTATGTATAAAAATGCTAGTCTTCCTAGGATTTGAATATTAAGACAGCTGTCACCTATAGCTAACAGCAGCAGAACAAAGAGTGAAAGCATGTGGGAGTGTGATTAGTAAGGACTTGCATGGAAACAGGGGGTGGCAGTCACAGATTGTGAGAAGGAGAGAAATATATAAGAAATATGAGCGTGAGAGTGATTGTGAAATAGATTCAGTGATGTAGTTATTAAAGAGGAACTATCACTGCAGATAAAGTGCCCCCCAAATCATTAAGCATATAGCGATATGCATTTCCATACTAGTATTACCCTGAATAAGTATGGTATTATTGATGAATCCAACTCATTCCCAGATGTACAGACGGGTATCTTGCTGTACCGGCATCTGTGCGTCTGCTCCATCAGTCCCTTCCTATACCTTAAGGTACAATGCAACGCCTCCTGGAGGAGACCAGGATGGACAGTAGACCTGTGCAATCCGTTTCGGCTAATTTCGGAATTCGGACAAATAAGGCATATTCGGCATCATTTGGACCTTCTGAAAACCAAGGTCTGCCCACAAAAAAGTGGAACCTAAGACAGGTTCCACTTGCCACTGCCAGCAATACTCCTGATCCTAGTTGAAGTGCTAAATCTGAGGCAGTAGCAGCAACATTATCCACTGCCACCGAAAGTGAAGGGAAATGTGGAGGACAAGAAGAAAGAGGCCATTCTTCTCCTCATGTTCCCTATCCCTCCCCCCAGAAGTCATGGGTGTGGGACTATTATTCTCTTCCGGCAGGCACAGTGCAGTCATCATCAACAAATGTACAGTGCAAAATTTGTGACAAGTTAGTAAAAAGGGGAAAGGTGGGAACACACCTTGGCACAACATCCCTGATAACACACATGAAACACAGACACCATGACATTTATGTCAAACATGTTAAAGCCAAACACCCATTACAGAAATCTAGCACTGCTGTTACTGTACCCCCTGACTCTTCAGAAAGGTGGAGATCAAAGAGGAGGAAGAATAAAGAAACCCAGACAGACACTGGAAGTTCCATGATGAGCGAAACAACTAGCTCGCCATCAACATCACCTTCTTCCTCTAGGGTAACAAGTACATCTCCTGCCAATCCACCTCATTCATTGTTACCTCCCCCGCCAAATGATAGCCACTCTGTTAATGTTAGGATATGGCAGTTCATCTCTACCCATTGCACACTTTGTGGTGCACGGACCACACATGCCAGTGTAGTGGAGGAGAATCGATACCAGGTCATCAGGTGGCATCTGAGAAGATTCCATCCTGCAGAATATGTTAGGATTCTGGCAGGGAGGGTTCATGATTACTATTAAACTGTCAGCAAGTTGTCATGTGTACTTAGTGGGGTCTGGACAAGGGGTACAGTGACAGCGGCAGATACAGATGTGCCCCCAGATGTTATTTACCACACATACTGTGCACCTTGCAGTTGCTGATGAGAGCCACAGTTCCTGCTCTCAAGGGAAAAAATATATTCTAATAACAACACACCCATTATTTTGGTGGAGGGGCAGGTGGAGAAGATTTAATGGCCAACTTCTTCTTTTCTCCACATAGACTGGGGCCTATTTATTGTGCTGCTACTGCCTCAGGTGCATCACTGGAGCCAGCCGTGGCAAGTGTAACCTTCATCATCCATCTTCCATGTTACTGCTATTGTTGATCCCATTCCCTTTCAGCTGCCGAATCATCCTGCTGCTTAAACAACTTAGCAGCAGCAGTATGAACAGCAGTTGAAACTCAGGACTCAGGAGGACATTTGACAGTGGCTACTTGCCAACATGACCTGCTGGCATTAGGCCAGTAGAGCATTTTTATTTTTTTCTCAGGGCTTGTGCTTAAAAGAAAAACAAAACAAAAAAACATAGTCCTACAAAAAAATACAATTTTTTGGGGGGGGGGTTGTTTCTAACAAGCCTATGTCCTACAAATCAATGTTTCCTTAGGGCTTGTGCCAAACAAGGTTAAGTCCTAAAAATCAATGTTTCTTCAGGGCTTGGGCCTCTAATAAGTCTAAGTCCAAAAAAGGCCTCTAACAACAAACCAAACAAATCATCCTCTACAAAATACTCTATCAAGTATCAGTAGAAAGACTGTGTGTTGGAGGAAATAATTTTCATTGCTGATTGGCTATCACACATTCAAATCTGACTACAGAATGTGTGTTTGGTCTTTCTTTTGATCATGACTAAGCGTTGGTTTACGCAAAACATGTTGATTTAAAAAACTCATACATCTGCAGTTTGAAAGGTACCCACTAATTAGCAACTTCTCCTGCTGTTCAGAAATTATTCAAGGTACAGTCCATTATTTTAAATGTTTGCATCAATAAAAGTATATATTGCTTTTACCACTGCATGATTCCGTTATCATTATACGTTATAGTGCACCTGTCTGCTATTGCCATTTGGGATGCTAGTATAGTCTCAAAAGCACTGCAAATCAGTGGAGACATCTCTAGTATAAAGGGTTAACAGTACACTTTAAAATAAAAACAGTCGGTGTATTGTCTTTATGGCCTTGTGTAATACCAGGTAAAAAAGCTTCAGACATGACCTGGCTGAAAATCAGTTCTGCTAATGACAATTGCCATAAACTGTGGAAGAAAAATTGAGAGCAATGAGCTCTACATTCTACAATTTTCTTCCAGAATAAAATGCATTCAGTTGTAGCCAGAACAAATGATAATGAGTCTCATCAAAACTGCAATAAATGTAATACTTTTCATGATGCTAATACTAAATGCATATTGCTTATGAAAGCCTTCAAGAACAATGTTGCTGGGCAAAGTATTCACAGATAGTTTCTATATATAAAGTAGATAAAAAGAACCCACAAAATAATTGATCCATACTCCCACTTAAACACTTTAGAGGGCAACTGTCACTTTGTAACAAATATAAAATATAACACTTAGATTGTAAGCTCTGTGGGACAGGGACCTTTAAAGGGATAGTAATACTTTGTTTTATCTTTATTTTATTTTGTAGGCATTAAAAAAAAACATGAAGAATGATATAAGTCTTATCTCTCAAACCTTTATGGTTTATGAGATATTCACAAGCAAAGTTTCCCCCTCCAGCCCCTTTTACCTAGTGTAAGCCATCTCTTCTCAGATGTGGAATCCAGTCCATAGACCAGACAGATAACAGCAGGGGACAATCTTCTTCCTATGAGAACAATGAAAGCCCTGCCCCCTTGACAAGTTTTTCAGGTTTTTCCCTTATCTTAATTGAAGATTGTCCCTCTCTGCAGTCTACCTGGGCACCTCCCTTCTGCTTTGGCTGAACAGTGTTACATCAGTAAAAGGGGCGGGAGGGAGATACTTTGTCATTGAATTACTCTTGAACTACAACTCTGACAGAATTGAAATAACACTCTCCAAAGTCCAAATACTATGATTAATTAGAGCTGCTTTTATTATGAAACATTACTATCCCTTTAACCCTAATGTTTACTCCCCTGGTGTTCCCCTTATGATTGTCTTCATAAGCACTTTATCACCGTGCTTATTGTACCCCTTTCTATATTAAATGTAAACTGTAAAGTGCCAAGTACACTGGTTGGAGCTATATAAATAAAAATATGCAATACAGTACAATACAACTCTTTGAAATATTTAGCTATATTTATTTGTCAGTTAATGCAAATCTGTCTGGCATGTCAGACGGTAACATTCCACACAGCTCTCCACCCCAACTGTCTCTCTCTACCAGCCAGATACTAACATTCCATAATCTACTCCCACTTCCCAACTGCCTCTCCCTGCAAGCCAGATACTAATATCCCATACTGCTCCAAACTGCCACACCCTGACAGCCAAATACTAATATTCCATACTGCTCCCAATCCCAACTGTCACTCCCTGACAGCCAGATATTAACATTCCACACTAATTTCAATCCCAGCTGCCACTCATTGACAGTCAGACCTTAGCATTTCACACAGCTACCCATCTGAACTGACTCTCTCTGCAAGTCAAATACAAACATTCCTGACTACTCTCCATCCCTGCAGACATTGCCTGTCAACCAGATGCAAACATTCCACACTGCTACCCATTCTACATGCCTCTCCCTGACAGATAACAAGATTCCACACTGCTCCGCATCCCAAATGCCAGTCTATACTCGCCAACTGTTAACATTCCACACTGTTCTTTATCCCAGCTGCCTCTCCTTCCAGCCACATACTAACATTCCAAACTGCTCTCCATTCCAATTGCAACATTCAGCCAGCAAGATGCTAACATTCCAAAATGTTCTTCATCCCAACTGCCTATCCCTGACAGTCATATACTAAAATTCCAAACTGCTCTCCATTCCAACTGCCACTTCAAGCCAACCAGATACTAACATTCCACAAAGCTCTCTTTTACCAACTGCCACTACCTGCCAGCCATATGCTTACATTCTGCACTGCTTCCCATCCCATCATAACCTAAATGAAAAAAGGGCTAACATAAATATATAATGAAGGAGTAATCTACAACACAGGAATATCCAGGGTCTACAATATATGCCAATGTGTCTACACAGAATCCTCCTATATTATTTATTAGAGAACTGATTATATGTACAATGGAATGGGATGTCATTGCCTGTATTGTTTCTCTATTCTTTAAATCTAATTAATTCATCCTGTTTTCCATTACAACTATCTTTAACTTGAAATACTTCCTCTGTATAATGTCTGTCTTCATGTCTGTCTGACTGACAGGCAGGTGTTCAATTTGCATGATAAGGAAACAGATAAACATTTTTAGCATCTTTTAATGCCACTGTCCACAGATGCTAAGATTAGTACCTAAATCTCAGTTTTATAGGGTCAAATGTATTGTAACTAATCTTGATTGATCTAACATGAGACTTATTGAAATGTCTAGAAGTTCAGAACTCAAACACACCTGCACACACAAATGCTCATTTATAGATACACACTTGGAGATATATATATATATATATATATATATATATATATATATATATATATATGAAACAAACAAAGAAGATTAGGACTATGATTGTACACAGCCACATAGACACACACATATATATACATATATCATAGATAGATAGATAGATAGATAGATAGATAGATAGATAGATAGATAGATATGAGA